>JBBGZY010002071.1:65000-1265000 GCA_037952925.1 Lithobates clamitans | reverse complement strand
ACGACACCTACAGGCAACAGTGTGGAACTGCATGCAACACAGCCAATGCTGGAACAGAGGCTAATTTAGCCATAGATTAACTCTGAACTATATACAGAATAAATGACCCACTAAATTTACATATAAGCGCCTGATCAAAAATCTGCCAGCGCTACATAACATTGGCCCTTCACTCATTAAAATGAAAAATGTGCACTAGCATGAGCCCAAATCCAAACTGTCTTTCTGATGCTAGGAATCCAGTTTACCTTACAATGACAGAGTAATTGTCAGTCAAACTAACATAGAAAAATTACCTAGTAATGAAGGGGTGAAACATGCAGGAACTGAGGTAGTGAAGTAAACAGCAAATGGAGATTGTGGGATTAAGGGAGGGAATTTAACAGGCATTGCGTGCCCTGTTTAGATCTGCGTGATAAATATATTAGTTGGCACTTTTTATTAGAAGCTATCGTAGGGTGATCTTTATGGTATGTATACATTCTCTATATCTTTCCTAATCTGGGTAATATTCAGCTTTTGGAAAAGGCAAATTCATCCATTCTGACCTGGCGGTCGCAGCGCTCAGCTCAGATCTAGCAAAGGCCTCTCGGAAACAAGAATGTGACAAGGATGATGATGTTCCTGGAGCTGAGAACGGAGAGAGACAAACTCCTTTTTCTGCTTGCTCAGCATGTTTCCTGCTTTGTTGACCTCAAGAAGAGAAATTCTTGGGGATGCTGGGGTGGCTGGAAGGCTCGACTGATATTTCACGCTGATAGGCAGAGCCCTCGTATTGCTGGGAGTTGGTTATGTTTTGCTTAGCTTAAACTGGAGATTATCCTTTGGATGAAGGAACTGCAATATATCCAGTGCGAGGTGAGAGAGGGCAGGAATAACTGTCCCAGACCTCATCAGACCCCTAATATTGATGTTTTTACTGAGTATAACATTTCTCAGTTATTTGGAATATTTGTGTCTGTAAATTCCTTGGTAATTGCTACATAACTGAAATCACATTGGTAGAGTTACGGGGGTAACAAAAGTTAAAGGGAAATTCCATCACATGTACTTTGGGTGTCAGATAATACAATGATGCCTACCCTCAGGGGCGTCGCTAGGGGGTGGCTTTTGGGGCTATAGCCCCTAATCTGGGACCAATAGCCCCGAGTCTCTGCAGGGGTCCCCAAGGGGAGGGGATGCTCTCTGGGGACCCTGATGCAAGGGATAGGCTCTCTGGGGATCCTAATGTAATGGGGGCTCTCTGGGAACCCTGATGTAAGTGGGGGGCCCTCTGGGTACCCTGATGAAAGGGGGGGGGCTCTCTGAGGACTATGATGTAAGGAGGAGGCTCTCTGGGGAACCTGATATAAGGGGGGCTCTCTGGGGACCCTGATATAAGGGGGCTCTCTGGGGAACCTGATATAAGGGGGGCTCTCTGGGGACCCTGATGTAAGGGGGCTCTCTGGGGACCCTGATGTAAGTGGGGGGCTCTCTGGGGATATATATACACACACACGTATATTACTGTATGTACATGTGTATGCTCGCCCAAGCGTATGACTTTCTTTACTTTCTTTACTACGCTGCTATGGGCTCTAGCCCCAGATCTTTTGCAGACCTAGCAACGCTCCTGCCTACCCTTTACTTTTCTGTTAGGTAAATGGAGATATAAAGATAAGAAGTAATGAAGTGGAAGCTCGCAATCTATGTATGCTATTTATAGCAGATTTTGTAAAGGGGAAGTCATTAAAGTGGCTGTAAACCCTTACATATACTCTGTGAAGTGAATAGCCTCAGGGAATACCCAGTAATGAAACAAATCTGCCTACATAAGTTGTACCTGTTTATCTGCAGTCTCCTCTTCTCTACATCCATTCAAAGCCCAGAATGTATAACGCTTGCCTGAGAGTTTATAAAAAAGGGGGCGGAGATTTGAAGTTACACTCTGCAGAGCTCAGTGAGGAGAGCTCTGAGAGCTGCTTAGAGGGAAGGGACACACCCTCCTTCACACAGCACACAGGAACAGAGCCGAGGCCGTCAATCAGCTGGAGATCCCTCCCCTGTCACCTTTTTTATCTTGGTGTCAGGAAAACTTATCAGACGTGACTCATGCTGATAACAGAGGTATGAAGCAGCAGAGATAAATGACACTTATGTGCTCTTAATTGAGATAAGTACACGCTATAGAGGGATATGCTTTGTTCGTATTTCATGTCTGAGGTTTACAACCACTTTAATCTCCCTGAAAATTAACCTTTCCCTCAAACATAAAATTTGGTGGAACCTGCACCTCTACATGCTGCTTCCAAATCATCTTGAAGTCCTCTCCAAAATTAAAGTGGATGTAAACCCACTCTCATCCTTTCTAAACTACTGCAAACAATAAGTGTAGCACTAAAAGTGAAAATAATAAAAGTAATAAATGCCTATAAGCATCCAATCATGTAAGCGGGATGAGTTCAATGGGAAACAGTGAATAAATTAAGTGGATGAACCTCAAAAACTATAATAGTATGAAGTACACACAAAGGGGAACTAGAAAAAAATGTCCACAACTGAAGTGTCCAACAGTAGGGGACTTATTCCTCAATCCCCTACTGTTGGACACTTTAGTTGTGGACATTTTTTTCTAGTTCCCCTTTGTGTGTACTTCATACTATTATAGTTTTTGAGGTTCATCCACTTAATTTATTATTTTTATTATTTTCACTCTTAGCGCTACACTTATTGTTTGCATTTGTATTAGACTTGGTTTGTTTTTGTGTTAGCAGCTTTTTGTTTATCAATTGGGCTTAGTGCAGTATTTTCACCCTTTTACGCACCTTTCTAAACTACTGCCATAGGGGTTATCTATAAGGATATACACGCCTCCTGCATGTATCTTTACCTGTCAAATGTCTCCCCTCTGTCTGTTATGAGACCCGAAAAACTGCATATTCTGTGGGTGGGTCTGTTGTCTGGAGCTCGGTGGGTGGAGTCGTGATGTCAGTAGACTCCCCGCCCACCTCTACACTCCCCTTGTCAACATGCATTTTCTCCTGTGTATTTCTTTCACTAAACTTCTGCTATGATCACTAACATCCAGTCAAAACCCAAAAAAGTCACCACATGACTTTTCATGCTGAGTCATGCTGAGGTGTGGAGCAGCCAATCCTGGGAGAGCTAGAGAAGAAAAGAGGAGAGGGATCTGTAGTACACAGAATGTCTCTCCAAGGCTCGTGCATGAGATATGTAAATCACCTATCACCTGTCTGACAGTTTTATCTCACTCAGATAAGAGCTGCTCAGAGCTGGCAAGACTGGGCACAGATGACGTGAAATCCTATACTGTACAATGTGCAAGCCTTACTTAAAAAATGTTTTTTTTTCGGGTTTACATCCACTTTAATCCAAATAGTTTTTTTTTGGTTGTATTTTTTCCCCATTTTCTGGTCTTCTAAGGCACTGGTGATGTAGCAAGGACCTCACAGATATGGAAAGGTTACGTCTGCTTAAAGGAGTTTTTTTTTACCTGTTCTCCTTGTGACTGATGGATTTCCCCAGATATGCATGGCATAGTACTTTAGAAACCTGCAGGGTAAGAGGTTGTGTCTTTGGTCTCTCCTGAGCAGCTGGTGTATGAGAAGATACCATGTAGTTGGTTTCTATGTATCCTCACCTGGGGACAGTGTAACTATGTTTGCTGGGCCCCTCCTGTGGGGGTCGCCGAGTGCACCTCCTCTGTGGACTTGAGGTGGCAAGAGGAAGCCACTGAGTAAACAGTCTGGTAGCACACTACCCCAGAAGGGGAAGGAGTTGGCACAGGCTGCAGAGAGGTCAAGAGTGCAAAGATAGTCAAAGGAGCATCAGAGATAGGAGGTCCAAATTTGATAGAGAGAAATTGGTGAGGTGCTGTCCAGTGGGGGACCACAGTTGGAATGGTAAGGAGGCCTGCCGAGGTCCATCATAAGAGGAAGAGAGGAGAAGAATGTAGATTTGCGCACTGTAAAAGCAGAAGGGCAGCCCAAATGGTGCAGGACCCGTCTGAGGAACGACATTAAGAGGTTCTTATGGAGAAGCATCTGGAAATAAAATTCCCTACTGCTGTAAAATAGTTTACCAGAAATGGCTTACCCTCTACTATATGCCCCACCCCATGAACCAAAGGTATTTTATCTATTGGTATCAAGTAAATCATTTAGAAAAGCACATTTTCTGACAGTGTATGTTCCTGTTGCCTTCTGGGTGAAAGACAGAACGAGGAGGATTCTGCTGCTGTTGTGAGATGTAGGTGAGGGGGACTGGTTCAGAAATATGCCCTTGGAGTCTCCATGTTACTACAGATGGAATTTGAGGTTTCATTCACTATGGGCCATTGGGGCATGACTGCCTGATAAGCACTGTGCATCACAAGAATTGTGGGAGACCAATTACAACTGTTGTGGGAACTGGCTTATCAGCTGCCGCTAGGGGGCGCTACACTTTGATGGTCCTTGTGAGCTCTTCAGCAATTTATTAGGATAATTCTGAATGCTTTTGTAGCAAATGTACCATCTGTTTTCTGAGTTCAGTTCTTCTTTTTGTCACCTGTCTCTATCTTCTGTGTTAAGGCACTGCCTGGACACGACTTGCCCTGATTCCTCCATGAAGATTTGGTACTTACGTTGGGTGTCTGTTGGCTCATCAAAATTCATAAGTTTTGGGATGACTTGTGTTCTGTATGGTAAATACTTACAAATGATCGACCAACCTGCTACATATGGCTCTGATGCCCAACCTGCTACATATGGCTCTGATTCCCAACCTGTTACATATAGCCCTGATGGTCAACCTGCTATATATGGCCCCAATGCCCAACCTGCTCCATATGGCCTTGATGCACAACCTGCTAGAATTGGCCCTGATACCCAACCTGCTGCTTATGGCCTTGATGCCCAACCTGCTACATTTGGACTGATGTCCAACCTGCTACATATGGCCCTGATGCCCAACCTGCTACTATTGGTCTTGATGCCCTTCCTGCTACATATGGCCCTTATACCCAGCCTGCTACATATGGCCCTGAAGCCCTATCTGCTACATATGGCCCTTATATCCAGCCTGCTACATATGTCCCTGATGTCCAACCTGCTACATATGGTCCTGATACCCAACCTTCTACATATGGCCCCTGATGCCCAAACTTTTGGCACCCTTTTGCAGTCCTTACTTTTGTTTTTTTCAGGTATTTATATAGTACCGTTAATTTCTGCAGCACTTTTACATACTCTTGATTTAAATCACATTCACATCAGTTCCTGCCCTAAAGGAGCTTACAATCTAAGGTCCCTATCTCACATGAATACATACGCATAGTAGGGCCAATTAACCTACCAGCAGTAGTTTAGTAGTATAAAGGAATTCATAGGTTCCCTTTAACGAAAGGGGCCTGTGCATATTACCAAATTCTTCTATTTCTCTTGGCCTTATTGATTAATATATCTTTGTATCTCAAAGGAAATCCATGCTGCAATTATGGGAATTAAATAAAAATGGAAAATGCTAAACCTGACTATTTTCTTTGAAGTCATTTGTATAAGTAAGCTGCTGCCTCTATAGCTGAAATATGCAGAAGTACAAAATTCTGACATATGAACAGAAGGCAGAAGGTGGCGCTCTTGCCTTAACACTGTGCTATTGGTTTTCCCCACGGAGCATACATAAGAAACCAACTGTCCTATGCAATATATATCTGCAATCCATGATCCAGCAGGGAATGGATAAGGGAGTCCACACCTCTGTGTAGTTGCTATCTGCCCTTCATATGAAAAAATAGACTTCTGTTTTGCAATATCAACTTTGAAAAATATTTTGCCATAATTGTAATCGTTGAACACTGTAATGCCCTGTACACACGGTCGGACATTGATCGGACATTTCGACAACAAAATCCATGGATTTTTTCTGACGGATTTTGGCTCAAACCTGTCTTGCATACACACAAAGTTGTCGGAAAATCCGATCGTTCTGAACGTGGTGACGTAAAACACGTACGTCGGGACTATAAACAGGGCAGTAGCCAATAGCTTTCATCTCTTTATTTATTCTGAGCATGCGTGGCACTTTGTGTGTCGGATTTGTGTACACACGATCGGAATTTCCGACAACGGATTTTGTTGTCGGAAAATTTTATAGCCTGCCCTCAAACTTTGTGTGTCGGAAATTCCTATGGAAAATGTGTGATGGAGCCCACACACGGTCGGAATTTCTGACAACAAGGTCCTATCACACATTTTCTATCGGAAAATCCTATCGTGTGTACGGGGCATAACATTATTTTTTTTCTGAATTTTGTTTCTTATTTATTATAGGCATTTATATAGTGCAAACAATTTATGCAGTATTTTGCATACTATACAGTCTCATCACCATCTGCCCTCAAAGAGCTTACAATTTGCAATCTAAGGACCCTACCTAACATGCATACACACTAGGACCATTTTACCCATATTTTTTAGACAGGAGCCAGTTAACCTATCAGCGTGTCTTTTGGAGTGTGGAGGAAACAGAACACACAAACTCCATGCACATGTGTCCCGGTTCATAATAAAACGAGGGACCGCAGTGCTACCGGTTTTATATTTTTTAGGAGAGAGTGGGGGGGGGGTTAGAACCTGGGAAATGATGACGGGACTCGGCATTAGGGCTATATCACTATATATACTGTATACAGTGATATATATATCACTATAAACAGCAGTATTGGATTAAAATTCAATACTTCAATACAATTCCCCCTTTACATCACAGTCCCCCCTTTTGCAACAGTATCCTCAGTCCCCACTTTACATCACAGTCCCGCTTCACGTCACAGTACCTCCCCCCTTCCCCCTTTACATCAGTGACCTCAGCCCCCCTTCACATCACAGTCCAACCTTTACATCAGTGTCCTCAGTCCCCCTCTTCACATTATAGCCCCCCCTTTACATCACCCCCTTCACATCACAGCCCCCCCTTTACATTAGTGTCCTCAGTCCCACCTTCACATCACAGTCCCCCCATTAGATCAGTGCCCTCAGTCCCCCTTGACATTACAGTCCCCCCCTTTACATCAGTGTCCTTAGTCCCCCTCTTCACATTACAGTCCCCCTTTTACATCAACCCCCTTGACATCACAGTCCCCCCTTTACATTAGTGTCCTCAGTCCCCCTCTTCACATTACAGTCCCCCCTTTACATCACCCCCTTCACATCACAGTCCCCCCTTTACATCACCCCCTTCACATCACAGTCCCCCCTTTACATTAGTGTCCTCAGTCCCCCTTTACATCACAACCCCCCCTTTCATATCAGAGTCCCCCCCATTTACAGCAGTGTCCTCAGTCCCCCCTTCACATCACAGACCCCCATTTACATCAATGGCCTCAGTCTCACTCTTCACATCACAGTCTACCCTTTACATTAGTGTCCTCACCCCCCCTCCTTTTCACAACACAGTCCCCTTTACGTTAGTGTCCTCAGTCCCCTTTTCACATCACAGTCCCCCCTTTACAGCAGTGTGCTCAGTCCCCTTTCACATCTCAGTCCCCCCTTTACATCAGTGTCCTCATTCCCTCTTTTACATCACAGTCCCCCCTTCACATCACCCCTTCACATCCCAGTCCCTCTTTACATCAGTGCCCTCATTCCCCCCTTCAAATCCCAGTCCGTCCTTTACAACAGTGTCCTCTGTCCCCCCTTCACATCACAGTCCCCCCTTTACATCAATGGACTCAGTCCCCCTCTTCACAACACATTCCCCCCTTTACATTAGTGTCCTCAGTCCCCTCTTCACATCACAGTCCTCATTTACATTAGTGCCCTTAGTTTGCCTCTTCACATCACAGTCCCCCCTTTACAGCAGTGGCCTCAGTCCCCCTTCACATCCCAGTCCTCCCTTTACATCAGTGTCCTCATTTCCCCTTTACATCACAGTCCCCACTTTACATCAGTGACCTCAGCCCCCTATACATCACAGTCCCCCCTCCACATCACAGTCCCCGCTTTACATCAGTGTCCTCAGTCCCCCTCTTCACATCACAGTCCCCCCTTTACATCGCAACCCCCTTCACATCAGAGCCCCCCCTTTACAGCAGTGTCTACAGCCCCCCCTTCACATCACAGTTTCCCCTTTAGATCAGTGACCTCATTCCCCCTTCACATCACAGTCCCCCCTGTACATCAGTGTCCTCAGTCCCCCTCTTCACATTACAGTCCACCCTTTACATCAACCCCTTCACATCACAGTCCCCGCTTTACATCAGTGTCCTCAGTCCCCCTCTTCACATCACAGTCCCCCCTTTACATCGCAACCCCCTTCACATCAGAGCCCCCCCCCCTTTACAGCAGTGTCTACAGCCCCCCCTTCACATCACAGTTTCCCCTTTAGATCAGTGACCTCAGTCCCCCTTCACATCACAGTCCCCCCTGTACATCAGTGTCCTCAGTCCCCCTCTTCACATTACAGTCCACCCTTTACATCAACCCCCTTCACATCACAGTCCCCACTTCATCAGTGTCTTCAGTCCCCCCTTTATATTAGTGTCCTCAGTCCCTCTCTTCACATCACAGTCCCCCCTTTACATTAGTGTCCTCAGTCCATTCCCCCTTCACATCACAGTCCCCACTTTTCATCAGTGGCCTAGGTCCCCCTCTTCACATCACAGTCCCCCCTTTACATTAGAGTCCACAGTCCCCCTCTTCACATCCCAGTCCCCCCTTTACATCAGGGTCCTCAGTCCCTCCTTCACATCACAATCCCCCCTATACATCAGCGTCCTCAATCCCCCTTCACATCACAGTCCCCCCCTTTACAGCAATGACCCCAGTCCCCCCTTCACATCACAGCCCCCCTTTACATCAGTACATCATTGTCCTCAGTCCCCCTCTTCACATCACAGTCCCCCCTTTACATTAGAGTCCACAGTCCCCCTCTTCACATCCCAGTCCCCCCTTTACATCAGGGTCCTCAGTCCCTCCTTCACATCACAATCCCCCCCTATACATCAGCGTCCTCAATCCCCCTTCACATCACAGTCCCCCCCTTTACAGCAATGACCCCAGTCCCCCCTTCACATCACAGCCCCCCTTTACATCAGTACATCATTGTCCTCAGTCCTCCTCTTCACATCACAGTCCCCCCTTTACATGAGTGTCCTCAGTCCCCCCCCCTTCACATCCCAGTCCCCCCTTTACTTCAGTGTCCTCAGCCCCTCCCCCTTCCTTCACATCGCAGTCCCCCCTCTACATCAGTGGCCTCAGTCCTCCCTTTTACATTCCAACCCCCTCTTTACATCACAGCCCCCTTTTACATCAGAGACCCCTAGTGATACTGCCAGTAACGCACTTCCTGTCCTAGGGTGACAACGCTTATTATCCTCTGTCTATGGAGGAGCAGTGTTTTCACCCTAGGCTGATCTCCTGTGCTGCACTACAAACACCTGCCTCTCTACTCATCTCCATTACACAGGGGAGAAGGGATGTTGTAGCCCACAAAAGATCATTTTAGGAGTTGATTAAATTGCTTAAATGTTGGATTAGTACACAGGGCATTAGAAGGATACAGGTAAGCTACAATATATCAAATGTGTAATATTGGCTTGAGATAGACTTTAAAGTTATGTTAATTCCTCCTTATCATAAATATTTATTTGCATACCTTAATTACTTGTGTTGTTGCTTTTCCCTTTTTTCTTTCTGGCATCTGTATGCAGGATCATCGTCCATCAAAAAATGCATCCCACTGATTTCTACCTAAAGGGTGGCTCCACTGCCTTACAGGGGCTCCCTGGAACCACCCTCATGTGTATGCTGACATGCACGGGCACTGCCAAACCAGCAGAAAATGCAAACAAGCAAAGGAAATGATTGGAGGAGATGTCACGGACCTCCAGCCTATGAACAGGACCAAAATACATCCCTGGGAATTACAGACCAGTTGGCCTAACATCAATAGTATGCAAGCTCTTGGAGGGGATGATAAGGGACTATATACAAGATTTTAGTAATGAGAACGGTATCATTAGCAGTAATCAGCATGGATTCATGAAGAATGCCAAACCAATCTATTAACATTCTATGAGGAGGTGAGCTGCCATCTAGATAAAGGAAGGCCTGTAGACGTGGTGTATCTGGACTTAGCAAAAGCATTTGACACAGTTCCCCATAAACATTTACTGTACAAAATATTGTCCATTGGCATGGACCATTGGGTGAGTACATGGATTGAAAACTGGCTACAGTGGCGGGTTCAGAGGGTTGTGAAAAATGGGGAGTACTCACAATGGTCAGGGGTGGGTAGTGGGGTCCCCCAGGGTTCTGTGCTGGGACAAATCCTGTTTAATTTGTACATAAACGACCTGGAGGATGGGGCAAACAGCTCAATTGCTGTATTTGCGGACAATACTAAGCTAAGTAGGGCAATAACTTCTCTGCAGGATGTGGAAACCTTACGAGAAGATCTGAACAAATTAATGGGGTGGGCAACTACATGGCAAATGAGGTTTAATGTAGAAAAATGTAAAAAAATGCATTTGGGTGGCAAAAATATGAATGCAATCTATACACTGGGGGGAGAACCTCTGGGGGAATCTAGGATGGAAAAGGGCCTGGGTGGGGGTCCTAGTGGATGATAGGCTCAGCAATGGCATGCAATGCCAAGCTGCTGCTAACAAAGCAAACAGAATATTGACATGCATTAAAAAGGGGATCAACTCCAGAGATAAAACGATAATTCTCCCGCTCTACAAGACTCTGGTCCGGCCACACCTGGAGTATGCTGTCCAGTTCTGGGCACCAGTCCTCAGGAAGGATGTACTGGAAATGGAGCGAGTACAAAGAAGGGCAACAAAGCCAATAAAGGGTCTGGAAAGGTTACGAGCACTGAACTTATTCTCTCAGGAGAAGAGACGCTTGAGAGGAGATATGATTTAAATTTACAAATACCGACTGGTGACCCCACAATAGGAATAAAACTTTTTTGTGGAAGGTAGTTTAATAAAACACGTGGTCACGCAAAAATTTAGAAGAAAAGAAGTTTAACCTTAAACGTAGAGGGTTCTTTACTGTAAGAGCGGCAAGGATGTGGAATACCCTTCCACAGGCGGTGGTCTCAGCAGGGAGCATCGATAGTTATCGATAGTTAACTATTAGATAAGCACCTGAACGGCCACAACATACAGGTATATACAATGTAATACTGACATATAATCACACACATAGGTTGGACATGATGGACTTGTGTCTTTTTTAAACCTCACCTACTATGTAACTATGTAGTATAAGTGTAGAGGAAATGGAATATATATTTTTTAAATTTGCCTGAAATCTCATTATAAATTGGGATAGTTTGACAAAACTTTGCCATTTTTGCAAAATGCATTGGAATCAATGGGTAAGAAGAAATTAAAGTGAATTGAATGGCACAATAGACTTTGAGGCTGGGTTCACACTATCTTCGCATGCGGCTCACAGCAGGGGTCCGGTGCATCCCCGTTCACTGTTTCAGGTCTGATTTCAGCCCGAATTTTTGGCTGAATTCAGACCTGTAACAGACCAAAAGACGCAAATTCGCCCGGAGCCACGGCGGAGATATGTGAACCAGCTCCATTGGTCAGGCAAAGCACTGACATCTTTGCTGCCATAGTGCTATGTGCTGTGTGTTCAGTGTACCCCTGTACCTTTAAGGAGGGGTGAGCTCCTTCCAGTCCACCTGTACTCACTTATCCATTACAATGCATGTGCTCCCATTGTGGAGACCCAGAAGTAGAAGAAGAATTTGCAAATGTGTGCAGACTAAACCCCTGTTCTTAAAGCATATTGTTAGATGGATCGATTTGTTGGTCGCAGGCTGGTTGGTAAGTTTGAGCTTGGAAATCTCCTTGTATTTGTTTGACAAATGCATTTCTGATACCAGATAAGCCCTCATACTTCAGAGGTATCTTACATCTCAAATGGAAGCTAATGAGCTGAATGGCAAATTAACTGCATATTCGTTTTTATATCTCCCCAGAAACCCAGCATTAAGTTCTCTGGCCTTGATTTCATAGGCCAATTGCAAAAGAGTTCTACTCTCCCTATTAAATTATTTATTTATGTTATAATAAGGACAATACAATGGAAGATTTGGTAAATCTCAAGGGTGGTTGGGAGCACCCAAACCCCCAAGGTGTCCAAGAACGTAACCGTGAATTTATCTGATAGCTCACCATTGGAGTCCTTAAAGTGGTAGTGAATTCCATTTGGACATTTGTACGTACAGGTAAACCTATAATAAATAAGCTTATGATAAAGCTTACCTGTAGGTACAGTGAATATCTCCTAAACTTGCGGAAGGGACCCATGCTGTCCCTTTAGAGCTCTGTGAAATAACCCGTAACTCCCAGGCACATGAGCGCGAGTGACGTCCTTGCGGCTCGGCCATTCAAGTGGCCAGAGACCCGCGAACCCAGGAGGAAGACCTGGTGAAGATGGAAGCCCTGTCAGGGGTGACCCAGAACATTACACATAAAAATGTATTTTTTAATGGATTGATTATTTAAAAATCGTTTATAAATCAGATTTTTATCTTAAAGAATTGTAACATGTAGCCTACGTGATACTAGAAAAAAAAAAAAAGAACAAAACTTATCCATATGCCATAATAATGCAATTTCTGGGTCCTTCCAGGATGTATGTGATAAACACCAAGTTATCTGACAGATGGATTCTGCCCAATGACTCCAGGGGACTGATACTTGACTACTCGGCAACCTCTCCCTTCATAGTTTTCTGTCTGTCCAGAAACAACCTCCATGTCATTAAAGACCACTTAACTAAAGCTGGCCATGCACTAGTAGAACTGTGTTCAAAAATGTTTACTTCTAAGAACATTGGATTTTCGTTAATGCAGTCAACATTGATTTTCAACTGCTGTAAAGAAAAAATTCAAAGAGCTGGATGGAAATTTTCCCTAAATGAACGTATTTCTAACAGTGAGTGTGGTCTTCATTCAGTAAAGTTCATTCGTTTCAAAACCGAATGTTAAAAGCAAACACAATTTTTAAGTACTTTTGACTGACATTTATCAAGTCATAAAATGTACTAGGAATTTTTGTACAAATTTTCGTATGAACATTCGTACAAATATTCAGTTGAAACTCTACTAGTGTATGGCCAGCTTAAAGTATAACTAAGACAACACTTTTTTTTTCTTAGTTTTGGATAGCATGGAGAGGGATTGGAACTCCTGTCAGGTTTATATTGTTGCCTGTGCCCTCGTTAGGGAGATTCAGCCTCTCTATTTGTCTTGTTTACAGTTAAAATCGAAAACAATTCCAAATTTTGGGTTCTCACCAGAAAAGTAATAGAGGGAAAATCTTGCAATGGGGACCCCGGTACTAGTGACAACCAGGGATTCCCTCACTTTGGAGGAATTTGCTCTCACTTCCTGTTTTAGATATGGGACAGGTAGTAAAGGGAAATCTACCCTGTGGGATACAAATGGCAAAAAAACCTGACAGTGGCTTTAACCCTCCTGTACTCTATCCAAAATGAAAAAACAAAGTTTTGCCTTTATTTCTACTTTAAGATCATGGAATTGGTCACATGACTGGGCACTGTCAAATGGTTTCAAGGTGAAGTAATGCTCTTTTGCTAATGTGATACCACCAAATGTTGAAAATAAGGTATTTAAATTTTTTTTTTAACACCACAGGTTGGCCATAAATAAAGCCCTGTGGCCCTGCTAGCAAAGTACACTTGTAAACCCAGAAAATAGAAAAAATCCCAGATGCAAGAGCATGGGCAATAAATACAATATTTATCACTCTTCTCTGCTATCCCTGTAAAATAAAGAGCCTGGCCCCATACGACGAAGAGGAACCTTCCATCTCCAGGTAACAGGAAGGTCAGGAGCTCCCGCAGGGAGGCAAAACTTGTAATTATTTAGGAATATTCCTTGCCTTAGACCTTTACTGGAATCTGAAAAGTCCTGAAGCTATACTCATCTTCTCCAGTGTTACTGGATCAGGAAAATTCCAATGCCTCTTTCCTAGAGCCAGAAAGGAAATAACTCAACTGTAGGAATCCAAAGGAGAGTCAGGAACGGTTCACTGAAGTGCATTGCCACTGTGAGGATGTACAGCGGCTCTGACGATGAATATAAACCATAGATGAGGTTCTCACATCTGTTAGGTAAAATAATTTGTGTGTTTGAAGCCCATGTGTGTATGTTATAAGATTTTAGTCAATGGGAAAAGAACTGTTGCATTGTGGAAGACTCAGTTCTTGTAAATAGAAACAAGCTTGAGACCGACAAGCCCATAGTTCCCTAGAGGAATCAGGTCTCTCTGTCCCTCTTCCTTCCATAATAAGAAGCTATACTAATGACAGCAAAATATAAAATCAAGATAGTGCTGCGCTGTAATAAATAATAAACAAGTGCAAGTGTGCAAATAAAGTGACCAAGTGCACAGTGCTGGATACACTTAATAGAGGCAATTCTTGTGACAAATAAACAATAAATGTCTTGAAATTATTGGTACAAACGTAAAGATATCACATGCTAATCTTAGTATCCCTCAGATGGAAGCAAAGATATCATAAGCATCAGAAAATGAAATATAACCATATATAAAACCATATAGATATTCAATATAAAAAAAAAGTGAACTATTGTATCCGTGAAAGCCTTTAGTATATAAACTGCAAAACCCAAAACTTCAACTTTTAACGAAGAAACGATGCACAACACTTTAAGGAACAAATCCATTTTAACCCCCCCATGAAAGATAACAAACATATCAAGGTGTTCAAGAGAGTGGTCTTAGAAAAAGTAAAGGAATTGAAAATCAAGAAAAAAGAAGAACCTAAAAGAGTGGAATCTGCAAACTTACAAAGAGGAAGGATCTGGTAATTCGTCCAGCGAACAAAGGTGGAGGGATTGTGGTGCTCTCCAAAGAACAATACAGAGCAAGTATGAACTCATTACTAGAAGACGAGGACACCTATAGCCGCCTTTTGGGTAACCCGATGTTCAAGTGCAGGAAAGCCTTAGAACAAACTGTCCATTTGGGCCTAAAAAGGAATATTCTTAATAAAAAGAGGCTAATTACCTAATACCAGAGTCATGCCGTACACGATTTTATATTCACTCCTGAAGATACATAAAGACAAGAACAATCCACCACCCAGGCCATAGTTAATGGGATAGACTCTATTAAGAATTGCCTCTATTAAGTGTAATCAGCACTGTGCACTTGGTCACTTTATTTGCACACTTGCACTTGTTTATTATTTATTACAGTGCAGCACTATCTTGATTTTATATTTTACTGGGGTTCTGACATTTCCTTCAGTGTTTGCAGCAGTACACATTTTAACTATTTGGGTTGGCGCGGGGATATTTTTTTATCCCATATACTAATGACAGCGCTACCCTTCCTATGTAATAAACTGCAAATCCTTACTGTCACGTAACTTGGTTGGAGGCCAAATTGATGAGAGGGCTTCCCTTGTGGCTCTGGTCCAAGCACCCCTGAATGTGGTGACAGAGGTACAAGGCTCAAAGAAGCACGGGTGCTGGTAGCTTGGTAGCAGGTGATTGACACGGATAGAGACATAGGCAAGGTGAGCCAGGGTCATACACGATGAGGCAGCAGCGTAGACAGGAAGCAGGCAGAGCAAGCTCCAGTAGGAGGCCAAGGTTAGGACCGGGGAAGTAGGTAGAGCAAGGTCCAGGAGCAGGCTGAAGTCAGTACCAGGGAAGCAGGTAGAGCAAGGTACAGGAGCAGGCTTAGGTCAGTACCAGGGAAGCAGGCAGATCCAGGTCCAGGAGCGGACCGAGGTCACTACCAGAGAAGCAGGCAGAGCAAGGTCCAGTGGCAGGCCGAGGTCAGTACCAGGGAAGCAGTCAGAGCAAGGTCAAGGAGCAGGCCAGGGTCAGTACCAGGGAAGCAGGCTGAGCAAGGTCCAGGAGCAGGCAGAGGTCAGTACCAGAGAATCAGGCAGAGCAAGGTCCAGTGGCAGGCCGAGGTCTGTACCAGGGAAGCAGGCAGAGCAAGGTCCAGGAGCAGGCTGAGGTCAGACTCAGTACCAAGGAAGCAGGCAGAGCAAGGTCCAACTGCAGGCCAAGGTCAGTACCAGAGAAGCAGGCAGAGCAAGGTCCAGTGGCAGGCCGAGGTCAGTACCAGGGAAGCAGGCAGAGCAAGATCCAGGAGCCGGCTGAGGTCAGTACCAGGGAAGCAGGCAGAGCAAGGTCCAGGAGCAGACCGAGGTCAATACAAGAGAAACAGGCAGAGCTCTAGTGGCAGCCTGAGGTCAGTACTATGGAAGCAGGCAGAGCAAGGTCCAGAGTAAACAACAGAATATCAGTCAGCAAAAGCAGGAACACGAGTCACAGTAAACCTAAAAGAGGAGTTCCACCCAGGGGGGCCTTCAAAAAAAAAAAAAAATTAAAGTCAGCAGCTACAAATACAGCAGCTGCTGACTTTTAATTGGACACTTACCTGTCCCTGGGTCCAGCGATGCGGGGGATCGAAGCCCCGCTCGTCCCCCCCCTCCGCTCGTCGGCGCCGGCATTTCAACTGTGGGCGCCGGGCTGTGGCTTCACAGCCTGGCACCCACTGCGCATGTGCGAGCGGCGCCGCGAGCCGTGATTGGCCGCTCAATCACCTGGGACCTGTAATGGGTCCCAGATGATTGACAGGAGGGAGGGAGCAGAGCGGAGCCCTTCCTGTGCCTGGGGGGAAGTGATGTCACCAGCCCAGGCAAAGGAACAGGCAGACTACGAGGGACCACCTAGCAACAGGCATTTAGAGGTAAGTGAAAAAAAAAAAATATCCAAATGTTTTTTTGTTTTTTTTTAAATAATTTTTCCAGGTATTTTTGTTTTTTGAGTGGAACCCCACTTTAAGAACATCCAGCAATTAGCAAGGTCCATTAGCAGGCCAAGGTCAGTACCGGGGAAGTAGGCAGAGCAAAGTCCAGGAGCAGGACATGGTCAGTACCAGAGAAGCAGGCAGAGCAAGATCCAGTGGCAGGCCGAGGTTCATACCAGGGAAGCAGGCAGGGCAAATCCGGGAGCAGGCTGAGGTCAGTACCAGGGAAGCAGGCAAAGCAAGGTCCAGGAGCAGGCCGAGGTCAATAACAGAGAAGCAGGCAGAGCAAGATCCAGTGGCAGGCCAAGGTCAGTACCAGGGAAGCAGGCAGAGCAAGGTCCAGAGTAAACAACAAAATATCAGTCAGCAAAAGACACAAGTCACGGGAAACCTGAAGAGCATCCAGCAATTAGCACACACCACAGGATCTCCTTTAAATAGGCAGCTTGGCGTCAATGCACGCTAATGCGTGCTGGTGCACACAAATGCACCTACATGGTGCTGGATATTAGCCCAAGCTTGTATGTGTACTGATACATGTGCACAAGCCCTAGCTGCATAGGAATGCGCATTAGCTGTATTAGTTTCCTGATAATTACCTTCCTAATAAAATAAACTAAAAACCACTGTTTCATCAATACAAATGTGTCATAAATAAATAATATCAAGTCATCTCTATTACAGTATTACACTGGCCTATTGGACGTGACATCACCGCGCACCGCTGTTGCTGGGCTTGCATCCTGTGTATTGCCACACTGCTTAAAGTCACAGATGGGTTCTTTGTTTCTTAAGAGTTGGGATATAAATATGTATAATGTAAATACAATATTTCAATGCTGTTTTAAAGGAATAATATAAGGCTGATGATGTTACTGTAGTTCTTCCCGGTGAGTGGCTAGAGTGAAAAGGTGGTAGCCACATAAAGGTGTGCACACTGTGGTTGAAGATTGAAGAGTTTTGGAGAAATGAATATAGAGTCAGGTCCATAAATATTGGGACATCGACACAATTCTAATCTTTTTGGCTCTATACACCACCACAATGGATTTGAAATGAAACGAACAAGATGTGCTTTAACTGCAGACTTTCAGCTGGGTATTTACATCCAAATCAGGTGAACAGTGTAGAAATTACAACAGTTTGTATGTGTGCCTCTCACTTTTTAAGGGACCAAAAGTAATGGGACAATTGGCTGCTCAGCTGTTCCATGGCTAGGTGTGTGTTATTCCCTCATTATCCCATTTACAGGGAGCTGATAAAAGGTCAAAAGTTCACTTCAAGTGTGCTATTTGCATTTGGAATCTGTTGCTGTCAACTCTCAATATGAGATCCAAAGAGCTGTCACTATCAGTGAAGCAAGCCATCATTAGGCTGAAAAAACAAAACAAACCCATCAGAGAGATAGCAAAAACATTAGGTGTGGCAAAATCAACTGCTTGGAACATCCTTAACCACTTGAGCCCCGGACCATTATGCTGCCTAAGGACCAGAGGTCTTTTTCCAATTTGGCACTGCGTCGCTTTAACTGCTAATTGCGCGGTCATGCAATGCTGTACCCAAACGAAATTTGCGTCCTTTTCTTCCCACAAATAGAGCTTTCTTTTGATGGTATTTGATCACCTCTGCGGTTTTTATTTTTTGCGCTATAAACGGAAAAAGACCGAAAATTTTGAAAAAAAATGATATTTTCTACTTTTTGTTATAAAAAAAATCCAATAAACTAAATTTTAGTCATACATTTAGGCCAAAATGTATTCGGCCACATGTCTTTGGTAAAAAAAATGTCAATAAGCGTATATTTATTGGTTTGCGCAAAAGTTATAGCGTCTACAAACTAGGGTACATTTTCTGGAATTTACACAGCTTTTAGTTTATGACTGCCTATGTCATTTCTTGAGGTGCTAAAATGGCAGGGCAGTACAAACCCCCCCCCAAATGACCCCATTTTGGAAAGTTGACACCCCAAGGAAATTGCTGAGAGGCATGTTGAACCCATTGAATATTTATTTTTTTTGTCCCAAGTGATTGAAAAATGACAAAAAAAAAAAAAAATATTTACAAAAAGTCGTCACTAAATGATATATTGCTCACACAGGCCATGGGCCTATGTGGAATTGCACCCCAAAATACATTCTGCTGCTTCTCCTGAGTATGGGGATACCACATGTGTGGGACTTTTTGGGAGCCTAGCCGCGTACGGGGCCCCGAAAACCAATCACCGCCTTCAGGATTTCTAAGGGTGTAAATTTTTGCTTTCACTCTTCACTGCCTATCACAGTTTCGGAGGCCATGGAATGCCAAGATGGCACAAAACCCCCCAAAATGACCCCATTTTGGAAAGTAGACACCCCAAGCTATTTGCTGAGAGGCATATTGAGTCCATGGAATATTTTATATTTTGACACAAGTTGCAGGAAAGTGACACTTTTCTTTTTTTTTTTTTTCATAAAGTTGTCACTAAATGATATATTGCTCACACAGGCCATGGGCATATGTGGAATTGCACCCCAAAATACATTTAGCTGCTTCTCCTGAGTATGGGGATACCACATGTGTGGGACTTTTTGGGAGCCTAGCCGCGTACTGGACCCCCAAAACCAATCACTGCCTTCAGGATTTCTAAGGGTGAAAATTTTTGATTTCACTCTTTACTGCCTATCACAGTTTCGGAGGCCATGGAATGCCCAGGTGGCACAAAACCCCCCCAAATGACCCCATTTTGGAAAGTAGACACCCCAAGCTATTTGCTGAAAGGCATGGTGAGTATTTTGCAGCTCTCATTTGTTTTTGAAAATGAAGAAAGACAAGAAAAAACATTTTTTTTTTTCTTTTTTCAATTTTCAAAACTTTGTGACAAAAAGTGAGGTCTGCAAAATACTCACTATACCTCTCAGCAAATAGCTTGGGGTGTCTACTTTCCAAAATGGGGTCATTTGGGGGGGGGGGGGGTTGTGCCATCTGGGCATTCCATGGCCTCCGAAACTGTGATAGGCAGTGAAGAGTGAAATCAAAAATTCACGCCCTTAGAAAGCCTGAAGGCGGTGCTTGGTTTTCGGGGTCCCGTACGCGGCTAGGCTCCCAAAAAGTCTCACACATGTGGTATCCCCATACTCAGGAGAAGCAGCAGAATGTATTTTGGGGTGTAATTTCACATATTTCCATGGCATGTTTGAGCAATATATCATTTAGTGACAACTTTGTGCAAAAAAAAAAAAAAAAAATTTGTCTCTTTCCCACAACTTGTGTCGCAATATAAAATATTCCATGGACTCGACATGCCTCTCAGCAAATAGCTTGGGGTGTCTACTTTCCAAAATGGGGTCATTTGGGGGGGTTTTGAACTGTCCTGGCATTTTATGCACAACATTTAGAAGCTTATGTCACACATCACCCACTCTTCTAACCACTTGAAGACAAAGCCCTTTCTGACACTTATTGTTTACATGAAAAAGTTTTTTTTTTTGCAAAAAAATTACTTTGAACCCCCAAACATTATATATTTTTTTAAAGCAAATGCCCTACAGATTAAAATGGTGGGTGTTTCATTTTTTTTTTTCACACAGTAATTGCGCAGCGATTTTTCAAACGCATTTTTTGGGGAAAAAACACACTTTTTTTAATTTTAATGCACTAAAACACACTATATTGCCCAAATGTTTGATGAAATAAAAAAGATGATCTTAGGCCGAGTACATGGATACCAAACATGACATGCTTTAAAATTGCGCACAAACGTGCAGTGGCAACAAAATAAATACATGTTTAAAAGCCTTCAAAAGCCTTTACAGGTTACCACTTTAGATTTACAGAGGAGGTCTACTGGAAAAATTACTGCACTCGATCTGGCCTTCGCGGTGATACCTCACATGCATGGTGCAATTGCTGTTTACGTTTGACGACAGACCGCCGCTTGCGTTCGCCTTAGCGCGAGAGCAGGGGGCGACAGGGGTGTTTTTTTTTTTTTTTTTTTTTCTTTATTATTTTTTTGCTTTTTTAATCTTACTTTTAAACTGTTCCTTTCATATTTTTTTTTTTAATCATTTTTATTGTTATCTCGGGGAATGTAAATATCCCCTATGATAGCAATAGGTAGTGACAGGTACTCTTTTTTGAAAAAATTGTGGTCTATTAGACCCTAGATCTCTCCTCTGCCCTCAAAGCATCTGACCACACCAAGATCGGTGTGATAAAATGCTTCCCCAATTTCCCAATGGCGCTATTTACATCCGGCGAAATCTAAGTCATGAAATGAATGAATGAATGAATGAATAATTTGTAAAGCGCTGCAAATTGCGAACTGAATCGCCTCAAGGCGCTAGATGTATTCTCTGTAGCCAGCTTCTAGAAAAGGAAGGTCTTTAGTTTTTTCCTGAAGGCCTGGTGGTTTTCTTCCATGCGGAGGTTGGTTGGGAGAGCATTCCATAGTCGAGGTCCTTGGACTGCAAATCTACGTTCTCCCTTTGCTTTGTAGCGGTATTTGGGAATGAGGAGGAGGTTTTGGTTAGCTGATCGAAGACTGCGATTCGGTGTGTAGTGTTTTATTTTTTCCCGGAGATATTGCGGAGCGTTTCCTTGTATGCATTTATGGGTGAGGCAGAGGGTCTTGAATGTGATCCGATTCTTCACAGTTAGCCAATGTAGGCTTTTTAGGGATGGGGAGATGGATTCCCAGGGCTTTTTCCCTGTTAACAGCCTTGCCGCCGTGTTCTGCATGAGTTGCAAGCGCGCAAGCTGGTATTGGGGTAGACCTACGTAGAGGGAATTTGCGTAGTCGAGTCGGGAATTGATGATCGTTCCCACAACTGCCGCTTTGTCCTCTTCTGGGATGAAGGGGATGAGTCTGCGAAGCAGGCGGAGGAGGTGGTGAGATCCGCTCACCACCGATCCTATTTGTGCATCCATTGTCATTCCTGAGTCAAAGATGACTCCGAGACTCTTGACTTTGGTGCTGGGGGAGATGGTCTGTCCGAGGATGGAGGGTGGTGTCCACGGAGTCTCAATTTTGGAATTTTTGTTGGCTTGCAGGAGAAGAAGTTCTGTTTTTGATTCGTTAAGTTTGAGGGAGCTAGCGGTCATCCAGTCATTGATTAAAGTGAGGCATTTCTGTAGTTGCTGATGATGATCTTTTTGTCCATTAATGCGAAAGTAGAGTTGGGTGTCGTCTGCGTATGAGTGGAAGCAGAGGTCCGTTTTCCTGATGATATTGAGAAGCGGGCGGATGTAGATGTTAAATAGCACTGGTGACAAGGGTGAGCCCTGAGGGACTCCACAGGAGACTGCCCGAGATTCCGAGGTGAATGTTCCCAGTTTCACTGTCTGAGAGCGATTCTCTAAGAAGGATGAAAACCATTTTAGGGCAGAATCTGTGGCTCCTGCAACTTCTGAGAGGCGGACAAGTAAAGTATTGTGGTCCACTGTATCGAATGCTGCGCTGAGGTCTAACAGTACCAGGAGACTCGTTTCCCCGTCATCTGCTGCTTCAAGGGCGTCGTCCCATATTTTGAGAAGTGCTGTTTCTGTGCCATGGCCTGGGCGGAAGCCTGATTGCAGAGGGTCCAGGAGGTGGTGTGTCTCCAGGTGGTGTTGTAGCTGCTGTACTACTGCTTTCTCTATAATCTTGGAGATGGTGTTGAGGCTTGTTATTGGTCTGCGGCAGTTAGGGTCTTTAGGGTCGAGATTAGGTTTCTTTAGCAGGGGAAATACTCGTAGCTTCCGGTTTCTTAGGCCATAGAGATGTTTGGAGCCACTCTGGTCTCTGATCAGCTCTATGGTCAGCTGGCTGAATCACCGGCTGCATTCTCAGGTTCCCTGTTGAGACAGGAGAGCCAGAGAAAAACACGGAAGACGGTGGGGGGGGGGCATTCCCTCCCACGGCTTGTAAAAGCAGTCTAGAGGCTAATTAGCCGCTAGGATTGCTTTTACATGAAAGCCGACCGCTGGCTGAAAAGAATGATACCAAGATGATACCTAAACCTGCAGGCATCATTCTGGTATAACCACTCAAAGTCGTGAATGGCGTACCTGAAGACAAAAAAATGGTTAACAATGGTTAACAATAAAGCACAGTAAAGTGTAAATAATTACACACCTGAAAAACAAACATGATAAAACATAATAACAATAACAATAACAATAACAATAAAACATTGCAGAATAGAATACAGTAAAAAAGAGCAGAACAATAGAGAGCGAGAATAGAGAGAGAGAACAATAAAACAACAACTATTTTTTTTTATTTCATATTTTTTTTTTTTTTTTACACTTTTTTTTGTAACTAACTTTTATAACGGTAACCGGTTCCAGGTTCGGGTCTCTCAAAATGCGCTGGCATCTTGGGAGACCCTGTGAAATGGCGCATAGTCTGTGCAATGCTGTACCCTACGCTAATACTCAACTAGTGAATGGTAGCGTTCAAAACATTCACCAATGCAAAGACCAGGATTGTCAGGACAGGAGGGACAATAATAGCGGGTGTCACGCCTATATCCGCGCTTGCTGCAGACACGACATCTTTTTTGGGGGGTTCGTTGGGTAGGGGTACTCGGGAGGACATAAAAATGCCTCTCATGCAGCCGACTGCATTTGGTTGGGGATGTGAATGGGGGAAGTACGGGCGCTGCAGAAGCGGTGGGTTCCCAATTAGGATTGGCGAATGCAGCAGGAAGGGCACTATGGGCATGACGGGCCTGTGTTTGTCTTTTTGGTGGCAGCGGGACACTACTTGTGCTTGCCACCTCACCAGCTTCAACTGCACTTATGGGACTCGCCACGTCACCACGTGTTACTGCAGTGCTGGTTTGACTACGACCGGGGTGTACTAGGCCGCTGGCGCTTGCCAGTTCACCAAAACGCTACCAAAAAACTGTTAGCGATCGCAGGGATCAGGCCTGACTCTGCGAACGCTGCAGTTATGCGTTTAGTGTTTTGTAAGTGACAGTGATCGATCGATACTGCACTCGGGTGGGCCGGGCCGGGCGGAGGGGCAAAACGCAGGTGCTAGCAGGTATCTGGGCTGATCCCGCTAACACTGCGTTTTTGGGAACCCTAAACTGCTGGTGACGCTAGTATAGATCTGATCGGATCAGATATTGATGCGATCAGATACTATACCACTAAGGGAGGTGTACGGTGCGTGCGTGGGTGTTAGCGGTACTGGCGCTAACCTGACGCTGCCTGGGGCTGGTGCTTGCCAGTTCACCAAAATACTACCAAAAAAACTGTTAGCGATCGCAGGGATCAGGCCTGACTCTGCGAACGCTGCAGTTATGCGTTTAGTGTTTTGTAAGTGTCAGTGATCGATCGATACTGCACTTGGGTGGGCTGGGCTGGGCCGGGCGGAGGGGCAAAACGCAGGTGCTAGCAGGTATCTGGGCTGATTCCGCTAACACTGCGTTTTTGGGAACCCTAAACTGCTGGGGACGCTAGTATAGATCTGATCGGATCAGATATTGATCCGTTCAGATACTATACCACTAAGGGAGGCGTATGCTGCGTGCGTGGGTGTTAGCGGTACTGGCGCTAACCTGACGCTGCCTGGGGCTGGTGCTTGCCAGTTCACCAAAATGCTACCAAAAAAACTGTTAGCGATCGCAGGGATCAGGCCTGACTCTGCGAACGCTGCAGTTATGCGTTTAGTGTTTTGTAAGTGACAGTGATCGATCGATACTGCACTTGGGTGGGCTGGGCCGGGCCGGGCGGAGGGGCAAAACGCAGGTGCTAGCGGGTATCTGGGCTGATCCCGCTAACACTGCGTTTTTGGGAACCCTAAACTGCTGGGGACGCTAGTATAGATCTGATCGGATCAGATATTGATATTGATATTGATCCGATCAGATACTATACCACTAAGGGAGGCGCATGCTGCATGCGTGGGTGTTAGCGGTACTGGCGCTAATCTGACGCTGCCTGGGGCGACGCATATCACCGCCGGGCGATCGGGGGGCTAAACCTTTATTCGGTAATAAACGGCGGGTGCCCTGACACTATAAAAAATAAACAAACTAACCAGCGTCAACCGTAACACTGATACAGTGATCAGTGGTGAAAGGGTTAACTAGGGGGCAATCAAGGGGTTAAAACATTTATTAGGTAGTATATGGGGGTCCCTGTCGCTATAAAACGCTGACGGCGAACCTAAATATTTACCTCACTAACTAGCGTCACCAGCGACACTAATACAGCGATCAGAAAAATGATCGCTTAGTGACACTGGCGACAGGGGGTGATCAAGGGGTTAAAACTTTATTAGGGGGGGTTAGGGGGGTACCCTAGACCTAAAGGGGGGTAATACTAACTGCCCTAACACACTTACTGTCACAAACTGACACCTAGCAGTAATCAGAAAAAAAAAAAAAAAAAAAAAAAAAAAACTGCTGGTGTCAGTTTGTGACAGGGGGGGGGGGGGGTGATTGGGGGGGGGATCGGGGGGCGATCGGGGGGGGGATCGAGGTGTTTTGTGTGCCTGGCATGTTCTACTGTGTGTGTGTGTGTTTGTGCACTCACATTGATGTCTTCTCTCCTCGGGCCGGAACGGAAATTACCGAGCAGAGGAGAGATGACATAATTTCCTTTGCTGCTGTTTAGCATACAGCAGCAAAGGAAGATTCTCATTGGCCGGCGGCGATCGCGAGGGGGGGGCCACGAACGGATGGTCTCCCCCTCATCACCGATCGCCGCTGGACAAACGATGACCGCCTCGGGCACCCCCCACCCGCGGAAGGCAAATCACGTACCCTGTACGTGATTTTGCCTGTCCGTGCCACTTTGCCGACGTACATCGGCGTGAGGCGGTCGTCAAGTGGTTAAAAAGAAAGAATGCACCGGTGAGCTCAGCAACACCAAAAGACCCGGAAGACCACGGAAAACAACTGTGGTGGATGACCGAAGAATTCTTTCCCTGGTGAAGAAAACACCCTTCACAACAGTTGGCCAGATCAAGCACACTCTCCAGGAGGTGGGTGTATGTGTGCCAAAGTCAACAATCAAGAGAAGACTTCACCAGAGTGAATACAGAGGGTTCACCACAAGATGTAAACCATTGGTGAGCCTCAAAAACAGGAAGGCCAGATTAGAGTTTGCCAAACAACATCTAAAAAAGCCTTCACGGTTCGGGAACAACATCCTATGGACAGATGAGACCAAGATCAACTTGTACCAGAGTGATGGGAAGAGAAGAGTATGGAGAAGGAAAGGAACTGCTCATGATCCAAAGCATACCACCTCATCAGTGAAGCATGGTGGTGGTAGTGTCATGGCGTGGGCATGTATGACTGCCAATGGAACTTGTTCTCTTGTATTTTTTGATGATGTGACTGCTGACAAAAGCAGCAGGACGAATTCTGAAGTGTTTCGGTCAATATTATCTGCTCATATTCAGCAAAATGCTTCAGAACTCATTGGACAGCGCTTCACAGTACAGATGGACAATGACTCTAAGCATACTGCGAAAGCAACCAAAGAGTTTTTTAAGGGAAAGAAGTGGAATGTTATGCAATGGCCAAGTCAATCACCTGACCTGAATCCAATTGAGCATGCATTTCACTTGCTGAAGACAAAATTGAAGGGAAAATGCCCTAAGAACAAGCAGGAACTGAAGACTGTTGCAATAGAGGCCTGGCAGAGCATCACCAGGGATGAAACCCAGCGTCTGATGATGTTTATGCATTGCAGACTTCAGGCTGTAATTGACTGCAAAGGATTTGCAACCAAGTATTAAAAAGTGAAAGTTTGATGGATGATTGTTAATCTGTCCCATTACTTTTGGTCCCTTAAAAAGTGGGAGGCACATATACAAACTGTTGTAATTCCTACACCATTCACCTGATTTGGATGTAAATACTCTCAAATTAAAGCTGAAAGTCTGCAGTTAAAGCACATCCTGTTTGTTTCATTTCAAATCCATTGTGGTGGTGTATAGAGCCAAAAAGATTAGAATTTTGTCGATGTCCCAATATTTATGGACCTGACTGTATGTTGCAGGCAGTCCCTGCTGCTGCTCCAGTCTCTGTGCAGGCCCCCGCCTTGAGTATTACCTTTATAAGAGGTATGTCTGGTTCCGCTTCCCCAGCGATTTGGGGACGATCCAGTCCAATGCAGAGGGTTTCTCAACCATGTTGAGATATACTTTGAGATGCTGCCCCAGGCGTTTCCCACAGACAGATGCAAAGTAGGTTTCATGATATCTTTGCTTTCTGAGAGAGCCCTGGCTTGGGCAAACCCTCTATGGGAGATGTAAAAACCTGTTGTTTTGAGCTACCCTGAGTTTGTGGCTTTGTTTAAAAGGGTATTTGACGTTCCTACACGCTCCGCTTCTGCTGCCAAGTGCCTAATGTCTGTCAAAGAGTACGAGAACTGTTGCTGACTATGCCATTGAATTCCGTACTTTGGCAGCAGAGGTTGCGTGGAACAATGAGGCCCTCGTGGCTGCTTTTTCTCATGGTCTCTCAGATACCATCAAGGATGAGATAGCAGCCCGAGATATACCCACTGAGCTAGAGAAGTTGATCATGTTTGCCATCCTCATTGACTCCAGACTCAGAGAAAGACTCTCTTTTAAGGAGCGCTTGCGGAAGCCTCCTGTACGCTTGTCTCCAAGCTTTGCAGTCCCACCCGTCCCTCCCTCACCTGCCCACTGTACCGAGTCGGTCAGTGAAAGTGAACCCATGCACTTGGGTTTCACGCGTCTCTCTGCGGATGAGAGAACCTTTAGGAGGAGGGAGAGATTGTGCCTTTATTGTGGCCAGGCAGGTCACTTTTTGAAGTCTTGTCCTACCCGTCCAGTGAACGTCCAAACCTTGAGGTCCTGTCACGAACAGACCTTAGGTGGAGTTGTTTCATCCCCAGTTATCCAGACCTGGTTTTGGTCACCCTTTCTTGGGCTGAGTCATCCATCGAGATACAGGCTCTAATCGACTCGTAGGGGCTCTTCACCAAGAGATAATCCAATTCCAAGTTATTTCCTCCACTAAGTTTTCACTGTTTTTTGGTTATCCTTGGTTACAGAGACACAACCCCTCTTTTGATTGGCTCCATGCTAAGGTTCTCTCCTGGTCGCCACAATGCAGTATGACATGCTTCCAGATGGTAGCCAAGGTCCTGTGCACCTCTTCACTCTCCTCCCTGCCGGGGGAGTACCGCAATTTTATAGATGTCTTTGACAAAGGTCAAGCCGGTACTTTGCCTCCCCACCGGCCGTATGATTGCGCAATTGACCTTCAACCTGGTGCCATACCCCCTCGTGGCTGGGTTTACCCTTTGTCGGTCTTGGAGGATAAGGCCATGGAGGAATATGTTGCAGACGCACTTTCTGGAGGTTTCATTCACAAATCCTCGTCTCCTGGTGGTGCTGGTTTCTTCTTTGTGAAGAAGAAGAGTGGTGAACTGAGACGTTGTATTGATTATAAGGGTCTCAATCGTTTTACGATTAAGAATGCCTATCCGAGTCTGTTGATTACGGAGTTATTTGACCACCTCAAGGGAGCAACGGTTTTCACAAAGCTTGATTTGAGAGGGGCATACAATCTCATGAGGATTAAGGAGGGCGACGAGTGGAAAACTGCATTTAATACCAGAACAGGCCATTATGAGTACCTCATAATGCCTTTGGCCTTTGTAACGCCCCAGCAGTTTTCCAGGAATTTATTAATGATGTCCTCCACGCCCTTCTGTCTTAACGTCCTACCTCTGAGAGCGCTATGCATCCTTGTGGCTACTTTTTCAAGAAATTGTCACCTGCCAGTGCAATTACGAGATTGGTGACAGAGAGTTGTTGGCGATCATTTTAGCCCTGAAAGAATGGAGACATCTCCTCGAAGGTACCACTGAGCCGATTCTCATTCTTACTGACTATAAGAATCTCACATTCTTGTCTGAAGCTAAACGCCTCTCTCCCAGAAGGGCGCGATGGGCTCTATTCTTGTCAAGTTTCAATTACATTGTCTCATTTTTAGTACTAAGAATGCAAGGGCTGATGCTTTGTCACAACAATTTTTCTCCACTTACAAGATGGAGTCGGTTCCGGTTCCTGTGATTCCTCCTGATCGTATTCTGGCTACAGTTCGCACCAGTCTCACTTCCCCTTTGGGTGACAAAATTCTTGCTGCTCAGGTCCATGCTCCTCCTGAGCAACCTTGTGACTGCTGCTTTGTCCCAGAGAGTCTCCGTACTGTCATGCTCCAGACTTACCATTCTCCCAAGGCTGCTGGCCACCCTGGGAATAATCAACTCTTTTGGGCCTTTTCCCATCAATTCTGGTGGCCTAGTCTACGTGCTGATGTAACCACCTTTGTAGCTGCCTGTTCCATGTGTGCTCAGAGTAATGCCCCGTACACACGGTCAGACTTTGATTGGACATTCCGACAACAAAATCCTAGGATTTTTTCCAACGAATGTTGGCTCAAACTTGTCTTGCATACACACGGTCACACAAAGTTGTCGGAAAATCCGATCGTTCTAAACGCGGTGACGTAAAACACGTACGTCGGGACTATAAACGGGGCAGTGGCCAATAGCTTTCATCTCTTTATTTATTCTGAGCATGCGTGGCACTTTGTCCGTCGGATTTGTGTACACAGGATCGGAATTTCCGACAACGGATTTTGTTGTCGGAAAATTTTATAGCCTGCTCTCAAACTTTGTGTGACGGAAAATCCGATGGAAAATGTGTGATAGAGCCTACACACGGTCGGAATTTCCGACAACAAGGTCCTATCACACATTTTCCGTCGGAAAATCCGACCGTGTGTACGGGGCATAAGACTCCACAACATCTTCCAGTGGGCCTCCTACAACCCATACCCAATGGCAAGAGGCCCTGGACCTACCTGTCTATGGATTTCATTATGGAGTTACCCGACTCCCAGGGCAACACAGTTATCCTTATGGTGGTTGACCGGTTCTCAAAAATGTCTCATTGTATTCCACTTAAGAAGTTGCCCACTTAGAACTTGCTTCCATTTTTGCTTGGGAGACCTTTCGCTTACATGGGCTACCCAAGGTGATTGTCTCGGACAAGGGTAGTCAGTTTGTGTCCCGGTTCTGGCAAGCCTTTTGTGCACAGTTGGAAATTCAGCTTGCCTTTTACTCTGTATATCACCCGCAGTCTAATGGGGCCGCAGAATGAGCCAATCAGTCCTTGGAGCAATTCCTTTGTTGCTATATTTCTGACCATCATAACAACTGGTCAGACCTATTACCGTGGGCAGAGTTTGCTCACAATAGTGCCTTGAATTCTGCTTCCTGATTGTCTCCAATTAGGCGAACTATGGTTTCCAACCTTCCATGTTGCCTGACTCATTTGTTCCGCAGTATTCCTGCGTTAGAGGAGCATCTCCGTGGTCTCCGTTCCACTTGGGCACAAATCCAGGAGGCTTTGCGACATGCTAATGATAGGTACAGACTCCATGCTGACTGCAGATGCCTGCCTGTGCCTTCCTACCAGGTTGGGCACAGGGTCTGGCTGTTATCTCGCAACCTCCAACTTCGTGTTCCCTCACTGAAGTTCGCACCTTGGTTTATTGGTCCTTTCCGTATTCTTCGCAGGATTAACCTAGTGGCTTACGCATTAGACCTTCCTGCTAATATGAGTATTTCAAATGTATTTCATGTCCCCTTTTTAAACCTTTGGTCTGCAACCGCTTTACCACCTCGGTGCCATGTCCTCACCCTGTACAGGTTGAGAACCATGAGGAGTATAAAGTACAGTCCATTTTTGGCTCCCATAGGTTCCGTGGGTGCATACAGTACCTGGTGCATTGAAAGGGGTACGGTCCGGAGGAATTCTCTTGGGTCTCATCCTCGGACGTACATACCCCTGTCCTCCTCCGTGATTTCCATAGACGTTTTCTCCTCAAGCCTGGTGGTCCTCCGAGGAGGAGGGGTCGTTGAGGAGGGGGTACTGTCAGGGCTGGACTCTGCCCTTTCTTCTCAGAGCTGGCTGCTCAGCTGTCGGCTAATTGCCAGCTCCTATCTCTCCACAGTTACTCAGCTGTTGATGATATCCTGCTCGTCAGTCCTGCCTACTTAAGCTGTTCAGCCCAGTGGATCTCTGCCTTCGCCTTGGTCAACGTCACAGAGACTATGTCCTGCGTTCCTGTTTAAAGACCTGCTTTGCTGACATCCCTTCTGGCTCCAGATCCTGCTTGCTGTTCCACTACATTGATCCCTGACTTCTGGCTTGGCTGACTATCTGTTCCAATACTTTGGCTATGTTTTGACTATGTTTGATCCTTTTACTTTTTTTACTTTTATTATTAAACAAGGGGGGTATAACTGCACTTCTGTCTCAGTCTGATTTCATGGTTTCTAACAATAACTCTGGAACAGGCCATGCTGGCAGACAGGGGCTAAAGGACTCAGCACTCTGTCCCTAACACCTGCTTCCCTCCCCGCTCTGGTGCCAAGTGCCGGGACATTCCCAGGCAGTTTGTAGGCGTTCTCTTTCTCCCCTCCTCCTCTGTCACTTAGGTCCTGTCGTTTTTTTCTCAACAAAGAGTAGTTCCACCTAAGCGTCATGGAACTACCTATGCCAGGATTCTCTTTCTGGCATACTTCCCCTTTGGCATCTGATTCCAGACAATCAGAGAAGAGTAGTGAAAGTCAATGTGATCACAGTATGCAAACATGTTGGGACTTGCTGCTCCACGACAGTATGTTGCATTACCTGGCTACATAAGCATTTTCCACCAACGCTGAGCAATTTACTGAACAGAACCAATGGTTCCAGCAACTGTACATGTTCCAAAGGTTTTCCTGTCTTAACTTTACCTCTATCAAAAGAGGCAATTAGGACTAGATATTTATATGAGATACCACTACTGTGAATCTTCCAGATATTTCTTAGACACACTTTGAGACTGGTGAGACCTCTATGGTACCTGTCTGCTCCAGAGGGTGAAGACAAGGATAAAACTTGCCTTTAGGGAGGGTGTTTGCTTTTCGCTGTACTGTTTCCAAAGCCCTGAGTGGCCCTGATACTTGAGTGCCACTTCACAACATTCCACATTCTTTGATAGAGCATTGGGGGCAGACAATTACTTACACCTCCAATTTTTCAATAACAATTACTCAGTGGCGTGCATATAGCTAACATTTGGGTTGAAAGTGTAAGCAATGGCACCAGGTCATAGCATTGTTGTTGCCTGTTTCCTGGGTCACTGTTGGAGTTGGTTGGATCTGGTTGGATGCTGCTGTCTCATGAGACTCTGGTGGCCATCTTAGGTCAGGCAGAGTCCATTTAAGACCCTGGCTCACGGGCTTGGCGCGCATTTTCCATCTGGGTAGTATAGGGACAGGTCACCTGTCTGACAGGGACAGTGATTAGTGCCAGGGAGTAGGGATAGGAAAGGGACACTCTATTTTTCCTGGAAAACCTCCCCATTTGGGTATGGATTGGGTGGGCTGCATACTGCCACTCAAGACTCAAGCTAACATTTGGGTTGAAAGTGTAACCGATGATGCCACCTCTATCCCTCAGTTCTCTTAAAGCATTGTTGTTGCCGAGTACCTCATTGTAACTGGGAAATTCAAACCTAACCCACCTAACCCTGAGTCTATGTTCCTGGCACGCTGATATATAAACTTTGTTTGTCAACAATTAGTAATCGCTCTGTACTATTCGCTTATTTATCTGTAACATGCTCTCTTTCTGAGTTTAATATACACAAATTTATACTATTTGGTACCTGGAGATGGATTTGTCACCATCGTCTTCTACTGTGTTATTCTCTTGTTCTTTTTATGTGACTCCCTTCTCTTTGAAAAAAAAAAAAAGTTTTTTCTTCTACAGTAAAAATATTACGAAACTAAAACTTGCCATTGGCTAATGGCTGTGAGATGGACATTGGTAAATGTAAAGAGACTTTTTCACATCAATCGACAGCTACTTCTGCAATTTTGAGTACATTTCGGGATGTCTTCTGACTCACTGTAGTTGATTTACTAAAGACAAATAGGCTGTTCACTTTACAAGTGTAGATCCAGCAGTAATCCACTCTGCTCTAGAAACTCTCTCTCCTCCTCGATCCCTTGTTTTCTATTGGGTGCCCGCCTGAGAGTGCATCCCAGCTCTGCAGGCTGGTGTAAAGTGGAGTAAATAGGCTGAGCGCCAATGATGGCACAAATGTTAAGACTGTTTAATCTGATAAAATAAGCTTTCCGTGTGACTTCCCACCTGCCATTCACCTGCACAAACCCCTTTCGCCCAAGAAAGGGGCTTAATTATGGAGATGCATTAGAGCAATAGGATAACAGGCGGGAAGTCATGCTATGAACCTTATCAGAATAAACTGTTTTCCGTTTATGACGTCATTGGCATGTAGCCCACACGGGTAATTGCACTTTGTAAGGAAAATTGACCCAGAACGTGGTAAATGTGATGAAATTTCACGCTGTGAAGAATATCCAATTATGTCCAAGGAAAATATCCCAACAAGGGGTCCTGATTAAAAAAAGGCAGATAAACAGTGGTGTAACATGTAATATTGAATGATTAACCAAATGTTTTTGGTGTGGCTTAGGCCAGCCATTCATGGTTACTGCTAAACTGGCCGAGATTCGAACCATAAATGGGCAGGCTGAATGTACCAAGCCGCTAGCGATAACCACTGTCTTCTACCGGCGGGGACGACTTCCCCCGCCCGCTCCCTCCCCCCTGCCAGGAGAAGACAATTGATCGACAGGAGGGATTCTCCTGTCAACTGTGTACCACCATGTTCCCATTGAAAAAAAGCCCTAAGTTCTTTTAAACTGAAGTGGTCTTTTGATTTTAGCTATAGTGTTTCCTGGCTACCATTAACAGCTGATGGACTGATTTTACTTGTTGCTTGTTGTTGTTTTTTTTTCTTTCCTTTAATATTCATGATTCAGGACTCCTGATCGGTGATGATAATGTAGCTTGTAACTCATATGTGCCCCTCATCTGTTCCTAAATTTTATCGAGATACGCACCATGCGTAGTGTTGATATTACCGTGCCGTGCATCGCCCCACGTCCTCCCTGACCCACCCATGACATCTGGTTACCCTTTTTTCTCTTTCTGTGACAGGCCCAGTTTAATCACTGGCGGTTCTGTGCAAAGCTGTTTTTCCTTTACCCCCCGATGCCTCGCAATGAGTCTACAAGCTTTTATGACCCTCAAAGGTTTCATTTTTATTGGCCCCTCTCTCTCTCTCTCTCTCTTTTTTTTTTAGGCCACTTGTAAACTCATTATAGAAGTGCCCCCTGGGCTGTTTGCAATAAAAAAAATGCCTTTTTTTCCCACGTCGATGTCTGGGAGCTCACAGTGTACTAACTTTTTCTGCATGCTTTATGTGAAAACTCAGGGTGGGCTTTGTAGGTGTTTTTTTTCTTTCCTTATTTAATACGAATGGATGGAAAATGTCTAGAAAAGTTCAAAGTAATGCAGAAGCACCTTCTGACCTCAAAGGTATCGCGGCATAAAGCCCTGGTATTGACATCTGTGCAAAATAAAAAAAAATAAAAATGTTTTTTTTCCCAAAGTTATTGGAGAAAAAGTTTATACAGGGGTATATTTTTATATTGTTAATCATTAACAATATAGCAATTGCTAACAATTTATAAGTATATACCTAATCACTAACAATGTTTTAGTATATCCCTAATCACTAACAATTTATAAATCTTCCCCTAATAAATTACAATTTATATACATTTATACCCCTAATCAAAACAATTTATAGTTCTACCCGTAATAAATTATAATTTGTGAGTGTGTATATATATATATATATATATATATATATAAATATAAACACACACAAACAATTTATAAATCTAGCCCTAATAAATTACAACTTATATATAAACCCCTAATCACTAACAATTTATAAGTAAAGTATTTACATAATCACTAACAGTTTATAAATATTCCCCTAATCATTATTCAGTAATGCTTTATAAACATACCCCTAATCATTACCAACTTATAAATATACTCCAATTGCTAACAATTTATAAATATGCCCTAATATCCCTAATCACTAACTGTATATACAATATATTTAATTTATTTTATTTATTACAGGTACATATATAATTAAGGCAGTCACAATTTTTAAAGTATAATGCGATCTCTAACAATTTATAAACATATATACCCAAATCGCTTACTATTTATAAATATACCCCTAAGCACTAATAATTTATAAATACACCCTAATCATATACAATTTATAAACGATTTCAGGTATATCCCAAATCATTAACATTTTATAAATATATCCCTAACAATAAAAGTACAGTATATACATAATCACTAAAAATGTAAAAATGTTCTACTAATTATTTTCACAGATTCTTTATAAATATACCGCAATTGCTAATAAATTACTAATATATGCCAATCTCCTAAAGAGGAACCCCTGGGGGTGGGATATTTAAGGCACTACCAACAGACAAAAAAGATAAAGAATAATATTTTTAATAATAATTATATAGAAAAATACATAGAATATTGAACAAAGTTATGGACATAGAAACATCAAAATATGCGAAATCAATGATACAGAGATCCTATACCCAACGCATTTCAGGGATGAATGTAGTCTCCTTCATCAGGGTTTAACAGGAAATGTAAAGTCTAGAAAATTCAAATACAAACAATCAACAATCAATTAGTAGATTCCACCCAAAGTACATTGCCCATAAAAAAGGCCTAAGGTGCTGGTGACTTACATCTTATTCAATTGCACATGTATGAAATCGTCCATATCCATTTTAAAAGAAGGACCCTGTCACATGGAGTCATCCCATCATCCTATCCACATTATCATTGCTTAGAGTTCAGTCTCTATGAAAGAAATATCTCCAGCCCACATTATGTATCGAAAAAATGTATATGGACTGTGCCCCCAATCATAGAGAAGGGGCTTGTCCTCAAATGGGGCAGGCCACGTGTACTGGGGGCTGTAAAACAGGAATCCTGAAAAAGATGTACATACCTACAATATGAGGTCACATAAAAAGGACCGGTGTCCAGGCTAGGAACGACACAGATGTCTGGAGTTGCTGAGAAATGATCTGATAACTGTTGTAATCTAGGACTGTTTATAGTCCCAATTGGGGAAAAAGAAACAGAAAACAAAATGTAGAGACTGTAAATAACCGCCCATAAAGGTATATTTGTACTAGGATTATCAGAAGAAATCAAAAGGGTCATCATGTAACTCACTGTAGACGTGTTCAGTCCCCTATCAGCATCTCCAGATATGTCCACCATTTAGCCATGCCTATGCGTCTGTGATGTCTAGGTATTTATATGTAAGTTGTGATGGGACATACCACCCATCATAAGAAACAACTGCGTGCAGCCGGAAGTCGTACAAGATACCACAGAGGCCCCCACAGCTGCATCCGCGCCGCATCCTCTCACAGCGTGTGCATGACGTAACATCATGCGCATGCACTACGGAACAATGTGACGCACATGCGTCCCACCGACATGGAAGTGTCTCCAGAAGAACACAGACGGTCGCCCTGGAGACACAATAGGAGTGACCAATCTAGATAGAATAACATCTCACTCTTGAAGGACGCTCAGGAGAGCGTCCTAACCGTGCCGGGCACACGTGAATGCGCCACAACGAATGATGAAATCACAAAATATGGTACCTTGGTCTGGTTTAAAGATGGAAAGAGTATATGAGAATGAAAAATAGATAGCGTTCAAGAGACAAAATGTGTCTTATAAACCTATAATGTGCGACAAATTGCCATCACAAAGTTGCCTTGATCCCAATATCGCTGGAAGCACCTATGGCAAACAATAGCAAATTGTGGCAAGAATGGCAAGGACTGCATGTGCCATAAAGAAAGCAATAGAGAAACATGTAGACCAGAACTAGACAAAGATGCAAATAATGCACAGGTAGATCTCGTATAAATACATCATAAACCCAAAATCAAATGTAATAGAATGAATAATTTATAACCCATATAAACAAAAAAGCAACAGGGGAGGCAGAGAGCAAAAAGCACAGAAGACAAAGTAAAAATAAAAATAAAAATTGCAATGAAATATAAAATAAACAAGGAGGTGACTGATATATAGATTAAATTGTCGATTCACATTAATGAGACCGATTATATGGCTACTTTTCCATCCCCACCAAGGTGAATACTTCAAGGAAGGGCTTGAAACAAACAGCCTCATTGAGTCCCGGTGGATGTGTGGCCCTCAGCATGTAAATCCAGCGCAATTCAAGTTGGAGGAGACTTTTATTCCAGTCTCCTCCTCTGGGATTGGGATGAATACGGTCTAAGATCAAAAATTTGATCTTCGGGAATTTACCCTGGTGGACAACAGTAGTGTGTCTTCTCAGGGCTAAATCAGGATCGCATGTCTGCATGCTCCTAATATGTCGGTAAGCTTATTTCCAGAATTCGAGTTTGGTCTTACCGACATAAAAGCAACTGTTGTCACATCTAAGCAAATAAATCACACTGAATGTCCTACAGTTCGCAAAATGTTTAGGTATGAAAGCATACAGATAGCAGAGGAACAAGACAGCAGACAGAAATGACAATTAGTGCCCTGCATTGAGACAAGTACACACTATAAAGGGATATGCTTTGTTCAAATTTCATGTCTGGGGTTTACAACCACTTTAATCACTAAAAATGTATAGACATATACAACTCATGGCTTCAAGTACAGCTTTACCCCCCTCCCCCAACCCATACATAACTGTCCCCTTGGCAGTTTTAAAGAAAAGGTAATATTCACTTTCAGTCAGGAGCTCACCCTCACAGTATCTGTTCTCTGCCACAAGATGTCTTCAGTCTTCCAGGTTGAATGACACTCATCACCATTCAACCCCCAGACTAAGGACATACTGTGAGTATGGGAGGGTGTCACTATGGTGCCCTGAACTTATAGTGTAGTGCTGAAGACAGATAAGGACCCTGTGCTTCAAAAGGTTGGACTGAAGGCAAGTGGGAAAAAAGAGACATGCTTGGGGGGGGCTTAAGGCTTGGGAAGACATGGGGGGCAAGGGTTGGAGCAATCCTTAAGGAGGAGAAAGAAGCCTGGAGTTTGGTTTTAACATGGAAATCCAGCCAAACGTAATGCTTGGGAATGGGTGAAAAGGCATGCTTGGGGGGGGGGGCTTAAGGCTTGGGAAGAAGTAGGGGGCAAGGGTTGGAGCAATCCTTAAGGAGGAGAAGGGAGCCCGGAGTTGGGTTTTAACATGGAAATCCAGTCAAACTTAAGGCTTGGGAAGGAGTGGGGCACAAAGATTGGAGCAATCCTTGAGGAGGAGAAGATAGCCTGGAGTTTGGTTTTAACATGGAAATCCAGCCAAACATAATGCTTGGGAATGGATGAAAAGGCAAGTGTTAGGGCAGTCATTGAGGGGAAAAGTGGAGCTTGAAGTTGGGTTTTGACATAGAAATGCAGTCAAAATGTCTTTTCAATTTTGGAGCGAGTTGGCACACTTTAGTACCCCAGTCAGGTTCTTAATGTTGTCTTCTCCTCACCTTCTAACCATAAGTGCTAGTATTCTGGGAACATCTATCCCCACCCTTATAAATAACAGGTGAGGCATTCTCAACTCCGCCTGCTGTATGTTCCCAGAGAAAGAGAAATAAATTGTACATCCCAGGCTCACAAGACAACAGTCTTTAGCCCTGCCAAAAAAGCAGACATAAGAAACTTGGATGAACTTTCTGACATGGATGATTGTAATGGTTCCTGGATCCCATTTGGGCTTCATTCACTGATTTCACTTGTTGGCTGTAGGAGCTTTTGAAAAATGAATAGAGGGTAATATAACATCTATGGATTAAGTTACTGGCCCATCAAAAACCACATAATCCTTAATCTGTGCGATTCACTGCCATATTTAGAACAAATAGCTAGTGAGAGCACATAAAACAGTATCCATGTTTGTAGAGATTTATCACTTAATTGCTCTTCCTCCACAATCCCGCTAAAACAAGATTGTCTACAGCCATCCCCGCGGTCCACAGGACAAACAGATAAACTTTATGTCTGATGCAATATAACCTACTGTCTAATCCTCTTTGCAGACCCCAGAGACAGTCCCTGGCTGCCTTCCGTCCCAATACATGACTGTAAGATGGAAGGTTTGCAAAATTAGGGAACGACGATGAAGGGAATGATTTCAGCCAAAAATAAAAAAGAGGCCAAAAAGAAAAAAAAGAAAAACTTGCAGTCAAATATTATCTCTTCGATAGAAGCTTCTCAGTTTCCACTTTTACGGTAATGGCAATAGGTTGGTGCCAAACCAAAATCATCTTTGTATCCCATGAATCGCAGTTGTCACATTAATGTAAGTGGAGTCTGCTTGGAAGGGGGAGACAATCCAAGCCAATGAATATTCTTTTCAGACACTGAATGAGCATATTGTTATTTTATGGCATTTATATGAATAACATAAAATAATATGGACGCCATCTGGTTTCAGTTCAGCGTAGTTATACGCGGCGATTTACTTGGAAAGGTAAAGTGCTCCTGTCAGGTGTACACATTTTAAGATAGCTTGTCTGGTTGTCAAAGTTGAACTCCAGTCCGGACGACATTTTTTTTTTTTGTTTAGGACTGTAAAGGTTAGATCCTATGTAAGGTTTCTATTGCTGTCTATGCTGTCTATGTTCCTGTTGGAGAGATTCTCCATTACTAGTTACCCGGTCTACTGCTGTCTATGAATTAGAGAATGGAAAAACTAAAGTGTTACAGCTGTCATTAAGGCAGGAGGTAGGTTCAAATTTCTAATGGGGTCATCTGTTTGGGTGGCAATTTGGATTTGGGTGACAAATCCCATCATTTGGTCATTTGGCTATTTGGACCAATTTTTCAGCAACTTCCTGCTGTGTCTTATGGTTAGGAAATAAAGAGAAATATCTTAAACAGAGACACAGACAACATTAAGAAACTGACAGGGGTACTAAATTGTGCCCACTCTTTCCAAATTCCAAAATCTTTTAGGGGTTGACCGATCATGGGCGGCCGATATTCACTTTTTTTTGAAGAATCGGTAACAAACTTACCGATATTGCTTGTACCGGTCGATGCCTGCAGCTGCAGGCAATCACCCCTGGAAGGCTGGATTTCTATATCAAAACCCATCTCCAGGCTCCCTTCTCCTCCTCAATCGCTGCTATAACCCTTGCACCCCCCTCCCCAGCATTACCCTTGGCTGGATTTACATGTTAAAACTCAAATCTGGGCTTGTTTCTCCCCACCAAGGACCCCAATAATGCTTGAAACAACCCCCTCCTGCCCCAAGCACATTCCATTTTACAGATGTCTCCAGACCAATCTTGTGAAGAACAGGGTCTTCTGTTAGTCTTCATCCCTAATAAAGCTGATGTCATTCAACCTGGAAGACTAAGGACATCTTGAGGTGGAGAGTAGGTTCTGTGAGGGACAGCTCCTGATTGAAGGTGAATTTTGTTCTTTTTATAAAATATTACGGGGACAGTTATCTGTTAGGCTGTTTTCCATGTCAAAACCCATCTCCAAGCTCTCTTCTCCTGCTGAAGGATTGCTCTAATCCTTGCACCCCACCCCTTTGGACCCGTTTTTCAGCAACTTCCTGTCTTATTGTCAGGAAGTGAGGATAAATCTCCTAAATGGAGACACAGACAACATTAAAAAAACTAACAGGGTGCTAAATTGTGTCCACTAACTCCAAAACTTAAAACATAATTTTGGCTGCATTTCCATTTTATTTTCCTCATTAATGCACCCCATATTGACAGAAAAAACACAGAATTGTTGACATTTTTGCAGATTTATTAAAAAGAAAAACTGAAATATCACATGGCCTTAATTATTCAGAACCCTTGCTCAGTATTTAGTAGAAGCACCCTTTTGATCTAATACAGCCATGAGTCTTTTTTGGGAAAGATGTAACAAGTTTTTCACACCTGGATTTGGGGATCCTCTGCCATTCCTCCTTGCAGATCCTCTCCAGTTCTGTCAGGTTGGATGGTAAACGTTGGTGGACAGCCATTTTTAGGTCTCTCCAGAGATGCTCAATTGGGTTTAAGTCAGGGCTCTGGGTGGGCCATTCAAGAACAGTCACAGAGTTGTTGTGAAGCCACTCCTTCGTTATTTTAGCTGTGTGCTTAGGGTCATTGTCTTGTTAGGAGGTAAACCTTCGGCCCAGTCTGAGGTCCTGAGCACTCTGGAAAAGGTTTTCGTCCAGGATATCCCTGAACTTGGCTGCATTCATCTTTCCCTCGATTGCAACCAGTCGTCCTATCCCTGCAGCTGAAAAACACCCCCACAGCATGATGCTGCCACCACCATGCTTCACTGTTGTAACTGTATTGGACAGGTGATGTGCAGTGCCTGGTTTTCTCCACACATACCGCTTAGAATTAAGGCCAAAAAGTTCTATCTTGATCTCATCAGACCAGAGAATCTTATTTCTTACCATCTTGGAGTCCTTCGGGTGTTTTTTAGCAAACTCCATGCGGGCTTTCATGTGTCTTGCACTGAGGAGAGGCTTCCATTGGGCCACTCTGCCATAAAGCCCCGACTGGTGGAGGGCTGCAGCGATGGTTGACTTTCTACAACTTTCTCCCATCTCCCGACTGCATCTCTGGAGCTCAGTCACAGTGATCTTTGGGTTCTTCTTTACCTCTCTCAAGGCTCTTCTCCACCGATAGCTCAGTTTGGCCAGACGGCCAGCTTTAGGAAGGGTTCTGGTCATCCCAAATGTCTTCCATTTAAGGATTATGGAGGCCACTGTGCTCTTAGGAACCTTAAGTGCAGCAGAATTTTTTTGTAACCTTGGCCAGATCTGTGCCTTGCCACAATTCTGTCTCTGAGCTCTTCAGGCAGTTCCTTTGACCTCATGATTCTCATTTGCTCTGACATGCACTGTGAGCTGTAAGGTCTTATATAGACAGGTGTGTGGCTTTCCTAATCAAGGCCAATCAGTATAATCAAACACAGCTGGACTCAAATGAAGGTGTAGAACAATCTCAAGGATGATCAGAAGAAATGGACAGCACCTGAGTTAAATATATGAGTGTCACAGCAAAGGGTCTGAATACTTAGGACCATGTGATATTTCAGTTTTTCTTTTGTAATAAATCTGCAAAAATGTCAACAATTATGTGTTTTTCTGTCAATATGGGGTGCTGTGTGTACATTAATGAGGAAAAAAAATGAACTTAAATGATTTTAGCAAATGACTGCAATATAACAAAGAGTGAAAAATGTAAGGGGGTCTGAATACTTTCCGTCCCCACTGTATATTGTTTGTAATTTTTGTTTTTCTGCATAGACTATTTAGAGCAGGGTCTTTTGGCGAGTGTCTTCTGATTTTGATTGTGACTTTGACAGTAATTTCGATTTTGATTTTGATTCAAATTTTTGGTCTAGCTTAAGTTAATGTATTCCAGTGTGACTTTGCTGATGACACTCTCCATGTCACAGTCAACCACATTCTAATGTGTACTTGCTTTATAACCTTTGGGTATTAGATTGTGACGTGTAATGTGTTCAGCAGAATTTTCCTTCTCCGTTTTTAGTCGTATGGGCTTCCTATTTTTGTTTCTTGGTCCGTCGGAAGTTATTTTTGTTTCATGGTCCCCCGGAGGTTCTGTCTTTTGTGACACAGTGATTTATATAAAAGTATTTGTACATCCAATAATATAATTGATATCATTATTTTCCTCCGATGGTTCCATGCTACTCAAAATACAGAATATATTTCTTCCATCTATTGAAACATAACAGTTTCATTCATAGGGAGTTTTTTACTTTACTTCAATGTTTTAGAATTGTATGCACTTCTTTTCTTTTTTTCAGTTTTTCTGTATTTGTTACACATGCTTTTACTAAATAATTATATATATAAAAAACGTTTTTTAGTAGTGGGATCACCTCAGGCAGTACCGGTTTTGGCAATTTGGACAAAGGGTATTTGAATAATGGTCATTTCATGTTATTTTATTATGTTCTATTTTGTGTCATCCTATGGTATATATTAGGTGCTCTGCATTATGTTCTGGTAACTGTTTCTCCTACCGTGTATGTGGGTAGCCCTTCCCAATTAACCACCTTTGAAGGGGGGATGACTCCTACATATACGGGGGGCATTACCTGATTCACATTGGCTATGATCAAGCGCCCACTGATGGCGTGAAACATGTTGGCTACTTGTCCTGTACCTCTGTGACCGTATGTGACTATCTGGATTTTTTTTGACTACAATAAAGGTGTTGCATTGGAGTGCGGCTGTCCAGCTTTTTCTTGATTTCTCTACAAAGTCAGAAGGTGGGGTACCTCCTGGGCTACACCAGATCCTCCCTAATGGCCAACCCTAGCTACCTACTAACATCTGTCTGGTGTATTCTTGGTGGGGGGTTGGTGGGGGTTCTTCTATTTGTAGCCATATAGAGTTCCATTTTTTTCCCGATACATATGTGTATTCATTCTGATATTTCTACATTGTCTTTAACACAACAGGGATCATTAATATAATCGTAGAACTGAAAAGGTGAAACATTCCTCTTGTTTTAATGAATCTAGTGTGGCATGAAATGACCTCCCCCTTCAATAGCAACCCCTCACTCTGCTCCTCCTTTTTACTGAGAAATTGGGTACACTATGCTGATTGGCTTACAGTGTTGCCCCTCCCTCCCCTTGACTCCTCCCATGCAGGGCTTACCAGAAATTAATATGAAGATAGATCTAGATACTTAAGCTACCTGTATTAAAAAAAAATGAAACTAATAGTTTTTAATGAATATGTAACTGGATCTATCTCCCAGGAATTCAGCTTTAAAGTTGGTGGAAATGCTTGATTGACTGGTCATCTATATTATTACGTATGTGGCCCATGAAAATCATTCTGTCAGTGAAATTGAAGTCCTCCATAGAACGGAGAAGTGATTTGACCCTTATTGTCTCCAGACGCAAAGAGGAAATTGTAGTCAAAACATTTTCACAGTGCAGTGCCTGGTGAGAGAGTCACCTCTGAAGTAATAATTACTTTCTGTGGATGGCTGGAAAATCATAAATCTCCCTGGCCATTACTCTATCTGTTCTCTGTCCAATTATAAGCAGACCCAGACTGATAATCCAGGGTGTCTCTGTCTAAGCTTTCCAAGATTTCCATCAGCAAGTTCCTTCCACAGCGTTACATGAGCAACAGCACGATTCTGACTCCGCTTATACCACTGGATTACATCTTTGGGACACATTCGAGGAATGTGGTTCCTTGGTGTAATAATAGGTATATGGCTGCAGATTATTGGTCAGTGATGTGACTTATCAAGAAAGATTTATTTCAGATTATGTGCCATTATTAATGACCTTTTAGTACAAAGACTTTTTAAAGTCAAAGTTTGTGGCTCCAGAATTGATATTCTCTGCTGTTCTACAGCTATGGGGCATTGTGGGTCTAAAAATGGTAACACAAAGTAATGCATCAATTATAGTATGGCACTTGGAAACAACAGTACACTGACACATAGGGTCTCAGAAAGATGACACACAAACTCTTTGAGCAATAACATACTGCAATATGCATTCCAGAACTATGGTACATTGGGACTTGCTTGGTGTCCCAGAACTCAGGCACACCAATGTTTCCTTGGTGTCTTAATGGTTGTTTGGTGTCCTACAATTATGGTACACTCGCACTTGTTTGGTGTCCCAGAACTATGGCACACTGAGGCATGCTTGGTGTTTTAGAACAATGCCACAGTTGCTTGTTGTCCTAGCGCTATGGCACACTGGCACTTGCTTGGTGTCCCAGAACTATGATACACTAATGCATGCTTGGTGCCCTTGGACTATGCCACATACACTCTAGCTTGGTGTCCTAGGGCTATGGCATGCTGACACTTGCTCAGTGCCCTAGGACTATGGCACATTGATGTATGCATGGAGTCCTAAAACTATGGCATGCAAACTGACAATTGTTTAGTCTCTTAGAACAATGACACAGTAACAGTTGTTCAGTGTCCTAGAGCTTTACTGCACTGATACATGCTTTGAGTCCCAGAACTATAACACATTGATGCATGCTTGGTGTCCTAGGACTATGGCACATTTAATTTAGCTTGGTATCCTAGCACTATGCCACACTGACTCTTGCTTGGTGTCCTAAGATTATGACATACTGACACTTGCATTGACCTTAGTCATTTAATTTTTTCATTCCTTGTGTCCCTTCTACACCACTGCTCAGCAAGGCATGCTACCAGACTGGAAGACTCATTCCTATACTACTCACATTTGAGTATTCTGTCCAGGCCACCAAGGTCTTATGCATCCTGCTACAGGACCCACAGAAGAAGGCAAGGGTAAGCAGGGTGACTACAGTTTTTCCTCACACAATCTGTTCCACCATGCTCAGGACTTGAGCCCTGTACAGGGCCCTTTAGATCAGCACAGTACAAGATTATATCTTTGCAGGTTTAGGGTGTCCTGTTACCCCGTCTACACTAGGTCCCACTAACTCCACTCACTACATCACTATAGGAGGGATTTCTCTAAAAGAGGAGCTAACGCCTGCTTACAACTTTGCCCTTACAATGCCATACTGGCAACGGAGCCATCTAGTAGCACGCAAGCTAGCTGCACCCGTTTACACTTGTATGCCCAGAACAATGGCACACTGACATTTGGATGGCCAGAATAATGACGCACTGTAATTTGGGAATCCCAGAGCACTTACACTTTGAGACCCAGAACTACTGCACACTGACACTCGTCTTGTGTGCTAGGACTATGGCACACTGACAGTTGCTTGGGGTCCTGGTACTATGGAACAATAACACTTGTTTCAGTTATTAGTGTCCTAAAACTATGGTATATTGACACTTTTCCGCTATCTTTCAAAGAAGGCACAATGCTGCTTGGTGTTCTAGAACTACGGGACAATGACATATGGTGTTCTAGAGCCATGGTACAGTGACACTTGATTTGTGTTCCAGAACTATGGCAGAGTGAAACTTGTTTGGTGCCCTAGAACTATCACACAGTGACACTTTTTGGGTTTGTTAGCACTATGGCACAGTGACACTTGATTTGGTAGCCTAAAATTGTGGCACCACCATTTGTTTAATTGGACCATGATTCTTGGTGTCCTAGCACTATGGCACGGTGACACTTGTTTGGTGTCCTAGAACTTGTGTCTTTTTCAACTTTCGATGAGCTGTACTAAAAGCAGATACAATGTTATCTTTCTTCAGTATACTGCTACTTCTTCCAACCCCCATATTAACAGTCTAGTATTTGTCCAGTGTTAGAAACTTCATTTCCTTTGGGATGTCTGCTATGTCTTCCATGGCAAGACTATCTACCTGGTTGATCCACAGACAGCTGGGCATTTGATGACCAGCCTGACAAATAGAAGTACAGCTGTGGTCAGATAGTATTTCTCCCTATACTTTTTTAAAGGGCTGCTTCAATCAGAGTCCTCCATCTCACTTGTTTTATTTTTCATGTTCCTCTTTCATTGCTTTATCCAACAAGGAAATACCAGACCGGCTACTGCAGCAGTAACAATCATTATAGAAGATGGATTATGGCATCAGTGTTAGCAGGTCACTTTAGACAGAGGGGCCCAGAAGCACAGAAGAACACTACAAGATGTTTATACAATGTCTGTGGAGTTACTTTATCCCTCCAGGGAAAGACATTTTATAGAGATGAGAAAATCTGTAATGTGGGCTAAGGTGTTGCTAAGTTTGTGGTATCCATAGTGAATATGTTTAATATTCAGGAAAATCAGCCATGCTTGAGAGCAATGTCTGAAAATTAAGAAAGAAAGTATTGTCTCATATATCCTAGTCCTACACCATATGGACTTTCTATAGCTCCGATGGACAATCATCAGGGTTCTCTTGTTCTGGAACCCTGAGTAATATTGAATCATTTTATTTAGATCTTCACATATCAGTGGGCAATTTTTCTGAGATCTCTAAATTACATTTATCTATTTACCATTCTATTCCGTATTGAGATACAAGGGGGGAGGCGCCTCTGGGTGCAGATATAGAACAAATTTTATTCACAATTAATATGTATTTTATGTACAAGTTGAGCAAAACTTGAAGGAAAAGTCACTTGGATCCACCCCAGACACTGCAAAAACTACTAAATTAAAGAAATCTCTGTGTTTGATTTGTTTCCCTCTTGTGATCACAGTCTAGGGTACTTTTTGATTTAGTTACTTTAATTGTAAGGGATATATATATATATATAAATATATAATGTGATTTGAAAAGTAGTTTAGCCATGTTGAAGTCATATTTGTCTTTTGTACCTCTTCCATTTTATGTAGAATTGTCTGTGTTTACATATGCTGATAAGTCAGCATGCCAACAATTCAGCTAGAAGGCCATTCTGGCCACAGGAGTGTACAGCCAGTACTCTGTAAATATGTCTTATCAATCATTTGTTTTTCACAATGAAAAGTCATTTTGTAATGAAAAAGCCGCTCAGCTATTATTTTCTCCACAATGGAGTTTTTGCCTCTTTGGCCAGGACTACCTCCACCTAAGCGTGTGAAGGTTCCAGGTTAAAGTTGATAGCAGGTAGGGTTAGTGATCAAAATATTGATCAAAAGAGGGGAGGGTAATGGAAATTTGTAAGTTCTGTATATAATTGTATTCTAAAATTGTTCTATATCTACACCCAGAGGCGCCTCTCCCCTTGTATCTTTCAGAATTTTGGAATATGGTTTCGGTTCCCCCCTGAAGGCAGCCCTGAATGTGGAACCCTGTATCATCATCTCCCCCTGGCCTTTGGACTTTTAAATACCACTATTATTATGGACTCTTTTTACCTTATTACTACTATTGTGCATAACCTATATGCATTTAATTCAATTTTTTTTAATGCTGTGGGATATTTATTGTTCCAGACTTTTGCGCCTTTACTTGCATACTATACGGTATTGAGACCCTCTACAATTTCTAATAGCCAATAGCGATAGATAGATAGATAAATAGATAGATAGATAGATAGATAGATAGATAGATAGATAGATAGATAGATAGATAGATAGATAGATAGATAGATAGATAGATAGATAGATATAGGAGTATGATTAACATTCCTGCTGGAGGACTGCATATTCAGGTGCATCTCAAAAAAATAGAATATCATCAAAAAGTTAATTTATTTCAGTAATTTACTTCAAAAAGTGGAACTCCTATATGATATAGATTCATTACACACAGATTGGTATATTCCAAGCATTTATTTCTTTTGATTTTGATGATTATGGCTTACAGCTAGTGAGAACCCAAAATTCAGTAACTCAGAAAATTTGAATATTGTGAAAAAGTTCAATATTGTAGACTCGTGGTGTCACAATCTAATTAGCTAATTACCTCAAAACACCTGTAAAGGTTTCCTGAGCCTTTAAATGGTCTCTCAGTCTGGTTCAGTAGGTTGCACAGTGATGGGGAAGACTGCTAAATTGACAGTTGTCCAGAAGACAGTCATTGCCAACCTCCACAAGGAGGGTAAGTCACAAAAGGTTATTCCTAAGGAAGCTGGCTGTTCACAGAGTGCTGTATCCGAGCATATTAATTAATGGAAGGTTTAGTGGAAAGAAAAAATGTGGTGGAAAAAGGTGCACAAGCAACAGGGATAACGGCAGCCTTGAGAGGATTGTGAAGCAAAGGCTATTCAAGAATTTAGGGGAGATTCACAAGGGGTGGACTACGGCTGGTGTCAGTGCTTCAAGAGCCACCACACACAGATGTATCCAGGACATGGGCTACAACTGTTGCATTCCTTGTGTCAAGCCACTCCTGAACCAGAGACAACGTAAGCGACACTTTTGGTACTTTTTTTTGGGGACCAGTGACACCAATATAGAGATCAATGTTATATATATGCACTGTCACTGCACTAATGACACTGGCAGGGAAGGGGTTAACATCAGGGGTAATCAAAGGGTTAAATGTGTCCCTAGGGAGTGCTTGCATTCTGTAGGGGATGTGCTTTTACTGTGGGAAGACATAGATCTGTGTTCTTGCGTAGCAGAAACACAGGATCTCTGTCTTCCCTACTAACAGAACGGCGATCTGCCTTGTTTACATAGGCAGGCCGCTGATCTGCCTCTGTCGGGAATGATCGGTGGGTCTCGGCGGACATTGGGTCCGCCAAACCCGCTGATTGGGTCTCCAGCAGCACGTGTGTGTGCTGCAGACCCAGAAGTGCAGAATCAGACGTGTTCTGACATGCCTGCACAGCCATTCACTGGGAAGCTCAGTGTCCTGCTGTTTCTTCTCCCCCCAGCACTTCTGCAGTTGAGAACAGAGGGAATGTGATCACCTATAAAAAAGGGGAAAAAAGATATTTATAATTTTTTTTTTTTTTTATATATATCTTTACACAAATGTCTTGCCTTTCATTTCTATTTTAAACTGAATGGGTTGTTTTACAAGGTGAAAATTTACAATCACTTTAAAGAGGTTGTACCTACAGGTAAGCCTATAATAAGGCTTACCTATAGGTACAGTAAATATCTCCTAAACGTGCACCGTTTAGGAGATTTTTACATTGTACTGCACTGATGATGTCATCGGCGCATGCGCTGTGAAGAAACGGGCCTTCGTGCCATTTCTTCACTAGTAACTGCCGTGACGGGCTGCTCCCACCCGCATATGCGGGAGTGACATCACGCGACTCCGGCCAGTCACAGAGCCGGAGTCCGCGGCCCTGGAAAGAAGAGGGGCGAACATGATAACGACCCCAAACACACCTCCAAGATGACCACTGTCTTGCTAAAGAAGCTGAGGGTAAAGGTGATGGACTGGCCAAGCATGTCTCCAGACCTAAACCCTATTGAGAATCTGTGGGGTATCGTCAGACGGAAGGTGGAGGAGCGTAAGGTCTCTAACATCCACCAGCTCCGTGATGTCGTCATGGAGGAGTGGAAGAGGACTCCAGTGACAACCTATGAAGCTCTGGTGACCTCCATGCCCAAGAGGGTTAAGGCAGTGCTGGAAAATAATGGTGGCCACACAAAATATTGACACTTTGGGCCCAACTTGGACATTTTCACTTAGGGGTGTACTCACTTTTGTTGCCGGCGGTTTAGACATTAATGGCTGTGTGTTGAGTTATTTTGAGGGGACAGCAAATTTACACTGTTATACAAGCTGTACACTCACTACTTTACATTGTAGCAAAGTGTCATTTCTTCAGTGTTGTCACATGAAAAGATATAATGAAATATTTACAAAAATGTGAGGGGTGTACTCACTTTTGTGAGATACTATATAATATATATATATCAAATACACTGTCACTAACTAACCTGCCTGGCCTGCCTAATCTATCTCAATCTATCTCCGTCCACACACTGTACACGGTCGCTATGTAAGCAGCCTTATATAGTGTGGGGCGTGGACTTAGTGATTGACCAATCATGGCTCTCTCAGCAGAACGCGCTGTGATTGGCCAAAGCATGCAGGTCAGGTGCATACTTTGGCCAATCATCATACAGCAATGCACTGGGATCTCCTAGTGCATTATGGGGCATTCGGCGGCGCTCAAATTTCCCAGGAACGCCCCATATGTTCGGTTCGTTTTAGAACAAACGAACACCCAATGTTCGAACCACGGGCTCATCCCTACCTCCCACCGAGCCATTGTTCCACTGGGAGAAAAGAACGATTATTGCTTATGGCAATACCAGACGCTAGCGATAATCACATGCAAAATAACGCAGGCTGGTTGTACACAAGTTGATCGATCAATAAATCTGGTACTGTACATTCAGCCTGAACATAAATGGTTCAAATCTCGGCTGATTCCTGCTGAACCGGCTAAGATTTGAATCGTCTATGGCCGGCCTAATTGTAAAGAATGATGTATTAAGATGATACTGTATAAATAAAAGGTAATAATATTATTAACAACAACAGTTATTCAGTATGACCAAACCAAGCTGCGGCAAAATGGATAGTAAGGTGGTCATTTTATACATTGACTTCAAAAGTTATAAAAACACAACACACCAACATGGGAAATATGGTTCTGTACTATTGGGAACCGAAAATGTTGCCCCCCCCTTCCCCCCCATTCATTACTCTGTCTTTTACAAGGGAGGAGTTACAGTTGTATTTCTTTGACTCCAAGCTTTCTTTTTTCCACAATTCATACTGAATGGTTTGTATTGTTTCTGGGTTGCATCCATCCCTGGACTTTGAAGGGGGGAAACAATTAACCCACCCTCATTTCACAAGTATCCAATTCCTAATAAATCTAATATTTTTGGATGCAAAAGAACAATCATTTTTTTACGAATGGGCCCCACTGGCTTCAAATGTTCCTGAAACAATGGCCATAATAAAGGAAGCTTGGCAGGGCCACTTAATGCCTAGAGTCAGATTAAAAAAAAATACTTGCAGGCTAAATAAGTCTTTCTCAAATAAGGTTCCTTCAGAGGTTGATAGGGATTTCCAAAGCACCAAGCAGAGGTTGATTGAGCTACCACCTAATAGTACCTGCATATTCCTGGAAATCTTCAATGTGTTGTTGTGCCCCATAGACTTTAATAGTGCGGTCTCTTGGGAGATGGTTCAATGGAAGTCTGTGGGGATCCACCTTACAGGCTAGGAAAGCAAGAGTTCTGCATTCCATAGAAGGATTGCAACATTGTTATGGCTATGGCTGTGAAATGTAAATACATGTTTACAGTATCTCACAAAAGTGAGTACACCCCTCACATTTTTGTAAATATATTATTATATCTTTTCATGTGACAACACTAAAGAAATTACATGTTAGAGACCTTATTAGAGACCTTTCGTTTGAGGATGCCTCACAGGTGCTCAATAGTGTTTAGGTCTGGAGACATGCTTGGCCATCACCTTTACCCTCAGCTTCTTTAGCAAGGCAGTGGTCATCTTGGAAGTGTGTTTGGGGTCATTATCATGTTGGAATACTGCCCTGCGGCCCAGTCCATGTTGGCATTCATGGTTCCCTCAATATACTGTAGTTCCCCAGTGCTGGCAGCACTCATGCAGCCCCAGACCATGACACTCCCACAACCATGCTTGACTGTAGGCAAGACACACTTGTCTTTGTGCTCCTCACCTGGTTGCCGCCACACACGCTTGACACCATCTGAACCAAATAAGTTTATCTTGGTCTCATCAGACCACAGGACATGGTTCCAGTAATCCATGTCCTTAGTCTGCTTGTCTTCAGCAAACTGTTTGTGGGCTTTCTTGTGCATCATCTTTGGAAGAGGCTTCCTTCTGGGACGACAACCATGCAGACCAATTTGATGCAGTGTGCGGCGTATGGTCTGAGCACTGACAGGCTGACCCACCCCTTCAACCTCTGCAGCAATGCAGGCAGCACTTATATGTCTATTTCCCAAAGACAACCTCTGGATTTGAAGCTGAGCACGTGCACTCAACTCCAATGGTTGACCATGGTGAGGCCTGTTCTGAGTGGAACCTGTCCTGTTAAACCACTGTATGGTCTTGGCCACCGCGCTGCAGCTCAGTTTCAGGGTCTTGGCAATCTTCTTATAGCCTAGGCCATCTTTATGTATAGCAACAATTCTTTTTTTCAGATCCTCAGAGAGATCTTTGCCATGAGGTGCCATGCTGAACATACAGTGACCAGTATGAGAAAGTGAGAGCGATAACACCAAATTTAACACACCTGCTCCCCATTCACATCTGAGACCCTGTAACACTAACGAGTCACATGACACCAGGGAGGGAAAATGGCTAATTGAGCCCAATTTGGACATTTTTACTTAGGGGTGTACTCACTTTTGTTGCCAGCGATTTAGATATTAATGGCTGTGTGTTGAGTTATTTTGAGGGGACAGCAAATTTACACTGTTATACAAGCTGTACACTCACTACTTTACATTGTAGCAAAGTGTCATTACAAAAATATGAGGGGTGTACTCACTTTTGTGAGATACTGTACATGTAAAACTTATGTAAGGAGATTTGTTTCATCTCTGTGTAGGCTGTTAACTTCACAGGGTATATTTGAGGGTTTACATCCACTTTAATGCATAAAATGCATTAAGATAAAAAAACTTCTACCTTTACAATCTCTTTAAAGTGGGTTTTATGTATTTTGAAATGGTGCAATTGGCTTTAAATGGCTTCTGACAGTTAGGAAAGTGCCTTTCAACTTTTAAAAAAATATTTTTAAAATATTATTCATATTATGTATTTATTTGAGAACAGGTACAAAGCCTTGTACACATAAAAAAAATATTTGACAAATGGTCGTCTGGTTTTTTTTTTGCATGCTAGTCTCATATCGAAAATGAAGAGGTTACTGAAGTTACGAAAATTCTCGTACGACAGAATACAACTTCGGAAGTGATGTAATGTGTTGTATTGTAATGTATTATTCTTTAGTTTCCGAGCATGCAAGGTGTTGGTCTTCCGATTTTTTTTGGACAAAAATTGTACTGATTAAAAAAAAATAATTCAGTACTCTGAATATTCTCTCTACGCAGAGGCTGAGTGTCTTACCCAACAGGGTCACCACAACCTCACCAAATGTGAATTATGATTTTGACTACTTCTAAATCACTATTATTGCAACTGTTAGCTCTACATATTTCTATACTAAAAGGGCTCTCCCACCTCTCCCCTTATTTTTTTAGTGGATACCCCGAGTTGTTTCCTGGGCCTTTATTCATCTCCCTCAAGTATACCCCACTCAAACTTGCCCCCAACCACTAAACCACCGATAATCACCTCTCCAGCAATCCCCTGAACCTTATTCCCCCCACACTAAATGACGGAACGACTATAAGCAGAATATTATCTCCACAAAGTCCTTTAAACCAGAACCGCAGCAGTATATCACAATCATAATATCATGATCTGGAGCCGAGCAAAGGCTTAATTGTGTGTATTACAACACTACAGTCCTACCAAGTCTTCCGACACTCAATAAGAAGCACAGAAATCTGAAAGAAGGCATATTTCCTTTAAGCAGCAGGTTAGACGTTACACGATGCGGCTTGGGTTTGGATTGGCAAGGATATTTGGGGTTTGTAAACAGCTCCAGATTAATATTTTTCACATGAAGTTTTTTCCTGTGTGCAGAACACAATGCTATTTGCAGTGTCAGGTTTATAAAGGCAGAAGTCAAATATGAGACCCAGTTGCCAAGTACTTGTCATAGTTTATGCATTGTAGCAGGAATCATTCAGTATGAATATGTTTTAATTTTCCAACTTCTGCAGAGTTTAACATTTCACTCCCGAGAGTTCTTCTGTCCTAAAAATGTTAGTAGAGATCATTAAAGGAGTTCTCTGGTGGAATAAAAAAAAAAAAGATGGAAAGGTGTAGGTTGGACACTGCCTAAGATGTCTGTGTTTTTTTATTCTTGGTGTTGCTTGAATTATTTTTTTTACTCTGGGGTTGCTTGAATATGCCAACTGTGTCCGGTTGTTTTTCGGAAAACCCAACATTGACCACTAGGTCCCACCTCTGCCCATTGGAGTCTTACTGCTCTCCATTTTTTTCATCCCTGATCCCTCAGAAAGAAGTTGTCAACATTTCCACTCCATCACAATTTCAATCCACTGGCAGAGCCAGATGAACATATTGGAACCTACAGGCGCACACCGATTGGTGCCCTAAGCATCGCTCCCTCTATAAAGATCACCAGAACATATTTTACTTCTCCTACCTCAACTTAGTGTATTGAGATAATACAATACGCAATTACCGTAGGTTATATGAGATATTTGTAGATGTCTGCCGATGATAGGAAAAAAAAAGTGTTGTCAGTAGCTATAGAGGTATAGCACCCTCCTAGATAGGTGCTAGGTTTAGTTAAATTTAGTTCTGGCTCATTGTATCCAGTGGAGCTGCTGTTTTGTTGTTAGGCAAATTTAGTGTTGCTCACTGTAATCAATGTAACTGTGTTGATTATTCTGGTCTGTTCAGTGTTTAACTTGCTGCAGGTTCGATTTCTCTTTCTGCTTTCTAGAAATCCATGGATCTCTCTGGGACAGGGGCGGACTGACCATTCGGGCTCTCGGGCACCGCCCCAGGGCCCCGGGGTGGGGGTGGAGGGCCTGGCTCAGTCTGCCCCTGGAAGTGCCCGCAGCTTATCATGCAGAATCAATAAGAAGACTCTACCCCCCCAGGAAGCAGTGAACCATTAAATCCTTGCCGGCGGTTCATGGGGCTATATCAGAGGAGCGAGCTGGCCAGGATGGATCAGAGAGCAATCAGAGCCGTTAGGCGTGTGGGGATGATTTCAGAAACAGGCGCTCCGGCCACCTCTCCCCCTGGGGAATTCAGCTGAGGGGCGGGGCCATACGTCACTGCCGCGGGGGACAGTCGGTAAAGGAGCTGGAAGCTGCAGAGTGCACACAGAGTGGACAGCGGAGTGGAGTCATCTTGGAATTGGCCACCGGCACCCACACTGACTTACCTTGTGTACAGCAGCAGGTCAGTGTGATAATGACAGCACAGCAGTTAGTGCGTGTGTTGTTATAAGAATGAGCCATCCATGCTGAGTGTTCCTTCTTCCTTGCCCTCTGCCTATTTACCAGGTGGCAGGTGCTATTGACTAGTGCACACTGATATTGGTACATTGAATGCCACTCAGTGTATAGATATCAGTGTTATATATAGGGAATAGCACTTAGCCCTGGTTCACATTGGAGCAATTTGGCATGCGATTTGATATGTCAAATCGCATGGCAAATCGGTGGCTATTGCCGGCAATGGCACCGACCCGTATCGGTGTGATGCCACATTTTTGGCGCCGCACTGATCCCCAAAAGTAGTTTCTGTACAACTTTTGGCAACATCTGGGTGCGATTTCCATAGACTTCTGTGCAGCAACCCGCACAGATGTCTCCGAAATCGCTGCCAAACTCGCACTGACATGCGGGTATGAAATCGTGCGAGTTTAGCTGAACTCGCACGCTTTCATTTCCCGCTGTCAGTGCATTAAGGTAAAAAAATACCTGTCAGTGACCGGCCTCCCAGCCCCCCCCCCCGTTTTACTTACCTGAACCCTCGAACTTGACCCACGGGGACGCGCTCTCTCTCTGCCCGGGGTTCTCGGCTCTTGATTGGACAGATTGATAGAAGCGCAGCCATTGGCTCCCACTCCTTTCAATCAAATCCAATGCTGCGAGCGCCGGGGGGCAGGGGCCGAGTCCTGCATTCGGCCTCTATGGACGCCCAATGCTGGACTCGGGAGCGCGCCCGCAAGGTAACCCCCTAGGGGAAGCGCTTCTCCGAGGGGGTTATCTAATGTGGGGAGGAGCCGAGAGAGCCGCCGATGGACCCCAGAAGAGCAGGTTCGGGGCTACTCTGTGCAAAATGAGCTGCACAGTGGAGGTAAGTATGATGTGTTTGTTATTTTTATTTTTTTTATATGTTACCTTTACAATCACTTTATTATCTGCTTTGATCTACAGATCTATGACAAACAGCATGGCCAGGTTGGCGCTCACTTTTTTCTATATTAGTAAGAAATGCATCTTTATTACCACCTTTATTCTAACAATCATATTGTTAGAGTTGGTTTAAAATTAATAGAATGTACAAAACCTTGCTTTGTGCACTGGTGCTCAGTCATGTTGGAACAGGAAGGGGCCATCCCCAAACTGTTCCTAGAAAGTTGGGAGCATGAAATTAATACCAAATAGTCTTGGTATCCTGACAACTTATGTTTCCTTCACTGGAACTAAGGGGCCAAGCCAAACCCCTGAAAAACAACCCTACACTATAATCCCCCCTCCACCAAATGATTTGGACCAGTGCACAAAGCAAGGTCCATAAAGGTCAGCGAGTTTGGGGTGGAGGAGCTTGACTGGCCTGCACAGAGTCCTGACCTCAACCCGATAGAACACCTTTGGGATGAATTAGAACAGAGACTGCGAGCCAGGCCTTCTCATCCAACATCAATGTCTGACCTCACAAATGCACTTCTGAAAGAATGATCATAGACACACTCCTAAACCTTGTGAACAGCCTTCCCAGAAGAGTTGAAGCTGTTATAGCTGCAAAGGGCGGGCCTACTCAATATTGTAGCCTACGGACTAATACTGGGATGCCATTAAAGTTCATGTGTGTGTAAAGGCAGGCGTCCCAATAATTTTGACAATATAGTGTATGTGCATTAATTATTTTTTTTTCCAAAAGGTGACCTTAAGCTTTAAGGACTGCTAAGCTGCCATATATTAGATATTTGGGTTTGTGTCCAGATACACTTTAGGGTTAGTCCATAAAAAAAGTGAGTACACCCCTCACATTTTTGTAAATATTTTATTATATCTTTTGTGACAACACTGAAGAAATGACACTTTGCTACAATGTAAAGTAGTGAGTGTACAGCTTGTATAACAGTGTAAATTTGTTGTCCCCTCAAAATAACTCAACACACAGCCATTAATGTCTAAACCGCTGACAGCAAAAGTGAGTACACCCCTAAGTGAAAATGTCCAAATTGGGCCCAATTAGCCATTTTCCCTCCCCGGTGTCATGTGACTCGTTAGTGTTACAAGGTCTCAGGTGTGAATGGGGAGCAGGTGTGTTAAATTTGGTGTTATCGCTCTCATTCTCTCAGACTGGTCACTGGAAGTTCAATATGGCACCTCATGGCAAAGAACTCTCTGAGGATCTGAAAAAAAGAATTGTTGCTCTACATAAAGATGGCCTAGGCTATAAGAAGATTGCCAAGACCCTGAAACTGAGGTGCAGCACAGTGGCCAAGACCATACAGCGGTTTAACAGGACAGGTTCCACTCAGAACAGGCCTCACCATGGTTTACCAAAGAAATTGAGTGCACGTGCTCAGCGTCAAATCCAGAGGTTGTCTTTAGGAAATAGACGTATGAGTGCTGCCAGCATTGCTGCAGAGGTTGAAGGGGTGGGGGGGTTAGCCTGTCAGTGCTCAGACCATAAGCTGCACACTGCATCAAATTGGTCTGCATGGCTGTCATCCCAGAAGGAAGAATCTTCTAAAGATGATGCACAAGAAGGTCTGCAAACAGTTTGCTGAAGACAAGCAGACTAAGGACATGGAATACTGGAACCATGTCCTGTGGTCTGATGAGACCAAGATAAACTTATTTGGTTCAGATGGTGTCAAGTGTGTGTGGCGGCAACCAGGTGAGGAGTACAAAGACAAGTGTGTCTTGCCTACAGTCAAGAATGGTGGTGGGAGTGTCATGGTCTGAGGCTGCATGAGTCCTGCCGGAACTGGGGAGCTACAGTTCATTGAGGGAACCATGAATGCCAACATGTACTGTGACATACTGAAGCAGAGCATGATCCCCTCCCTTCAGAGACTGGGCCGCAGGGCAGTATTCCAACATGATAACGACCCCAAACACACCTCCAAGATGACCACTGCCTTGCTAAAGAAGCTGAGGGTAAAGGTGATGGACTGGCCAATCATGTCTCCAGACCTAAACCCTATTGAACATCGGTGGGACATCCTCAAACAGAAGGTGGAGGAGCGCAAGATCTCTAACATCCACCAGCTCTGTGATGTCATCATGGAGGAGTGGAAGAGGACTCCAGTGGCACCCTGTGAAGCTCTGGTGAACTCCATGCCCAAGAGGGTTAAGGCAGTGCTGGAAAATAATGGTGGCCACACATAATAGTGACACTTTGGGCCTTATCTGAACATTTTCACTTAGGGGTGTACTCACTTTTGTTGCCAGCGGTTTAGACATTAATGGCTGAGTGTTGAGTTATTTTGAGGGGACAGCAAATTTACACTGTTATACAAGCTGTACACTCACTACTTTACATTGTAGCAAAGTGTCATTTCTTCAGTGTTGTCACATGAAAAGATAGAATAAAATATTTACAAAAATGTGAGGGGTGTACTGACTTTTGTGAGATACTGTATATGGATATATACTTATATATGTACTATACTTACCATTGGTTACACACCTCATATAAAGTCCCCTCTTCTTGTAGGGGCACATTTAGATGCATCGCTAATTTGCCTGCGGGATAATCCGATCTTCAATATATTATTCAAAGCCCAGAATATGTTGGCAAAAATGTAATTTTATTACACTTTTTTTTCTTGGGACCGCTATCTATCACCGAGAAGCTTATAGGGAGGCAAAAGATTCAGGTAGAAGCTCATTATACGCCTATAAATCATGCAGTCATTGCCGGGCTTGTAAAGCAAATATTTACTTTGCCCTTCCTCCTCTGTGTGAGTCTCCCAGGAACGGTCAGACGGTTTATAGTGAAATCCTCCATTTCACTTAACCCTGTCCAATCTGCGGACAGAGGCTAATTACCGTGATTGATGGCCCAGCCGTCCACTCGCTACTCCTGAACACACTTTCCCTTCCTGTCATAAATATGGTTCACTGGCTACCGGCTACGATGCGGTGAAGCTGATGGCGCCAAGTTAAAAAAATCCGCCGTGCAGAATCACGAAAAATGTGAAATATTATGTACGCGCACGTCTCACTTCTCCGTGAACTCCGTGATCGATGCGACCTCCAAGCTGGTTACATCATCAGGATAAAAAAACAATTCATTTATTGGATGGTTGCTACGATGTTGTCAAATCTTTTTTCTTTTTCCCGTCTGTGCGTTCTCGAAATACATAACTCGACTCAGATTTACAATGCCTGAGTTATGGCTCTACGGGAAAACAGTATTTTTCGCCATAAATTTCTTTTGCTGAAACGTCCTGATTGAAATAGGAACCATAAGAAGAAAAAGTCAATGTTAAAGAATCTTCTGTTGAGAAAAACATGGAGACTGGCTCAGGACAAACATATAGTCAGTAAATTATGGCTTTGCTCTGGTCAGGGTAGGACTGGGCGGGGAAGGGGGAGAGGGGTTGCCCCTGGGGTCAGTGCTAATAAGATACCTTGGACTGGTGGCCCTAAAAGGAGATACTACTTCATAAAGACATTGACTGGCATGCTGGAATTTACAGTAGGTTTGCCACCTTTGTTCTTGCAAAATAAAGGACAGGGGGTGGAGAAGGGGCTGGAGATGGTAAGGCTAATCGTGGGCACGTGGCTCACTGGGATGAATAGTGGATGTGGACAAATTGCATTGAATAGTGGGATGCATTTAAAGGGGTATGGTTGAATATTACCTAAGCCTACTCTGCTCTGGGTCAAGCGTGCAAAATGCACAGAGTGGAGAAGTCAGAAAATCAAAACAGACAGAGTGCAAGGGGTCAGGAGTGCACAACACACAAAGTGCAGAGGTCAAAAGTGTGTAATGCACAAAGTGCAAGGGTCAGGAGTGTGTAATGCACAGAGTGTGGCAGTTAGGAATAAGTATTGTGCAGAGTGCATTGGTGTAGGGCAGTGGTCTCCAAAATGCAGCCCGGGGGTCGGATGTGGCTCTTTGTTTGTGTAGCAAAAACCCCCGAAAGAGCTGCTGATTTAAATTGGGTTGTTGCCGTCACCCCTTACCTGTAGTTTCACCACATTAGGAACTTAGAGTCTATGTCAAGCCTTGCATCCACCAATATATGCACCAGTCACTTTGTTCTGTTTCCAATGCTTTAATGCAAAACTTGAAAGGAAGTAGCAGTAAAGAGGTAGAAAGGGAGTTGCATAAGAGTTCAAATACCTTTTTCAGATCACTGAGGAATTTAAGATCTTGCAGCCTAACACACCTTCAGTCTAAAGATCTTTTCCCTCCCGGATAGGTCTCTCTCACTGACGTAGCAATGGCGCCCGGACAAAAAGTCTCTGCCACAGACTTAAGAAAACAAAATGATTGTACGATCCTCTGCCACAGAATGTAGTAATGGTTGTACAATCCTCTGCCACAGAATTGTAGTATTAGATGAACAGCAACACAGTACCAGAACCTTTAAGCCGACCCGGCAGTACTGTGCGGTAAGTTAGTTAGGATGCATCCTCCAATTGAGTCACCAGGCCCTTCTTGAGATACCAACATTCCGCTTGGTCCTCTCCAAGATGAGTCCTCCCCTGGATCTTTTCAATTGCTTGGCTTCTTCCCGCAGGACAAACAGCACAGGACCACCTCTAAACCAACGAGCCCCAGACGACCTCTGGGCCTACTTATAGTAACATGGTCCCGAGACAGAAAAGAAGCTGTCACATACCTTAGGCCAGGAGGGCCAGGAGGTAAAAGAGAACCAAAAATGGCGTCTGCTTCTTAAGTACTCTCTACCAGAATGCACAGCAGTGGACCACCTCTACTGAGTTACTTCTGCGAAAGAAGAGCACTCAATACACTTCAGCCTGTTGCTTTTCAACACTGGCCTGTGGTGACAACGACACCTACAGACAACAATGTGGAAATACACGCAACACAGCCAATGCTGGAACAGAGGCTAGTTTAGCCATAGATTAAATCTGAACTAAATGCAGAACAGATAACCCCCTAAATTTACATACAAGCGCCTGATCAACAGGAGCAGGGCGCTACACTTGCTTTTATCCGGCCCTTGGGGAATTTTTCCTCCCACTGTCAGAAACAGTAAGGCATAGCTCCTGCCACTGACACCGACAGTGGGGCACGATTCCTCCCACTGACACCAATGGTGGCACACTATTTCTCTTATTGACACCAAGGATGAGGCACTATTCCTCCTATTGACACCAATGATGGGGCATTATTACTTCCCCCTAATACCAATAATGGGGCATTGTTAACTCCCATGGACGCCAGGACATTTTCTACTGCCACAGGTCGGCCCCCGTAAAGCTTGAAGGACAGTAAACTGGCCCTTTGTTTAGAAGGTTTGGAGACCCCTGGTGTAGGGGATAGGAGTGTGTAATGCACAAAGTGCAGGGTTCAGGAGTATATAATGCATAAAGTTCAGGGGTAAAGAGTAAGTAAAGGACGGATTGCAGGGGTCACAAGTAAGTAATGCACAGAGTGCAGGGGTCAGTAGTAAGTAACACACACATGGGTCAAGGGTATGTAAAGCACAACGTGCAGGGGTCAGAAGTGTAAGATGCACAAAGTTTAGGGGTCAGAAGCAAGTAACGCACATAGTGCAGGGGTCAGGAGCAAGTATTGCACACAGCGCAGGGGTCAGGAGTAAGTAACACAGTAGGACAGTACATGTGGTGTCAGACTTCTTTCTCTCCTCATTTTCTCCTTCTGGGAACTTTTAAAGCCAGCCTCCCAGAAACAGGGAAAAATGGAGGGAAGGAGAAATTGCATTGATTAGTGGAATGTATTTAAAGGGGTATGGTTAAATAATGCCTAAGCCTACTCTGCGCTGGGTGGAGAAGTCAGGAGTTCATAATGGACAGAGTGCAAAGGGTCAGGAGTGCACAACACACAGAGTGCAGAGGTCAAAGTTCAGGGGTCAGAAGTGCGTAATGAACAGAGTGTGGCAGTTAGGAATAAGTATTGTGCAGAGTGCATTGGTGTAGGGGTTGGGAGTGTGTAATGCACAAAGTGCAGGGGTCAAGATTAAGTAATGCACAAAATGCAGTGGTCACAAGTAAGTAATGCACAGAGTGCAGGGATCACAAGTAAGTAACACACAGAGTGCATGGGTCAAGGGTATGTAAAGCACAAAGTGCAGGGGTCAGGAGTGTATAATGCACAAAGTGCAGGGGTCAGGAGTGTATAATGCACAAAGTGCAGGGGTCAGGAGCAAGTAATGCACATAGTGCAGGGGTCAGGAGTAAGTAAGACAGTAGGACAGTACATGTGGTGTCAGACTTTCTCTCTCCACTTCCTCCTTCTGGGAAGTTTTAAAGCCAGCCTCTCAGAGACCGGAAAGAAAGGAAGGAAAGAAGGAATTACGCTCCCAGTAGAAGGGTACAAGAATAATCAACCTTCTAAATAATTCTTCTACACCTCCTTTTATACTAAAAACATAATGGTTCCTGTAAAACTGATATGATAGTCTCCTAATGTTTTCTACACCTCTTTCTATTTGCAAGTATGGGAACATCCAACTATGACAATCACTGCCTGTTACAATGCCATGGGGTTGCAATATCTAAGGGTAGTGAGAGTTTGAATGCATAGCCTATAAGCTTTAGCCTTCTGTAGGCCAACAAAGCTTTGATCTGTGCACTTTAGCAGTGGCAGAGGCAGGGCCTTTTTTCAGCGGGAATGCAGGGGAATGCAGTTCCAGCACCTCCAGTACTGAATGTATGTAATGCCAAGGGATGCTAGGGAAAGCTGGAGGGTCTATGGATGCCTGCTGCTGGGGGTATCTGTTGCTACTAGGGAGGACTATTGCTGCTGGTGGGGATCTATTGTTGCTGGGGGGGGGGGGGAGTTATGTTGCTGGGAGAGAGCTACTGTTCAGGGAGGGGTGTATTGTTTCTGGTTGCTAGAGCGTCTATTGATGCTGATTGCTGGGGGATCTATTGTTTCTGGTGGGAGGTATTTTTTTTCTAGGGAGCTCTATTGTTGCTGGGGGGGGTCTAGTGTTGCTTAGGGATCTATAGTTGTTGAGAGGGGTCTATTGTTGCTGAAGGGGTCTTTTTGTTGCTAGGGAGTCTATTGTTGGGGAGGGTCCATTATTGATGGCTACAGGGGACCTATTTTACTGCCTTTCATTAGCAAATTTCATGCAAACTACTTGCACCAAAAAATGATACATGCTCCTGTATTCTCTAGGCAGCATAGGCGTACGCAGCCTATTGCATTAGGGTGTGCACCCTTAAGCTCAAACACACATGCATGTGTATGTGCCTACATATATATGACCCCGGCACATTGATCTCCCTGCCGGCACAGTGAAAGAGAAGAGCATAAACACTTTTCTTATGGAAGAGCAGGTAAGAGGGAGATCTTGTTCATGTTCCTGCTGCTACACAGAGCGATAACACTAATGCGTATGGGGTGATTAGGGTGTGCCTGGGCACACCCGGCACACCCTGTGCGCACGCCTATGCTAGGCAGGGGTTGGAACCAAGGGAGCGGAAAGAAGGGGTGACTCAGAAGAAGGGAGTACCTGCAGTTATTCTCTGAGAAAAATATCCCTGGGCAGAGGTATCACACAAGGGCTTTAATTTATCATGGACAACAAAATGATCCTTGGGAAGCATTCTTCTATGAAGATATGCCAATTAAATTAGCCAACTTTGCAAGTAAAACAAAGAAGAACATTTCATAATGGAATCAAGCGAATGAACATTTTTTTTATTCTAAAGCCCTCTCTTCATAATTTTTAGTTCCCAAGATGGCTGCCTTCAGGTTCAGGTCAGAAGTCATCTCTATTAGCCTCGGTAATTTGGGAATCTACTTGAGCAAATTCCCCTGTGCCTTATCAAACGCGTTCAGCAATAATGTCAGTCCTCTAAACCAAAACCACATTTCCTTTAAAAAAAGGACAAATGTGATGTCAATTAGTGCGCCCAGGTTTTTACAAGACACGCCAAGGTCACGGGCTTACTGCGTCGCTGAGACAGATATGGTGAGAGCGAGGCCTTCCCTGCACCATCTGGAGTCCAGAATCTGTCCTTTCAAAAAGGTAACACACAAAACAGCTTTGATTTAAACACCCGCTTGTAAGAGGCTGCCTTTACCCTCCTTTTTTATGGAATGGAATAAAAAAAAAAAAAAAAAAAGGCAGAGAATTGCATGTTTATTGCAAATACCTCTCTTAGGGCCTGTTTCATGTGCTAGACACAGACTTGAATGTTGTTACATTGTGTTCTGAACAGAATCTTCTGGAAAAGTCATCAGTGGCGGTATAGAACCAAACATCTAACCCCAGACCAGGTGAGCGAAATCTATACATTACAGGCACAGCGCACTTTCACTGCGGCTCGCCTTTATTGAAATTGGTCTGACTGTTTTCTTGTTTAACATTCTATGATTTGTAGCTATAAAGGACATCTCTTAACAAACTAGAAAAGTGAAAACTTTAAACATTTGGGATACTTCAGTTGTAGGTGGTTAACCACGGCTTGAGTCCATGTGCGTTTGTTGCAGTTTGGCAAAACTGAGAATTTCAGTGATATAATCCAACCTTTTTTTTTTTTTTTATAGTTGCGGCACCCTTTAAAAGTTTGCAAAATCTCGAGGCACACCAGTCTAATATAGTGCCTTGCAAAAGTATTCACCCCCTTGGCATTTTTCGTGTTTTGTTGCCTCACAACCTGGAATTAACATGGATTGTTTGAGAATTTGCATCATTTATTTTACAGAACATGCCCACAACTTTGAAGATTTTTTTTTTTTATTGTGAAGCAAACAACAAATAGGACAAAATAACAGAAAAAGTCAATGTGCATAACTATTCACCCCCTTAAAATCAATATTTTGTAGAGCCACCTTTTGCGGCTATCACAGCTCCATGTCGCTTTGGATAAGTCTCTTGCCACATCTTACCACTGAGATTTTTGCCCATTTCTCACTGCAAAACTGCTCCAGCTCCTTCAAGTTGGATGGTTTGCACATGTGAACAGCAATCTTTAAGTCTGACCACAGATTTTATATTGGATTACGTTCTGGGCTTTGACTAGGCCATTCCAACACATTTACATGTTTCCCCTTAAACCACGCAAGTGTTGCTTTAGCAGTGTGTTTGGGGTCATTGTCCTGCTGGAAGGTGAACCTCCATCCTAGCCTCAAATCAGACACAGCGTGGTACAGGTTTTGCTCAAGAAGAATATCTCTGTATTTAGCACCATCCATCTTTCCTTCAACTCTGACCAGTTTCCCAGTCCTGACTGCTGAAAAACATTACCACAGCATGATGCTGCCACCACCATGTTTCACTGTGGGGATGGTGTTCTTTGGGTGATGTGATGTGTTGGGTTTGCACCAGACATAGCGTTTTCTTTGATGGCCAAAAAGTTCAATTTTAGTCTCATCAGAGCACCTTCCACCACTTGCTGAAAGTAATGGCTTTCTTCTGGCCACTCTGCCATACAGCCCAACTCTATGGAGTGTACGGCTTATTGTCGTCCTATGTACAGATACTCCAGTCTCTGCTGTGGAACTCTGCAGCTCCTCCAGGATTACCTCAGGTCTCTGTGCTTCCTCTCTGATTAATGCCCTCCCTGCCCGGTCCGTAAGTTTTTGTGTGCGGCCATGTGTTGGCAGGTTTGCTGTTGTGCCATGTTCTTTCCATTTGGTTATGATAGATTTGATGGTGCTCCTAGGGATCATCAAAGATTTGGATATTTTTTTAGAGCCTAACCCTGACTTGTACTTCTCAACAACATTGCTTGTTTGGAGAGTTCCTTGGTCTTCATGGCAGTGTTTGGTTAGTGGTGCCTCTTGCTTAGGTGTTGCAGCCTCTGGGGCCTTTCAAAAAGGTGTGTATATGTAATGACAGATCATGTGACACTTAGATTGCACACAGGTGGACATCATTTCACTAATTACCGTATATACTCGAGTATAAGTCGTTCCGAGTATAAGTCGAGGCCCTAATTTACCACAAAAAAATGGGAAAAACTTATTGACCCGAGTATAAGACGAGGGTGAGAAATGCACAGCTACTGTAAGTGGAAAAGAGGGTCAACAATGCCCATTTGCAGCCTCACTGTGCCCATTTGCATGCCTCACTGTGCCCATTTGCAGCCATAGGTCCCCCGAACTTCACACTTGGTAGTTAAGGGTTCCTAGATGCCCCCTAGCTGCAGCCAAAATTTGGGGTCTCTGAACCCAAAGTGTCCCGAAATGACATTGCTACAGATGGACACAGTTGACCAACTTTGGGGCCCCGTATCTCGGGGCCACTTAGTGCTAGGAACCCCAAATTTGGTGTGCAAACCCAGTGGAACTAGTACAATAAAATATCCAAAGATGGAATTTCTAGAACCAAGTGGCTCTGAGATACAGGACCCCAAAAATCGGTTCAGAAAATGTCAAGCACTTTTCTGCAGCAGAGAATGGCATTTTCCGAACCTATTTTGGGGCCCCATATCTCGGGGCCACTTGGTGCTAGGAACTCTAGCTTTGGATATATTATGGTACCAGGTCCACTGGGTTTGCACACCAAATTTGGGGTTCCTAGCACTAAGTGACCCTGAGATACAGGGCTCCAAACTCGGTTCAGCAAATGTCAAGCACTTTTCTGCAGCAGACAATGACATTTTCTGAACCGATTTTGGGGCCCCGTATCTCAGGGCCACTTAGTGCTAGGAACTCCAGCTTTGGATATGTTGTGGAACCAGTTCCACTGGGTTTGCACACCAAATTTGGGGTTTCTAGCATCAAGTGGCCCTGAGATACGGGGCCCCAAAGTCGGTTCGGAAAATGAAATTTTTTGCTGCAGAAAAGTGCTTGACTCGAGTATAAGTCGAGGGGGGCACTTTGAGCACAAAAAAAGGTGCTGAAAAATTCGACTTATACTCGAGTATATACGGTATGTGACTTCTGAAGGTAATTGGCTGCACCAGAGCTTTTTATGGGCTTCATAACAAAGAGGGTGAATACACATGCACATGCCAATTATCTGTTTTTTATTTCTGAAAAAATAGTTTTATGTATATATTTTTCTAATTTTACTTCACCAACTTAGACTATTTTGTTCTGATCCATCATATATAATTCAGATTAAAAAAACATTGAACTAAAGGCTATAATGTAACAAAATAGGTAAAAAGCCAAGGGAGGGGGGGGGGGTGAATACTTTTGCAAGGCACTGTAAGTAAAAAAATTACTAAAAGTAGAAAAATCTGCGCTAAGTGTAAGTCCCTAACAATTCATAAATTCAATAATAGCAACAGACGCACTCACAGTATTGCACAATTCAATACTAAATAGATATGTAAAAAAGAGGAAGGGTTGCGCTGTCATAAAACAGAAATATAGATGCAAATCATACAATCATAAAATGCATATAATGCAAAAACAATATAAATAAACTCATCACATATTAATAAATGAGTACATAGAGTGATTTCAAATTCATAAAGTCCGTGTGATCATGCCAGATTAAAAGGTGCAAATCAAAACTACTGTAATTATGCAGATGATACATTTTTTAAGGTTGATAGGGATAAAACCATACCTAACACATGCACTTCATAATGTTCTAGTGCTGTAAGTGATCATCAAGCAGTGCTCCACTCCAAAACTGTGCAAATTGATTTATAGGCCTTATACAACCCAGGTAGGACGGTACCAGTACCCAAACGACATTCTCCCAACCAGAACATCCATTTCAGCACATCCAGATAGACTACATTACGTTGCCAAGGAGTGGGCCGTACGAACATGTCTTGGTCTGTGTAGATATGTTTTCAGGTTGGCCGGAGGCATGACGTGTTCAGAAAGCCAACGCCACCACCACAGCCAAAAAGATCCTGTTCTAAATGGTGTGTCGCTGGGGCCTACCTGAAACTATCAGGTCGGATCAAGGCTCCCACTTCACTGGTCATATATTTGCAGAAGTGTGTAAAGCCCTACAAATCAATTAGGTATTACACACCCCTTATCATCCCCAAAGTAGTGATAAGGTTGAAAGGTTGAATGGAATACTTAAAAAACAAATCTCAAAAACAATAGCCGATACTGGAAAACTCTAGCCCCGAATGTCTCCCCATAGCTCTCCACTCCATCAGAAATGTCCCTAGACGACCTCATGGGTTATGTCCATATGGGGTTTTGTTCGGAAGTCAACTAAAAACAGGGTTGTACTTTCCTCAGCAGCTGTCGTCTTTACATTCCCAGCTGACGGTATGTTCAGAACCTGATCGGTGAGCTCCAAAAAATACACCACAGGGTTAACGAGACCCTTCCAGACCCTGACTCGATAACCGGTTTACATTCTACCCAACCAGGTGACTGGGTCATTGTAACGCAACATCAGAAGATGGGACTAGAGTCGAGATACCTCGGGCCATTCCAGGTTCAGCTGACCATGCCGACCTCTCTAAAGCTTGAGGAACGGGACAACTGGATCGACGCCAGCCACTGCAAGAAGCTGCTTAACTACAACGAAGAATGAGGAGTATCTTTCTTATTTATATCTTTAGCTTAGTGTATTTTAGCAAGGTTGACAATGAAAAGCATCCCAATTTATTGTTTAAAATGCACCTCCAAATGGCTAAAACGGGGAACAGGACCCACTACTGGCTATGCTCTAAACTCCCACCGAGCCTTAGTACCCTGGCAATGGCAGCAGTACATGCTATATATGATGTCTGTATTGGTATGAGGAAATTTGAAAAACTAGTAAAGACTCCAAACAGACACTTGTCAATAGAACTTAACGATACATTTCTAGAGGGTAAAATTAGTTATAGTTTTAACATTAGCTCTGGTTCTTGCCTCTCTTTCACAAAACCAGTATGGGTATCGGGACAACTAGGTAGCCCACAAGTGTGCTTCAACTTTAGTTTTGGTAAAGGGTATAACTTTTTAGGATCCACCACCTGTAAGGAAGGTATAATGCCCTGTACACACGATCGGACATTCCGACAACAAAATCCATCTGATTTTTTCCGACGGATGTTGGCTCAAACTTGTCTTGCATATACACGGTCACACAAAGTTGGTCGGAAATTCCGAACGTCAAGAACGTGGTGATGTACAACACATACGACGAGCCGAGAAAAATGAAGTTCAACAGCCAGTGCGGCTCTTCTGCTTGATTCCGAGCATGGGTGGCACTTTGTGCATCGGAGTTGTGTACACGCGATCGGAATTTCCGACAACGGATTTTGTTGTCGGAAAATTTTAGATCCAGCTCTCAAACTTTGTGTGTCGGAAATTCCGATGGAAAAAGTCCCATGGAGTCTAAACACGTTTGGAATTTCCGACAAAAAGCTCCGATCGCACATTTTCTGTTCCGAAAAAAAAAAGTCCAATTGTGTGTACAGGGCATAACAGTTAATCTTACTAATGAAACCCCAGCCTTTTTAATAACACCTGTAGACCAGATTACATCTGTTGGAAGGAAGGGTGTGACGTTCAGACCAAGGGAGCAATCCTCTATCCTGTTACTACTCAATGCACGTGACCGTCAGAGTGATTCCCCTTGTGCGACTCTGACTGGCCCCTACTACTTCTTATGCAGTTCTACAGCTTATAAGGTAATTCCCCTTAATACAAGAGGTTCATGCGTCCCAGTGAATCTCGTCCCAGCATCTTACATCGTGGCCGATCGTGAGGATCTGAAGGGAATTGTTCACCCACTCTGACCAAGTCTGGGCATGGTTTCCTGCTTGAACAGGGTGGGGAATGGAACTTATGAAACGATTGAACAATTTCTCATCCATTGTGGATGGGATGTTCAATGAAACAATGAAGCTGTAAGGGAGATCTCACAGGAACAATGACAGATGAAGACCCTTCTATTGGCATCCAAGGGGGGTTTCTGTGAATTCACAGGAGAAGACTTTTGTACCTGGATCGAGGATACTAGTGACAAAGTTTAGGCCCATATGGATAAGGTTAGATCCCTGCAAGGCAAAGCCAGAGCTTTATTTAATTTCCTTTTAAGGGTCTGGGAAACTTTGGGGATTTTTTATTGTCCATCGGATCATGGTTGAAGGAAGTAGGGGTATATATACTCATGCTGTTTGTGTTTATATTCCTTCTATATGCCATGATGAGGTGCTCCTGTCACCTGATCGGACGAGTGAACAGAGCCCGAGCAGATGACCACATCTTCCTCACTGAGATGAGAAGCCCCGAAGCCCAACCCACATACCAGACACAGAGGATCCCAGACAGACCAGAGATCACTACAGCTCCCCACTTCATGTCTTCCCTTTGAGTCATTCCTCCTGAAAACAGAGTCTACGAGTCAAGCTTTTTGTGGACTCATATGGACTGTAAAGACTGATTCATTTCCAGGTGTAAGAACAAGATTCGTCGAGGGACACATGGGAGCATATGACAAAGAGGAGCAGCTGTTGTGGAAATTTTTATTAATGTATATTGTCAGATTTCTCCCAGTGTCTGTTTTGCTGCAATACGCTCATGCGTGAAGGACCGTTGGTTGTTGAAACCTTCCCGTGGACACGGGAGATCTGTTCGACGTTTAAGCGATGTTCCCTTATGCCTCACCAAGAGACTGGCCACCTCATGGTGACTGCTTCCTGACAAACAGACCTGCGTACATGGGAACAATAGTATAATCATACAAAGCATGGCTCGCTGAGCCTCGTGGAGTAGGGTTCACGCCAATAGTAAATGGTGGGAATATGCACACGTTCCTGATCAGTGCAATGTTCGCAGTATTTGCACCCAGCACAGTGCAAGGCACATTGTTTTGGATGCCTGCGTGCGCATTACAGTGGGAAACTGCACACGTTGCTCTGCACATGAACGATTGCATACGTCACTAACTGATATTTATTTAAATATATATAAGTGTCTGATTGGCCCTTTTTGAAGGTATACAGCTGTCTGATTGGCTGGTTGTGAAAACACCACCTCTCTTTGTTATCTCTGTTCAGCCCTATAAATAAACGGGACCTGCCCTAGTTCAGTAGGACATTTATGCTGACCTCCCAACGTGATACCAGCCTCTGTGTCTGTGTTACATGGCTTTATGCAAGTGCGCTTTCCCATAACTGTGCTTATTAGCTTAACAAAATATTTGCTTATAGGCGAAGCTCATAGTTTCCCCAATACACCCACTGACTCCAGTGATTAGGCACCATTGCCCCTGCTGGCACCATCAATGGGGCTCTCTTCTTCCATTTGATACCAACAATGGGGCACTATTCCTCCCAATAAAGTCAATGATGGGGTACTGATGCCGGGGCATATTCTACTACCACTGGCCACAGTTCGGCCCCCTTAAAGCCTGAAAAACAGTAAACTGGCCATTTGCTTAAAAAGTTTGGAGACCCCTGCTCTACAACATGTTAGCTGTACACAGGCTTTTCTACTCAGGGTGCGACTGCTTTTGTTTTGATGCACCTAGGATGTATTTAGTTGATTTAAACCTAATCTAATCACCTTCTTCTCTCACCCATCAGCTAATATAGCCAGGTCTCCCATTGCAGATTTCAATGTTAAGCTCTTGTGTGGCAACTCATTTGGGAAATGCCACTGGATGGATAAAGGATTATTGGCTCAGAAGAATTAATCAGTGAACAAGCGGAAGTTTTTGAATTGTTTTTCGATGTGAGCCAACAAAAAGTGTTGATGTTTCTAAGAATAATCAATTGGGTTTTAGTCATCAAATTTTTAACTTGAGCTGGCCAATTGAAAGAAATGGGATCCTTTTGGGCTTGATGGGCTCTGTTCTACGTCTCTTTTTCTTCCCGATTTCGATAACCAACTTTCTTTGTATTACTGTTTATTAAAGCCAAAAATACACCAGAAGGAGCCTCAAGCCCATTCTGCAATTCTTACTCATAGTAATGTTTTCTTCCTATGAGTAATAAATAGTCCTCTGTGTGCCACTGTTTTTTATTTTCCTTCTCATAATACCGCATGAACAGCTAAATTCAAAATCAGGCTTGGTGACACATCAGGAGAAGGTTCCTGTATGATGAATAGGAAAGCTTTTGTCTTTCGCCTTTGGCAGAAACTGTTTTCCATGTGTATCAAACAGAAAAACAAGTCTGGGATGGCATTCAGTTTTTGTATAGCTGGAGTGAGGGTAAAAAGGTCACTGAAGCCATCAGTAAAGCATTTCTTCCTAATAGTTATTATCAGAATTACACTATTGGAGGTGATATAATGCAGTGGCTATAGCTTTGTGACTTTGCAATGCCTATGATGATGTCAGAGAATATAATTTAAACCTGGAAAGGTAGGATAAGAGAATGGGTGAGTGCTGATCCGTGTTGAATTAAAGAGAGCAGTGGTGAATATATGGCCAAACGTTTGTGGACACCTGCCAAACATGCTGCTGATAAGGCCTGTGCTTGTAATCCACAAGCGAAAAAAATACAATTGTAGGTCTAGTTCACTTCTGGATTGTTCACATTGTTGCCAGTCAAGCCCTGATGAAGGGGGCACTTGGACCTTCAAAACACATTGACTATTTTTTTGGATTGTACCCCTGACTTTTAATGGAATAAAATTGTATCTGGACCTCTTAACAGTGGTGCGGCGCTTCAATTTCAATTCTTATTACATTAGATTTCTTATTACATTACATTACATTAGAATTCTTATTACATCATTACACTCTAGGGCAGGGTTTCTCAACCAGGGTTTCATGGAACCTTAGGAATCCTCCAGAGGTTGCTATGGGGTTCTTGAGCAATGAGCAACTTCTGTCTCTCAGATAAGTTCCCACGGACACCATTGACCTTTTTATCTGTAAGGGGGTATTTCTTCCCAATGACCACAAATGTAAGGAGCATTCTTCCCACTAACCATCACACTAATGTATCATGAGTTATAGATAAAGTCATTTTTAGCAGGGGTTCCCTGAGACCAGAAAGTTATTCCAATGATTCCTCCCTGTTGAAAAAGTCACATTCCCCAAAACCAGATCATTTACACTGAGATCGATACCTTAGGTTAACAATACCAGTAAGATAACCCTATAGGTCCAGCGTGATCTATCTTTCCACTATCCCCAACCATAGATGCCTTACACACATTTCATTGATGATGGCCAAATAGACTGAAACAGCTACGTATATATGCACTTTGGAACGAATGCTTAATTATTATGCACAGTTGGCCATAAATTAATATTTGGCATGGCTCTGGCTTCTAATTCAATGAGGCCTTTTTGATTTTAGAACATCTCATATCTGTTGATAAAAGAAGTGATATCAATCGGATGCAGAAAGCTCAGCCAGGGATGGATTGTGGAAAGTCTTCGCTGAAGATTGGAGGTTGTTATAGCTGCAAAGGGGGGAAGGACAACTTCATCTTAGTGGCCATGGTTTTGTAATGGAATGTCCAACAAGCTCACATAAGTGGAATGGTCAGGGGATGTATATATATATATATATATATATATATATATATATATATATATATTTATATATATATTTTTTTCATTCACTAAGCTGCTTCGGCAAAAACTACTTTACATTTATGATATTTGATCATTATCTGTATAATTCGTCCCCCCCCCCCCACTTTCTGTTTTACTTCCGTGAAAACATGTAAAATTTTGAGGCTAATGAGGGGCCATTGTTTGGCACAAAAACAAGTCCAAGGCAAGTGTAAATAGCTACTGTAACCCTCAGGAGCCATGTGAGACTCACTACAGCCTTAAAAAACACCTTCATCTTGCCTACTCCATTGATTGTATTGAATTGAATTTCACTGAAATTCCAAAATGTTCACAAAAATTTCGGGGAAACATGAACTCTCAGATTTGCTCATCCCTAGCAGGTATGAACATTATTACTAATGTTCAGATAAAGGAACACCTGGGTAGCAGTGATCATAACATGATTTCATTTGATGTTAGCTGTAAACAAGAAATACATACGGGAAAGATAAAAACATTTAACTACAAGAGAGCAAATTTTCCAAGGATGAGGGCTGCTCTCCAGGACTTAGACTGGGAGGGAATATTGGCATCGATAAACACAGAACAGAAATGGTAATTCTTCAAAAAGACTGTTTGGGACCTCACTGTAAAGTATATTCCCATGGGCAATATGTTTAAAAGGCTAAAAATAAAATCTATGTGGCTCACGGTCAAAGTTAAAAAAAGCTTTTAACAATAAGAAAAGAGCTTTTAAAAAATATAAAAATGAAGGAACACTAGTGTCGCTTAAATGTTACAAAGAATTTAACAGAATATGTAAAAAGGAAATCAAGGATGCAACAATTCAAAACGAATGACAGATTACAAAAGATAGTAGGATAAAGCCCAAAAAATTCTTCAACTATATTAATAGTAAAAAGGTCAGGTCTGAGCATGTAGGGCCTTTACAAAATAATCTAAAGTGGGTGACTGGGGACAAGGAGAAGGCTAATTTATTAAATACTTTTTTCAGCTCTGTGTATACAAAAGAGCATGGGGGAGCTCATGTCCATAATGGGGGTGGTAATGACACAGCCCCGAATGATCCACAATGGCTCAAAAGGGATATGGTCCAGAAATATTTAGACAGAATAAAGGTGGATAAAGCACCTGTACCTGATGGCATCCACCCACGGATCCTAAAAGAATTGAGATCTGTAATTTAAAAGCCATTGTTTCTAATTTTTAGGGACTCATTAATGACGGGAATAGTACCACTGGATTGGCGCAGGGCGAACGTGGTGCCTTTATTTAAAAAGGGATCAAATTCTTTACCAAGTAACTATAGACATGTTAGTTTAAGATACTGGAAGATACTGGAGCATTTAATAAAAGACCATATAGACGAGTTCTTACTGGAAAAAAAACATTTTAAGCAAAAGACAGCATGGATTCATGAAAGACAGAAGTTGTCAGACAAACCTGATTTCTCTTTATGAAGAGGTAAGAAAAATCTTGGACAGAGGGGTGGCGGTTTACGTGGTATACTTGGATTTTGCAAAAGCGTTCGACACAGTTCCCCACAAGCGGCTCATGTGTAAAGTAAAGTCTACAGGCTTGGAAATATCAGTTTGTAAATGGATAGAAAACTGGCTAAAAGACAGAATTCAGAGAGTAGTGGTTAATGACTCTTACTCTGAATGGTCTAAGGTTATCAGTGGTGTACCCCAAGGTTCAGTGCTGGGACCCTTACTTTTTAATATCTTTATAAATGATATCAGGTCTGGGATCAAAAGTAACATTTCTGTCTTTGCAGATGACACCAAGCCATGCAGTAGAATAACGTCCTTACAGGATGTCTCCAATTTACAAGCCGACCTCAATGCTCTGTCTAATTGAGCGACTATGTGGCAGATGAGGTTTAATGCTGAGAAATGTAAAGTTATGCACTTGGGAGCTAAGAATATGCGTGCATTATACATGCTAGGGGGAGTACAACTGGGGGGATCCATAGTGGAGAAGGATCTGGGGGTTTTGGTTGATCATAAGCTCAATAATAACATGCAATGCCAAGCTGCGGTTTCCAAAGCAAGCAAAGTCCTTTCTTGTATTAGGAGAGGTATGGACTCCAGAGAGAGAGATATCATTTTGCCCCTGTTCAAATCATTAGTAAGACCTCATCTGGAATATGCAGTTCAGTTTTGGGCACCAGTTCTCAAAAAGGATATCGGGGAACTGGAGAAAGTGCAGAGAAGGGCATCCAAACTTGATAAGAGGCATGGAGGAGATCAGCTATGAGGAAAGATTAGAGGAACTGAATTTATTCACTCTTGAGAAGAGGAGATTAAGGGGGGGATATGATCACCATGTTCAAATATATAAGGGGTCCATATAGTGAACTTGGTGTTGAGTTATTCTCTTTACGGTCAACACAGAGGACACAGGGGCACTCTTTACATCTAGAGGAAAAGAGACTTCATCCCCAAAATACGGAAAGGTTTCTTCACAGTAAGAGCTGTGAAAATGTGGAATAGACTCCCTCCAGAGGTGGTTCTGGCCAGCTCAGTAGATTGCTTTAAGAAAGGCCTGGATTCTTTCCTAAATATACATAATATAACTGGGTGCTAACATTTATAGGTAAAGTTGATCCAGGGAAAATCCGATTGCCTCTCTGGGATCAGGAAGGATTTTTTTCCCCTGCTGTAGCAAATTGGAGCATACTCTGCTGGGGTTTTTTTGCCTTCCTCTGGATCAACTGAGGGTATAAAATTGGGTATATTGGATTGTACGATATTTTTTATTTTATTTTATTTATTTATTGTTTTTAAGGTTGGACTGGATGGACTTGTGTCTTTTTTCAACCTGGCTAACTATGTAACTATATATATTGGGGCGTGGCCAGCGCGGCATGTGAGCAGACGTCTAGTCACAGAGCTCCCGCAGTGATCCTGATTCGATCCGGTTACCGGCACTCTATTACCCCCGTTTTCGGCTAGATCGAACGGGGAGAACCCCCTGCACAATCCGCGCCCGCTCCGGTGCACCAGAAGGGCATGATGACCCGTGGACAGAGAGGAGAAGGCTCCAGGATGGATCCTCAACATGGCGCCGCTCTGCCGGCCACACAGAAACGTGACAAGCTGAAGGAGGGACAGCACAAGCAGCTGAAAGGCTCTAAGGATGGCTCCGCTGATCACCCTAAGGACATGAGGTACTATGCTCAAAAACTGTCTGAAAAACCAGGCCTAGATGCAGCACAGTCACTAAATGAATGCCCTGACTTTAATAACACTGAGGAGGAAGAATGTATGGAAGCACAGGGAGCAGGGGCCATGTTGATGCAGGGAGAGGACAGTGAGGCTATAACTGATGAGCCTGAAGAACATGAGGAGGAGGAGGGGGGTGCACAGCCCACACTGGCAGACATTTTAAAAGCAGTTAACAAATGTACAGCCTCTGTAAACAATCTACAAGTAAGATTTGGCGGCCTCAAGGAGGAGGTTAGTCTCATCAGACAAGATATCCAGAAAATTCGAGAGCGTACCACTGCTGCAGAAAGCAGAATAAGCGAACTTGAGGATAAACTACCTACACTGATTAGAGACTCCCAATCCACCACACGTTTAGCAAGAGCTACGGATACCCGCGCTGAGGATTTTGAAAATCGCCTCAGGCGCAATAATGTGCGCATAGTTGGCTTACCGGAAAAGGTGGAGGGCCACGCAATTCATAGAGCAATGGATGGCTGAAATATTCGGCAAGGAGGCTTTCACTCACTTGTATGCGGTGGAAAGAGCTCACAGAATACCTGCCAGACCTCTCCCGCCAGGAAACCCCCCCCGCCCAATACTGGCCCGTCTCCTGAATTATAGAGACAGGGAAATTATCCTGAAATTAGCCAGAGAAAAGAGGAATGTCCAGTACAATGGCACGCGGATTTCATTCTACCCAGATTTCTCAGCGGCAGTCCAGAAGAACCGCGCGCGGTTCTCAGAAATTAAAAAACGCCTGCAGAGAGTACAAGCCTCTTATGCAATGTTATATCCTGCAAAACTCAAAGTTACATTGAGAGGCAGAGCATATTTCTTTGAACACCCGGCGGAGGCTGCGGATTGGCTAGATGCTAATGAAAATGAGCTTCGTCAGGATAGGAGACCAGAAGCGGAGATAGACTGACATCCTTAACAAAGGCCCGGGGATCTATCCTTTTCTTTTCCCCTCAGAGGAGGGTTGTGCCGGAAACATATATTGATTCATTCTCCACAAAAATGCGAGTTCGATGACAAGATGGATCATGGCATTGTACTTCCCAGCAAGTACCAGAAAATATGTCATTGTTGTTTGGAGGGACCGGTTGTCCCACACAGTTTCGGTATATCAGTTGACACACCGGTGTCGTGGATTACCAAAAAAAGTTGCCTTTCAATGCGACAAGTGCATATTGATGGATAATCCAGGTCAGAAGAGGCACTTTTGTTTGATTTATGCACCGTTGTGCATTTTACGTTACTTCTACACACAAGTTTGTTCCAGAGCAATCGAGGTATTACGGTCCTTGGATAGAGCGGTAACTTTCTTTTTCTTGCATTGGCAGTCTCGTCACTTCTTGGCCCCTGCTGGGTACTGCGTGATGGTCCCCCCCCCCCCCATGGGTGGGAATCGGGGGGGCTCTATGTTGCTTTACCCTGTTATTTTCCAACTAGACACCCAACAATGACGACAGTAACTGTCCTTTCTTGGAACATTCGGGGTTTGCAGGACCCCCTAAAGCGGACGATGGTATCATCCTTATTGAGGAAACGTCTCCCGGCTATATGTGCTTTACAAGAGACCCACCTTACTGCTGATTCTCTGTCATGCATTAATTTTAGATGGGTGGGTAGGGCATACCACTCCACTCACACCTCTTATTCTCGGGGTGTGAGTGTACTGGTCCCTGGCTCCATAGATTTTGTGGAGTTAGATTCTGAGTTGGATGATGAGGGGAGATATGTATTTTTATGTTGTAAATTGTTTTCCTTTAAATGTATACTGGCATTTGTATATGTACCCCCGCCATACAATAATCTAGTGTTGAGGTCCCTGGTGACGTTCCAAATGAAGTATCCGGAGACACCACTGTATGTCTTCGGGGACTTCAACAATTATACAGACGCAGTACTAGATAAGCACCCGCCTGTGATGGGAGGGAGGGGAGTACACCGCACGGCTCTAGGGAAATTTATTGAGGAGGTGGGATGGAGGGACCCATGGAGAGCCAAAAACCCGGGGGTAAAACAGTTTTCCTGTTTCTCAAAGAGTTATGCATCACTATCAAGGATAGATTTATGCCTATGCTCTAGTGCAGCTGAACGATACATCTCTGAGGTGACTTATGCTCTTAGGAGTGTGTCGGATCACTCCCCACTGATAGCAACTCTAGAGGTGCGCCCCCCTTCCACGATGGCAAAAGCCCCATGGAAAATGAACGCTTTTTGGCTGAGTCTCTTCCCTTCCCATGAGCAGATAGAATCTCACATAGTAGATTTTTGGCGCCTACATGAGGCTGACGACCAATGGCATGTGAATTGGGAAGCCTTTAAGGCTGTCCTGAGAGGCCTATTTATAACTGAAATTCAAGCTGTTAAGAGAAAGACACATGCTCAGAGGGAGGGAATTGAAAACATGGCAAAAGAACTGGAGAGCAAATTTATCACAGATCCAACCCAGAGTAACAAGGAGGCGTGGCTCTCTGCGCAAGATGCGTTGTATAAAATCACGACATCTACAGCAGAGAGAAAGAGATTTTTCCATAGAGCAGCATATTACGAGGAGGGGGAGCACACTGGACGCCTGTTAGCAACCATTGCCCATGCCCATCAAACTTCCCCCTCAATTGGGGCGTTACGTACACATCTTGGTGGGCTGACCAATGCCCCGGACCAAATCTTAGCAGAACTAGTGGAATTTTATTCCTCCCTCTATGAGTCTAAACAAACATATACCCTAGACTCCTTAACTGAATATCTGGATAATATTCAGCTCCCCTGTTTACAAATGGCAGCTAGGGAGGAACTTGACGCCCCTTTGACTGTTGAGGAACTGCAGTTGGCGACCAGTTTGTTCCCCAATTCCAAGGCCCCGGGTGACGATGGACTCCCCATCGAGGTATACAAACAATATGGCGAGCTTATACTTCCACGTCTATTGAAGGTATTTGATGCAGCGAGACAGAGTGGCAGCCTCCCTCAATCAATGACTAGAGCAAATATAGTTTTGATACTAAAACCCAATAAAGACCCTCTCGACCCGGGATCATACCGCCCTATATCTCTTTTACAAACTGATGTAAAGATATTAGCCAAAGCATTAGCAATCCGCATGAATAAAGTCATATCCAGTATAATCCATTCGGATCAGTCCGGATTTATGCCCCAAAAGTCGACCGCGATAAACCTTCGCAGACTTTTCCTCAATATCCAATCCCAGGCGGACAATAGGGGAGATAGAGCGCTGCTATCACTGGACGCCCACAAGGCGTTTGATAGCGTCGAATGGGACTATCTATGGGCAGTGATGCGAAAATTTGGAATTGGGGAGGACTTTATCAAGTGGGTGCAGTTACTCTACTCGTCTCCTATAGCGGCCATTAGAGAGGGAGGAAGGATTTCATCACCCTTTAAACTATACAGGGGTACGAGGCAGGGGTGCCCCCTGTCTCCGCTCCTGTTTGCTATGGCTATAGAGCCCCTAGCGGCTACGGTACGCGCTAATCCCTTGATACAGGGTTTTAAATACGGAGACATTCAGGAGAAGGTAATTATGTACGCAGACGACACCATGCTGCTACTGGGTGATACATCTAACTCACTGACAGAGGCAATGAGTGTGATTAAACAGTTCGGGAAATACTCAGGTTTAGTTATTAACTGGACCAAGTCCTGTCTGCTGCTTCTAGACCGTGACCCGCCCACAACCCAACAAAATATGCAGGATATACCAGTCTCGACATCCTTTAAATATCTGGGTATACAGATTACAGCCCATATATTAGACTATGTGAATCTTAATCTAACCCCATTGATCAATAGATGTCGGGATCGGGTCAAAGTGTGGAGTAAATTAAAGCTGTCCCAAGTGGGCAGAATAAACTTAATAAAGATGATTCTCATGCCACAACTACTATATGTGCTCCACAATTCTCCAATGGTTATTACTCTGAAAAAGTTTAGAATCATCAACTCCCTCTTCCGTTCATTTATATGGCTTTCAAAGCCTCCTAGAATTAAACTAGAACAATTACAACGTCCTAAAGACAATGGAGGTTTAGCATTGCCTAACCCCTGGGTGTATTATTTAGCCTCCCAGCTACAGCACATTGCTAGAGCCATAGGCCCCGGGGAGGACCTGGAGATGAACCTGAGAGACCCTTCGGCCCACATACTCCGGTTCACTTCCAGGAGAGAGGTTGCGGATGGATTAGAGGCCTTACAATATAACAAATCTAATAAACTTTTCCCAACTTATGCACTTATGCAGAAAATCTGGAACAAGGTCAGGATGCTACAAGGGGTGGAGGGCTTTACCAGGTATAGCCCCATCTGGGAAAACAATCACTATTCAGAAATAGCTAAAATACCCTACGGACCCAAATGGCAACAATACGGGGTGTCCCATATGGTACACATAATTGGAGACGGTAAATTGAGACCCTTCTCGGAGCTCAGGGAGGCCTTTCAATTGCCGGGCTCTATGCTCTTCTATTACAGACAACTTAAACATGCAATAGATGCACAAAGGGGCCCCGATATTTGGAACCTACAACCCACTCCTATTTTCAACCACCTGCTTGCCATAACCACATATAGAGGTTTTATATCTGACTGCTATACCATGCTTCTGAACCTTTTCCTAGGGGACGCGCCTCTGAGGGTCGTGTCCCACTGGGAACAGGATGTTGGCTCCTTTGAGGAGGAACAGTGGGAGGAAGCCCTACTGGCGGTTTCCACGTGTTCATTAAATGCTGCTCAAAAGCTCTCACAGCTCTATATTATTTCCAGAGTGCACTATACACCGGCTAGACTGGCCCGTATGGGTTTGGGCACTGATCCCACCTGCACCAGATGCTCCAGAGACCATGGAGACCTCATACACCTCCTGTGGAGATGCCCAAAATTACACCTCTATTGGAACGAGGTCATCAACACCATTAATAGAGTTTTCCAAATAGTGATACCTTTGGATCCAAAGCCATGTCTGCTGGGGATTGTGGATGATCTACTGACTGAGGATATCCTTAGACAGGCTATCAGAAGAGCTTTGTTTCAGGCCCGCCTACTTATCCTCAGGCACTGGAGGTCCACGTGTCCTCCCACGGTACAAGAATGGATTACACAAATGGGGGCCACTATTCGCATGGAAAAAATTATTTACCAGCATAGGGGAGCGACACAAAAATATGAGAAACTATGGGCTCCATGGTTGGATACACCAGGTCTAGCGCCAATAGATTTGATATATGATCGCTTATTCTAAAAGCGGCCCTCATTAACCTCAATTCCTATGGGATATATGATATGCACTATATAATTAGTCAGTATGCTAAGAGGTAATAAGCAAATGATCCATTGGAGGAGTGTGGATAGCTCATAGAAGGATTTTCCTGATGAGAGGATGTGTTTTCTCCTTTCTCCTCTTTGTTTTCTCTTTATCCGATGCAATGGAGTATGTTCCCCCTTTTTTTTCTGCACTTATTTTTATACATTGTCTTTGCTCCTTACCCTAATACATATGTAAAATGTGACTTCTGCCATGTAAACTACCGTATGTGCTCTGGAACTGTATACACTTATTCAATCTTAATAAAACTTTTTGTTTGAGAAAAAAAAAAACTATGTAACTATATAGTGTGTTTGATAAAATATCAAGGTGTCCTCAAGAAGGCTATGCATAGCACATAGGCTCTTTACCAAGAAGCCCCTAAATCAGGAGTCTTCATCCTGTGGCCTGCGGGCCGCATGCGGCCCACAAGAGTTCAGCATGCGGCCTGGGCATGTCTGTAGGGACGCCATGCAAGCATGGAAGCCACGCCAGTCAACACGGACAAGCTAGGCACATGCATGTATGGAGGGAAACTGGGGATGCGTGCGAGCATAGTAGCCGCGGCGGCCGACAATAAGCATCCAGGCACAGGCACTTTAGGAGTGATGCTGGGGCTGTCAAGTTTGTAATAGCACTGGCAGCAGAGAAGGCAGGGACTCCCGATAGCGCCAGGAAAGTAAATTCCACATGGCTGTATCTACAGGGGTGCTGGGGTGGGCTGGGCAGCCCCAGATTTCGGCTGTGTCCCCCCAAAGCCCCCTTCCCACAACCTCCCCTCTACTTTCCCACACAGCACATCTATAGTTGAAATCCTTTTATCTATATTTTCATGGCTTCCACATCGCAAAAGAAAACAGAACCCCCAAAAAACAAGAAAAGTTGCGGATGGAGGAAGCTTGTTTAAGGAAAATTATTGCTCAGATAGCTACATTATCTATATCAGTGATCATTAATTTTTGATCTGTCCAACTTTTCCTGCCCATCAGCTATCTTTATTGTTAGTGTATTTCATGTGCGGCCCATGACAATTCATCTTCTTCCAATGTGGCCCCGGGAGGTCAAAAGGTTGGACATTCCACCTTAAAGTTTCTGCCAAGATCTGAGACTGCTGAAAAATGCTGTTATCCTGAAAAATAAATGCTACTGCAGCCTCCACATCTAAGAACTGGTAATCTGTAACATATTATTTTTTTTGTTTTTGGGTTTAGATGCGCTTTAAAGGCAAACTCAAGTCAAAGCTTCTGTTTTTGTACTTTCAGTGTTTTTTTTGGCTGCATAAGGTTTTCTTGTTCCTCCTTTGTGGCCTTTAAGCTGGCCGTACATGGACTGAAACTTCAATCCATGTATGGCAGTTGCCATTCAAGAGAAGTCGATCCATCGATCCTGCTGTCGGAACACGACACTAAGAGGAGGATGGAGGTACTTGAGCAGGTTTGATCCCGAGCTGTGCTCTGTGTGTCTATTGACACACAGGGGTTGATTTACTAAAGGGAAAAAGACTGTGCACTTTCCAAAGTGCAGTTGCTCCAGAGCTTAGTAAATGAGTAGAAGCTCTGCTGACGTCCATCAACCAATCATGTTCAAGCAAAAATTATGTTTTTTTTTTATTTACCTTGCATGTGATTGGGTACTCTTTGCAAGGTGAAGCCTTACCTCATTTACTAAGCTCTAGTGCAACTGCACTTGCAGAAGGCAACTGCACTTTGCAAAGTGCACAGTCTTTTTGCCTCTAGTAAATCAACCCCACAGGGTGCGGCTCGGACCCGCCCCTCTCTCTCCTCATTGATTTACCAGCTGTGATTGACAGCAGCAGGAGCCAATGAGGAAAGACAGAGACCCGGGATAGCCACTGCTCTCATGCACATCGCTGGATCGAGATGGGGCTCAGGTAAGTATAAGGGGGGCTGAGGGGAAAGCTGCACCCAAAAGGCTTTAGAATGCATTAAGGCCAGAGTGCTCAACCTGTGACCCTCGACATCAAACCACAAAAGTGCCTGCCTGGGGTCGGCAAACCATTGACTGTGATTTGAGCTTGCCAACCCGCCATCCCAGAGCATCAGAGTGCATTAAGCCGGTGGCGGCAGCTGAGGAAGCAGGAGCTGATGGGCACTGATCATGCTTCAATGATGGGCAAGGCTGCAGATGGGCACTGATCAGGCTGCAATGATTGGCAAGGCTGAAGATGGGCACTGATCATGCTGCAATGATGGGCAAGGCTGTAGATTGGCACTGATCATGCTGCAATGATGGGCAAGGCTGTAGATGGGCACTGATCATGCTGCAATGATGGGCAAGGCTGAAGATGGGCACTGATCAGGCTGCAATGATTGGTAAGGCTGAAGATGGGCACTGATCATGCTGCAATGATGGGCAAGGCTGTAGATGGGCACTGATCATGCTGCAATGATGGGCAAGGCTGCAGATGGGCACTGATCAGGCTGCAATGATGGGCAAGGCTGAAGATGGGCACTGATCATACTTCAATGATGGGCAAGGCTGCAGATGGGCACTGATCAGGCTACAATGATGGGCAATGGTGAGGCTGCAGATGGGCACTGATAAGGCTGCAGTGATGGGCACTGACCCTTATTTTGCTTCAAAATTCTTTATTTAAAATGTAAGTTTTTTCCTGAAGCTTCTCTCTTAAAATTAAGGAGTGTGTTATATGCCTGTGCGTATTATACGCCGATAAATATGGTAATTGTGACCCACAACCAAATCACTTAAATGGCCTGAGCTCTTTAAAAGGTTAAGTATCCTTGCGTTAAGGTAAAAGACCTTCAGCCTATAAAACCCTTTTAAACAACTTTGGTGTTTTTGCTGTGAAGTTTGAAGATTAATTTCTATCCAATGCCTACAGCTACAGCTAAAAAGGACAGTGAGGACCTATGACGACCGGTTTTGACGTCAAAATAAACTCTGAAGGTTTCTCCGACGGAACTCCGATGGAATTGCATTCAAGCGGTCTTGCCTACACACGGTAAACCCAAAGTCCGACCAAAGTCCGACCGTCCAGAACGAGGTGACGTACAACACGTACGACGGGACTAGAGAAAGGAAGTTCAATAGCCAGTAGCCAATAGCTTCCGTCTCGTACTTGCTTCAGAGCATGCGTCGTTTTTGGTCCATCGGAACAGCATACAGACGATCGTTTTTCCCGATAGGAATTGGTTCCGTCGGAAATATTTAGAACATGTTCCATTTCTAGGTCCGTCAGAATTTTCGAAAAAAAAAGTCTGATGAGGCCTACACACGATCGGAATAGACGATGAAAAGCTTCCGTCTGACTTTTTCTGTCGGACATTCCGCTCGTGTTTACACGGCTTTAGAATTCATTCACTGCTTTTTAAAAAAATATGTAACAACTTGAATGTGCAGAGCTTGCCTACAGTTCCACTGCAAGGCTCTATTCACTGCTCTAAAGCCTCGTACACACACGACCGGATTTTTGGCAGGGAATTGTGTGATGACAGACTGTTTGCCTAAAATCCGACCGTTAGTACGCTCCATCTGACAATTGTTGTCCAACTTTCCGCCAACAAATGTTGGATGGCAGGCTAGTAAATTTTTGGCGGACAACGGTCTGTTGTCAGATTTTTGTTTCTTGTGTACACAAGTCCGTCACACAAAAGTCCAAAGTACAAACACGCATGCTCGGAATCAATGCTCACCAAACACCACATTAGCAGAAGGTGCCCAAAGGGTGGCGCTCAAGAGCTGAAATTCCACGTAGTACGTCACTACGTTCGTGTTTGTTGGCCGCCAATTGTGTACCATTTGTATGCAAGACAAGTTCCCAGCATGTGCCCTTCGGACAAAAGTCTGACGCTTTGTTGGCCAACAATCCGATCGTGTGTATGAGGCTTTAGGTTTTTTTTTTTGCAAGTTTCTGAACATTCCCACATGTCATGTTTACGGCAGCCCATGAATATAATTGGACTGCCCTATGCCTGAGAAATGTGCAAGAAAAGGTTGCTGCACCATTCTAGAAATCACACCGCATCAAAATGCAGGGTACTACAGTTTGCAAGATGCATGAGGTTGTCATTAACTGCTTTTCGCCATGGCCTTTGTAAAAAAAACGTGTTTTTTTTTTAAATTTTTTTATTTATTTAGCAAAAAATGGAAAACCCAGTGGGTACAGTGTTGCATGACCGCGCAATTGTCATTCAAAGTGTGACAGCGCTGAAAGCTGAAAATTGGCCTGGGCAGGAAGGGGGTGAAAGTGTCCGGTATTGAAGTGGTTAGGAATTAATGGCACTGCCACGTGTCTGCAAAGGCAACGCATTTTTGACCATTGCGGGGGGGAAAAGTGTGATATTGCATGCGTTCCCACAATGCACTGGTGTGAACAAAACCAAAGGGGAATGTACAGCATATAGTCAGTGAGTACATAATTTGAGTTATTATGGGGTTGATTTACTAAAGGCAAATTGACTGTGCACTTTACAAAGTGCAGTTGCCCTCTACAAGAGCAGGTGCATTCAGAGCTTCAGAGTGCAGCTGCTCCAGAGCTTAGTAAATGAGGTAAAGCTTCACTTTGCAAAGAACGCCCAATCACATGCAAGGACAATAGAAAAACAGCATTTTTGCTTGCACATGATTGGTTGATGAAAGTCAGCAGAGCTTCTGCTCATTTACTGCTCTTGCCGTGTGCAACTGCACTTTCCATAGTGCACAGTCTTTTTGCCTTTAGTAAATCAACCCCTGAATTTTTTGTTACATATGAGGTTTGTATGTTTATCACATGATGTGTAATCACTCTTTTTTTTTTCAGGCCAACTTTAACAAAATTGAAATGAATATGAAACCAGTAATTAGCTGCAAAATCAAGTTAGCTGAAATCCACCACTCATCCTTAAGAACAAGTTAAAAAAAAAAAAAACGTATAAAGCATCAGTTTGAAAATGTACTAACTTTAAAAAACAAAGGGAAAATAAAACTGACCCCAAGCCATTATGGTTTCCCTTTAATACAGGGCTCCATTATGTAAAAGGTTACCGAGAGGTAGCGGAATTAAAAAAGGAGAATTTCTCAGAGAAATTGCGCACAGCACAGGAGGTAATACTCGGCCTGGAATGCAACCTAAGCAGATTCAATTTCTGTAAATTCACATAATGCCTGAGAGGAGGTTCGTGCACTCGCGACCTCGTGTCCCGCCTGTATCTGTTCCCCCCCCCCCACCCCGCAGAAATGACAGGACTGTAACATTGAAGGCGTAGGAGCCCGGGCTCAGGAATCCCAGAAGTCAGCACAACGCGGGGTTTCAACCCTCCGCAGATAATTGCCTGGAACGACACTTGTAGAACTTCCAGCCCCGAAATAAAATAAAATCATTAAGCACGGCCAGCATCTGAAAAATATTAACAAACAGGAGAACAACCCAAGTTCAGCGAGGTTCGAAAAACAAAGCATGTGGAGTCCTTTTAACCGTTGGCTGGCTGGGAAGACCAGGTATATCCCACCAATTATTTCAACAAATTCTGTAAATGTTTTATTTCTCAACTTTTGAAAAGGTAATCCAGAAATAAAAAAAATAAAAAAATGTAGAGAGGACATTCTTCAATGTATGTTACAATCAGTATTTTATTCATGTATGGGGCGTGTCCACTCCATGGGAAAGGTTCCATAGTTTTATAGCTTCATAGTGGGGAAGGTTGAATATAGACAATAGTCCATCCAGTTCAACCTGCGTTGGTGTATTGGCCTGTACACACGGTCGGACATTGATCGGACATTCCGACAACAAAATCCATGGATTTTTTCCCACGGATGTTGGCTCAGACTTGTCTTGCATACACACGGTCACACAAAGTTGTCGGAAAATCAAATAGTTCTGAACGCGGTGACGTAAAACACATATAACGGGGCAGTAGCCAATAGCTTTTCACATGATCGGAATTTCCGACAACGGATTTTGTTGTCGGAAAATTTTATAGCCTGCTCTCAAACTTTGTGTGTCGGAAATTCCGATGGAAAATGTGTAAGGGAATTGGGTTGAAAGAGCGAGCAACAAGGACCTCTCCAATTAGATCCTAGTTCTTTCAAAAGTATTAGGACTATTGCGGTACCAACGGGATATAGACAAGGGTTTTAAAAAATTGAAAATGTGTGATGGAGCCCACACACGGTCGGAATTTCTGACAACAAGGTCCTATCACACATTTTTCGTCGGAAAATCAGACCGTGTGTACAGGGCATAAGTGTGTCAGTGTCCATAATCAAATTTTGGATGGACCCTCTCCACGTTGTTATGCCGCGTACACACGAGCGGAATTTTCCGTCGGAAAAATCTTGGATGGTTTTTCAGGCGGAATTCCGCTCAAGCTTGCCTTGCATACACACGGTCACACAAAAGTTCTCTGAACTTTCGACCGCCAAGAACGCAGTGATGTACACACACTACGACGAGCCGAGAAAATGAAGTTCGATGCTTCCGAGCATGCGCCAAAATGTTTCCGAGCATGCGTAGGAATTTTGCGCGTCGGAATTGGTACAGAACTTTTTCCGACCGAAAAATAGAGAACGTGCTCCCAATCTTTTGCTGGCTGGAATTCCGCCAGCAAAAGTCCGATGGAGCATACACACGGTCGCAATTTCCGACCAAAAGCTCTCATCGGACTTTTGCTGGCAGAATTTCCGCTCGTGTGTGCAGGGCATTATACACCCTTTTCAGCAAACTATGCAGTGAAAAACAGGGATATTTAGTTCACACATATATTGCAATACATGCTTAACTACTTGCTTACTGGGCACTTAAAACCCCCTTCCTGCCCAGACCAATTTTCAGCTTTCAGCGCTGTCACACTTTGAACGCAGAAGAGAGTTTAATAAGACTCGTGGCCACTCATTAAAATTAGAAGAAAAGCAGTTTAACCTTAAACTATGTAGAGGGTTCTTTACTGTAAGAGCAGCAAGGATGTGGAATTCCCTTCCACAGGCGGTGGTCTCAGCGGGGGGCATTGATAGTTTCAAGAAACTATTAGATAAGCACCTGAATGACCACAACATACAGGGATATACAATGTAATACTGACATATAATCACACACATAGGTTGGACTTGATGGACTTGTGTCTTTTTTCAACCTCACCTACTATGTAACTATGTAACTATGTAACGAAAATTGTGCGGTCATGCTACACTGTACTCAAATGACATATTTATCATTTTTTTCACAGAAAAAGGAGCTTTCTTTTGGTGGTATTTAAATACCACTTTAAAAAAAAAAAAAACATGTTTTATAGTTTGTTATAAAATTATGCAAACGGGTAATTTTTCTCCTTCATTGATATGGGGCTGATGAGGCTGCACTGATGGGCACTGATGGGCTTCACTGATAGGCACAGATAAGGCGACACTGATGGGCTCTGATGGGCGGCACTGATGAGTGGCACTGATGGGTGGCACTGATCAGTGGCACTGATGGGCACTGATGGGCTTCACTGATAGGCACAGATAAGGCGGCACTGATGGGCTCTGATGGGCGGCACTGATGAGTGGCACTGATGGGTGGCACTGATGAGTGGCACTGATGGGCACTGATAGGTGGCACTGATGGGACAGATGGGCACAGGTAGGTGGCAATGGTGGGCACTGGAAGGTGGCACTGATGGGCACTGATAGGTGGTATTGATAGGCAGCACTGGTGATGAGGCACTGATTGGTGACATTTATAGGTGGCACTATGGGCACTGATAGGTGACACTGTGGGCACTGATAGGTGGTACTGTGGGCACTGATAGGTGTCACTGGTGGGCACTGATAGGTGTCACTGGTGGGCACTGGTAGGTGTCACTGGTGGGCACTGGTAGGTGACGCTGGTGGGCACAGAAGCCTCTGCAGAGGCTCTCCACGATCGGGACTGATCTCCCTCTCACAGCCGCCGGTGATCGGCTTTTTTCTTTTTCTCCTCACGCTGTCAGCGTGAGAAGAAAAAATAGCCGATTATTATTATTATACGAGATTTATATAGCGCCAACAGTTTACGCAGTGCTTTACAATGTATAAGGGGGACAACACAATTACAGTACAGTTCAATACAAAAGGTACAGGAGGGCCCGGCTCGTAGAGCTTACATTCTAAAGGGAGGGGGTGGTGGTACAAAAGGTAATAGCTGCAAACAATGATTTGATGGGGGTGGGTCAGGGACAGTTATGTGGGTGTGGGATAGGCTTCCCTGAATAAATGAGTTTTCAGGGATCTCCTAAAGGTGGACATGTTAGGGGCTGATCGGACATACTGGGGCAGGGAATTCCAGAGGATGGGAGAGGCTCTGGAGAAGTCTTGAAGGCGAGTATGAGAGGAGGTAACAAGGGAGCTAGAGAGCAGGAGATCCTGGGAGGAGTGGAGGGGGCGATTTGGGTGATATCTGCAGATGAGGTTGGTGATGTAGTTGGGGGCGATGTTGTGAATGGCCTTGTATGTTATGGTTAGCTTAGCATTTTGAATTTTACACGGTGGGGTAGGGCAAGCCAGTGAAGGGATTGGCAGAGAGGAGCAGCAGTCACGGATGGATTAGTGAGGTGTATTAGTAAAGCAGCAGCATTCATAATAGACTGAAGGGGGAAAGCCTGCGTAAGGGTAGGCCATTAAGGAGAGAGTTGCAATAGTCGAGGCGGGAAATAATCAAGGAGTGAATAAGTTGCTTTGTGGTGTCATTAGTCAGGAAGGGTCGAATTCTGGAGATTACCAGCTCTGTTTATGCCACATGATCAGCTGTCATTGGCTGACAACTTATCACGTGGTAAGGGGTCGGGAACGGCCCCTTACTCCGATCTGTGATCAGCCAAATCTCATAGACCCACTGATCACAGAGCGAGCCCTGCAGGGGGTGCGCAGGTCGCTCGAGCAGGGGAGGAACTCCATGGACGCCCTCCTGGCAAATTAGGTCCACTCTGTAGCCGTCTTTCGGACGGGAGGTGATTAAGTTGGCCAACTGTGTCAAAGTAATCCCTCTTATGGCCAGTCCTACACTGCCTTGCCACTGCAAATGCTATGGTGGAAAACATGCCAACCTGGGCCATCTCTCTAGCGTTGATAATCATTGCCCATATCCCTATATGTTGTGTTCACTAAGATGCACGTCCAAGAGTCTTGTAAAAATATCAATACTCCTCGCTGACTCCACCAATTGTGGAACAGAGTTCCACATCCTTTTCGCCCTGACAGTGAAAAACCCCCTATGCAGTTTAAGGTAAACCGCGTCTCCTCCAGTCTCATTGTGTGGCACCGTGTCCTCTTACATTCTCTGAGACTCAAAAGTTTTACGCTGGGATCACCATTGAGGTATCACTATCACATCTCCTCTCAAGCGTCTCTTCTCCAGGGAGAATAAATTTAGTCCTTATAGTCGTTCCTCATAATTGAAGTCCTCCAGTCCCCTTATTCATTTTGTTGCCCTTCTCTCCAGCGCCAGTACAGTGGAACCTTGGATTACGAGCATAATCCGTTCCAGGAGAATGCTTGTAATCCAAAGCACTCGCATATCAAAGCGAGTTTTCCCATAGAAGTCAATGGAAGCGAAGATAATTCGTTCCGCATTAACTTCTATTGCATGCAATACCGCATGTGGCCAATGGTGGGGGGGGGGGGAGCGCCGGAGATACTCGGGGACAGATCGGCTGAACTCAGAAACCCTCAGAAAGGCTTGAAAACACTTGGGAACGGAGTATTTCCGAGTGAATACGAGTATTGGCGAACGGCTCCATACCGTTCCGAGTGTCACCGGCGCCCCCGCACCTCTGGCCAAATGTGGTACTGCAAACCCCATTGGCCATAATCTGAGACAACACTCGCAAACCGAGTCAGGATTTTTTAAAAAAAGTTGCTCGTCTTTCAAAATGCTCGTTAACCGCGTTACTCGTAAACTAAGGTCCCACTGTACATCCTTTCTGAGGACTCCGGGAGATTGCTAATTTTTGGCCATGTGACGCCCAAAGTTCTGGTGCCAGCTATGTGGGGTGAGTTCCCTTTTCTGCTCCAAAATCAACCATTTCACATGGGCTTAATCCTTAATATTGAGGGATATACTGAGGGGCATATTAGAATCTATGTTTACTGATTTAAGATGCATGACAGTATACCATGAAGGTTTATTATTAGTTATGTAGTTTTGATTTTAATACTGTATTTTTGATTTATATGCTTTCTTGTAGATCATTTTCTGACCTAATATACTCCTGAAGAAGAGGGTAACCCCGAAACATGTAGAATGTGTAACTGGAAGAATAAATCTCCGTGTGTAACAGCGCGGGATTATTATTATATATATCTGAGTTCTTCCAAATTGTGTCAGATAAGTGGATGCTCCATGATTAGCAGCATCTAATGTAATTTATCTACTATTGAAGGCCTTTTATGATGTGTGTATTTGTGTATAATAAATTTATATATTTTTGTAAATTAACCGTTGTAAGTTTATGCCGTACCACGAGAGCCCATGTTGCCTCCACAACTGTCCAAATTTCTCCTTTCTGAGGACTGGTGACCAGAACTGGACGGAATATTCCAGATGTGGCCCAACCAGAGTTTTATAAAGTGGCAGAATTATCATTTTATCTCTGGAATAAATTCCCTTCTTAATGCATGCCAATATTCTGCTGGCCTTGCTTGCTGCAGCCTGACATTGCATGCTATTGCTCAGTCTGTATTCCATTAGGACGCCCAGATCCTTCTCCATCCTCGATCCCCAAAGAGGTTCTCCCCCCTAGTGAGTAGCTTGCGTTTATATTTTTAGCCCCAAAGTGCATCACTTCACATTTCTCAACATTAAACCTCATTTGCCATGTAGTTGTCCACTCCATTATTGTCTTCAGATATTCCTGTAAAATTTCTATATCCTGATGCAAAGTTTCTGCCCTGCTTAATTTTGTGTCGTCCGAAAAAAAACTTGGGTTGAGCTATATATACCAACCTCTGTATCATTTATGAATGAATTAAACAGAATTGCTCCCAAGACAGAGCGTTGGGGTAGCCCACTTACCACTCCAGACCAGTCCACGTTATTTATCACCACCCTTTGGACCCGCCCCTGTAACCCTTTGGACCCGCCCCTGTTACCAGTTTTCGATCCAAGAAAAAAACTCTATGGTCCATGCCTACAGACCTCAGTTTGTAGCTTAAGCGTTTATGGGGAACAGTGTTGAACGGTATTGCAAAATCCAGATATACACAGGTCTTGCCCTATCTAGATGGCAGGTTGAGTTTGTAAAAAGTAAAGGCATACTATGAGTTAGTCCAAGGGGCTGCATGACCTCTCCTGAACCTATCGCTAATATTTACATATTTTGACATTTTGACAGGTTTGTTGCTCTGCTGAGGGACAATCCGAGAAATACATAGAGCAGCAATGCCCTCCCCTCCCCCCTGCTGCCCATTCATAGACGACCTTATATTTTGTGAATGTGTTCACATAACACCAAGGCTTCTGTGATTGGGCAGGAGGAGTGGAGGGGTGGGCATAGTACCTTCAACAATGGTCCAGGATGCAGAGCTCAGAATGATCATGTAAGAGAACTGTTAGAATGCACCTGGCACACTCACGGGCAATGGCAGGTACCTACACGCACAAATGCGCACGTGCGTATCGCATTGCGTGTACGCGCAGGAGTGCACCCCTAGCCACAATTGGCACCAGAAGGATGCTCTGACTTCTGAAAAGTGCTGACTCATCTTCAGCTGTGTCCTGATATTCTGAACCCTGTTAAACCTGGCTTGATTCCTGTTGCTGAACCTTGTCTTTCCTCGACCCTGCTTTTGGAATCTGATTACTCTGATTACTAGTTCCTGATCCTGGCTTCCCATCTGACCTTGCTTCTGCTTATGCCTTCTTACCTCGCTGCCCGCCTGTTACTGAACTCGGCTATCCTTGTGACCTTGCTCCTGTCTCCTGCTTGGCTCAACTCTGTCTTCGAGTGCCTGTGCCAGCTGTCCATCTTCTTAGCTTCCTTGGGTCTAGCTCCTTACCGGATGCTCTGCCTGCACCTCCAAGCCTGCAACTCCACTTACAAGTTCTGCAAGCAACACTTACAGGCACTCGTGTTCCTCCTGACCCTAGCCACCATCTGTTCCACCTCCAGTGGGGCTTGGGTTGGAGATACAAGAGAGGCCGACCTCGTCATTCCAGACTCCTACCAGGTACGTGAGAGATCAGCTTTAGGCTTCCAGAAATACAGCAATAGCTGTCTTCCAGGAGTATTATAAAGCTGTCATATATAAATAATAAAGATAAGACCAGGAGATGTCATATACCTCGCTGGACTTAACTCATAGCGAGCCTTCATTGTTTAGAGGGCAGGTGAGCCTAGAGGTAGCCCACCCCTCCTTAAAGGCACAGGGACACACTGAAAACCCAGCACATAGCACAATGGGAGCAAAGGTGTCCAGTGTGTCCCCTCACCAGTATTACATCAGTACCAAACAAACTGGCCCCTGCCCCCACCTATAACTGTCCCTTCACCACAAGGAGCATCTGGAAGGGCAACGCATGCAAAACAAAGCCAGGGGTTTAGTTTTCACACATTTGCAAATACATGCGTAAGCTGCAGAGCCATTCCAAGGCACCCCAGTATTATCTGCAGTCCTAACTCTTGTAAAAAGACAGGATGTGTATATACTTGACGGCTATGCTGAACTACAAACCTAGCTGTGTTGGCATAAATCATTGGCCGAGACCCGCTTATCGGCTTCTGGGTGCGTGCGCACACACACGAGCAGATGAGGCCCCGACATCCAGGTACAGTACGTTACTGTGCTTGTACAAACCGCCCCACTACAGTGTATGACAAGTGGTTAATGTGCATGTATGTGCTGCTATAGATATTTTTGGGTGATTTTATAGTGTATTTATTTGTTACTGTTGACTACTATTGTTGACTTTAAGAGCATGTGCTGTTTTAAAGGGGTTATAAACCCTCGTGTTTTTTCACCTTAAAGAGAAAGTAAACTTTCCCACTCTGTTGCCACTTTTCATCTAGACCATTGTATGAAGTTATAAGCAAACATCGCCCATTGTAAATAAGCCTCAATCGCAAATTTTATTAAAATTTTTATAAATGATTTCACCAGGGATTAGGCTGTGCTATTTTAGGTATTGTTTCCCGAGTCTGCACTACAAATTACTTCCGCCCTTCCATGTATGTCTTCCTGTATTCTCGCACATGAGTGGTCGCATCTTAACCAAGCCTCCGTTTCGATCCAACGTTGCTATGGCGACCGTGCTCCGCCGCTCATAGCCGACCGGACAGTGCAGAATTACACAGTAGTTTTGTCGTTCTCATATTGTGTGCCTGTCAGTCTGCTGTATGCTGCAGCTAAACACCGCTATGCTATGCAGTCCGATGGCAAAGTATACACCCCATGTGATGTCATGCGGTCACATGGGGTGTAGCAGGAAGTTCAGAAAGAAGCTGAAGTCTCGCAGGTTTTGATCGCAGTGCCACTGGGAGAGGAAATCACTTCCACGGCATCCTGTCAATGGAGAGACTGTGTAACGGCACTCATAGCGCGCCGTAAAAAAGATGCGCATGCGCCGGTGACGTCACTACACAGAACGGGACATATTACAAGAAAAGTAAGCAAGTAAGGAGACATCTACAAGCAGCAACCATTAGGGTTTTTTTAAGCAGATTAAAATGTGATAAAGTTGTAGGGGGGAGTTTACAACCACTGTAATGCATCCTATACATTAAGGTGAAAAAACTTCTGCCACTCAGCAGCCCCCCAGCCCCCCATTTTACTCACCTAAGCCCGTTCGTTCCCCCCCGCTGGAGACGCGCTTTACCTCTCTGGCCGGGCTTCTCAGCTCTTGATTGGATAGATTTATACCACCGCAGTCATTGGCTCCCGCTGCTGTCAATCAAATCCAATGACGGAGGCACCGGGGGGCGGGGCAAAGTCCGGCATTCTGTATCTATGGACACAAGTGCTGGGTTCGGGAGCACGCCTGCACGGTAACCCCCTGGGAGAGCCCTTCTCCTAGGGGGTTTACAGAAGCCGGGAGGAGCTGCGAGCGCCGTCGGGGGACCCCAGAAGATGAACTGCACAGTGGAGGTAAGTATTATATGTTTGTTACTTAAAAAAAACCCTTTAAAGAGGAGTTCCAGTCTGTACTGGACAAATACAAATACTGTAGCTGCTGACTTTTAATATAAGGACACTTACCTGTCCATGGAGCCCGTGATGTCAGCACCCCTAGCCAATTGTTCCATCTGCTGTGGGTGCAGGCGGCAGCATCTTCACTAAGGGAAACAGGAATTTTCCCTTAGTGAATCTATGGTAACCATGGTAACTCTGGGGTATCTCCAGGGGATTACTCCATCTAAAGAAGTTGAGAAATACGTATTGCACACATATTGTACATGCTTATTTTGCTAGAAGAGATAATTGGCTTGTGCATGTTGTTTTGTGAATCCTACGGTTGTATGTGCAATTTTTCCTGTTCAGTAAAGCACATTAATACACTACAGAGGTCTAAGTTTCCTTGGCTTTTACTGCAAGAACCTTTAAAAGACCCAAACAAAACAATGCATTAATACACTGCAACAGTGTGAATCCATGGATCCTGACTCATACAGTGCCTTAAAAAAGGTATTCATACCCCTTGAAATTTTCCACATTTTTACGACCAAAAGCGTAAATATATTTTATTGGGATTTTATCTGATAGACCAACACAAAGTGGCACATCATTGTGAAGTGGAAGAAAAATGATAAACGGTTTTCCATTTTTTAAAAATAAATAAATATCTGAAAAGTGTGCATTTGTATTCAGCCCCCTTTATGCTAATACCCCTAACTGAAATCTAGTGGAAGAAATTGCCTTCAGAAGTCACCTAATTAGTAAATAGAGTCCACCTGTGTGTAATTTCATCTCAGTATAAATACAGCTGTTCTGTGAAGTCCTCAGAGGGTTGTTGGAATCTTAGTGAACAAACAGCATCATGAAGGCCAAGGAACACACCAGACAGGTCAGGGATACAATATTGGAGAAGTTTAAATCAGGGTTAGGTTATAAAAAAATATCCCAAGTTTTGAACATCTCACGGAGCACTGTTCAATCCATCATCCGAAAATGGAAAGAGTATGGCACAACTGCAAACCTACCAAGACATGGCCGTCCACCTAAACTGACAGGCCGGGCAAGGAGAGCATTCATCAGAGAAGCAGCCCAGAGGCCCATGGTAACTCTGGAGGAGCTGCAGAGATCCACAGCTCAGGTGGGAGAATCTGTCCACAGGACAACTATTAGTCGTGCTCTCCACAAAACTGACCTTTATGGAAGAGTGGCAAGAAGAAAGCCATTGTTGAAAGAAAGCCATAAGAAGTCCTGAGTGCAGTTTGTGAGAAGCCATGTGGGGGACACAGCAAACATGTGGAAGAAGGTGCTCTGGTCAGCTGAGACCAAAATTGAACTTTTTGACCTAAAAGCAAAACGCTATATGTGGCAGAAAACTAACACTGCACATCACCCTGAACACACCATCCCCATCGTGAAACATGGTGGTGGCAGCATCATGATGTGGGGATGCTTTCCTTCAGCAGGGACAGGGAAGCTGGTCAGAGTTGATAGGAAGATGGATGGAGCCAAATACAGGACAATCTTAGAAGAAAACCTAGAAGAGTCTGCCTTGACTTGAGACTGGGATGGAGGTTCACCTTCCAGCAGGACAACGACCCTAAACATACAGCCAGAGCTACAATGGAATGGTTTAGATCAAAGCATATTTATGTGTTAGAATGCCCCAGTCATAGTCCAGACCTAAATCTAATTGAGAATCTGTGGCAAGATTGGAAAACCAAGCTGGTAGAGACATCCCCAAAAAGACTTGCAGCTGTAATTTCAGTAAAGGTGGTTCACACTTTTCACATATTTATTGGTAAAAAATTTGGAAAACCATTTATCATTTTCCTTCCACTTCACAATGATGTGCTACTTTGTGTTGGTCTATCAGATAAAATCCCAATAAAATATATTTACGCTTTTGGTTGTAACATGACAAAATGTGGAAAATTTCAAGGGGTATGATTACTTTTTTTAAGGCACTGTATGAGTCAGGATTCATGGATTCACACTGTTGCAGTGTTGTAATGCATTGTTTTGTTTGGATGTTTTAAAGGTTCTTGCAGTAAAAGCCAAGAAAACTTATGCCGCATACACACGAGCAGAATGTCCGACAGAAAAAGTCAGACGGAAGCTTTTCATTGTTTATCCGATAGTGTGTGCCTCATCGGACTTTTATTTTTTTTGAAAATTCTGATGGACCTAGAAATGGAACATGTTCTAAATCTTTCCGACGAAACCAATTCCTATCGGGAAAACTGCTCGTCTGTATGCTGTTCCGACAGACCAAAAACGAAGCATGCTCTGAAGCAAGTACAAGACGGAAGCTATTGGCTACTGGCTATTGAACTTACTTTTTTGTTTTGGACGGTCGGACTTTGGTGTGATCGTGTGTATGCAAGACCGTTTGAGAAACCTTCAGAGTTTATTCCAACGGCAAAACCGGTTGTGTGTACGCGGCATTAGACCCCTGTAGTGTATTAATGTGCTTTACTGAACAGGAAAAATTGCACATACAACTGTAGCATTTACAAAACAACATGCACAAGCCAATTATACGTTCTAGCAAAATAAGCATGTACAATATGTGTGCAATACGTATGAATACTTTTTCAAGGCACTGCATATTAAGCAGACCTTGCAATTTACTGCAGGGTCCACTTTAGGTGGCTGAAATGGGGAAGATGTATATTAAATGGTAGAAACTACCAACCTGCGCAAATGGAAGCTAGTTAAACTAATGTAAAATTGATTAATTAAGGAGCAGCACGTTATAAAGATAAATGAAAAGGACAATAATTAACAAATGAATTACAAACTTGAGGCGATTCAGTTCGCAAATGCAGTGCTATACAAATCATTCATTCATTCACAAACCACGCTCCCTATAAAGTGCAAGTGCAGATACAGTATCACACACTAGCGTAAAACAAAATAAAATATAGTGTATAAATAATGTCAATAGTGATACTCAAAAATCCCTGATGACGTCAGAATGCACTGACGAAACCGGTCGGACGTACCAAACGTGACACGCCACTTCCGTCCGTAACACGGTTTCTTTTGTTTGTCCGCACGAACCCACACGTGGGTGATGCGGTTTTTAGCCTGTCCAATAAATTTTTGGCATACTTCACGATGGGAGTTCTCCATTCATTTTCTCCCCATTCATGGCACTAATGGTCTTCAATGACCCATCTCTATTCGGGAGTTCGTTTGCATGTATCCAAGCAGCTACAGTGTTACCTGAGTTACCTGAGTTCCAGCACCTGAACAAAGCCGTGATCGTGTGAAGCTTCTTTGGCTGTTCTTGAAGCGTTTCCCATGACAGGAGTCACCACAATCTGGTGAGTAGGCCGTGTGGCCGGTGATGGTGGTGGATTACTGTTGTCTGATGCCTTGCTGACCCCCAGGAGGATTTATTCAGAAGTCTGATTTCAACACTATTTGAACACTTTTTTTGGACACATACATTTTTTGAATATATTCTTTGAATTTAATTTTGAACTTTGAACTGTTGCTTTCACTTGTTTTTGTTTTGATTTTTTAATTTTTGATGTTTGATTGTCTGCTGATTTCACTCAGTTGAAAGCTATTTATGAGTATCACTATTGACATTATTTATACACTATATTTTATTTTGTTTTACACTAGCGTGTGATATCTGCACTTGCACTTTATAGGGAGTGCGGTTTGTAATAAATTTGTTAATTATTGTTGGCTAAAATGGGGACCTTGCGTCTGCTGAAAGAGGAAGTTGGGGGAATTAATTGCAAAGAATCTTCACTCAGTATAAAATACAAATATAAAATAAAGATTCAAAATAATAGAAAGTTCAACTACGGCCAAAAGTCACAATGCAGTTATTTGCTGTGAACTGAAAACTGTTGTTACCGATTTGTTAAATGATATCGTCTGTATAAAATAAAAGACAATTGTTTCAACGGTCACAATCCGCCTGATTGCTTGCATTCCGCGTCTGTGGCTCTGGTCCTGCCTTAGCAGTGGGTGTTTAATAAATTGTTGCATGTGTTTCAGCACTAACCCCCCCCTCCTCCCTCTTCCCCGGCAGGTCTGAGGTGATGCAAACCTGCTGCTCCAACAGATTTGGTTCAAGGAAATTGACAAAAGATCAACTTGAAACGAAAACAAACTGAGCCTGAACTTTGCAGGCGTTTGTTTGATATATGGTCCTGTCTTCTCTGCAGAAGAGGGGATGAAAAACGTAAAGAATCGTACGCGTTTCATTATCCTGCCCAAGGAAACTCAGGGCTCTCCCTGCGGATGGCCGATTTAATAAACGTGATTTAAAATGTGAAGTTTAGCAATGGCCGTGCTATGACTCCAATGATTCGCCTCGCAAGATATCAATAACGCTCGTTTTGAGTCGTATGACGTATCAGGTTCTTTGCTCTGGAATTTCGGTACCTGTTCCCCACCAGGCAGGGAAAATAACAGACTTTAAAAGGGAAAATATATACTGTGTTTATAAGAAGGATTGATTTTCATCCCAATGTCTCTATCCCTACAAGATAATTGCCTTTCGGATTTTTCGTGGTGAATGGTGACTGCTCTGGGACTTTCAAATGTAATTATTTTGTGGAAATGGAAAGAGGGCATGGTGCTGTTTGGGGGGAGGGGGTGTCAATCTGGTCCGAAGTGTTCAGGTACACAAACCCGCAAAAAATTAGATCTATGTGAGTTTAAATGGCTACGGTGCCTAAACCCAAAAATAATATAGGAGAGGTGCATCCAAAATACAACACAATAAAACAAACCACAAAAGATACGGCAGCTACTAAGGCGACCATTAGTCTTTATTAATAACGGGACATATATCCATATAGAAAAAAAAACAAGTGACAAAACCCCCTCCTAGAGCACATCCCTCCCCATTCAAACCTTCCCCACGCCCCAACCCAAGACTCCACCCTACTCATACTCCAATAGCCCACCCTACCCTCACCCTCTTCCCCCCTCTATATGACGTTAATGCTGGAGTCCTACAAAAGTCTCGGCAGGTTTGTGACCTCTGCAAAATATCCTTGATTAATAGTCACTATGTGCAAGATAGTCCACTTCTCTCAATAGAATACTCCTCTCGAATGAACCTGCAATAGCCTGTTGTGAAACACTAGGTAAGATGTAATGAAGCCTGATCAACCTCCGACATGTCACCTTATGACTAAGATATCGTGGTAATGAGCACAAGCTGTGAAGTGTTGTATGCGCTCTTCAATATACCAGGAAACCATTGTAAATCCTTTGTATGTTGTCACAGGCTCAGGAAGTTGTCTCCTAAATAGTAAGCTGGGTCCTGCCTGCTACTGGTTGGATCAAGTGACCCTTAGCTGTCTAAGAAGATTGACCTTCAGCTAAACTATTGGAGCCTTCATGCAAAGCCTGTCATTCCATAAGTGGTGCAATACGTTACGTCCTGTACGGACCGTTGATGAAGTCTGTACAGGACGTAACGTGCATACGGGGGGAGGATCTACTATGCGGACGTCACCCTCTTTCCATCTGTGCATCTGTTTTTTTTTTTGTAGCTGACGGTGTTTACCGTTCATTTTATCTCACCTGCTGGACACTCTGAGCCCAGTTCATGACCCTTATAGTTGTTTTAGCTTGGTCTTAATAAAACAATCTTATACAGTTTACACTTAGATCATTTTTATTTTTATCTTTGGCATATACCATTTGTTTTGAACTCATCCTGCTCACGCTGACGGATCCCCGCCACGGGAGGCACCCACGTCTGACCTGTGTTATTTTACTGCTGTTGCTGGATTCCTTACCTAGACCCAGGGTGGTAACAAGCGTTATTTTACATCTGATCTATTAAGAGTATACAACACTGGTGGTGGAGGATATGTCACTTTGATCACCAATAGATTATCTTCTCAAATCTCACGTGGTGGACACACTTCAGATTGCCATTCAACATTTCTTTATGCTCATTGCACGAACTTTATTACAATTGCCTTATATTGTGCTGCACTGTTCTTTATATTCATGCTTTAATTTAAACCATTCCATTGTAGCTCTGGCTGTATGTTTAGGGTCGTTGTCCTGCTGGAAAGTAAACCTCTGCCCAAGTCTCAAGTCTTTTGCAGATTCCAACAGGTTTTCTTCTACGATTGCCCTGTGTTTGGCTCCATCCATCTTCCCATCAACTCTGACCAGCTTCCCTGTCCCTGCTGAAGAAAAGCATCCTCACAACATGATGCTGACACCACCATGTTTCACAGTGGGGGTGGTGTGTTCAGGGTGACGTGCAGTGTTAGTTTTCTGCCACACATAGCGTTTTGCAATTAGGCCAAAAAGTAAAATTTTGGTCTCATCTGACCAGAGCATCTTCTTCCACATGTTTGCTGTGTCCTCCACATGGCTTCTTGCAAACTCCAAACGGGACTTCTTATGGCTTTTTTTCAACAATAGATTTCTTTTTGCCACTCTTTCATAAAGGCCAGATTTGTGGAGTGCACGACTAATAGTGGTCCTGTGGACAGATTCTCCCACCTGAGCTGTGGATCTCTGCACCTCCTCCAGAGTTACCATGGACCTCTTGTCTGCTTTTCTGATAAATGTTCTCCTTGCCCGGCCTGTCAGTTTAGATGGACGGCCATGTCTTAGTAGGTTTGCATTTGTGCCACACTCTTTCCATTTTCAGATGATGGATTGAACAGTGCTCCGTGAGATGTTCAAAGCTTGGGATATTTTTTTTTATAACCTAACCCTGCTTTAAGCTTCTCCACAACTTTATCCCTGACCTGTCTGGTGTGTTCCTTGGACTTCATGATGCTGTTTTTTCACTAAGGTTCTCTAACAAACCTCTGAGGGCTTCACAGAACAGCTGTATTTATACTGAGATTAAATTACACACAGGTGGACTCTATTTACTAATTAGATGACTTCTGAAGGCAATTAGTTCCACTAGATTTTAGTTTAAAGGGGGCTGAATAGAAATGCACCCCACACTTTTCAGATATTTATTTGTAAAAAATGTTGGAAACCATTTATCATTTTCATTCATGTGCCACTTTGTGTTGGTCTATCACACAAAATCCCAATAAAATACATTTACGTTTATGGTTGTAACTTGACAAAATGGGGTATGAATACTTTTTCAAGGCACTGTAAATGTGCTGCTATTGAAGACTAGTGTGAGATCATGTGCTAGTCACCTAACAAGCTTGCCTGAAATCCTAAGGTTAGGTTAACTTAAAATTGTCCTAATTTTAAGATTTAAATGAACCTGATCTAACCTAAGATTATTGCAGAATAATATTATTTCTGAAGTTTGAGCATCTAGTCGGGTCTGAAACTGAAACTGTTATGCAGAGTACACAGGTGCGGACTTTTCTATCGGACTGGTCCGACGGACAATCCGATCGTGTGTGGGCTTCATCGGACCTTCAGCGGACTTTTTCTGTCGAAAGTCTGACGGACTTTAGATTTGGAACATGCTTCAAATCTTTACGTCGTAACTCCGCCGGACCCAGAAATCCGCTCGTCTGTATGCAAGTCAGACAGACAAAAACCGACGCTAGGGCAGCTATTGGCTACTGGCTATCAACTTCCTTATTTTAGTCCGGTGTACGTCATCACGTACGAATCCATTGGACTTTGGTGTGATCTTGTGTAGGCAAGTCCGTTCATTAAAAAGTCCGCCGGAAGTCTGTCAAAAGTCCGTCGAAAGTCCGTCGGAAAGTCCGGTCAAAAAGTCCGCCCATGTGTACGCAGCTTTAGTCTTCAAAGTGACCCCTGTGTAGCTCCTTGCATCTTCAGTACAGGCTGTGCATGAAGCCTCAGCTCTAATAGCTGTGGTTTGCCTCACCATCTACTAGCACTAAGTACCACCCCTGCCATTCAACTGCCAAATGGCAGAACTTCAGTGATTAGTAGAGGGTATGGAATAGGTCAGTTGAGGCAAAAGGGATTGGTCCTAGTTCTGGAAGGAAGATGGCTTATTATCAACAGAGGTAGAGATCTACAGACCAGTCTTAGGATACAAGTGGCTCCATGGGCACACAGTGATAAATGGGAGGAGAGACTTATCCTAGGCTTGGGCAAACGTCAAGGTCTCAAGTTCAGCCTGAAACTAGTGTCCAGGGGGCTCAACGGGAACACAGTAATTGATCTGAGCACTAACAAAGGTACTTGGAGAACCCCACACTTGTAGAAGTGTTTTAAGCCAGACCAGATTAACTTTAACCAAACCCTGATTATCACCTTAACTCAAAAAACAAACCTTAACGTGGAACTTACTGTAACCCCGCCCAGGATTATTTTTGAATTTAACCCTCTCTTACCTGATCCACTAGATTAACCTGAAATGGCATACTCATCCTCCCAGCGAATGCAGTGCTGTTGTGCTATGATACACATCTTCTTTGTAGATGTTATCTGCTATCTGTTCTGAGTCCCAAGAGCTGGCCTCCTGATAATGCTCCACTGAGATTGTGCAATATGTTTTACATAGCTGTGAAGCTTCCTGGGGTGTGTGACTTGGGTTTTCCAGGAGTCTTTGGGCAGGGAGTTTGTCATTCATGCATAGATGAGAAAGGTGGAAGCAGGGTCTGTTTCACAAAAAAATGTACAGTAACCCCCCCCCCCCACACACACACACACACAAAAATCTATATTTTTTTTTAATGTTGCAATTTGTGTGTGTGTGTGTGCAGTAAGGTATTTTAACCTTAAACCTAAACTAGATACCCTACTGAAAGCCCTATCCCTCAACCTAATCTCTAATATCTAATCTTAACCCCCAAGTGAACTCCTAACACCTCATAGTAATGTTTAATCTAACGTCTAAACCTACACCTAACCCTAATACACTTTGTCTGGCGTACTTTTCGACGGACTTTCTGAATGAATGGACTTGCCTACACACAATCAACCGGACATACGACCGGACAAAAACAAGGAAGTTCATAGCCAGTAGCCAATAGCTGCCCTAGCGTCGGTTTTTGTCCGTCGGACTAGTATACAGACGAGCGGACTTTTCGACCGGACTCGAGTCCGTCGGACAGATTTGAAACATGTTTCATTTTTAGGTCCGTCAAAGTTTTGAGGAAACAAAGTCCGCTGGAGCCCACACATGATCGAATTGTCCGACGGACTCCGGTTCTCCAGACCAAGTATGCCGTAAGGTCCAGTCGTGTGTACGCGGCATAAGACTAACTCTACTCTTTGACCGCTAACTCTGACCTTAAAGCAATACCGCTTGCTAATCCTTTAAAATTGGCAAGTTAAAAGTTCCAGAACTAATCCCCATCCCCCAACTAATCATATGTTAATTTAAAAAAAAAACCTAATCTGAAAGCCCCTTTTACTTATGTAAAGCTACCCCCGAAAGGCTGCTGAATATAGACAGGTTCCCGTAAATAGTTGAGAGGCTGCCCATTCCCACAAGCACCAGTCCATGCACAGTAGCTCCAATAACTAAGTCTCTAGTGGATGTCTTTTTAATATTTTTTACTTGAAGAACTTTAAACAGGAGAGGGGTTAGGGTGTAGCGTCACATATGGCGATCCGCTCAGTCAATCATAGTCGCATGCGCGACGTTGCCACATGCATTCCAACATTGTGGCGATCTGCGCTTGCGCAGAAGATTGTGGCACACCCCTGAGTCCAGGTTCAAGCCCCACCATCCAAGTGGACATAGAGTTATGCCCTGTACACACGGTCGGATTTTCGGAAAAAGTGCGGTTGGATTGTGTTGTCGGAAATTCCGATCATGTGTGGGCTCCATCTGACTTTTTCCGTCGGAATTTCCGACACACAAAGTTTGAGAGCAGGATATAAAATTTTCCGACAACAAAATTTGATCGTTTAAATTCCGATCATGTGTACACAAATCCGACGCACAAAGTGCCATGCATGCTCAGAATAAATTAACAGACGAAAACTATTGGCTACTGCCCCGTTTATAGTCCTGACGTACGTGTTTTACGTCACCGCGTTCAGAACAATCGGATTTTCCGACAACTTTGTGCGGCCGTGTGTATGCAAGACAAGTTTGGCCTAAAATCCATCGGAAAAAATCCAATGGATTTTGTTGTTGGAATGTCCGATCAATGTCCGATCGTGTGTACAGGGCACTAGATTATAATTATGCCGAGCGAAGCGAGGCCGTGCCCGAAGCGTGGCGAGCAAAGCGAGCCCGAGAGGGGCCCTGTGGCAAAGTGGTCTTACAACAGTGTTGGAACTCATATGGCGGCGTCGCGCATGCGCACTCCAGAGGGTAGCAAAATGTGATGGGTAGCCGAATGTAACGTGACAGGGGCATTGGATTCTCCAAAATGCTGCACAGTAACAGGAGGACACACTTCCCTGAGCTCTCCTACACATATTCTGCTGAAGACACAGGGGAATGGCCAGTATTCTGAGACCCTATGAAAGCTGTCTCAGTCCATAGCTACCTCTGGCACTTACACTTACTAGTACTTTTTTGGGTACAACCCAAAATTTGACATTTTCTTTTACTTTCACTTTCAATGATAATGGTGAAGAGGACAAATAGAGAGGGTAAATCTCCCTAACCGGGGGCACAGACAGCAATAAAAACTGACAGGGGTTCTAATCCCCCTGCACTCTATCCAAAAATAAAAAAAAGAGACCACCATTACAGCAGGGTCCCCATTGGAGTCTCCCCTTTACATCACCGTCCCCATCAGAGTCCCCCTTACATCTGAGCCCCTCCTTAAATCAGGGTCCCTATCATAATGGCCTTTACACTAGGGTCCCCATCAGTATTCCCATCAGAGTCCCCCATTAGAGAGACAGGGTGCATATTAGGGTGTTGAACCATAGGCAACCTTCGCTGACCTTCAGCCTCTGCTCAATGAGCATACACCACTGACCCTAGCTGTGGGCAAAATACATTCTTGTAAAGGGTCAGGTGTGGCGATTGGGCTGTAATTTGGAGACCCCTGTTTTAGAAGAACACTGAAGTACAAAGTTACATGCATTATTTTCTCAACATATAGGTATGTGTATCTTTCATCAATCTTTCTTTCTTCTTCATCTCGGACAATGGCACAGCTTTTAAAATCCTTGCTCTGACATGGCAACACTCCAGAAGGACTCCACTCTCAGAGTTCTCACACAACCCATCAGGGTCCTTCAAACTCAACACAATCCCAATATTCAAGCTTACAGCTTTCACCTCTCCCCATCCTGCCCGAAACACTCAGGCCAAGACTTATAAATCAAGAATTACAAGACTTTAGAGAAGAATTTAAATTTACCTTTATAAAGTAAGGAAACTGTCTAACCTACTCAAAACTGCTGAAGGACATCTTTATTTGAAGGCTTCGCCATATCATCTGCAATTTTCATTAAAGCTCCAGCCCGGAAAGGCATAGACGGTTCCAAGCCTTGTTCCTGGATGAAACGGGAGTCGTCGGTGTAATTTTATGGCTAAATTTAGATCATGGTTTTATTGGAATTTTTACATTTTTGACATACAATGGCTCACAGTCCTCACAGATCTCCGGCCAAGCCACTTCAAGGGTCTCTGCAATTCCATTACCGCTAATGCAGTTAATTAACTGTTCTGTATTAACTTGAGCTGTAGTTAAAAGTTGGAACCACCTGATAAGCTGTCTCTTTCTATTAGGAGTAAACATCCAGAAATGTAAATTACCCATGCCTCCGCAATGGAACATACTCATTTTTGACAGAAAGGTCATAATTCCATCCCATCCTTCTTGGCTTCAACCAAAAAATGGTGCTTGTGTCACATGTGTTAGTCAAGTTGAAAGAATTGCAAATGGAGAAACTGGCAGAAAGAACAAATTGGGTTGGGATGATTCATTTAATCAACAGGACAATTAAGGCAAAATGTTAAGTGAGTAATTAATTTGGCTATGCTTTGCTTCTTACTGGTGGCTCTGACAATCTGCTTCTCATTAAAAACAAAAGTGTGTTCTTTATCCTTGTAATATGTATATGTTTTTCACCATCAGGTTGTTTTGATTTACTACTTTTAACACACCTGCCACTAGTAACACCTAGAATTTATTGTGTTTATTTTCAGAACTGAAGGATACGGCTCTGCTGTGCTGTCTGGGAGTCTTTTATTTCCATTGGCTGAATTTCTAGCCAAATGTTGTTTTTGGTTTTGGATAGCATAGGGCAGTGGTCTCCAAACTTTGGCTTGGGGGCCAGATGTGTCCCCTTTTTGCTTTTATTCTGGCCCTTGGGGCACTATTTTCATCCACTGATGCCAACAATGGGACATTATTCCAACCACTGACACCAATGAAGGAGCAGAATTTGTCCCAGTGACAATGGGGCACAATTCCTCCCAATGAATGCACCCCTGCTCCACCCCTACCCCCATGCTTCGGCATATATGCTCTTTTTTCTTTTTTTAACTGTAGTGGTGAAATCACCTCCTACAGCACTGTAGTGACTGATTTATGTATCGTGAGAGCAAACGTTGGTGCTGTCAAGATAAATAAATCTGTGCTGCAGCTGAATGGCGTACCTGAAAATAAAATAATGGTTAACAATAAAACACAGTAAACAGTAAAGTATAAAATAATTACACACCTGAAAAGCAAACATGATAAAACATAGTAACAATAAATCATTGCAGTTAAAGAATACAGTAAAACAGAGCAGAATAGAGAGAGAATAGTGAAAGAATAAAACGACAACTATTTTTGGCTTTTTTATTTTACAATTTTTTTTTTACTTTTACTTTTTTTTTTTTTTTACACTTTTATTTGTAACTGTAATGGTTGCAGGTTTGGGTCTCTAAAAATGCGATGGCATCTTTGGAGACCCTGTGAAAGTGTGTCATAGTCTATGCAGTGCTGTACTCTACGCTAATACTCCACTAGTGTGTGGTAGCGTTCGAAACATTCACCGATGCAGAGACCAGGTTGGTTAGGACAGGAGGGACAACAATAGCGGGTGTCACGCCTAAATCCATGCTTGCCACAGACACGACATCTTCTTTGGGGTGCTCGATTGGTAGGGGTACCAGGGAAGACATACGCAAAAATGCCTCCCATGGAGCTGGCTCACTGCATTTGCATTGGGAAGTTGGGCCACCGCACCGTCTGGAAACGGAAGGGCTATGATGATCTCTTCCTGGAATTTAAGAAAGGATTCAGTTCGTCCTGAAGCTTTGTATAGCACATAAGTGTTCAGCAGAGCCAATTGGAATAAGTATACAGACACTTTTTTGTACCAGCATCTGGCCTTACTGGCAATTAAGTACGGCCCCATCAAATGGTCGTTGAGGTCCACCTCTCCCATATTAAGCTTGTATTCGTGGATACAGAGGAGTTTCTCCACAACACCAGTCGCCGTTTGAATTTGGATCTTCGTGTCTGCGTGAAGGGATGGCAGAACGAAGACATTCTTATTATCTCTCTGCTTCACAGTGAGCAAATTATTACATCTCAAGCAGGCTCTCTCCCCCAGCCTAAGATGGGAATCTACAGGCCGCCGGGGTAAGCCCCGGCGATTTTATCGCATGGTGCCACATGCGCCAATTCCATGATCAAACAAGTGACTAAAAAGTGGCACGCTTGTGTAATAATTAGCCACATACAAATGGTACCCCTTTCCGAATAAGGGTGACACCAAGTCCAACACAATCTTACCAGCGCTCCCTATGTAGTTTGGGCAATTCTCCGGCTCTACGCAACTATCTCTTTCCTCATAAACCATAAAACTATATGTATAGCCTGTGGCCCTGTCACAGAGCTTATATATCTTGACCCCGTATCTGGCACGCTTGCTGGGAAGATACAGTTTGAATGACAAGCGGCCATAAAACTTAATCAGGGACTCATCAACGCAGACAACTTGATGGAGAGTAAACAAGGCTGCAAACTGTTGGTTGAAGTGGTTTACGAGGGGCCGAATTTTGTAGAGCCGATCGTATTCAGCATCACCCCGAGGACGACAGAGTTAATTGTCATTGAAATGCATCAACTGCAAGATCTGCTCGTATCGTGTCGTGGTCATGGAGTCAGAGAACAGTGGACCAATATGACCGCAACTCACTTTTTTTAGTTATGCCCATGAGGAGGGATAGGCCCAGGAAGGTCTTAAATTCGGAAACCATAATTGGTCTCCAATCTCTTTCAAGGGTCAACTGGGGATTAGCGGCGATTTATTGACCAACATACAAATTGCTTTGGTCCACAATAGATCTATAGAGATCTTCCGTGAAAAACAGCGAATACAAATTAAGTGACATAAAATTAACTGTTTCCACCTGAATTCTGGCTTAGCCAGTGAATGGGGGAAGTACGGGCGCTGCAGAAGTGGTGGGCTCCCAATTCAGATTGGCAAATGCAGTAGGAAGGGCCTTATGGGCTAGACGGGCCTGTCTTTGTCTCCTTGGTGGCAGCGGGACACTACTTGTGCTAGCCAGCTCACCAGCTTGAACTGCACTTATGGGCTGCCCGCCCGACATTATGGTGGGCGGGAGGTGGTTGAATGCACCTTTATTTCTTACTTAACAGGTGTTTTGTTTTTGCACATCACCACGGGTTTAGAAGAAAAGTTCTTTTGGAGACAAAGCAGGCCCATACAATCTATTTCCTGTACTAATAGATGCAGCGGCTGTCAGCTGTACAAACGGTATCATCAGCTACATACAATATACAGCTATGTGTTCCACCCACGCAGCAACAATGGACCACCCACAACAAAGTACCACTCCCAACAACAAAAGATCTACCCCAGTAACATTAGACCCCCCCAGCAGCAATAACAGATCTCCAAGCATCCAGCAACAATAGACCTCTCCCTCAACAGTAGATTCCTACCAGCAACGTACGACCCCCCAGCAACAATAGATCCCCCCACCAGGAACAATAGATCCCCCCATCAGGAACAATAGTTACCCACATAAAAACAGATTTACTGTTGTCTTCATTTTTTAATTCAAAAAGTGTATATTTTCCCCAAAAAAATGCATTTGTAAGACCGCTGCGCAAATACGGTGTGACAAAGTATAGTAAGGACCGGCTTTTTATTCTCTAGGGTGTGTGAAAAAAATATATATGTTTGGGGAATCTAAGTAATTTTCTAGCAAAAAAAAAAATGATTTTAACTTGTAAACACCAGATCTCAAAAAGAGGCTCAGTCCTTAAGTAGTTAACAGAACTCTATGCAAGTCGCAATAAAATGGCAAAAAAAAAGTAATGCGGCAACCTCTCTCAAAGTTGCAATGATTCGAACGGTTCCATTGCCGACAATGGGGTGCAACTTGTCGTGCGACTTTGAACTGTTAAATCACATGACAAATCTCACCGCTGTGAACCAGGGCTTAACAGAAGTAAATTTAAGTCACAATAAAGTTGCAAAAAAGTATCAGTTTTGGTATCGGAGCATTTGCTCGAGTACAAGTACTCGAGCAAATGCTTAGTATTAGCTCCGATACCGGTAAACGCTATTAAAATCAAATGAATGAATGGGCCAGGGACAGTCAGGCTGCGGAGGAAACCGCTAGATGATGCTGGATGTTATCCATCCAGGAAATCTGGCTTTAGCTTCTAATCCACATTATGAGAAGCTCACAGTGTGCAGTGAAATCGGAGTAAGCGATTTTAGTCCAGGAGAGGAGTCGGGACAACTGTGCCAGACTGGCTGGAGATCAGATTTAACCACTTCAATACCGGGCACTTTCACCCTCTTCCTGCCCAGGCTGAGTTTCAGCTTTCAGCGCTGTCACGCTTTGAATAACAGTTGCACGGTCATAGGACATTGTACCCAAATGACATTTTTATCATTTTGTTTACACAAATAGAGCTTTCTTTTGGTGGTATTTAATCACCACTGCGTTTTTTTATTTTTTGCTACAGAAATTAAAAAAAGACTGGAAATTTAAAAAAAAAACGCTTTTTTTCTTTGTTTCTGTTATAAAATTTTGAAAATAAATAATCTTTCTTCAAGTTTAGCCCAAAAGGTATTCTGCTACATTTATTTGAAAATAATGCAAATCCGTGTATATTACTTAGTCTGTAGGAAAGTTATAGAGTCCACAAACTATGACATCATATACAGTATCTCACAAAAGTGAGTACACCAATCACATTTTTGTAAATATTTTCTTCTATCTTTTCATGTGACAACACTGGAGAAATGACACTTTGCTACAATGTAAAGTAGTGAGTGTACAGCTTGTATAACAGTGTCAATTTGCTGTCCCCTCAAAATAACTCAACACACAGCCATTAATGTCTAAACCGCAGGCAACAAAAGTGAGTACACCCCTAAGTAAAAATGTCCAAATTGGGCCAAAGTGTCAATATTTTGTGTGGCCACCATTATTTTCCAGCACTGCCTGAACCCTCTTGGGCATGGAGTTCACCAGAGCTTCACAGGTTGTCACTGGAGTTCTCTTCCCCTCCTCCATGATAACATCACAGAGCTGGTGGATATTAGAGACCTTGTGCTCCTCCACCTTCCATTTGAGGATGCCCCACAGATGATCAATAGGGTTTAGGTCTGGAGACATGCTTGGCCAGTCCATCACCTTTACCCTCAGCTTCTTTAGCAAGGGAGTGGTCATCTTGGAGGTAAGTTTGGGGTCGTTATCATGTTGGAATACTGCCCTGCGGCCCAGTCTCTGAAGGGAGGGGATCATGCTCTGCTTCAGTATGTCACAGTACATGTTGGCATTCATGGTTCCCTCAATGAACTGTAGCTCCCCAGTGTCGGCAACACTCATGCAGTCCCAGACCATGACACTCCCACCACCATGCTTGACTGTAGGCAAGACACACTTGTCTTTGTACTCCTCACCTGGTTGCCGCCACACATGCTTGACACCATCTGAACCAAATAAGTTTATCTTGGTCTCATCAGACCACAGGACATGGTTCCAGTAATCCATGTCCTTAGTCTGCTTGTCTTCAGCAAACTGTTTGGAGGCTTTCTTGTGCATCATCTTTAGAAGAGGCTTCCTTCTGAGACGACAGCCATGCAGACCACATTGATGCAGTGTGCGGCGTATGGTCTGAGCCCCGACAGGCTGACTCCCCCACCCCTTCAACCTTTACAGCAATGCTGGCAGCACTCATACGTCTATTTGCCAAAGACAACCTCTGGATATGACGCTGAGCACGTGCACTCAACTTCTCTGGTCGACCATGGCGAGGCCTGTTCTGAGTGGAACCTGTCCTATTAAACCCCTGTATGGTCTTGGCCACCATGCTGCAGCTCAGTTTCAGGGTCTTGGCAATCTTCTTATAGCCTAGGTCAAGGGTCTTCAAACTATGGCCCTCCAGTTGTTCAAGAACTACAATTCCCATCATACCTAGCCATGTCTCTGAATGTCAGAGTTTTTCAATGCCTCATGGGATTTGTAGTTCCGCAACAGCTAGAGGGCCGTAGTTTGAGGATCCCTGGCCTAGGCCATCTTTATGTAGAGCAACAATTCTTTTTTTCAGATCCTCAGAGAGTTCTTTGCCATGAGGTGCCATGTTGAACTTCCAGTGACCAGTATGAGAGAGTGAGAGTGATAACACCAAATTTAACACACCTGCTCCCCATTCACACCTGAGACCTTGTAACACATACGAGTCACATGACACCGGGGAGGGAAAATGGACATTAATGGCTGTGTGTTGAGTTATTTTGAGGGGACAGCAAATTTACACTGTTATACAAGCTGTACACTCACTACTTTACATTGTAGCAAAGTGTCATTTCTTCGGTGTTGTCACATGAAAAGATAGAATAAAATATTTACAAAAATGTGAGGGGTGTACTCACTTTTATGAGATGCTGTATATCTGAAAATTGCTGCCACCTTGATGTACTGACGGCCTCGTCTCATTTCTTGAGGCTTGAAAACGTAGGGACAGTAGAAAAACCTGCAAACTCACCCCTTTTTGGAAAGTAGACAGTCCAAGATATGTAGTAAGGGGCATGGCGGGTTTTTTTGAAGTTGTAATTTTTTTTGTCGCAATTTTTGGAAAAATGAAAAAATAAAAAATTTATTTTTTTACACACTGTCACCAGTGCAGTACAGCATTATCATATGGCGGATGTGGCGGTAATCAGTGACATTGATGGTGACAGTTATGTAAAAAAAAAAAGAAAGAAAAAAAGAAATCTTAAAAAAAATAAAAAAGAGAAAAAAACAATAAAAAAATTGAAAAAAAAATTAATAAAATGTTCTGAGGCCCAATGACTCCAACAATGGGACACAATTCCTACCAATTACATTAATGATGGGGCACAGTTCCTCCTCATCGCACCAACAAATGGGGCCCAATGACAGCAATGATGGGGCACAATTCCTCCCGAAGACACCAACAATGGGGCCCAATGACACCAATGATGGGGCACAATTCCTACCAATTACATCAAGGATGGGGAACAGTTCCTTCTCATCGCACCAATAATGGGGCCCAATGACAGCAATGATGGAGCACAATTCCTCCCAAAGGCACCAACAATGGGGCCCAATGACACCAGTGATGGGGCACAATTCTTCCCAATGACACCGATGATGGTGCACAATTCCTATCAATTGTATCAAGGATGGGGCACAGTTCCCCCTAATCGCACCAACCATGGGTCCCAATGACATCAATGATGGTGCACAATCCCTCCCAATGACACTATCGACACCAGTGATGGGGCACAATTCTTCCCAATGACACCGATGATGGTGCACAATTCCTACCAATTGCATCAAGGATGGGGCACAGTTCCTCCTAATCGCACCAACCATGGGTCCCAATGACAGCAACGATGGGGCACAATTCCTCTCAATAACACAAACAATGGGGCCCAATGACATCAATGATGGTGCACAATCCCTCCCAATGACACCAGTGATGGGGCACAATTCCTCCCAATGACACCAATGATGAGGCACAATTCCTACCAATTACATCAAGGAAGAGGCACAGTTCCTCCTAATCGCACCAACAATGGGGCCTATTGACAGCAATGATGGTGCACAATCCCTCCCAATGACACCAGTGATGGGGCACAATTCCTCCCAATGACACCAGTGATGGGGCAAAATTACTACCAGTGATGGGGCACAATTTCTCCCAATGACACCAATGATGAGGCACAATTCCTACCAATCAGATCAAGGATGGGATAGAGTTCCTCCTAATTGCACCAACAATAGGGCCCAATGACAGCAATGATGGTGCACAATCCCTCCCAATGACATCAATGATGGTGCACAATTCCTACCAATGATACCAGTGATTTATCCCAATGGAACCAATGATGGGGCACAATTCCTACCAATTACATCAAGGATGGGGCACAGTTCCTCCTAATTGCACCAACAATAGGGCCCAATGAAAACAATGATGTGGAACAATTCCTCCCAATGACACCAACAATGAAGGATTGTTTTCTCCCACTGATGCTGGGACATTTCGTACCACTGATGGCCATAGTCCGTCCCCCCTAAAGTCTGAGAGACAGTAAACTGGCCTTTTGTTCAGAAACTTTGGAGACCCCTGCTTTACTGGGATGAGACAAACCTTTTAACACTGGCATGGGTGCTTACAATGACCAGCTTTTATTTATTTATGTAAAACCTTTATCCCAAAAGGAAAAAAAAAAAAAAAACCTGTTATGCCGTGTACACACGATCGCACATTCCGACAACAAAATCCATGGATTTTTACCGACGGATGTTGGCTCAAACTTGTCTTGCATACACACGGTCACACAACTGGAAATTCTGAACATCAAGAACGCGGTGACGTACAACACGTACGAGGAGCCGAGAAAAATGAAATTCAATAGCCAGTCCCCTTTGATAAAGTCACGTGTGTTGTGACGCAACGCGTCAGGGAGGAGCCAGGTGCCGCTGCTTCCGGGTACGGCCGAACCCGGAAGCCTTTGCTTTTACTGTGGAGCGCATTGATTTTTATGTAAGTTGCTACTTTTTTCTTTTAAATAAATATCTTTATATACTACACTATGGAGCCATTTTTTCTCTTCCCATCATCCATCTGAGAACATTTGAGGACATCCATTGAGTGCGGGAGAGTGCTTACTGTGGCTTGTGTACGTGTGTTCCCCGGGGGGCTGAGACAACTATTGGAAGCTGATCCCTTATACAGTTCACCCACTTGTTGGTCCATGCTTGATTCGGCCCATTGGGGGGCCGCAGCTACAGGTGAGAGGCTGGGGGAAACAATTGCCTCACTCCGGGACAGTATCGGATCTACACACCGAACATTAGGCACTGGCTGTTACAGTGTTTGCCCACTGCACTTGCACTTTTGCATTACCCGTAGAAGATTTTATCGTGTTGATATCGGGAGTCGCACTGTATGCTTCTTCGAACTGCACTTTTTTATCTGTTTGGACATTTATTTTTCAGCATTAAGTGTTATTAGTTCACATATTTTTTGCACGTCCTTATTTATAATATTGCACTTTTGTATCCCCCATAGAAGACTTTTTCGTGCTGATATCAGGAGTCGCACCTTATGCGATATTTTTGAACTGCATTTTTCTGTTGTATTTTCTTAATGCGTCGGAATTGTGTACACGCGATCGGAATTTACGACGACGGATTTCGTTGTCGGAAAATTTGAGAAACCCAGACCTCAAATTTTGTGCGACGGAAATTCCGACGGCCAAATGTCCGATGGAGCCCACACACGCGGTCGGAATTTCCGACAATTAGCTCCCATAGAACATTTTCCGTCGGAAAATCCGACCGTGTGTACGCGGCATTACTGTAACTGATTATAAAGTGTGAGCTGGAGTTTAGCTTCAATTTGTTAGTGTATTTAAATTTTGCTAGTACATCTATCCCTCCCCCCTCCTCCTCAGACTGACAATGCTGCTGTCCTCTGTGCCTCCTGTGCTCCTTCATCCAGAGCTGTGTCTCACTAATACTGGAGGTGTGTTACCGGTCAGATCGCCAGGTGAAAACGTAGGGGGGAAAAAAAAAGGCTAAAAAAAGAAAACGAATGCAGTCACCCCATCTAATGGTTGGTAAGCTGCAAAATATGACATTTTTGGTTTAATAATCATTTTAAACAAAGGCCTCCAATAAGAGCCATAGGGTTCCTGAATGTGCGCAGGGCTGCAGTCTCACTCCCCTTGCTGCACACAGAAGGGTATTATAATACGGAGTACAGGTGTGGGGGGGTCACTGACAGTGTAATTCTATGAGTGTCGCTGTGCAGTGAGCCGGTATTGGTGACCCCACTCCCCTCTCCCGGGGGGGGGCTCGGAGGGAACGTGTGTTTAAAAATGCTTCAATCGTTTTTCCGAGGCTTCTCTGTTTCTGATTTTCCTTCTCTGGCTGCGGGAGAATCTGTCCATCCGCCAAGATGTGTCATGGCGCTGGTATGCGGCAGGAGAACAGACATCTCGCCGCACACGCTTTTCAAGAGTCTTCCCGTTCAGGTGGGACACGGACATCCCGTGATTTATGGAGCCTCCATATATCATTCCATTTCCTCTTTCGTTCTGCGATCGGGATGCAGCCAAAAAAAAAAAAAAAAAAAAAAAGATAATTCGCAAATGCGGCTACCGGTGTCCTTTGGCGGGAAAAAAAAACCCTGCGATGGCGGAAAGGATGGAATTATTTTTATTTTTTTATTGGTAATAAGATTTTTGTTCGTCCATTTAATAAGCGATCACAGATTGTAAGGATAAAAGTGTTTTTGCAGCACAATGGTGATATTAAAAAAAAAAAATAAATCCAGATTTGGGGCTCATTTACATAAGCTGCTAGGGGAGTGTTTAAAATCAGGCAGTTGAGCCATAGTTTTACTTCCTGACTGCCCACTTAACCACTTCAGCCCCGGTAGGTTTTACCCCCCCCCCCCGACTGACCAGGCCATTTTTTGCGATACGGCACTACGTTTTTTTAACTGACAATTGGGCCCTCATGAGACGCCGTACCCAAATAAATTTTGGTCTTTTTTTTTCCCCACAAATAGAGCTTTCTTTTGGTGGTATTTGATCACCTCTGGGTTTTTTATTTTTTTAATAGAAAAAATAAAAAAGACAGAGATCAAAAAAAAAAATACAAAACCGTTTTATATTTTGTTAATAAATTTTGCAAACAGGTAATTTTTCTCCTTCATTGATGTACGCTGATAAGGCGACACTGATGGATGCTGATAAGGCGACACTGATGTACGCTGATAAGGCGACACTGATGGACACTAATAGACGGCACTGGTGGGCACTGATGAGGTGGCACTGATAGTCGTCACTGAAGGTTATTGTTAGGTGGCACTGATGGGCACTAATAGACGGCACTGGTGGACACTGATGAGGTGGCACTGGTGGGCAATGATAGGTGGAATTGGTGGGCACTGAGAGGTGGCACTGATGGGTGGCACTGAAGGGCACTAACAGGTGGCACTGATAGCTGGCACTGATGGGCACTGATAGGTAGCAGTGATAGGCACTGGTGCATGGCAGTGTTGGGCACTGATCGGCACTGATAGGCAGCACTGAAGGGTGGCACTGATGAGGCACTGATTGGCACCACTGGTGGGCATTGATAGGTGGCACTGATGAGGCACTGATAGGTGGCACTTGTGGGCATTGATAGGTGGCACTGATTGCTGGCACTGTTATGCACTGGTGGGCACTGATTCGTGGCACTGTGGGCACTGGCAGGTGGCACGGGCAGGCAGTACTGGTTGGCACAGATAAGGCAGCTATGCCTCTTCCTCTTCGGGACCTTGCACAGAAACCGGTGATCTGCTTTTTTTTCTCCTCATGTTGTGAGCGTGAGGAGAAAAAAACAAAACGATTACCGATCTTCTGTTTACATCACGTGATCAGCTGTCATTGGCTCATTGACTCGGTGATCACAGCGCGCGGGGAGCGTGCAAAGGGGAGGACGCCTTCTTTTTATTCAAATAGAGCTTTCTTTGGTGGTATTTGGTCACCTCTGCGTTTTTTATTTTTTGCAATATGAATAAAAAAAGACCGAAAATTTAGAAAAAAATTATATGTTCTACTTTTTTGCTGTAAAAAAAAAAAATACAATAAACTCAATTTTAGTCATACATTTAGGTAAAAAAAAAAAATTCAAAAAGTGTATATTTATTGGTTTGCGCAAAAGTTATAGCGCCTACAAACTAGGGTACATTTTCTGGAATTTATGCAGATTTTAGTTTATGACGGCCTATCTCATTTCTTGAGGTGCTAAAAAGGCAGGGCAGTACAAAACCCACACCTCCCAACTTTTTGAGATGGGAATGAGGGACACCTATCAGCAAAAGTATGCAGACATATGACACACCCCCTGCCACACCCCCTTAAAGGGGAATTCTACAAAAAACAAGATTGGTTAAACCCACAAATGTTTTTTTTACCACTACTATTCCTTTATATTGGCTTTTGGAATTTACAAATGCAACAATTTAGAAATCAGATGAGAGGTTTAGCGCTGGAAAACACTTTTTGGTAGATAAAAAGTGCATTTTATATACATCTATATAGATCAGACCAAAATGAGGGACAAATGAGGAGGAAAGAGGGACAGAGGGACATTGTTCCAGGCACAGTCCCTCCAAATCTGGGACAGTTGGGAGCTATGTAAAACTTCCTTAAATGACCCCATTTTGGAAAGTAGACACCCCAAGGAATTTGCTGAGAGGCATGTTGAGCACATTGAATATTTTATTGATTTGATTGATTTTTTGGGAGCCTAGCCACGTACGGGACCCCGAAAACCAATCACCACCTTCAGGATTTCTAAGGGCGTAAATTTTTGATTTCACTCCTCACTACCTATCACAGTTTCGGAGGCCATAAAATGCCCAGATGGCACAAACCCCCCGCAAATGACCCCATTTTGGAAAGTAGACACCCCAAGCTATTTGCTAAGAGGCATGTTGAGTCCATGGAATATTTTATATTTTGCCACAAGTTTCGGGAAAAATTACAATATTTTTTTTTTTCTTTACAAAGTTGTCACTAAATGATATATTGTTCAAACATGCCATGGGCATATGTGGAATTACACCCCAAAATACATTCTGCTGCTTCTCCTGAGTTCCATTCTGTTAGATGCGGCATTCGTTATTTCAGGTACCGTATATACTCGAGTATAAGTTGAATTTTTCAGCACATTTTTTTGTGCTGAAAGTGCCCCCTCGACTTATACTCGAGTCAAGCACTTTTCTGCAGCAAAAAAATTAATTTTCCGAACTGACTTTGGGGCCCCGTATCTCAGGGCCACTTGGTGCTAGGAACCCCAAATTTGGTATGCAAACCCAGTACCATAACATATCCAAAGCTGGAGTTCCTAGCACTAAGTGGCCCCGAGATACGGGGCCCCAAAATCGGTTCGGAAAATGTCATTCTCTGCTGCAGAAAAGTGCTTGACATTTTCTGAACCGATTTGGGGCCCCATATCTCAGGGCCACTTGGTGCTAGGAACCCCAAATTTGGTGTGCAAACCCAGTCGACCTGGTACCATAACATATCCAAAGCTTGGGTTCCTAGCACCAAGTGGCCCTGAGATACAGGGCCCCAAAACTGGTTCGGAAAATGTCATTCTCTGCTGCAGAAGTGTTTGACATTTTCTGAACTGATTTTTGGGGCCCTGTATCTCAGGGCCACTTGGTGCTAGAAACCCCAGCTTTGGAAATTTTATGGTGCTAGTTCCACTGGGTTTGCACACCAAATTTGGGGTTCTTAGCACTAAGTGGTCCCGAGATACGGGGCCCCAAATTCGGTCAACTGTGTCTATCTGCAGCAATGTCATTTCGGGACCCTTTGGGTTCAGAGACCCCAAATTTTGGCTGCAGCTAGGGGGCATCTAGGAACCCTTAACTACCGAGTTTGAAGTTCAGGGGACATATGGCTGCGAATGGGCACAGTGATGCTGCAAATGGGCACAGTGATGCTGCAAATGGGCATTGTTGACCCTCTTTTCCACTTACAGTAGCTGTGCATTTCTCACCCTCGTCTTATACTCGGGTCAATAAGTTTTTCCCATTTTTTTGTGGTAAATTAGGGCCTCGACTTATACTTGGAACGACTTATACTCGAGTATATACGGGTAATTCGTAACTTCGGATAAATTCGTATTCGTTACGTTCACTAACAGCCAAATTTGAAAGAAATTCCAATACCTATAATTTAATAATTAGTTAGTTAGTTAGTTAGTTAATCTTTCGAATTTTCGGATTTTCGTTCTTTAGAATTCTCAGATTTTCTTTCTCATTTTCAGATTTTCGGATTTTCGAATTTACGAATTTACAAAATTCTGAATTTACAAATTGCGATCATAACGAATGACCCGAAAAAAAAAATGAATGAAATAACATTTTTTGACAGTGTACATGTCTGGTATTTCATCACTTCTGCGATTTTTTTTTCTGCGCTATGAACAAAAAAACACTGACAATTTTGAAAAAAAAAAACAATAACTTTTACTTTCTGCTATAAAACATTTCCAAAAAAAAAAAAAAAATTGAAAAAATTAAATTTCTTCATCCATTTAGGCCAATATGTATTCTGCTACATATTTTTGGAAAAAAAAATTCCCAATAAGCGTATATTTATTGGTTTGCGCAAAAGTTATCGCATCTACAAACTATGGCATAGATTTATGTTATTTTTATTTATTTATTTTTACTAGTAATGGTGGCGATCAGTGATTTTTAGCAGGACTGCGACATTGCGGCAGACAAATCAGACACCTAACTGACACTTTTGACACTTTTTTGGGGACCAGTGACACCAATACAGGGATCAGTGCTAAAAATATGCACTGTCATATGTGATAGACCAACACAAAATAGCACATAATTGTGAAGTGGAAGGAAAATGATAAATGGTTTTCAACAATATTTACAAATAAATATGTGAAAAGTGTGGGGTACATTTGTATTCAGCCCCCCTGAGTCAATACTTTGTAGAACCTCCTTTCACTGCAATTACAGCTGCAAGTCTTTTTGGGGATGTCTCTACCAGCTTTGCACATCTAGAGAGGACATTTTTGCCCATTTTTCTTTGCAAAATAGCTGAAGCTCTATCAGATTGGATGGAGAGCATCTGTGAACAGCATATTTTAAGTCTTGCCACAGATTCTCAATTGGATTTAGGTCTGGACTTTGATTGGGCCATTCTAAGACATGAATATGCTTTGATCTAAACCATTCCATTGTAGCTCTGGCTGTATGTTTAGGGTCGTTGTCCTGCTGGAAGGTGAACCTCCACCCCAGTCCCAAGTCTTTTGCAGACTCTAATGCTGCGTACATACGACCGGACTTTCCAGCAGAAAAGGTCAGACGGAATCATTTCATCAGATATTCGGATCGTGTGTAGGCCTCATCTGACTTTTTTTTTCAAAAATTCTGACGCACCTAGAAATAGAACATGTTTTAAATATTTCCAATGGAATCAATTCCTATCGGGAAAACCGTTCGTCTGTATGCTATTCCGACTGACCAAAAAACGACGCAAGGGCAGCTATTGGCTACTGGCTATTAAACTTCCTTTTTCTCGTCCAGTCGTACGTCATCACGTTCTAAATGAACAGACTTTGGTGTGTAGGCAAGTCCGTTTCAGCGGAACTCCGTCGGAAAGACCATCAGAGTTTATTCTGATGGAAAAAATGGTCGTGTGTACGCGGCATAACAGGCTTTCTTCTAAGATTGCCCTGTATTTGGCTCCATTCATCTTCCCATCAACTCTGACCAGCTTCCCTGTCCCTGAAAAAGCATCCCCATAGCATGATGCTTCCACCACCATGTTTCACGGTGGGGATGGTGTGTTCAGGATGATGTGCAGTGTTAGTTTTCCGCTACATAAAACGTTTTGATTTTAGGCCAAAAAGAGTTCCATTTTGGTCTCATCCGACCAGAGCACCTTCTTCCACATGTCTGCTGTGTCTCCCACATGGCTTCTCGCAAACTGCAAATGGGACTTCTTATGGCTTTCTTTCAATAATGGCTTTCTTCTTGCCACTCTTCCATAAAGGGTAGATTTGTGGAGAGCACGACTAATAGTTGTCCTGTGGACAGATTCTCCCACCTGAGCTGTGGATCTCTGCAGCTCCTCCAGAGTTACCATGGACCTCTTGGCTGCTTCTCTGATTAATGCTTTCCTTGCCCGGCCTGTCAGTTTAGGTGGACGGCCATGTCTTGGTAGGTTTGCAGTTGTGCCATACTCAGATGAAGGATTGAACAGAGCTCCATGAGATGTTCAAAGCTTGAAATATTTTTTTATGACCTAACCCTGCTTTAAACTTCTACACAACTTTATCCCTGACCTCTGTCTGGTGTGTTCCTTGGCCTTCATGATGCTTTCACTAAGGTTCTCTAACAAACCTCTGAGTGCTTAATGATTAAACGCACTTGGAGTGTGTGAAATGCACCTACCAGCTTTCTGTCAACATTTTGGGATCTTCTGAATAAAGGAATTTTGATCGAGTACAGAGTGCGGCCATTTCTTCTTTTGATTATATGCGGAGGCGAGCCGAGGCGGGCACCTGTCTAGATCATCAGGCTTTCAAAACCTCACCTGGAGCAGCGAGTCTTCTTGTTTGGAAACCTCTGAGGGCTTCACAGAACAACTGTATTTATACTGAGATTAAATTACACACAGGGTGACTCTAGTTACTAATTAGGTGACTTCAGAAGGCAATTGGTTCCAGTAGATTTTAGTTAGGGGGTATCAGAGTAAAGGGGGCTGAATACAAATGCACGCCACACTTTTCACATATTAATTTGTAAAAAAAATTTGAAAACCAGTTATCATCATTTTCCTTCCATTTCATAATTATGTGCGACTTTGCGTTTGTCTATCACATAAATCCCAATAAAATAAATTTATGTTTTTGGTTGTAACATGACAAAATGTGGAAAATTTCAAGGGGTAAAAATAGTTTTTCAAGGCAGTGTATCTCCAGAAGGACTGTACTCCTTATACCCATGCTGCTCTGCAGAGGCGGCTCTAGGCTTTGTGAGGCCTTAGGCAAAACTTACACATGAGGCCCCACGGACTGGGACGCTCCGTGATGAGGCCGCTATTCCTCAAAATGCGGGCAGTATCTGATTTGTCCGTCAGCTCCTAAGCCACAGAGTCCCAGTGGGGGTAGGCGGAGCCGCCGGCGTCAACTTCAGTGATTGAGAACAGGCAAATTAGGCGGCTGCGAGGCCCCTATGGGTGCGAGGCCTTAGGCGACCGCCTAATTTGCCTAATTAAAGAGCCGCCTCTGCTGCTCTGTGCCCCCTTACTCACTGTGATACAGGGGGTGCCTGGACTACGGGTGTAAGGGAAGTCTTCTGGTCATTTTTGGCCTCCAGCTTGATTCCAAGGTAGCTAAAATAAAGAAGGGGCTTTAACCCTTGCCTATGGTAACCAAAACTAAAAAAAAAAAGTTTGGCTTTAGACACTCCAGCCAGCGTGGAAATTTTTATTCTGGGAAAATCCACAGACCCATAGCCTGACAAATTTACTGTGAATATTTCTACACAATTCTACAGAATTCCCCTGTAATACGGCATCTCTGTTGAACATCTGGATTGCCAGCCTTACAGCATTCACATTGTGTTCACTAAGCAGATTACATTGCAGAGGGGGATAGTGATCCCATTACAGTGAGGGTGCGCAGGCCTGTACGAGTCATTTGAAAAAAAACAAGAATTTTAATTGGTTAAATGTTTTCCCAGGTCACCAGCTCACGGGGTTCCCGGTTGGGGTCACTGTTAATTTGTAGTTTTATATGGGCAAAGGCGTGGGTGACCTCCATGAATAGGAGGGGAGGAAGCGCCCCAGGCCATGGTCGGCACAGCCAGGTAATTAGGCATTTGGTGGAAATCGAGGGATTCGGTGCAGGTTATGACTCCCCCACATGCTGCCTGATTGACGGCTCAATAATTAGAATGTTTGGTCTCAATTAGAGGGCACAGAATGTGATCAAAGCCATTGTCAGAGCTAATTGTGCTTGAGGTAGATATATAGCAAGTGACCAGGACTGGATGCGATAAAACTCCAGGGAAACATTTGGAGTAAAATGAGCTAAAGGGAAAAATATAGTATTTTTACTGGGAATAAACATAGAGATTTTGTATCTTTTTTATTATTATTATTATTTTTTATGAAGTTAGGGAATAAAAATGCACATTTTGCAATCTTTTTGGGTTTTTACTGAAGTAAATATGAAATCAATTGGTATGAATATTATATATTTTTATTTATAGCCAGCAGGTGGAGCTTTTAGTTTCCTTTCATGTTCATTTTAGGTTCATCTTAGCTGCTCTACTGAAAAAAACTGCCCTTTACAGAACTTAACCCTATGACCCCTGGAAGGTTTTACCTCCTTCGTGACCAGGCCATTTTTTTGCTATTCAGTGCTGTCACGCTTTGAATGACGCAGTCATGCAACACTGTATTTTCACACAAATAGAGCTTTCTTGTAATGGTATTTGATCACTACTGGGCAGGGCCGGACTGGGAATAACATCCAGCCCTGTAAAAAATTTCATACCAGCCCCACAGCATTATTATACCACCGCAACAGCATAACGTCATTGATTTCTTGTTCATGAAAGGGAAAACCATAAAATGCACATTTGAAGAGTGTATTATATATAGATAAGACAGATATGAAATCACATAGGGCTTTATATATATATATATATATATATATATATATATATATATATATATATATATATATATATATATATATATATAAGCAAATTCCAGTTAAAAGTGGTAAGTCAAGTGATCAATCATCAAGGGGGACCCCAGGAACTCAGAACGTGGGAGGGGGGGAACCACCTTCCGCAGAAAGAATACACTAAGGTAAGGGGGGGGTGGGTTACTGATATAAGGCTGTGCTTTATATCGGTGCCCCCTTACATTATCGTATTCACTCCCCCCTTTCATCAGTGACCCCCCCCTTCAGACTGGCCTAGCGGTGCTGTCACTGACCTCCTCTCAGGTGCACCGTGCAGGGCTCAGTCAGTCGGCTCCAGCTCGGTGGCTCTGGTTTTATCCCATAGTCTCCTCTCCACAGTCCACACTTGTCTGACTTCTCCCATGACCCCCATCCCGGCGGTGCTCCCACTCTTGACTCCTCTGCAGACTCCCTCAGAGACTGCAGACATAATACAGGATATGGTCAGAGACTGCAGACATGATACAGGAGCTCAATGCAGCCTCACCAGTGCCCATCAAATGCAGCCTCATCAGTACCAATCAAATGCAGCCTCACTGTGCCCATCAATGCAGCCTCACTGTGCCCATCAATGCAGCCTCACTGTGCTCATCAAATGCAGCTTTACTCTGCCCCTGAATGCAGTCTCACTGTGCCCATGAATGCGGCCTCACTGTGCCCACCATTGCAGCCCCACTGTGCCCATCATTGTAGCCTCACTGTGCCCATCATTGCAGTCTCACTGTGCCCATCAATGCAGCCTCACTGTGCCCATCAATGCAGCCTCACTGTGCCCATCAAATGCAGCTTTACTGTGCCGTGATTGCAGTCTCACTGTGCCTAGGAATGCAGCTTCACTGTGCCCATCATTGCAGCCCCTCCTGTGCCCCATGGCCCAGTCAGCAATCCCTGTCTGTGGGAAGGTGTGTTGTTGATGCTCGGTACGATACCTTGCATGCCAGCAGGATATCCATGATGGCCAGCAGCAGGCAGGGTCTGTTCTCGTTTTGGATGGGGACAGTGCTCCTTCCAGAGGATCTGTTTGCTGTGAGATGGAGTGGTCCCTGGCCACCTGCACCTTCAGCCATCCTCATTTTCCGGCCCCAGTCAGCCTGTCCTCTGGTCCTGGGGAAGTGGAGAGCACTGGGTGGGAGCTGGAAAGAAGGGGGAGCAGAGAGTACTGGCGGGGTTGGAGAGCACATGGGTGGGGGCAAAGAGCAGGGGGGAGTGGAGATCACAGGGATGGGGAGCGGAGAGCGCTGGGGGGGGGGACTTGAGAGCACTGGGGGTCCAAAAAGAACAGAGGTGGAGAGCACTGTGGGGGCTAAGAGTGTGGAGTGGCAAAGAGCACTGGGGGAGGGGCAGAAAAACAGGGGTGGAGAGCACTGGGGGGTACAAAGAGCAGGGGGGAGTGGAGAGCAATGGGGGGAGCTTGAAAGCACTAGTGGGGGCCAGAAAGAACAGGGGTGGAAAGCACGGGGGACTGGAGAGCACTGGCGGAGGTTGGAGAGCACATAGGTGGGGGCAAAATGCAGGGGGGAGTGGAGAGTACAGGGGTGGGGAGCGGAGAGTGCTGGGGGGGGAAGCTTGAGAGCACTGGAGGGGGAGCCAAAAGAAAACAGGGGTGGAGAGCACGGGGGGCAAAGAGCACGGGGGGGGGCTGGAGAGCGATGGGTGGAGCTTGAGAGCACCGGAGGGACCGAAAGAACAGGGGTGCGGAGAATGGGGGGCTGGAGAGCACTGTGGGGGGCAGAGAGCACTGGGGTGGGGGCTGGAGAGTGATGGGGAGAGCTGGAGAGCACTGGGATGGGGGAGAAAGAACATGGGTGGAGAGCACTGGGGGAGTGAAGAGCACTGGGATGGTGGCTAGAGTAGGATGGGTAGAGCTGGAGAGCAGGGGGGGGGCAGAAAAAACCGGGGTGGAGAGAACTGGTGGGGGGGGGGGCTGGAGAGTGTGGTGAGGGGAGGAGAGCATGGGGGGGAGCCAGGGAGCACAAGGAGAACTGGGGGGGCCAGTAAAAGAAGTTGGATAGGAGGATCGGCGGGGGGCTGCATATAGAGGAAATGAGCTTTCTATATTCCTCCATGCAGCCGCTAAATGCTTGATTCTCCTCCTCTTCCTCCTGCGAGTATTCAGCGGCTGCATGGAGGAATATAGAAAGCTCATTTCCTCTATATGCGGCCCCCCGCCGATCCTCCTATCCAGGCACACAGGGCGGACTGTACGGGCGGGCATCTACTCATGTGGATCACGGAGCTGGCTGGGTCTGTGTTTGGCGGAGGCGCTGTAACATGGTCCCGCCCCCCTAGACCGGCTCGTGTGATAGGCGGATTCTATCTACTATCACACAAGCCGGTCTAGGGGGGCGGGACCGTGTTACAGTGCCACCGCCGAACACAGACCCAGCCAGCTCCGTGACACACAGGAGCAGGAGAGAGGGGAGCACTGCAGCCGCAACTCAGGCGGCCTACCGGGAAATCTCCTGGTATCCTGGTAGGCCAGTCCAGCCCTGCTACTGGGGTTTTTTATATTTTGCTAAACAAACGAAAAAAACGGAAAATTTTTTGAAAAAAAAACAAACAATTTTCATCGTTTGTTATAAAATTTAGCAAACAGGTCCTTTTTCTCCTTCGTTGATATGCTGATGAGGGTGCATTGATGGGCACTGATAGGTGGCACTAACGGGCACTGATAGGTGGAACTGATGGGTACTGATGAGGGTGCACTGATAGGCACTGATAGGTGGCACTGAAGAGGTGTCAGTGGTTGGTATTGATGAGGAGGCACTGAGGAGACTGCACTGATAGGCACTGACTGGCTGTACTAATAGGCTGAATTGATGGGCACTGATAGGTGGCACTGGTGGATTCTGATAGGTGGCACTGAAGGGGCCTTTTAGGTGGCACTGATGGGCAGCACTGATGGGCGGCACTGATGGGTGGCACTGATGGGCGCTGATAGATGGCACTGATGGGCACTGATTAGGGTGCACTGATGGGCACTGATAGGTGGCACTGATGGGCACTGATGAGGCTGCATTGATGGGCACTGATAGGCTGCATTGATGAGCACTGATAGGTGGCACTGATGAGGTGGCACTGGTGGGCATTGATGAGGAGGCATTGATGAGGCTGCACTGATGGGCACTGATAGGCTGCATTGATAAGCACTGATAGGTGACACTGAAGGGGACTGATAGGTGGCACTGATGGGCAGCATGGATAGGCGGCACTGATGAGCACTGATAGGTGACACTGATGAACACTGATTGGCAGCACCAGCAGGCACTATTAGGACTGCACTGATAATCAGTGCCCTGATTATCAGTGCTGATGTCCCTTTAACACAGGCCAGTTATTGTCTCTCTTCTTCTGACAGTGTGAGGAGAGAAAAGACGATAATTGGCTTGTGTTTACGTTCGCGATCAGCTGTCATTGGACAATGCTGATCACGTAGTAAAGGGTTGTTGTGATCGGCTCTTTACCCCGATCTGTGATCAGCTGAGCCAAAGGATTTGGATCTACATCTGCTAGTACATCTAACACTCCCCCCCCCCCAACAGAATAACAATGCTGCTGTCTGCTGTGCCTCCTGTGCTCATTCCTCAGTTCTGTGTCACTAATACCCCAGGTGAAAACAGAAGAAAAAAGTTATTGAAAAAGAAAACAAATGCAGCCACCACATCAAATGATTGGTAAGCGGCAATATATTCCATTTTTGGTTTTGGACAAAAAACACAGCCGACGACTGATCAGAGTCCCAACTCGCTGCCAATTACAGCTGATTACATGACAGTTGTACACAATGGAGGAGCGCTTCCTTTTCCAGCCATCCATTGTGTACAATTGTGTTGCTAGCTGTGATTGGTCAATTTGATCACATGGTACAGACAGGGCCAATCACAGCTTATCTGTACCACATGATTAGCTTTGACCAATCACAGCTAATCACAACAAAACAGACTGAATGATTCAGTTTCATTCAGTAAGATGCTTGCTTATAGCAATGTAATTCACTGCTATAAGCAATCCTAACGTGTTAAAAAAAATAAAAAAAATCCTTGCCTAGTGCTTAATATTTCACTCACAAACATGGAATTGATCCCGGCTAGGGCTGCACTCCCATTCACATGGGCAGAAAAATCAATCCCATATCTTGGAATTCATTTAACAGCATCTCATTCTGACTTATTCTCAACCAATTATCCTCCTGTATTAAGACAGATCACAAATCTAATAAAACAATGGTCGCAACTTCCTTTATCCTGGATAGGGAAAATTAATGCAATCAAAATGACTATTCTACCCAAATTGCTTTATCTATTCAGAGTCCTCCCTATTCCAATTCCTTCCTATTTTTTGAGAATAGTACAAAAAAAAAGCAACTTCGTTTATATGGGGCTCTTCTAAACCACGTATACCTATACACACACTACATCTTCCCAAAAATAAAGGAGGCCTGGGATACCCTAATTTTACTAACTACTACAGAGCAGCACATTTGGCCAGTCTGTCCAAATACCATGCAAAACAGGAAATCCCATTATGGGTATTTATAGAGGCTTCAGAAAATGACCCTCTATTAATATCAAATTTATTATGGCTTGATCCTAAAGACCGCTTTAAAATTCATAATCCCATAACTAAACACTTCTTATCTCTCTGGGATAAACTAAAAACCAAATATCAGTTACAATCTCCACACAATCCTCTCCTTTCTTTTATCAGAAATCCGGCCTTTTATCCGGCATGGATCTACCCAAATTCTTTTAAAGCTTGGACAACATCAGGCATTCAGACACTAAATGACTTCATAGCATCTAAATCATTCCTTTCATTCCCATCGCTTAGAGAAAAATATGATCTACCAAACTCTGAGATATTTAGATATCTCCAAATCAAAAATTTCTATACACCATTCCTAAAGGGGGATACACCATTATCCCAATTATCCATTTTTGAATCAATCTGTACAAAAGATCCATTTGCTAAAGGTACAATTTCATCACTTTATAATCAATTATATGGAGTAGCAAATCTTAATAGACCCTCTTACGTTCAGAGGTGGGAGGAGGACCTGGGACGAACTTTAGAAGACACGGACTGGTCTAACATATGGCTCACATCTAAGTCATCTTCACCCAACATCTTAGCACTGGAGACAAATTATAAAGTCCTAACTCGCTGGTACCTTGTACCCGCTAGAGTGGCAAAATATTCACCTAATACCTCAGCTCTTTGTTTTCGAGGATGCCCAGAAATAGGCACATATTTACACATATGGTGGATGTGCCCAGTAATCCAAACCTTCTGGAAGGAAGTTTTCGTGATTGCATCTAAAATATTTAAAAAAATAATACAACCGGATCCATATTTAACTTTACTTAATCTAAAACCGGAATGGTTAACACTCTCTCAATTCAAACTCATGATCCAACTAATAACGGCTGCAAAACAAACAGTGGCCAAGGCATGGAAATCTCCTACATTGGTACTAGCAGAAACAATTCACAGAATGAATAATACAATGTCCCATGCTAAGATGGTAGCCATCGATCAAAATCAAATTCCAAAATTTGAAAAACTTTGGCACCCTTGGATAAAACAACAGTTCCTGTCAAATTTCAATGACTCTGTCCTGTTGCCATGGTAACAGATTAAATGACTTACAGAGACACCCATTCTAAGGCTTCAAAGAGAACTAAAAAGAATAATAAACTGACGAGCGGGACAACCTTGTGGACCATACCTCTACCTTTCAACCCTTTTTCTTCTTTCTCTTTCCTTTTCTCCACCTTACGATTAAAGCTCATTATCAGAATTTATTTGACCTATATACACTCTACTTGTAAACAATATGTATAGTAGGTATAAATCATTTAAATACCTACAAAAGTAACTAAGGAAATGATATATATCTTTAATTTAGGTTTACGTGAATCCAATGTTTAATATTTGAAATTTCATGATGTTTACCTATATAAACCCTACTGTAAAACAATGAGCTTACTTTATAGATCCTTGTAAACTTACTTTATGTATCTTTATAACATTGTATACTCAATAAACTTCTTTTGACAAGGAAAAAAATAAAAAAAATCCTGATCACTTCCTCAGAGTAGCACAATGTTACTATGGTAATATTATATTGCCCTGGTCACAGGGTGTTAAAAAAAAATTGCATAAAAAATTTACATAAAAAAAAAAAACAACAACATGTATTTATTATTTTTCTCATACTGTCACTGGGCAGTGTCCCTGATCATCACCACACCCGTTATATGATGACATTGTACTGCACTGGTGACAGAATGTAAAAAAAAAATAGATTTTTTTTCTTTAATTTCTTAATTTTCCAAAAAATTACTTTTACTAAATACCTTGGACTATCCATTTTCCAAAAAGGGGTCATGGGGGGGGGGGGGGGGTATTTCTACTGTCCTGACATTTAAGAAATGAGATAAGCCGTCAGTACGTCATGATATACTGTATATATCCCACAGTTTGTAGACTCTATAACTTCCCTACAGACTAACTATACACTGATTTGGGTTCTTTTCACCAAATAAATGTAGCAGAATACACCTTGAGCAAAATTTATAAAGAACGTTTATTTATTTGCAAAATTTTATAACAGAAATGAAGAAAAACGTTTTTCAGTTTCTTTTTTGCGTTTATTAGCAAAAAAAAACCCCGAAAAACCTAGTGGTGATTTACTACCACCAAAACAAAACTCTATTGCCGCGTACACACGATCGGAATTTCAGCCCGAAAAAAAAAGACCGATGAGAGTTTTTCGTCAGGAAAATGCGACCGTGTGTATGCTCCATCGGTCTATTGCTGGCGGAATCCCAGCCAGCAAAAGATTGAGAGCATGCTCTCAATTTTTCGGTCGGGAAAAGTTCCTATCCGAAAAAATGCGATCGTCTGTGGCAATTCCGACGTGCAAAATTACTTGGAAGCAATTCGACGCATGCTCGGAAGCACTGAACTTCATTTTCTCGGCTCGTCGTAGTGTTGTACGTCACCGCGTTCTTGACGGTCGTAATTTCAGACAACTTTTGCGTGACCGCGTGTACGCAAGGCAAACTTGAGCGGAATCCCGTCGGAAAAGCCCTCATATCTTTTCCCGACGAGAAATCCGATCGTGTGTACGCGGCATATTGCCGCGTACACACGATCGGAATTTCCGACATCAAATGTACGATGGGAGCTTGTTGTCGGAAATTCCGACCGTGTGTATGTTCCATCGGACATTTGTTGTCGGAAATTTCCAACAACAAAAATTTGAGAGCTGTTTCTCAAATTTTCCGACAACAAAATCCGTTGTCTTAAATTCCGATCGTGTGTACATAATTCCGACGCACAAAATTCCACGCATGTTTGGAATCAAGCAGAAGAGCCGCACTGGCTACTGTACTTCATTTTTCTCGGCTCGTCGTATGTCTTGTACGTCACCGCGTTCTTGACGTTCGGAATTTCCGACAACATTTGTGCGACCGTGTGTATGCAAGACGAGTTTCAACCAACGTCCTTCGGAAATAAATCCATGGATTTTGTTGTCGGAAAGTCCGATCGTGTGTACGCGGCATATTTGTGTGAACAAAATGATGAAAATTTAGTTTGGATACAGTGTAGCATGACAGCGCTGAAAGCTGAAAATTGGACTGGGCAGGAAGGGGGTAAAAGTGCCCGGTATTGAAGAGGTTAATGCTTATATAACATTTTAGCGACTGTGTTAACATCGACTGTAAGTACAACATTTTCTTGTCTTTTGGTTTTATAAAAATGTTCCAGCGGTTGTCCTTCGCATATTTGAATTCTCCCCGGTAGTTCCTGCTACAATGTATCTCAGTGTAACAAGATAAGGAAACCGCAACCGATTAATTCAGAAACAAATACGGAGGATGATTGATACTCTCCCTGTGTCTATTGTAATGAAGCGCCCTTCACTGCAGATGATGATTGATAATATTCAGCTCCTCTTTTTTCTTTTCTCTTTTTTTTTTATAATTATTTCTGTGTTTTTTTTTTTTTCAGCTGACTTAGAAAGGCATAACTCCAGCCAACGTTTGGGTAAGGGAGCGCGATAACATGCATTGCATTAAAGCGGAGTTCTATCCAATAAGTGGAACTTCTGCTTGATTTACTCCTCTCCCCCCCCCCCTTCAGTGCCACATTGGTCACCTTTCGGGGGGGGGGGGGAGACAACAGCATACCTGTCTAATACAGGTATCCTGTTCCCATTTCCGGGAGCCTCAGCCGTGGGTATTGACTTCACAGCCCCGGCTCCTTCCTCCTTCCCCGGGCGATGGGCCAGTAGGAGAGAGGAGCGGAGCTTCGCGCATGCGCAGTAGGGTTCCTGGCGTGAAGCCGTAAGGCCGTAAGGCATATTGGAAAAAGAAAACTGCCTTCCTGAACCTTATTAACTCCCTTCATGTATTTAGAGGTTTCAATCATGTCTCCCCTTTGCCTTCTTTCCTCCATACTGAGCATATTAAAGGGCTTGTAAAGTCAGAAGGTTTTTTATCTTAATGCATTCTAAGCATTCTATGCATTCTATGCATTAACCGCATGCCGACCGCCGCACAAACATTTACGTCGGCAGAATGGCACGGACAGGCAAATGGGCGTACAGGTACGTCCCTTTAAATTTGCTGCCGTGTGGGCGTGTGCTCGCCGCTGCCTGCGCGAGTGCGCCACCCTGCCGCGAGCTCCGTGAGTGTGATCGCGGGGATACCCGCGATCGTCACACGGAGAGGAAGAACGGGGAAATGCTGATGTAAACAAGCATCGCCCCATTCTGCCTAGTGACACTAACACTGATCACCGCTCCCTAAAATCGGTAATCAGTGTCGTGTCACACGTAGCCCCTCCCACCCAGAGTTAGAATCACTCCCTAGGACACACTTAACTCCTACAGCGCCCCCTCCTGGTTAACCCCCTTCACTGCCAGTCACATTTACACAGTAATCAATGTATTTTTAATCGCACTGATCGCTGTATAAATGTGAATGGTCCCAAAATAGCGCCAAAAGTGTCCGATCTGTCCGCCATAATGTCGGAGTCACGATAAAAATCGCTGATCGCCGCCATTACTAGTAAAAAACAAAAAAAAGCGACAATTTTGAGAAAAACGCAATATTTTTTACTTTTTGTTATAATAAATATCCCCAAAAAAACGTATAAAAAAACATTTTTTTCCTCAGTTTAGGCTGACACGTATTCTTCTACATATTTTTGTTAAAAAAAAAAAATCGCAATAAGCGTTTTTTTGATTGGTTTGCGCAAAAGTTATAGCGTCTACAAAATAGAAATATTAATAAAAATGCCATAACTCTATCCCCTATTTTGTAGACACTATAACTTTTGCGCAAACCAATCAATAAACGTTTATTGCAAATTTTTTTTTTACCAAATATATGTAGAAGAATACGTATCGGCCTAAACTGAGGAAAAAAATGTTTTTCTTTTATATATTTTTTGGGGATATTTATTATAGCAAAAAGTAAAAAATATAATGTGTTTTTTTCAAAATTGTCGCTCTTTTTTTGTTTATAGCGCAAAAAATAAAAACTGCAGAGGTGATCAAATACCACCAAAAGAAAGCTCTATTTGTGGGGAAAAAAGGACGTCAATTTTGTTTGGGAGCAACGTCGCACGACCGCGCAATTGTCAGTTAAAGTGACGCAGTGCAGAATCGCAAAAAGTGCTCTGGTCTTTGGTCAGCCAAATGGTCCTGGGGCTGAAGTGGTTAAGATAAAAAAAACCTTCTGTGTGCATCAGGGCCCCTAATACTTACCTGAGCCCCATCCCTCTCCATTGATGTCCACGAGTGCCTCAGCCATCTGGGACTCACCTCCCGATTGGCTGAGACACAGCAGTGGTGCCACTGTCTCCCGCTGCTTTCAATCAAAGTCCGTCAGCCAATCAGGAGAGAGAGGGGGTGGGGCCAAACCAGGGCTCCGTGTCTGAATGGACACAGAGAGCTGCAGCCTCGGGTGCCCCCATAGCAAGCTGCTTGCTGCGAGGCCACTTGACAGGAGGGAGAGGCCAGGAGCAGCGATGAGGGACCCGAGGATGGGAGGATCTGGGCTGCTCTGTGCAAAACCAACTGCATAGAGGAGGTAAGTATAACACAGGGAGCGGTGTATACAGCGCTCCCGCACCGCCCCAAAGATGCTGCTTGCAAGACTTTTTTTTCCTGTCCCGCAAGCGCATCTCCCCAGTGTGAAAGCACTCGGACTTTAACACTGGAGTGGCATGAGAGGCGCTTTTCAGGCGCTTTACAGGCGCTATTTTTAGTGCTAAAACGCCTGAAAACTGCCTCAGTGTGAAGAAAGGGGTGTAAAAAATGTAAAAATCCCATTACAAAATGGTGTCCATTTAAATGTATTAATAATATTAATATTAATCAGCAGTTCAATGTTGTATACACTGAAAACACACTATCACTTCCTTGAAAATGTTATTATTAAACCCCTTCCGAAGCCTTTTCTTCTTTCTTACATTCTGAATGCACCCAGGAGTTTAGGCAGGGTTGCTCCTCACAAATGTACTTGCCAGGAATAATCATCCTGGTCAATTGTTGCAGATCTATTGATTTCTCCCGAAGTTTGGCCTTGTTGCACTTTTCTCTTCTACCACTAGGTGGCCGGGTACTTGGTGGCATTAGATATGAGAAGGGCAACGCAAGGTCATGTTATGGGTATATGGGGTATTTCAGCCAATGGGCAGGGGTTTTCTTGAATCCCATGGCCTGCTGGGAGAACCTATATATTTGGGTGGAGTCAGGTGATCTATGTTCTGTGCCACCTGGTGGGCTGTCTGGGGGGAAGTGTGTTGTATTGCCACGGGCTGCTAGGCTAGAGATTGGGCCTATCCCGGGCATATCTGGCTGCTAGGCTGTCTGAGGGCCTATCCAGAAGCAAGAGAGCAGCGCAGGGTTGGGATTGCGGCTTGCAGTCCAACCAGAAGTGACGGCTCTGCCGGTCGGAGAACCTGTTGTGGTCGGAGGTAGAGGGGAAGCTGTCACCACTAAAGGACCATCCGCCTTATTACCAGGGACCACAGTGAGTAACTGAAGCAAGTACCAGAGCAGTATTCTCACCAACTGGGGACGGTGAAGAATCAGGAAACTTCAGTGGGTGTCAAGCCAGGAACCCAGCGTCTGGGTCCTAACACTAAACCGCCTCTCCGCCAATCAGGTGCTCGGACCTGTTACCCGTCACCTGATTGGCTGAAATGATAGGCACTGTGATTGGATGCCAGGCATCCAGGACGGAAAGAGGGGACGGGAGAAGACATCTAGGAGCTGTCCCACCGAGACAGGTAAGTGCAGATGGCGGGCCGGCAGGGGGCACACTGGCAGCATTTGATATGGCACAGTGGCTATGTTTGATGGGGCACAGTGGGAGAAATTGATGGGCACAGTAGCGGCAATTGATAGGCACAGTGGCGGCAATTGATGGGCACAGTGGGAGCAATTGATGGGCACAGTGGTGGAAATTGATGGGCACAGTGGCTGTGTTCGATGGCACAGTGGCTGCGTTTGATGGCACAGTGGCAGCAATTAATGGGCACAGTGGCTGCATTTTATGGAGCACAGTGGCTGCATTTAAATGGCACAGTGGCTGCGTTTGATGGCACAGTGGCGGAAATTGATGGGCACGGTGGCTGCGTTTGATGGGCACAGTGACAGCAATTGATGGGTACAGTGGCTGCATTTTATGGGGCACAGTGGGTGCATTTGATGGCACAGTGGCTGCAATTGATGGGCACAGTGGCTGCAATTGATGGGCACAGTGGCGGCAATTGATGAGGTTTTTGTCAGAATTTTTCATTTTGTTTACGCCCCCCAAAAATTTTGAGCACCAGCCGCCACTGAGTGGAAGTGAAAGAACTGTTGAGCTTTGTGTTAGGAACCGTTAAAGACCGTTGCCACAGGAGACAGCATTCCTGCACATGCAGATGTGGCATCTTGCTGGGTGCCTTTCCTTGTATGGCTGTCCTCCTACTGAAGTCTTGGAGTCTGCAAGTTAAGCTTGCAACTACCTAAGGGTGTCCTGGCCCTAACCCTCTCTCCCACCAAAAAAAAGTTGTTAAGAGAAATAAACTTTCTTTTGCATTCAAGAAGTGTCTGCCGCCCAATGACTCTAACTACTTTGCACCCACCATGCCTCACAACGCACCATATTCAGAAGGATGTCAGCTATCTCTGGCCCTGGAGGTTCTCATCAGACCGAAGGAGGCCTGGGACCTTGCTACATATACTTTGTAAAAACATTGGGACTCTATCAAAGTCTGTTCCTCGAATTAATATTTATTTCTCTCAAAATAGTTGCAAATTCTGGAAAAAAGTACGCAGCACCAAGGCTAACCCCAGAGGTTGCACATTAATGGGTATAGGATTCAGTGTGGAACAACACGGAACATATTCTTCTCCCTGAGAGACTTTGTACTTCATGGAAAATCCTTGTCAAGAAACAAAATCTTTAATTCCCATGAATTAGACAGGATCGTATCCTCGGATGTCACATTGTAACGCAAGGCAGATCGCTCTACCAAATATCTCCATCCAGGGAGAGAGTAGAAAAATTCAAATCCCTATTGTGCTCCTTGCAATACAGTCAATAATTATCTCTACACTTGCACATTCCTAATAAAAATGGATGTACGAGTTTGGCTGTCCTTGAGCATTTGGCCTCTTTCACTTGGGTGGTTAGGGGGCAGTAAAAATGCAGCTCAACTGCCCCTTTTTTACCGTCCCCTGCTGGCCCACCTAAAAAAATAATGCAGCCAGCTGCTTGGCTGGAGACAGAGAGTGATTTAGGATGCTGTGCTAAGACATGTGCAATTCTTTTCGTTAGAAATTTGTTTTTGGACGAAATTCAGGATACTCGTTCATTCGAAAGCATCCGAATGAACGAAAGACTCTTTTGACGAATGCATATGAAAACAAATTGTCAGAACGCAAATCCGCAAGAACAAAAATCCGAAAATACAAAAATCAGAAAGAACGAAAATCTGCAAGAACAAAAATCTGAAAATCCAAAAATCAGAACGCAAATCCGCAAGAACAAAAAATCAGAAAATCAGAACGAAAATCCGCAAGAACAAAAAATCAGAAAATCAGAACAAAAATCCACAAGAGCAAAAAATCTGAAAATCCAAAAATCAGAACGAAAATCCGTGAGAACAAAAAATCAGAAAATCAGAAAATCAGAACGAAAATCCGCAAGAGCAAAAAATCTGAAAATCCAAAAAATCATAAAGAACGAAAATCCGCAAGAACAAAAAATCAGAAAATCAGAAAATCAGAAAGAACGAAAATCCGCAAGGACAAAAAATCAGAAAATCCAAAAAATCATAAAGAACAAAAATCCGCAAGAACAAAAAATCAGAAAATCATAAAGAACGAAAATCCGCAAGGACAAAAAATCAGAAAATCAGAAAGAACGAAAATCCGCAAGAACAAAAAATCAGAAAATCAGAAAGAACGAAAATCCGCAAGAACAAAAAATCAGAAAATCAGAAAGAACGAAAATCCGCAAGGACAAAAAATCAGAAAATCAGAAAGAACAAAAATCCGCAAGAACAAAAAATCAGAAAATCAGAAAGAACGAAAATCCGCAAGAACAAAAAATCAGAAAATCCGCAAGGACAAAAATCCGAAAATCGAAAAATTTAGAAAGAATGAAAATTCGAAAATAAGAAAGAAAATCTGAAAATCTGAAAGAATGAAAATCCGAAAATCCAAAAAGTTAGAAAGAATGAAAATCCGTAAGAACAAAAATTCAAAAATCACAAAATTTAGAAAGAATGGAAATCCGAAAATAGGAACGAAAAAGGTCAGGGTCAAAGGTCAGGGTCAGTTTCTTTTTTTTTGGGCCGGAGTTTTTTTGTTAAACCACTTACTGACCAACTCACAAACTTATACTGCAGTAGGTTGGCAGTGCTGCCCGAATACGCCATACCTATACCTGCGCAGGAGCGAACCCGCGGGTCGGGCGGACTCGATGTCCGCCGGCGACCCACGATCACCTAGTACAGAGGAAGAACAGGGATCTGCCAGTGTAAACAAGGCGGATCCCCGTTCTGACAGGGGACATGTCAGAGATCTTCTGCTCCCAGTGATCGGGAACAGTGATCTCTGTCATGTCCCAGTGAGCCCATCCCCCCTACAGTTAGAACACACTGAGGGAACACACTTAACCCTTTGATTGCCCCCCCTAGTGTTAACCCTCTTCCCTGCCAGTGTCAATTTTACATTGATCAGTGCATTTTCTCATATGGAAGAAAATATATTTCCAATATATTTATTTAAAAAATTATATATTTTAAATATATTTACAATATATTGGCCTACGCTAATATATTTTTCCCTTCAGTCCAAAAATGTAAATTAAAATATATTTTCTTCCACATGGGTTTATAGGACTGATCAATGTAATAATGTTACTGGTCCCCAAAAAGTGTCATGTGGGGTCAGATTTTTTTTCCTCCGCAATGTCGCAGTCCCGCTAAAAATCGCTGATCGCCATCATTACTAGTAAAAAACAATAAAAAATAAATAAAAGTCCCTAAATCTATCCCATAGTTTGAAGACGCGATAACTTTTGCGCAAACCAATCAATATACCCCTATTGCAATTTTTTTTTTTTAACCAAAATTATGTAGAAAAATGTATATCGGCCTAAACTGATAAATAAATGTGTTTTTTTATTTTAATATATTTTTTGGGATATATATTATAGCAGAAAGTAAAAAAAAATGTTTGTTTTTTTTCAAAATTGTTGCTCTTTGTTTGTTTATAGCGCAAAAAATAAAAGCCGCAGAGGTGATCAAATACCACCAAAAGAAAACTTTATTTGTGGGAAAAAAAAGGACATCAATTTTTTTTTTCTTGTACAACTTCGCACAACCGCATAGTTTTCAGTTAAAGCGACGCAGTCATGGCCTGGTCATTAAGGGGGCAAATCCTTCCGGTCCTTAAGTGGTTAATATAGTATCACTGTCGTGTTTTAGGTATGATAAAAAAAAAGCAAAATGCGCACTATTGCTTCTGGGCTGTACTACGGGTGCAAACGACAACTAACATACACATATGTGGTATCGCTGCCATCATCAGGAGCAGGAGAATTTAATTTGGGTTGTTCTTTGGTGGTAGGTTATGGTAGTAGCAACAAATGTACAGCTAAATAAATTAAAAAAAAAAAAACATTTTTTACTATTTTGGATCATTTTTCCTTTGATAATAAAAACAAAAATCAGGAGATTTCCATAACCATTTACCACCAAATGAAAATATAAACAGGGAAGGGCGTATCAGTAGTGCAATACAAACAACTGAATAATTAATTAGAAAGTGCTGAATGAATCAATATAAAGTGGATAAAAGTGCAAATAAAAAAAGTTCATATTTTATCCCACATTGCTATCAAACAAAAACAGTGAATCTTCTTAAAGGTGCTCCAATCGCCATATGATAATAAAGTTCAAATGCTGCAAAATTGTAGTGCTTCAGCCGAAGTGATAAGTCAAAGCACTCACCAGATAATATCGACCACAGAGTGACCCCCAGGCATGTAAAGGACCAAATAGAATTTCTCATCAGGAATATCCTATAGGATGTTGCAGCATAGGGAATGCTGTGCGTAGGCACCCAAATCACAAGCCAACAGGAATGAATAAATGTATATGACTCCTTTATCAATTGCCTAGCATTCAATTCCTCCACAACATCTGTAAATAGTGGCTCCTCATAAAAAGCCACAGAAAGGCACGGATAGTGTAAGAACGTCTTTTTAATAGCATAAAAGCACACTTATAGGGCGTACACACGGTCGGACTTTGTTCGGACATTCCGACAACAAAATCCTAGGATTTTTTCTGACGGATGTTGGCTCAAACTTGTTTTGTCTACACACGGTCGCACAAAGTTGTCAGAAAATCAGATCGTTCTAAATGCGGTGACGTAAAACACGTACGTCGGGACTATAAACGGGGCAGTGGCCAATAGCTTTCATCTCTTTATTTATTCTGAGCATGCGTGGCACTTTGTCCGTCGGATTTGTGTACACACGATCGGAATTTCCGACAACGGATTTTGTTGTCGGAAAATTTTATCTCCTGCTCTCCAACTTTGTGTGTCGGAAAATCTGATGGAAAATGTCTGATGGAGCCCACACACGGTCGGAATTTCTGACAACACGCTCCGATCGGACATTTTCCATCGGAAAATCCGACCGTGTGTACGGGGCATTACAATTCAAGTGGTGGGTTGTAAGGTACAGACGAAAAAAAAACCAGGCTGCAGCTATGGAGGGAAGAAGAGTCCAGTCCGGCACCTCTCGAGTATTATCTGGTGAGTGCTTTAACTTATCACTTCAGGTGAAGCATTACAATTTTTCAGCATTTGCACTTTATTATCATATGGCGATTGGAGCACATTTAAGAAGATTCACTGTTTTTGTTTCATAGCAATGTGGGATAAAATATGAATTTTTTTATTTGCACTTTTATCCACTTTATATTGATTCATTCAGCACTTTATAATTAATTATTCAGTTGTTTGTATTGCACTACTGATGCGCCCTTCCCTGTTTATATTTTTGTTTATTAGTTTTACACTAAATTTAGGAGCAGCATCAGATTGTGAGAGTGTTTGATTTTATTTGGCGCCGTGCCCATTTCTTTTCATTTTTCACCACCAAATGAAAGTTCAATTTGTCCTGAAAAAAAAAAAAAAAAAAAAGCAGTCTAAGCCACCTTATCACAAAGTAGTTGTGATGATATGTACAGTTTTACTAACACATGTCAAAGTTGCAAAATTGTGCTTAGGCATTAAGATTTGTTTTACCCTTAGGTGCGAAGGGGTTAACCCAGTGTTTGTCAACTCCAGTCCTCAAGGCGCCCCAACAGGTCATGTTTTCAGGATTTCCCTCAAATGAAACGGCCGTGGTAATTACTAAGGCAGTGACACTGATCAAATCACCTGTGCAAAATAATGGAAGACCTGAAAACATGACCTGTTGGGGGGCCCCTTGAGGACTGGAGTTGAGAAACACTGGGTTAACCTACTAGCATGTCTTTGGCATGTTGGAGGAAAGACACACAGAGTGAGAAAATACATGACTACTGTATAACAGATGTCACTTGCTACCCCTTTCTTACCAATTACCCCTTAGCTGCATACCCCAACCTTCTACCCCAATAATTCTAGACCACACCCATATGGAGTAAAATATTGGCCGTAGCAGCCAATTACCTTTATTAAACATATCCAAAAATAATTTAACATCAACATCACATAAACCGTATAAACACCTGACATCCTTTTTTTAACTACCACTCCCGTTGGTCTTTGCAGGGAAAAACCCACCAAACGTAAAACTCAAAAACTCAGGCACTGCGGTACTATAACTATAAAATAGGCCTCCAGCTGACAAGCTAGCTCGGAGACAATCAACCAATAGCCCACAGTGCCCCAATAACCAATTCAAGCTAAAACCCTTGTTAGCTGAAATCTCACCAACGGGCCTCATACTAGCGATGGGTCCCGATCTCTTACATATCTGGGGTTTAATCCTTCACCCGCAAAGGCCAACATCACGCCACTGCCACGACTACCTCTCTACAATACAGTAATACCACTTCATCCCTTAACTTACCCAACTTACCACATGATAAAGGGAGGGAGGGTGGGACGCTTGTTCTTCCAAACACCAACTGAGCTGGGGAGGGATCTTCCCCCAGCTCAGTTAACTCTGCTCCGCCCCCCCATACTTTTTTCCACCAACCACAATCCTCCTTACAACCACTTCTACCTTGCACGTACCCCTCTTAACCCTGTCATGCCCGCCCTCTGCAAATTCTTTTTGTCTTTTGGCTCCGGGCTTACTTGACTACTGTATAACAGATGTCACTTGCTACCCCTTTCTTACCAATTACCCCTTAGCTGCATACCCCAACCTTCTACCCCAATAATTGGAGACCACACCCATATGGAGTAAAATATTGGCCGTAGCAGCCAATTACCTTTATTAAACATATCCAAAAATAATTTAACATCAACATCACATAAACCGTATAAACACCTGACATATCCTTTTTTTAACTACCACTCCCGTTGGTCTTTGCAGGGAAAAACCCACCAAACGTAAAACTCAAAAACTCAGGCACTGCGGTACTATAACTATAAAATAGGCCTCCAGCTGACAAGCTAGCTCGGAGACAATCAACCAATAGCCCACAGTGCCCCAATAACCAATTCAAGCTAAAACCCTTGTTAGCTGAAATCTCACCAATGGGCCTCATACTAGCGATGGGTCCCGATCTCTTACATATCTGGGGTTTAATCCTTCACCCGCAAAGGCCAACATCACGCCACAGCACACACCAGGGTAACACCTTACCCTTGTGCGCCCTGCCACACCCTCAAAGCTCGCTGGATCCCATCTTGCAGACCCAATGCCCATAAATCTATCCCCACATCGTTCAGGTGTACCCCATCTCTCTTTAAATATCTCCAGGTATCAACTTCCAACTCCAGGTGCCGTATCGCTAGACCTCCATTTCTAACTACAAAACCGCTAATCTCTTTGTTAACCTTCTTCCTCGCCCGGTTGATCTTATCAACCGACCTGGCCAGTCTCCAAGTAGTGCGCGCCACGATATCCGACCACACAATGAGCATGCGTGGAAAAGACATCCTGAGCTGCCAAAAATCGAACTTGATGTCTCTCACCAAATCCAACATTGACCTTAAACCCAGATCATTGCCCCCCACATGCAATAATAATACGTCCGGCGCTCTGTCCATGCGTGCAAATTTGTGAACTTCTGACACTGTCCTACCCCACAGCATTCCCGGCACCCCAAACCACCGTAGACACACTTCCTGCCTGGAAAACCCCAGTTGTCTCCCATCCTTTCTTGCATCTCCCCTCCTGGCCCCCCAACAGACATACGAGTGGCCAATGATCCACACAAGGCATTGCTGTCGACCTGTAAAAAGAAAAACACAAACAAGAAACCCCCCCCAAAACATCAATACCTCCCAACAAATCACAGACAAAACAACACATATCACCATGCTCCTGCATTACTTTGCACCCATCAGAAAAACTTTTTATATTTACATATATATATATATATTTTTTTTTTTTTATATATATACCTACAACAAGTGCGGGCGAACATAAGACCTAAACCGCCTCGATTCCCATCGCCCAATCCTCTTTACTGCTGCCTCGTCCAATCCCCACCGGACAGCTTCTGTAGCCGCCCCTATCCTAAACGAGTGAGATGAAAACTTTTCACCCCCCAAACCTAACACCCCCAAACATTTCTTGAAAATGGCAATAAATTGAAAGCGAGATAAAAACGACCCGTCCTGATGTATTAAAAAGGGGGCCTCCCCCCCCGGGCGTATCTCTACAAACTTTTTTACCAAATGTACTGGGCACAAGGGAGAGCCGGGCAGCGAGAACACCTGCACAGTCCTACCCTTGCCCCGCTGATCCGTTTTTGACTTTTTAACCAATATGGACAACCTGTCCTCCCAACAGCTGACATCCGACCCTCCCAACCCCCCTTTCTCTTTCTTGGAGGGACTAACTAACTCACTAATCCTGAATGCCCCAAAGAACGCTAAGGCGAATGCCGCCTTGAACAACACCACCTCGTATCCTGTCGAACAAACATTATCCACACACCCAACAATCCGACCCAACAACTGGAACGAAACTGGCCGCCTGGAGTCCCTCCCCGGCTTAGCCCGTCTGTACCCCTTCAATGCCTGCCTCACCCAAAATTCCCTAGTAAGATCAGGTAAACCTTGAAACTTGAACAAAAACGATAGAGCTGCCAACTTCTTTTCAATCCCAGACACCGACACCCCATCTTCAAAATTCCTGGAAACGAAGTATAGAACTAACAACCTGGGTTCCTGGTCTTCGTGTCCTTCCTTCACCTGACTCTGCAGAGCTGCCCATTCCTGCCATACTCTGTTGTAAGCAGCCCACGTCGCATCGCTCACCGACCGTTTGATCCATCCTGCTAGTCCTCCAAGGCAATCCTCCACAGCCAGTCCGGACACGGGACCCCTTCTTGTTCCGCCCCTGGCACCAATTCCCGGAATCTGTCCCACTGAAAGCGAGACAGTGCATCAGCCACGACATTTTCCACCCCTGGGAGGTGCACCGCATAGATAAACACGTTTAGCTGTAAGCATCGCAGCACCAGGTGTCTAAGCAACCTGATCACCGGCGGTGACGCCGCTGATACCTTATTGATCACCTGCACCACTCCCAGGTTATCCCCGTGAAACCTAACCTTTAAATTCCTAAACAACTCACCCCATAACTCCACTGCCAATACCACCGGGAACAGTTCCAAGAGCAGCATGTTCTTCAGCAAACCTGCGTCCTTCCACGACTGCGGCCATGGCCCTGCACTCCACTTACCTCGGAAAAAGGCTCCAAAACCTGCTGATCCCGCCGCATCCGTATACAACTCCATGTCAAAATTACTCACTGGCCCTGCCATCCACAACGCCCTGCCGTTGAACTTAGCCAGGAACGTGTGCCAAACTTTCAGGTCCTCCCTGTGAGCCTTCAGCAGACGTACGTAGTGCCTGGGAGATTCCACCCCCGCCGTACTTGCAGACAGCCGCCTGCAAAACACCCTTCCCATAGGCAAAATTCGACACGCAAAGTTCAACTTACCTAGCAATGATTGTAGCGCCCGTAATTGAACTTTCCGCAGCCCGCTGATAAACCGAATCTCCGCCTGTAACGCCGCCAGCTTATCCTCCGGTAGCCTACACTCCATTGCCTCGGTGTCCAGAATGATGCCCAAGAAACTCAACACCGTTTTGGGACCTTCCGTCTTCTCTGGAGCCAACGGGATGCCAAATTTCTCTGCAATATGCTCCAGCGTTGCCAACAGGACCGCACAAACTTCCGACCCCGGAGGTCCCACGCAAAGAAAATCATCCAAATAGTGGATGATGGAGCTCAATCCCGCGACGTCTCGGACCACCAATTCAATAAAGGAACTAAACTTTTCAAACAACGCACAGGATATCGAACACCCCATAGGTAAACAACGATCTATGTAGTATGCATCTTGCCAACAACAACCCAGTAAACGAAAACTTTCCGGATGAACCGGTAACAGGCGGAAAGCAGACTCTATGTCCGCTTTTGCCAACAATGCCCCTTGGCCATACTTCCTAACCCAAACTACTACCGCATCAAATGACGTGTACGACACCGCACACTCTTCCGGATTGATGGCATCGTTCACCGACCCCCCTTTTGGGTATGACAAGTGGTGTATCAGCCTAAACTTATTAGGCTCCTTCTTTGGCACCACCCCCAGTGGGGACACTACTAAATCCGGTATTGGCACTTCTGCAAAAGGACCACTCATGCGGCCTAACCTAACTTCTTTCTGTAACTTTTCACCCACCACTTCCCCAGGAAGCAACGCTGACTTCAAGTTGCGCGCCATCGGAGGCGTGTCAACCAATCGAGAAGGGATTCTAAAACCCTCCAAAAATCCCCGAGCTAGTAATCGTGCCGCCTCCCTATCCGGGTACCTATCTAGGAAGGGCTCCATCCTTCCCACTCTCACCGGCGTTGTCCCCTTTACTAGCAGACTCTCCGGCACGGCCTTTTCCGTGTTTGAAACACCGCGATAGCGGGTGGCTCCCCCCGCAGCCTGAACTTGCACGACCCTCCAAATCTACATGACCCTTCATTGAATTGCCAACAAACCCCCTTTTTTCTTGTGGCCGATTGACCGGAGTTGGCTGATCCACCGGCCCCCCCCTGAAAAAACTGACCCGTCGTCCCAGTGGAAGTCATGAGTCGCATCCATAGGCTGATGTCCTTGTGGTCCCATCTCAACGCCGGGCGGATGGCCCTCCGCTGTCGGAATTGCTCATCATACCGCAGCCAAGCCGTGCCCCCGTAGACTCTATAAGCTTCTCCCACGGCGTCCAAGTAGCAAAACAATGCCGAACAGTGCTCCGGATTCTTCTCCCCGATCACACTCGCCATGATCGCAAAAGCCTGCAGCCAGTTCGTAAATGTCCTTGGTATTAGCCTATACCTCCTTTTTTCCTCATCCTCTTTTTTAGTATCTTCTGGCTTGACTCTATCCAAATTAAACTTTTCCAGGGGCAATAGAGCAAAAATCTCTACGTATTCCCCCTTCCAAATTTTTTCTCTCACTTCCGGCTTTAGATGTGCTCCAAGCGGACCCTCAAAGCACACATAAACTTCACATTTTGCGGCATCCGCCAACCGCACTAAGTCTTGTTTCTTTACCCCTTCCCCCGCAGCCCCTTCAGGTGTCTTAAGAGCCTCTGCCTGCACAGCCGCCCCTGCGACTTCACGGGCGCCGCTCGCGCCGCACTAGGCCCAGTAGGAATACCCGTGCCCGCAACTGACTCCTCCCGCACCCCACGCCCCACCCCAGGATCAACCCATGCCGCCGCCGGAGACTGGCTCCCGCTTGGCCCTGGCTCAAACCTCCTTAGTAATTCCTTCAAGCCTGTGACGAAACCATGCAACCCTGCATCCGCCGATGCGCGGTCAGCGATCTGCGCGGCCAGATTAACAGGCACGGTCGCTGTCGACCGCCCCGCTGATACCGGACCCCCCCCACCCCCCGTCCCCACATCACACCCCACATTACAAGAATTATTAATACATGTCTTCTTACCCTGCTGCCTGGGAGCCTGTCCACCAGCCGAAGGTCCCGTCACCACTGCCACCGTCTCTTCTCGCTGCCCATCGCCGTCCGACTGCGACAGCTCACCTTCCGACCTGTCTTCCTCCAGAACTGCTCCGCTCACCGATGGCCCTCCAGCAGCTGCACTACTGGATGCCCCGGATGTGCCATGCTCCCCACTCCTGATCCGCACAGAGGATCCGCCCACCGATTTCTTGGTCGCCTTTCTCGGCCCAACGACCTCTTTTCTGTAGTGCCGCCCAAAGCCGCTACCCGCATCCCACTCTCTCTCCTCTCTCACCGTGGGGCCACCCATCACTGAGCCAGCTTGACCAGCTGCCGCAACATAGTCCATGCTCTGCTGTAGGCCCGCCCCTGCCGTGACTCTGCCTGGGGCCTGGCTTTCAGGGCCTGAGCTATCTTCCCCAGCATCCGAAATAGGACTGCTGGCTCTCCTCACTGTTGTTCTGCCACTTCCTCTGCTGAGCCTCTGTCTGTGCCCCATCTTCCCCACATCCTGCGTTGGCCATCCTGTCCTGCCCTGCTGTCCTTTCCTATCAAACGAGCGTGTGGGCTGGGGATTAGTCACCTGTCTCCTGCTTCTCAGCGCCGCTGCACTCTTCACAGGCGCTGCCTCCGACCGACCCGCCTCATCCCGCTGCTCATCCCTCCCAGGCTCCGAAGTGAAAGGGGGAAACGATCTCCTCCTACCCCCCTCCTGCTGTGCCGCTAATCGCTTCGCGGGCGGCCCAGAAACCGGCCGACCCGCTCGCCCCTTCTGCGCCTGCGTCCGCACAAGGAGAGGCACAGGGGCGTCAGGCGAGAAGCGAGTAGGCGGCCTGGTTCGCCTACCGCTCGCCGACTCATTTGCTATCGCCGGGGCCGCTGGGGAAGACTCACCCAGTGCCGCTGCTAACCGGCCCTCCAGCCATCCAGGTCCCCTAGACGCCGCCTCGGCCTTTAAACGAGCGAACAGGTCTTCCACTGCTGCCATGCTAGCACGCTTGTTCTTCCAAACACCAACTGAGCTGGGGAGGGATCTTCCCCCAGCTCGGTTAACTCTGCTCCGCCCCCCCATACTTTTTTCCACCAACCACAATCCTCCTTACAACCACTTCTACCTTGCAAGTACCCCTCTTAACCCTGTCATGCCCGCCCTCTGCCTATTCTTTTTGTCTTTTGGCTCCGGGCTTACTAACTTGCAGATAGTGTCCTGAATAGGACCCCAGTGTTGCAAGATAAAAATGCTAACCACTAGGCCAGCGTGCTGCCCTGCCCATTTACCTTGCACCTGTAGCCATGCCCCTTGTAGGGGTTGCTGAATGTGGTGGTTCCCCTGTCACCCTGCCCAGCCAGACATCCATCTCTCAGTCACTCAGAGACATAGAACAGTCCATAAGCTTTGTTTCTTGATTTTTTAATTGAGGGGATTGAACTTGGATGGGAAATTGGGAATTATGGGATGTCCAGGAATATTCAGTGCAAATTTGCTTGGGACTTCTATATACACTCCAGTCTTCTCTCCAGCACAAACTCTTGCTCCTTCACTCCTCCAGCATTTCACTTGCTGCAGACTGTTACTCCTCCAGGCTAGCTAGCACTGCATGGTTAGACCTGACACTAATTCACTGACACTAATTCAGCCAGACCTCAATGAACTGCCTTTTGCAGGCAGGGACCTCGGGCCCCTGTGGTGTATAAATAGTTTGGGTGCTAACTGTCCTCTGCTCAGCTACCAATCCCAGATAGCTCTCTTCAGGCCCTGCCAGCCAGCCTGGCTGCAATGACCTCTCTCCACTGCCCTTCCCACAGTCCTTTCGTCTGGCTCTTTACCCATCTCAAACTGCAATCTCCCAGTTCTCTCAGGCGTGCCTTCCCAGTCCTCCCGAATATGCTTCACTCACCAGCCCCCCTGGCTGCGACCAGTTGTCCTCCCTGTAGTCTAGTCTCTTAGCAGAGCTCTCCCCCACTATCCTCTCCTTGCTCTCTCATGTGCCTCTCCTTCCAGGATCTCTTCACTCCTCCTGGATGCACCCGAGCCCCGACCCAGTGTCACCCCCCCCCCCAGACTGGGGAGTTTCCCGTGGTCCCCAACAGCCTCCACACTCTCTCACTCCAGCTCTTCCACCCGACAACTCCTCCTCAACTGGGCTAACCCTAGGTATTTGAGGAGGCCTGCCCCCTGCCAATCCAAGTTGGGGATTGGCTGAGGCTCCTCAAGATACCCCAGGCAGCTCCACCTCTCCTCTCCACCTTTACTTCTATCATCTTTTAGAAAGAAGGGGGAGGCGAAGGTGATGCTACCTGTGAGTCACATAGCCCTGACCTAGGCCACTCCCAGCCCAGAATGAAAACAAACAGGCCTAGCCACCAGCTAGGCCAGCCTAAATTTTCCTACTCTCCAGAAAAAAAGTTTGGGTCCAGTTTGGGTCCTGGTCAAACACTGCATGGTGTTTGCTTGTTCTCCCTGTGCTTACTTGAGTTTCCTCCAGGTACTCCAGTTTCCTCCCACATTCCAAAAACATGAATGCTCCTCATTCATTCATTCATTATCTCCTGTATACAACATGGCCCTCGTATGATAGTCTACTGAGCAAGATGGCTGCCTCACTGTCTTCCTCAACAGCAGATAAAGTTCTTTGGTTCCCCACGGTGGAAAACACAATAGAAATATAAATCTTAACAGGTACAGCTCATACTTTACCACTTGCCACCCGCCATGTAGCAGAATGACGGTGGCAAAGAGGTTGTGCTATCCGGACCGCGGGGCGCGCAGCGCAGGGATCGGAGGTGCTGTGTGTCAGTCCGACACGCAGCAACTCCGATCGTGGTATGAAGCCTCTGACAGAGGCTTCTTACCACGTGATCAGCTGTGACCAATCACAGCTGATCATCTCGTGAACCAGGAAGTGCCGGTAAACTGCTTTCCTCGGTTCACGTTGACAGGGAGAGCCGATCGGCGGCTCTCCCTGTTGGGGGGGGGGTCTGTGCTGATAATCAGTGCATTGATTATCAGCACAGCCCCCATCAAATGGTGCCCATCAGCTGCCAATCAGTGCCAATCAGTGCCCAACACCTGCCAGCCTGTCCCCATAATAAACGCCTGTAAGTGCCCACAACAGTGCCAATCAGTGCCCACAACAGTACCAATCAGTGCCCAAAAAAGTGCCAATCAGTGCCCCTTCAGTAATGCCTGTCAGTGCACCATCAAAGTGCCAATCAGTGCCACTCAGTAATGCCTGTCAGCAGCTCCTCATTAGTGCTGCCTATCAAGTGCCGCCTATCAGTGCCCATAAGTGTAGCCTATCAGTGCTGTCAGTGCTGCTTATCAGTGCCGTCAGTGCCACCTATCAGTGCCGCCTATCGGTGCCCATCAGTTTTTTCTTTAAATTGTTGGTCATTTTTTGTTTATAGCGCAAAAATGAAAAAACGCAGAGGTGATCAAATACCACCAAAGGAAAGCTCTATTTGTGGGAAGAAAATTATAAAAATGTAGTTTGGGTACAGTGTTGCATGACCGCGCAATTGTCATTCAAAGTGCGAGAGTGCTGAAAGCTAAAAATTGTCCTGGGCAGGAAGGGGGGAAAGTGCCCTGTATGGAAGTGGCTAAATACACTGAGAAGCAGAGACAATGGGTATGAATCAGCATATAGTCAGGCAGTTGACAGAGCAGCAACTGGGCGCCTCTTTACTCTGACTTTTAGTTCCAAAAGTCCGACTCAGCAAAAGCGAATGTACACCAGGGATGTCCATCAGCATTGAGCACTGGTAATTTGGGAGAGGGAAGCTAACTGATTGCTGAAGGGAATCTGGGCTGGTATCAGCATAAAGGAACGCACACTTGTCACGCTTGTATTGAGGATTCCAGTCTACAGATCTGGCATGCCGGGCTTAATATTTGCAAGGGGTTGCATTTTTTTTTGGTATTAAAAACTTAAAGCGGAGCTCCAGCCCCCCCACCAAAAATGTTTAAGTCAGCAGCTACAAATACTGTAGTTGCTGACTTTTAATATTAGGACATTTACCTGTCCAGAGATCCCACGATGTTGGCACCCCAGCAGATTTTTTAACCAATTCTCGAGTGCTGCTGCCGCCATTCCATGTAAGGCAAACCGGCAGTGAAGCCTTCCTGCTTCACAGCCAGTTCCTTACTGCGCATGCATGAAGCGCGCAGCACTTTGTGAATGGCTCGGCGGCAGGAGAAGGAGGAGGGGGCTGAACTTCCAGAGAACCTCGTCACAGAGGTCACCTGGAAGTGGGGACGGGTACCTATCAAAAACAGGTACACGCCCCCCCAAAAAGGTACCGAATGGGTGGAGCTCCGCTTTAACCTCAAAAATAAAGGGGTGAGGGTTAACCACTTCCGCCCCGGCAGGTTTTTCCCCCTTAATGACCAGGCCATTTTTTGCGATACTGCACTGAGTTAGTTTAACTGACAACTGCGCGGTCGTGCGACGTTGTACCCAAACAAGATTGATGTTCTTTTTTTCCCACAAATAGAGCTTTCTTTTGGTGGTATTTGATCACCTCTGCAGTTTTTATTTTTTGCGCTATAAACAAAAAAAGACCGAAATTTTGAAAAATAACCCATATTTTTTACTTTCTGCTATAATACATATCCAATTGAAAAATGTAAAAAAAATCTAATTTCTTCGTCAGTTTAGACCAATATGTATTCTGGTACATACTTTTGGTAAAAAAAATCCCAATAAGCGTATATTGATTGGTTTGCGCAAAAAGTTAAAGCGTCTACAAATGAAGAGATATTTTTATGGAATTTTTATTTATTTATTTTACTGGTATTGGCAGTGATCAAGGTTTGGAACAGGAAAATCTGGATGCCGCACACTGGATAAAGTTGAAAAATCTTCTTTATTGTAAAACTTGGATCATCAGCTGTGTCTGTACTATCTGCCTGATTGTCCTGTATTTTTGATGATCCAAGTTTTACAATAAAGAAGATTTTTCAACTTTATCCGGTGTGCGGCATCCAGATTTTCCTGTTCCAAACCCTGCTTCAATTTGCATTTAGCCAGCACCTGGGACTCCCCTCCTCTGAAGGATTTACTAACATACACCTGGAATCAGGTCTACCTGAGCGGTGATTCATTTCATTCTTTCTTATTGGCAGTGATCAGCAATGTTTAGCCGGACTGCGACATTGCGGCGGACAAATCGGACACCTAGCTGACACTTTTGACACTTTTTTGGTCAGTGCTAAAAATATGCACTGTTACTGTACTAATGACTACTGGCTGGGAAGGGGTTAACACCAGCGGCAGTCAAAGGGTTAAGTGTGTCCCTAGGGGGTGCTTGCTAACTGTGTAGGGGAGGTGCTCTGACAAGGTAAAGACAGAGACCCGTGTTCCTTGTTCTGCCTCTCCTGGGAAGGATCACGGGTGGGCAGCGAACATCAGGTCCGGACCCGCTGATTGGCTCCCCCTCTGTCCAATCGTGCTTCCAGTGGCGCGTGTGCCCCCCCATGGATACTGCACAAAATGACGTACAGGTACGTCGTTTCACGCAGCCGGACTGCCTTGCCACTGTAAGTGTGCGGAAGGCGGTCCGAAACCCGTTAAAGTATAACTATAGGCAAAACTTTTTTTTTTTAATAGAGCAAGGGAAGGTTATAACCCATGTCAGATTTTTTTTTTCACCATTTGTGTACCATTGCAGAGATTTCCCTTCACTTCCTGTCCCATAGCCAAACAGGAAGTGAGAGGAAATGACTACAAATTAAGAAAATCCCTTGGGGACCCCCAGGTCATCAGAACTAGTGTCCCCCTTGGAAGATGTCCCTTCTATTACTTTTCTGGGGACAACTCAAAAATTGGGATTTTCTTTTACTTTCAATGATAATGGTAAACAGGACTAATAGAGAGGGTGGCTCTTCCTAATTTCCTTCAACTGCAATAAAAATTGACAAGTGTTCATATCCCTCTCCACTCTATCCAAATATAAAGAAAAAGTTTTGCCTTTAGATAATCTTTAAAGAGACCCATTTACAAGCCTTAAACATTACAGGTGAAAACAAAAAAATAAATAAATTCTTACCTGCACAGTTTTTCCTTTTTTTAAAATTTACAATGTGCTTTTTGATCTTGCTTGCAAATTTGACTACTTTAGTCACAGCCCCCTCCCTTCGTGCACGTCATAGCCCTCTCCTCTTCTAAGAGTTTTTTTTAAGTTTTTTTAAATATTTTTTTTAAAGGTAAAAACCACACAGATTATAACAATAGTAGTAATATCATTTAACATAGTAATTTGAGTGAGCCATGTAATCTAGGGGTTGTGTACATGGGTGGGATGACGACAGGAGTAAGATACAGCAAATCAAGGTAGTATCAATCATATAGAAGTAACTGGATGGATCTGTTATGGAGGTTCCCTAGGACTACAAGGAGGAACAAAAGAAACAAAAGAGAAGGTAGGGACGGTGGGAGAAGGAGAGTGGTGGGCACCAAGTTCTTGCTAAGGAGGTATGGGGGAGGGAGGCACCAGGGCTGTGGTTGAGTTATTGTCCGAGGTACTCTCCATCATGGTGTTGGTGAGAAAGGTTGAGGTTGATGGGTGAGAGGGGGTCCTGACGACGGACCTTTTGTATCCAGTTAAATGTTGAGTTCCACCGGTTGTGGGTTGACCAGCAGGAGAGTTCATCTTCACTGGGAGTGTTGGGAGAGACCCATAGTATGAGAATGAGTACTGTCTAAAGTTAGCAAGGTCTTCTGGAGATAATGCTAAGACCATGAAGTCTAGGAGTTTTTAAATACTGTCTGTGCAGGCCCAGCTCCTCTGCCCCACTCCCCATCTCTGTACATGACCTTTTATGAAGCTTTTATGAAGCTTTTATGAAGTTGAGGTCCACCGGTTGTGGGTTGACCAGCAGGAGAGTTCACCTTCCCTGGGAGTGTTGGGAGAGACCCATAGTATGAGAATGAGTACTGTCCAAAGTTAGCAAGGTCTTCTGGAGATAATGCTGAGACCATGAAGTCTAGGAGTTTTTAAATACTGTCTGTGCAGGCCCAGCTCCTCTGCCCCACTCCCCATCTCTGTACATGACCTTTTATGAAGCTTTTATGAAGTTGAGTTCCACCGGTTGTGGGTTGACCAGCAGGAGAGTTCATCTTCACTGGGAGTGTTGGGAGAGACCTATAGTATGAGAATGAGTACTGTCCAAAGTTAGCAAGGTCTTCTGGAGATAATGCTGAGACCATGAAGTCTAGGAGTTTTTAAATACTGTCTGTGCAAGGCCCAGCTCCTCTGCCCCACTCCCCATCTCTGTACATGACCTTTTATGAAGCTGCCAGGGGAGGTTGTGAGAAGTGGAATATTATAGATTGTCACTTGAGTGCTGACATCACATTCAAGAAGGAAGAACCTAGCAAAAGTCTCAGGGCTTTTGGATGTCTAAATGTCTACACAAGGCTTTTACAGGTAAATAAATGCATAAAATACAATAAATGCACATAAAATCTTTTGGGATGGGTGTTGAAGGGAATGGTCTGGAGACAGGTTCTCTTTAATGGACAGTGTAACAAAAATGGTATTCATGCTGGTTTTGGTCCAGACACAATATTGTTACAAAAACCATTAAGTGAATGTTCTGCGTGTCAAAGGGAAGATAGCAGTGAGAAAACGGAAGACCGCATTTCCTAGAGAGACAGAAAATAAATGTATTTCATTAACATTCCTGTCTTCTGCACTGACCATAATTCCGGCTCCTGGGATTCTACTGGTTGAGAGGAATGACAAGTGATTCATAAGATGTTTTTAAACTATCTTCCGCTCTTTTTCTAAATTTTTTTGGCGTCTTTGGATAATTATCTCAATGCTAGGATAATGTTGATAACATTTTTTTCCAAAAATAACCCTTAAAGGTGCACCGTCCATCTCCGAATGCAAATGGCGCGCAGACATTATTCGGGGACCCTTGTAGCAAAATGGTGAAAAAAGACCCAGAGGTTTGGCAGGTGAACTGGCCATTTAGTTTGCTAATTTGTGAACACGCTGAATTTGGGTCAAACTCTTGGTTGTCATTCCCAGAAGACACTTGATTGAGTACTGAAATCGCCTTTAGCATTACAGGAAATTCCAGTAATTCCTACTATTTTATTACAGATATTTATTTATCACCAACAAATTCCACATGGGGTGTGGGAGGAAACCCAGGCAGGCACAGAACAAACATGCAAACTCCATGTGTCTAGTGTTGTGGTTGGCATTTATGTAAGGCAGGAGTACCAACCACTAAGCCACTGTGCTGTCCTATATGTACTGTATATACAGTGCCTTGAAAAAGTATTCATGCCCCTTGACATTTTCCACATTTTGTCATGTTACAACCAAAAATGTAAATGTATTTTATTGGGATTTTATGTGATAGACCAACACAAAGTGGCACATAATTGTTGAAGTGGAAGGAAAATGATAAATGGTTTACCAATTTTTTTTACAAATAAATATGTGAAAAGTGTAGCGTGCATTTGTATTCAGCCCCCTTTACTCTGATACCCCTAACTAAAATCTAGTGGAACCAATTGCCTTCAGAAGTCACCTAATTAGTAAATAGAGTCCACCTGTGTGTAATTTATTCTCAGTATAAATACAGCTGTTCTGTGTAGCCCTCAGAGGTTTGTTAGAAAACATTAGTGAACAAACTGCATCATGAACCAAAGAACCACCAGACAGGTCAGGGATAAAGTTGTGGAGAAGTTGAAAGCAGGGTTAGGTTATAAAAAAAATCTCCCAAGCTTTGAACATCTCACGGAGCTCTGTTCAAACCATCATCTAAAAATGGAAAGAGTATGGCACAACTGCAAACCTACCAAGACATGACCGTCCACCTAAACTGACAGGCCAGGCAAGGAGAGCATTCATCAGAGAAACAGCCAAGAGACACATGGTAACTCTAGAGGAGCTGCAGAGATCCACAGCTCAGGTGGGAGAATCTGTCCACAGGACAACTATTAGTCGTGCTCTCCACAAATCTGGCCTTTATGGAAGAGTGACAAGAAGAAAGAATTGCTGAAAGAAAGCCATAAGAAGTCCCGTTTGCAGTTTGTGAGAGGGGGACACAGCAAACATGTGGAAGTTTGTGCTCTGGTAAAATGAGAACAAAATTTAACTTTTTGGCCTAAAAGCAAAACGCTGTATGTGGCGGAAAACTAACACTGCACATCACCCTGAACACACCATCCCCATCGTGAAACATGGTGGTGGCAGCATCGTGTTGTGGGGATGCTTTTTTTCAGCAGGGACAGGGAAGCTGGTCAGAGTTGATGGGAAGATGGATGGAGCCAAATACAGGACAATCTTAGAAGAAAACCTGTTAGTGCAAAAGACTTGAGACTCGGGTGGAGGTTCACCTTCCAGCAGGACAACAAAACATACAGCCAGAGCTACAATGGAATGGTTAAATCAAAGCATATTCATGTGTTAGAATGGACCAGTCAAAGTGCAGACCTGAATCCAATTGAGAATCTGTGGCAAGACTTGAAATTGGCTGCTCACAGACGCTCTCCATCCAATCTGACAGAGCTTGAGATATTTTGCAAAGAAAAATGGGCAAAAATGTCACTCTCTAGATGTACAAAGCTGGTAGAGACATCCCCAAGAAGACTTGCAGCTGTAATTGCAGTGAAAGGCGGTTCTACAAAGTATTGACTCAGGGGGGCTGAATACAAATGTACCCCACACTTTTCACATATTTATTTGTAAAACTTTTTGAAAACCATTTATCATTTTCTTTCCACTTCACAATTATGTGCCACTTTGTGTTGGTCTATCACATAAAATCCCAATAAAATACATTTACGTTTTTAGTTGTAAAATGTCAAAATGTGGAAAATTTCAAGGGGGATGAATACTTTTTCAAGGCACTGTAGCACCAACAGTTTACAGATTGTACATTCACTTAAACCCTTGCCCTCAAGGGGCACAATTGAAGGCCCCACCCTTCCTACATGCATATACACATTCCAGGGCCAGTTTAATATAGTATAATTTTATCATTTTAAAGTTGGCCTCATCATTGCCTTCTCATCAGTGCCCATCAGTGAAGAAGAAAAATTACTTATTTGCAACATTTTATAACAGAACAAGAAAAAAAAATTCTCCCCCAAAATTTTCAGTCTTTTTTCCTTTGTTTAGCAAAACATAAAGAAAAACACTGGTGATTAAATACCAACAAAAGAAAGCTCCCTATGTCTCCAAAAAAATGCTAAAAATGTCATATAGTGTAGCATGACCGCGCAATTGTCATTCAAAGTATGACAGCACTGAAAGCTGAAAATTGGCCTGGGCAGGAAGGGGGTGAAAGTGCCCGGTATTGAAGGGGTTAACATGAACTGTTAGACAGGGTCAATTTGGTTTTGTTGCCGGGTGACTGGAAAGTGAGCAGGGAATTTTTGTTGCATCAAAGCCCACCATGTAGGCCAGGGGGCAGGGGAAGAACCAAGCGGTAGGTACCCAAAGGGAAGACTCGCCCACACAGTGGCTGAGAATGGGGAGTGTATTGTTAACTGTTCCAGGCCCAACAATTGAGTCACTACAATGGTAATAACCAATCAGCAACACTCACAACAGAAGACGGAACTCACAGCAGGAGAGCGGTAGACCAAGGCCAGCAGCATCTATCATCGTAAGCACAGTCATTTGAAAGTTCTGAAGTAGGTTGTGTCAATTCCTCCTCCTCTGGAACTTTTCCCTGAGCTAGGTTTACTCTCCCTGTCAAACAGGTTCCTGTGCCTAACCTCATCACACACAGAATATGCGCCAGCCACAGTGAGCCAGTCATTTTTGTAAGCTCTGCCCTCACCCAAGATGGCTGTGGGGTCACCCAGGTGGCAGCATCCGTTTGGACAGCAGCCCACCCGATGACTGTGTGGAAACCTAAGAAGCATCCATATTCCTCTTGTCCTCCACTCTCCCTGCAAGGACGCACAGCACCACCCATGTAACCGCCCATGTAGGGAGGTCAAACTGCATCTGCCTACAAATGAAAAATAACGAAAGGTAGGTATGGCACTGTTCTAGGGTGCAATATCTGCGTAACTTAAGGATATCTCAGTGCAACAGTCTGTGTGACCCTATATAATATCTCAAGTGTAAACATAACTCTCAAATCAATTGATTGAAGCCATAAGCACGGGACCACCTATATATTTTATATGCAACTGCCTACAGCCACACATATGAGTTAAAACACATAAAGAGTTTGGGGAATGTTATCACACAAAAAAAAACACAACAGAAAATACAGACAAATTAGTTTCATTGGCCTTCAAAATAATCAGCATCCTTCACAACACACTTTCGGCAACGTTCATAAAGCTTTTGGAAACTGGAAAAACTTGGATTGCTGCCCCGTCCACAAATTGTGCGCCTTTCATGAAGCTCTTCGGGGGGGGGGGGGGGGGGGTTTGACAGAAAGAAGTCAGCAGAGTCACGGGGAAGACGGTCAACGCCATTTCATTGATTGCTGCTTGGATTCCGGATCAAACTGGTGGCAGATCTCGTCCCCTGTGGTGATGGTTTGCAGAAAGGATGGATCGTGGTCACACATGGCAATGAAATCTCCAGAAGTTTCCATCCATTTTGCTTAACTATGGTAAGACAGATGCAAGCTGGCCTAATACCTTTGCACATACCCTACTATTATGTTTGCCATCTTAAATAACCAGATGACACCCTTTTGGAGTTACCTTGGCCATACCGGCCATTTTATTAACAATAAACCATAAACTTATTTACAAACAATACTTTTTCAGATCAATCGTAACCATGTTGTAGATCTTTGAAGGCACTGAAAAGACCCAAAATTTACATAGTATCGGTGTGACACACCAGGTCCCCAGTCGCAGCACGCCGACTCTAGGACAATACCAACTCTTCAACTTCCAACGCTGATACCCATATCCAAATGGCCAGTTAAACCTGGCATCTTCCCGAGGATCCCATACCAAGATGGTTCCCCACTGTGCAATACTGTCTTAATTTAGAAGGCCTCCAAAGATCTGAACCGCTATAACTTACAATAAATGCCAAACGTTCCAAATATAATACAGACAACAGGGCGGGAAGGTGGGAGCTATTTCTTCATCCAGTGACCTCCAACTGACCACAGGACACTGGCCCCTCACTAACTATGCTGCATACCATCCTGGCCAACTCCTCTACTCTGACCAACTCAAAACACCCAGTTAACCCTTAATTGGAAAGCTGGCCCCGCTACCCTGTCATGCCAGCCCTGCGCCTATTCCTGCGTCTTTTGCTACGGGCTTCTCTTTCTGTTTGTCTGTCAGCTATGCGGCACAAACCGAGAACAGATCTTCCGCTTACCCAAATCTTCGCAGACGATGGCACCCACCATGTCTTTGCTAATGGCCATTCCCACCGCCATCAATCGTGGCTCATCCTCAGTCGTTTCTTTTCCATCGCGGAAGCATTGTCAATACATTTTTTACTCACGGCTTCCGTCCCGTACACTTGCCCAACATTTTATGCATCTCCACTGTTTTCCCCAATTTGTGGCAGAACTTGATGTTCACCCTTTGCTCCATTGCACTGTGATCCTACCTCTCACACTGATTATGTTCCACTGCCAGCAGCAGATGTACCCTGAAGTTCACGCGTGCTTCGCGCTAGGTGGCGCTGCTCGGCGTGTCTCTAGATAGCCATGTGCATGTGTGCGTACCCTGCCCATGTTGCTGCTGAGATATTGGACCATTCACAATTTTTTTTAGACACAGCTCGTATGCGTCTACGGAGGGGTGAGGTTTCTGTACTAAAGGCGTGCCGACTCTAGTGAATGAACTGTCATTGATAGACATGTGCAATTAGTTTCATTGCGAATTAGTTTTTGAAAAAATTTGTTAATTCGGAAACATCCAAATTAACAAAAACCCGTTTAACAAATTTTTCCGAATATTCGGAAATTTGAATATTCGTTAATTCGTACATACGAAAATTTGTAAATTCGAAAATTTGAAAATGTGTAAATTTTAAAATTCTTAAATTCATAAATTCAAAATTCAAAAATCCGAAAACCCGAAAATCTGTGCAATTAGTTTCATTGCGAATTAGTTTTTGAAAAAATTTGTTAATTCGGAAACATCCAAATTAACAAAAACCCGTTTAACAAATTTTTCCGAATATTCGGAAATTTGAATATTCGTTAATTCGTACATACGAAAATTTGTAAATTCGAAAATTTGAAAATGTGTAAATTTTAAAATTCTTAAATTCATAAATTCAAAATTCAAAAATCCGAAAACCCGAAAATCTGAAATAATAACTAACTATTAAATTATAGGTATTGGAATTTCCTTTCAAATTTAGCTGTTAGTGAATATAACGAATACGAATTTATCCGAAGTTACGAATTATCCAAAATGACAAATGCCGCATCTAAACGAATGGAACATAACAAATTAATAATAATAAATATCAATACTAATAATAATAAAAACTTTGTATTAATATTATTTATTATTAATTTGATCCATTCCATTTGTTTACATGCAGCGTTCGTTATTTCGGATAATTTGTAACTTCGGATAAATTTGTATTCATTACGTTCACTAACAGCCAAATTTGAAAGGAAATTCCAATACCTATAATTTAATAGTTAGTTAGCATTTTTTTCATTTTTTTATTTATTATTGCTTATATGTTTTGTAATTAAAAGAATGAATAAAAAGTTGTATGTTAAAAAAGTTAGTTAGTTATTTTTTAGAATTTTCGGATTTTCGTTCTTCCGAATTTTCGGATTTTCTCTCTTATTTTAGAATTTTCAAATTTTCAGACTTTCAAATTTACGAATTTTCGAATTTACGAATTGCGATCATAACGAATGACCTCGGAAAACAAAAAAAAAAAGCAAAAAAAACCTGAATGAAACGAAAATGGACACATTTTTCGGCAGTGCACATGTCTATTCATAGACACCTCTTGGTTTCTCATTACAATCGAGAGCAGACAGAATGAGCTCTCGATCACGTGACCACTGTGACTGCCAATGGTCACAGGATTTGGAAGTCTGGGCGTATAGACATCACTTAAACGGACGCCAGGCCTTGGCGGGAAGCAGTTTAACCGCTTCCCGCCCGCCGGCCGTCAAATGACGGCTGGGAGGCGCGGCTCTCGTTCTGGGTGGACGTCATATGATAGCCTCCTGGACAACCGCTCTCTCGTGCGATCGGTGGTGTGGTGTGTGTTAGTTTGACACACCGCTACACCGATCTCAGTAAAGAGCCTCTGTTGGAGGATCTTTACAACGTGATCAGCCATTGATCACGATGTAAACAGGAAGAGCCGTTGATCAGCTTTTCCTCACTAGAGGAGAGCCGATTGGCTGCTCTCCTGACAGGGAGGGGTCTGTGCTGATTGTTTATCAGCGCAGCCCCCCCTTGGATGCCCACCTAGGACCACCAGGATGCCGACAGGACCACCAGGGTTGGCCACCATACTGGACCACCATGTATGCCACCCTAGACCACCAGGGAAATGCCAATCAGTGCTCAGGCAGCTGCCAATCAGTGCCCATCCCCAATGCCTGCCAGTGCCATCAGTGATGCCTAACAATGTCATCTATCAGTGCCGCATATCAGTGCCCATCAGTGCCACGTATCAGTGCCCATCAGTGCCCATCAGTGCCCAGCAGTACCGCCTATCAGTGCCACCAATAAGTACCCATCAGTATCGCCTATGAGTGCCTATCAGTGCCCACCAGTGACACCCATGAGTGCTCAACAGTGTCGCCTATCAATGCCCATCAGTGCCGCCTATCAGTGCCCATCGTCAGTGCCTGTCAGTGCCCATCAGTACCACCTCATTGGTGCTGCCTTATCAGTGCCCGTTAGTGCCCATCAGTACCACCTAATGGGTGCCACCTTATCAGTGCCTATTAGTGCCCATCAGTACCACCTCATTGGTGCCGCCTTATCAGTGCCCGTCAGTGCCGCCTTATCAGTGCCCATCAGTGAAGTGAACTTACTTATTTACAAAATTTTATAACAGAAACAAAAGAGAAACTTTTTTTTTTCTTTTTAAGGTCTTTTTTTATTTGCTTAGCAATAATTAAAAAAACGCAGAGGTGATCAAATACTCTATTTGTGGGAACAAAATGTTAAAATTTCTGTTTGGGTACAGTGTAGCATGACCGCGCAATTGTCCTGGGCAGGACAATTGTCAATTGGCCTGGGCAGGAAGGGGGGAATGTGCCCGGTATTGAGGTGGTTAAGAAAGACAACATCAGAACAAAAGGACAGTGTTACGGAATACAAGACTGCAGATAGAGTTTTGCTTCACACAGGACAAATTCTTGGCCGCAGTTACCTTTTTCAAAGGCGGTTATGGTCTTTGTCAAGGTGACATAATGCAAAGCCAATGCCTCTGGCTTTGTAGGAATTCAAGAAGAATTAAAAACGACGGTTTCCAAGTGAATTTCAGGTTACCAGATTTTCTAAAATAGGAAATGGACAATAAAGCGGAGGTCCAGAAGAGGAAATTGCTGTCCTCCTAATAGAGCCTTTTATTCGGCTTTGACATCACATGAAATGTCAACGGATCTATTGAGCCATAATTCTGTTTTTCTATTTTTCTTTTTTTTACTCACTGCGCAAGGGAGTGGCGAGGAAAGGCATTGCCGAGAAGACGAATTCGATATTGTGGTATGATGTCTTGTCTGATTATTTATGCCCGGGCTCTCGCTGTTACAGACTGGGATCAATTCAGTTTTATTTGCCGCTGACAAGGGATGTTGTAACTCATGTGGGAGTCAGACTTTATTTTAGGAGTCGAGTTTACTTTGGGCTGTAAAGTCTCATAATTAATATTTTTTTATGAACTGACTGTTAGACCCTCTGTTTAGGTTATTTTGGCTTTGTATGTTTTGAAAAAGTGGTTAATGACGAAAAATGAATTCGCAAAGAGACTTCACAGGAGACTACGAAGAGGTCTGTGGTTCATAGGACACTAAAATTAAAGAAATGAATCCAGACTTGAAATAACAACAATATCAGATTATAATTTTTTTTTTCCCACAAAGTTCATAGCAGGGTGGATTAGCTCTTGTCACAAGAATAGTTCTAGAAAGGAAAAAAAATAATCTTCAGATCCTTGCATTGGACACTTATTCTTTTTCGGGGGGGTGGGGGTGGGGGGGGGTGGCAAGATTTGGACATGTTGCTGTGTAGCCATGTGGGCTAGAAAGTTAGGCTCAGGGTAAAGCAAAAATTCTGAGTCAGAGGGACTGCCTTGCAAAAGTATTCACCCCCCCCCCCCCCTTGATTTTTTACCTATTTTGTTACATTACAGCCTTTAGTTCAATGTTTTTTTAATATGAATTATATGTGATGGATCAGAACACAATAGTCCAAGTTGGTGAAGTCAAATTAGAAAAATATATACATAAAACTATTTTTCAGAAATAAAAAATTGATAATTGGCATGTGCGTATGTATTCACCCCCTTTGTTATGAAGCCCATGAAAAGCTCTGGTGCAACCAATTACCTTCAGAAGTCACATAATTAGTGAAATGATGTCCACCTGTGTGCAATCTAAGTGTCACATGATCTGTCATTACATATACACACCTTTTTGAAAGGCCCCAACACCTAAGCAAGAGGCACCACTAACCAAACACTGCCATGAAGACCAAGGAACTCTCCAAACAAGTAAGGGACAAGTCAGGTTTAGGTTATAAAAAATATCCAAATCTTCGATGATCCCTAGGAGCACCATCATTAAAGGGAGTTTAACAAGACACGTAGCCACTCATTAAAATTAGAAGAAAATAGGTTTAACCTTAAACTACGTAGAGGGTTCTTTACTGTAAGAGCGGCAAGGATGTGGAATTCCCTTCCACAGGCGGTGGTCTCAGCGGGGGGCATCAATTAGATAAACACCTTAACGACCTTAACGACCACAACATACAGGGATATACAACGTAATACTGACATATAATCACACACATAGGTTGGACTTGATGGACTTGTGTCTTTTTTCAACCTCATCTACTATATAACTATGTAACTATAACCAAATGGAAAGAACATGGCACAACAGCAAACCTGCCAAGAGATGGCCGCACACCAAAACTCACGGACCGGGCAAGGAGGGCATTAATCAGAGAGGCAGCACAGAGGTCTAAGGTAACCCCGGAGGAGCTGCAGAGTTCCACAGCAGAGACTGGATTATATGTACATAGGACGACACAAAGCCGTACGCTCCATAGAGTTGGGCTTTACAGCAGAGTGGCCAGAAGAAAGCCATTACTTTCAGCAAAAAAACAAAATGGCACGTTTTGAGTTTGCGAAAAGGCATGTGGGAGACTTCCAAAATGTATGGAGGAAGGTTCTCTAGTCTGATGAGACTAAAATTGAACTTTTTGGCCATCAAAGAAAATGCTATGTCTGGCGCAAACCCAACACATCAAATCATCCAAAGAACACCATCCCCACAGTGAAACATGGTGGTGGCAGCATCATGCTGTGGGGAACAGGATACAGACAACTGAACAAAACCAACAAGGGTTCTAACTATCCCTTCCTTTATTAAAATCTAAAAACAAAGCTTTGGCTAGAAGATCAACTTAACAACTTCCCGACCAGTCACGTATCTGATATGTCACTGGATTTCAATTGGTTATACTGTGATGGCAGGCATCATCACGGTACCGTTTTTTTAAAGCTTACGGTCGGCTCTCTTGTAAAAGCAATCCTAGTGGCTAACTAGCAGCTGGATTGCTTTTACAAGCAGCCGGAGGGGACACCCCCTCCTGCTGCCTTCTGTGGCTTTACCAGGGTCTCCCGTTCCACGGGAGTCTCGATCGACCAGCTGGTGCTTCCACCGGCTGATTAGAGAGCTGAACAAAGACCGGGTTGGCTTTGTTCGGCTCTCAGCTATAGTAACCTGGAAGCGATGACCTGACATGACTTCGGGTTACCTGGATGTAAACGGCACCATTTTTAAAAATCTAAAGCATTAGAACACACCGATCTTGGTGTAATCAAATGCTTTTAAGGGCAGAGGAGGGATTTGGGGTCTTAAAAAGAGGAGCTGTCACATGTCTATTGCTGTCACAAAGGATGTTTACATTCCTTGAGACAGCAATTAAAGTGATACACATTTTTTTTAAACAACAGTGTAAAAATAAAATAATAATTAAAAATAAAATGTAAAAAAAATAATTAAAGTGCCCCCCCTATCCCTCCGGTGCTCGTGCACAAAGGTGAACGCACGCATGGGTCCTGCACACACACAAATCGTCCCACACATGTGAGGTATCAACGTGAACATCAGATCATGGGCAGTAAATCTAGCACCAGACCTCCTCTGTAAATCTAAATGTAGCGCTGGTAGATTTACGATCTACCATCTGATAGGTAAATTTAGTGAATTGCTCATTAGGGGAAGTTAGATTTGCCTCTGTTCCAGCTTGGCTGACATTGCGTGTGGTTCCACACTGAGCCGGTGGGTGTCGTTGTTACCATTGGCTGGTGTTGGAAAGGCAACGTATTAAAGCGTATGGGTGCTCCTCTGTCCTGGAGACAACTAGGTGGAGGTGGTCCTCCGAGTTGCATTCTGGGAGAGGGTATTTATGGGACAGACGCCATGCTTAGGGGTCGTCAGCCTGTCAGCCCTCCTGGCTGACAGGTATGCGTTAGAGTGCTACCCCGTGGTCCTCCGTTCCGGTGGGGAGGAACTGTGCCCCATCGTTGGTGTCATTGGTAGGAATTGTGCCCCTTCCTTGGTTTCAGTAAATGAATTAGTGCCCAGAGGGCCGGATAAAAGTAAGCAAAGGGCCACAGTTTGGATACCACTGTTCTAGAGCCTCTGCTTTAAAAAAAAATATATATAAGTTAGGGGGTTCTAAGACATTTTCTAGCAAAAAATACTGATTGTTACATGTAAACAAAAAGTGCCAGAAAAGGCCCGGTCTGCAAGTAGTAGGTTTGCAGGAGTTGATATCTAAGGTGCTATAAAGGTGAAGGTAACCAAACCTCATATATCATCCTTTTTATGGGATTAATTTTGAAGAAATCTCTCTAGCACATGGTAATAAAGCAATCTTCCTAAATGCACACACACCAGGCAACATATTTTTGTGATTGTCACAGATTTAGCACAACACAACAATACAGAATATAATGTAATCTTGACACTCCCCCGACGCCAACAAAAACCATTAGAGTGTATTATATGCGACTTACACCACGCTGTTAAACATCAGCAAAGGAATGCTTAAATATACATCCATGTGGGGCTGTGCCTTTACCTGCCCCGCTACAGCTGGACTTCATTTTAAAGCATCAAAAAAACAGAAGGACGAGAACCCAATATCGTAACAATCCGCGGAACACATTGAAACACTTGAGCGAGGGGATCTTTGATATTCCGTAGACTGCAAACTGTAAAGTTATCCATGCAGTTACCAAAAGGCATACTTTCTTGATTTCAGATCATTTCCTGGAGAGTTACGTTTTATTAAATCCAATTTTTTTTTCCTTTTCCGTATATAAAACATCAAATGCGCGCCGTAAAAGTGTCAGAAAACACAGCAACTTTGTCATTTTTTTAGTAGGCCAAGGACTCTACATAAAGACAAAGGTGTATTCACAAAAAGAGGCTGTAAAGGAGAAAATCCAGCCAATTCAAGGCCTCCACTTTTAGATTCTGTGCAGTTGATAGAGCGGCTGAATAGATTATGTTTTGATTATCAAGGTTGCCTCTTTATACAGACAGGGCAAAGTGTATTTGAAAATGGATGGACTGTAGCTATAAGTTTTTCAGGCCGCTGAAGAGGTCACGACTGACGAAACATGTTGGGTAGAGCCTGGGAGTCTGAGGGAAAACTGGCTGTTTACTGAGTGGAGTGATCTTTGCTCTCGGATGTGAGTGGCTTATCTTCATCGCAGTGCTACTGACTTTCTGTGCAAAGTGATTCTATCTGCAACACTATGTGAGTGTGTCACGGAACCGTCCAGCACCCAGCTTGGGTGCTTCCGTCAAGATATAGCTTCCTCCAGTCTGGACATAGGAACCAGATATTATAGCTGACCATCCAAGACTAGCCAACAAATAGCTTATATACGAACTGGCACTCTTTATTGAAAACCCACAGAGAATCAGGGATGGGCCGAATACCCCCATGTTCGGTTCGCAGTAGAACTCCCGAACAGGGAAAAAGTTCTAACCCGAACAGCGAACCCCATTGAAGTCTATGGGAGCCGAACAGGAAAAATCAAAAGTGCCCATTTTGATGGCTTATATCAAGTAATTGGCCATAAGGGGTATGAGGGTCAGCAAAACTGACATTTCTAAAAAAAATCCAATTTAAAAGGACTTGCGGTTACAATTGCCAGCACCCGGCTTTTAAAAATTAAAAGAAAAAACAGCGTGGGGTTCCCCACAAAATCCATACCAGACCCTTATCCGAGCATGCAGCCTGGCAGGTCAGGAGAGCGAGACACCCCCTTCTGATCCATTCCAGGCCACATGCCATCAACATGGGGTAGTGGGTGCTTTGGGGCGGGGGGGGTTCGGGTCCCCTAACCCCAAAGCACCTTATCCACATGTTAATGGGGACAAGGGCCTCTTCCTGACAACCATGGGCAGGGTCTTCGGGAAGCCCCCCCAGATTCCAGCCCACCCCCCTATGTTACATCATACCCCTATCCAATCACCAAAAAAGTGTCAAAAAGTAAGAACCACAGGAAACAGTCTTTTACAATTCCTTCATTAAAAAATAAAAAAAGTGTCCCTCGATGTAAATCCATCGTCAATCACAACGCCCACTGGTCCCTAAAAATAGTAAAAAATTAAAACGCTTCCTCCTCCTGGGAGGCTTCCCTCCATCTGCTTGCTCTGCACTTTAACAGTTTTTATATAGGCAAGGGACGGGGCCACCCAGTTGCATCACTTGGTGCTACCGCCCCCTTCTGACATCAGGAGCAGTCATGTGATGTCAGAAGGGGGTGGGGCCACCCAGTTACTCCACCAGGTTTCCCTTGCCTATATAAGAGCTGTCAAAGCTTCGGGTCCGTCGGGCATCGTGATTGACCATGGATTTACATCGAGGGACCCTTTTTTTTCTATTTTTTTATTTTTTAATAAAGGATTTGTCAATAACTGTTTCCTATTTTTCTTACTTTTTGACACTATTTTTGGTGAATGTGTATAGATACAATGTACCTGATACCCATTCACATAGGGGCGGAGTTGGGATCTGGAGGGCCCCCTTGTTAAAGGGGGCTTCCAGATTCCGATAAGCCCCCCGCCCACAGACCCCAACAACCACACCCCAGGGTTGTCAGCAAGAGGCCCTTGTCCCCATCAACATGGGGACAAGATAAGGTACTTTGGGGTTGGGGGGGTTCTCGCTCATCCGCTCCCCTTTCCGGACCTACTTGCATGCTCAGACTAGGGTCTGGTATGGATTTTGGGGGGGACCCCACGCCGTTTTTTTTCTGTCCGAAGGGCCTGGTATGGACTGGGGGGGGACCCCATGCTATTTTTTTCTTTATTTTTTTTAGCGGCACTTTTTTTTCTTTTTATTCATCTGTCAGCGGGGAAACCTATTGACAGCTGATGACTCATCGGTTGTTAAGGACGCAATGGCTGGCTTCCTGGCCCCTTTCCTTAACAACCAGTTTAAAAGCTTTGCCCAATCAGGGTACAGAATACAATGTGCAACACTCAGTGCATTGCAGAGTGTTCGTCAGGGCGAACACCCTGCAGATTCGAACTCATGCTCGGGCCGAACCATTCGCCCATCCCTACAGAAGCAGTCTTTCTCAACCTTTGCAACACAAAGGAACCCTTGAAATAACTTTCCGGTGTCGGGAAACCCCTGGTAAAAATGACTATATCTACAACTCATGACACATTAGTGTGGTGGTCAGTGGGAAGAATGCTCCGAGTCCTTACACTTGTGGTCAATGGGAGGAATTCCCCCTTATAGATAGCTAAAAAGATCAATGGTGTCAGTGCAAACTTATTTGCGAGGCAGAAATTGTCATTGCTCAAGGAACCCCTAGCATCCCCTGGAGGAACCCTGGTTGAGAAACCTTGCTGCAGAGTATATATAGTACACCAGATCAGATGAGCCTGATCACATGATCGTATACTGTAAACAGGAATATAATTAACATAGCTAAGGAACAGCCAACATACACATAATGCTAATCCACATCCATCAACTAATAGCTGACAGTGATATAATTAACATGAGCTAATTAACTAATCACTTAAACCAGCCTAGGTGACTAGACCATTTGACACCTACAACCCTCAATACAAAGTACTGTACAATACACATTATTATAAGTATAAACACAGAAATGAGCAGACAGACAGCAGCAATAGGTGACTCCACTACACAATTAACATTGGGAGAGACATACTTAGCAGAATCAAGTTACCTGGAGCTGATGATATTAACATCTGCTCTGAGTATCACAATCTAAAGCAGTCATTGCTGGCTATGGGCACAGAGGCCCTATATCTGTATCCCGGGCCTAGATTCCTAGAGACTGTGTCTTTCAGGGAGAGAACCCCGAATCCAAAACAAGATCACTCCAAGGGTCCCCCAGGCACACACCTCCCAAAGAATAGAGCCCCATAAAAAACAAGGGCCCATAGTCAGTAGGCAAGAGGCCTTCCTGCAGTCCCCTCCAAAAGCCTGTCCTGGTTGGGTCTGTCACAGAGCGCATTTTTAATTGTTGTTTATCCACATTTTTGTTTTACCCCCTTTAACTGGCAATTGCGCGGTCACGCAGCACTGTACATAATTGAAACTTATATTGTTTTTTTTTTTTTACACAAATAGAGCATTATTTTGGTGGTATTTAATCACCATTGTCATTTTTTATTGTTTATTATTTAGTCTGTAGAAACGTTTTAGAGTCCACAAACTATGGTATAAATCTGAAACTTGATCAATCCTGATGTACTGACGGCCTATCTCATTTCTTAAGGCTCAAAAATAGCAGAACAGTACAAATATCCCTCAAATGAATCTTTTTTGGATAGTAGACAGTCCAAGATATTTAGTAAGAGGGATGGTGAGTTTTTTGAAGTTGTATTTTTTTGGAAAATGAAGAAATGTAAAAAAATTTTTTTGTTCACAATCTTTTTACATACCGTCACCAATGCAGTACACCGTCATCATATAACAGGTGTGATGGTGATCAGGGACACTGACTGGATACAGTATGAAAAAAAATGTTCATTTTTTTTTCTCTTTTTAAATATTTTTTTATTTTTTTATTTTTTTTAGAACTGTACTACTCTGGGGACGTGATCAGGATTTATGATTGCTTATAACAGTGCATTTTACAGTTATAAGCAACCATTTTTCTGAGTGAAAACTACCCACATGTGTTTACTATTGTGATTAGTTGTGATTAGCCAAAGATAATCACATGGTACAGATGGGCTATGATTGACCCTGTCTGTACCATGTGATGACTGTGACCAATCACAGAGTTAATCACAATAGTACACAATAAAAAGCATGTATCAAAGCCTTTCATGTGATCTGCTGTGATTGGCCACAGCGGTGACATGGTACCGGCAGCGGGCTGGTACAGTGATCTGTCATCAGCTGTGTCCAGTGGACGTGGCAGGTGACAGATTGAGCGGGAGCATGGCCCATGGGGAACGTGTGAGATGCGATCCAGAACAACAGTGCTCCCTCCCGGCCGTCATTTTACAATAAGCTGGGTGGCAAGAGGTTAAAGGTAGTCCCAATGTTGATAGGAAAGGGACTGGGCTGGGAGTAGGAGGTATGTACCCCCCAGGTCACTTGTAATAAGATATGTTGGGCTGGTTGCTTTGAGCAGAGATAGTTCACCATTCAGACATTAATCCGGTCAGGGTCTACAGTCAATGACACATGGGGGGCATTATAAAGCTACTGGCTTTCCAGTAAGACTTGTGATTACAGCAATTGGCAGAAGAAAGTCCTTCAGAACCAACTTTCCTTGCAGGCCTAAGTTTTCATGTGATTGAATGCCAAAGCCAATAATGGAAGACCAGAAAAGGAGGGTCTCGAAAAACCATGGAATTTAGGAACAGTCCACTAATCATTGCAGAAACATGGCACAATTTTTGTAGTATAATTTTTGTAGCCCATAGAAATCTGTCCCTACTATGAAAGGACTAGTGGGTTATGCTACCCCCCCCCCCCCCAATTCAAATGACAAAGATCCACTGGCTGCTGATTCTATAGACACTGGAGTTCCAATTCCTGGCAAAGGTGCAAGAAACCAGATACATGTCCTGGGCACCATACTCATAGTTCATAGTTCCTAGCTGTCCCTGGGGATGGGCGAACGGTTTGGTCCGAGCATAAGTTTGGTTGTTTGGACGTTCCGCAAACAACAAACAATATGCGGTGTTCACGGCAAATTCAAAAGCCGCGCAACACCGTTAAAGTCTATGGGACACTAACATGAAAAACCAAAAGTGCTCATTTTAAAGGCTTATATGCAAGTTGTTGTCATAAAAAGTGTTTGGGGACGCGGGTCCTGCCCCAGGGAACATGTATCAATTAGGGATGAGCCGAACACCCCCCGGTTCGGTTCGCACCAGAACCCGCGAACGGACCGCAAGTTCGCACGAACGTTAGAACCCCATTGACGTCTATGGGACTCGAACGTTCGAAATCAAAAGTGCTCATTTTAAAGGCTAATTTGCATGGTATTGTCCTAAAAAGGGTGTGGGGACCCGGGTCCTACCCCAGGGGACATGTATCAATGCAAAAAAAACTTTTAAAAACGGCCGTTTTTTCGGGAGCAGTGATTTTAATGATGCTTAAAGTAAAAAAAAAAAAAGTGAAATATTCCTTTAAATATCATACCTGGGGGGTGTCTATAGTATGCCTGTAAAGTGACGCGTGTTTCCCATGTTTAGAACAGTCCCTGCACCAAATGTCATTTTTAAAGGAAAAAATCTCATTTAAAACTGCTTGCGGGTTTAATGTCATGTCGGGTCATGGCAATATGGATGAAAATCAGTGAGACAAACGGCATGGGTACCCCCCAGTCCATTACCAGGCCCTTTGGGTCTTGTTTGGATATTAAGGGGAACCCCGCACCCAAATTAAAATAAGGAAAGGTCCCTATATACTCTGAACAGCAGTATACAGGCGGTGCAAACAAGACAGGGACTGTAGGTTTGTTGTTAAGTAGAATCTGTTTGTAATTTTGAACATTTTTAACGTGTTTAGCTCCAGCCAAAAAATCTTTTCTAAGCTTTTTGGAAAACATAGGGAAGGGTTATCACCCCTTTGACATTTGTCTCACTTTTTTGTCCCAATGAAAAATGTTTTTTGAAAATTTGGGTTTTTTTGTGGAACAAGGATTGGAAAGCATCAGTGGAAAGGAGAAATTGTTTTCCCATATTAACTCTTACATGAGAGAATTTCCCTTCCTAGGGGTAGATTTCATCTCACTTCCTGTTGTCTCCTTCCGTTTGCAAGTAGGAGTCGTTTGTAAGTTAGATGTTTGAAAGTAGGGTCCTGCCCTATATACTCAGCAGAAATTTGGGCCTTAGGTGTTGCTGTGGCCAAAACACTGTAAGCCCTCACAGGGCCCTGCTGTGAAATATTAGATCAAGAATTGTAATTACATGCCCCTGTTGAACAGGAGCTGAAAAATTAGGCCTTAGGCACTGGTGCTGGTGCCACAACACTGCAACCCCTCACAGACACTGTAGTTGGAACGCAGGAACGAGCCCTGCTGCAAAGTATTGCATCAAAAATTGTAATTACACACCCCTGTTAGACAGGGGCAGAAAAATTGGGCCTTAGGCACTGGTGCTGGTGCCACAACACTGCAACCCCTCACAGACACTCTAGTTGGAATGCAGGAACGAGCCCTGCTGCAAAGTATTACATCAAAAATTGTAATTACACGCCCCTGTTAAACAGGGGCTGAAAAATTGTGCCTTAGGCACTGGTGGTGGCGCCCAGAACCAAAAATGTTCTTACAAGCTATCAGCGTGATGATTGAGGAGGAAGAGGATAATTACTCAGGGATAGTCACTCAGCATCAACATAGGCAGTCTTTGAAGGGATCTGAAAAAAATTATTCAGTTACATCAGCATCAGGTGCTTGGTAGCTGGTGGTGATCCAAGACTGATTCATTTTTATGAAGGTCAGCCGATCGACCGAGTCAGTGGACAGACGCACCCTGTGATCGGTTACCACGCCTCCAGCAGCACTGAATGTGCGTTCCGAAAGAACGCTGGATGCAGGACAGGCCAGTAGCTCAATTGCATACTGTGCAAGCTCTGGCCAGTGATCCATCCTCAAGACCCAGTAACCCAGAGGATTTTCGGTGGGAAAGGTGTCCAAGTCTGATCTTGCCCCTAGGTATTCCTGCACCATGTAAAACAGACGCTGGCGATGGTTGCTGGAACCGATCATACCTTGGGGCTGCGGACCAAAAAATTGTCTGAACGCATCGGTCAGACGGCCACCTTCTCCACCGCTCCTTCTTTGACTGACCGAAGCCTCAGCAACACGTTGTCCAGAAACAGGAGTTTGTAACCTCCCAGTCTCTGGGAACGCGTTGCACAGACCTTTCTGCAAGGCCTCCCGAAGATGTTTCATCCTCTGCTCCCTCTGCGATGGCAAGATAAGGTCCGCAACCTTACCCTTGTAACGTGGATCAAGGAGGGTTGCCAGCCAGTATTGGTCCTTCTCCTTGATACCACGAATACGAGGATCCTTACGCAGGCTTTGCAGGATCAGGGAGGCCATGCAGCGTAGGTTTGCTGAGGCATTCGGTCCGGAGTCCTCTGGGTCACTAAGGACAACAACGTCCGCAGCCACCTCCTCCCAGCCACGTACAAGTCCATGTGTTCCTTGGGACTGATCCCTTAAAGACTGCTGATGCTGAGTGCCAGGCTCCACCTCCATACTGACACAATCTTCCTCCTCCTCCTCCTCCTCGTCCTCTTCCTGTGTGATCGGCGGGCACGCAGGAACACTGTCTGGATAAAGGGGGCCTTGAGAGCTAAGGAAGTCCTCCTCTTCCTGCCTCTGTTCTGCCTCAAGTGCCCTGTCCATTATTCCACGCAGCGTGTGCTCCAACAGGTGGACAAGGGGGACAGTGTCACTGATGCATGCACTGTCAGTGCTCACCATCCTCGTGGCCTCCTCGAATGGTGACAGGACAGTGCATGCATCCCTGATCATGGCCCACTGGCGTGGGGAAAAAAAACCAAGGTCCCCTGACCCTGTCCTGGTGCCATAGTCGCACAGGTACTCATTGATGGCCCTCTGCTGCGTGTGCAGCCGCTGCAGCATGGCCAATGTCGAGTTCCACCTGGTGGGCATGTCACAGATTAGGCGGTTCTTGGGCAGGTTAAACTCCTTTTGGAGGTCCGTCAGCCGAGCACTGGCATTATATGACCGGCGGAAATGCACACAGACTTTCCTGGCCTGCCTCAGGACATCCTGTAAGCCCGGGTACCTGCCCAAGAACCGCTGCACCACCAAGTTAAGGACGTGAGCCAAACAGGGCACATGGGTCAGTTGTCCCTGTCGGAGGGCAGAGAGGAGGTTGGTGCCATTGTCGCAAACCACCATTCCTGCTTTAAGTTGGCGTGGCGTCAACCACCTCTGAACCTGCCCCTGCAGAGCTGACAGAACCTCTGCCCCAGTGTGGCTCCTGTCCCCCAAGCACACCAGCTCAAGCACCGCATGGCATCTTTTGGCCTGCGTACTTGCGTAGCCCCTTGAACGCCTACGGAGCACCGCTGGTTCCGAGGAAGAGGCCATGGAGGAAGAAGAAGAGGAGGGGGTGGAGGAGAGAGGTGTGTCACAATCAGCATTTTGGAGGCGTGGTGGCGGAACAACCTCCAACACTACTGCACCTTGTCCTGCATCCTTCCCAGCTGCCAGCAGAGTCACCCAATGCGCCGTGAAACTTAAGTAACGTCCCTGTCCATGCCTGCTGGACCATGAGTCAGCGGTAATATGCACCTTACCGCTGACCGCCCTGTCCAGCGAGGCATGGACATTGCCTTCCACATGCCGGTAGAGAGCCGGAATCGCCTTCCGTGAGAAAAAGTGGCGTTTGGGTACCTGCCACTGAGGAACCGCACATTCCACAAACTCACGTAAGGGGGCAGAGTCTACCAACTGAAAAGGCAGCAGTTGAAGTGCTAGCAATTTTGCCAAGCTAGCATTCAACCGCTGGGCATGTGGATGGCTGGGAGCGAACTTCTTTCGGCGGTGCAGCAGCTGGGGCAGGGAAATTTGCCTGGTACAATCTGACGTCGGTGTACCAAAAGCAGATTGCCCACAAGTACTTGGCTGTGACACACCTAATTCTACACCTTCATTCCTCTCACTGCAGGTCTCAGAGAGGACTGAAGGTCTAGTGGGGTTGGAAATCTCAGCTGATGAGGAGCAAGGAGAGATCCTCTTTGTTCTTTGGTGTGGGTCTTTTAGATATGCTTGCCAACGAACTGCATGGCAGGTCAACATATGTCTGGTCAAGCATGTGGTACCCAAGCGGGAGATGTTTTGGCCACGCGAGATACGCTTGAGACATATGTTGCAAATAGCAGCGGTGCGATCTGATGCACTCGTCTCAAAAAAGGCCCACACCAAAGAACTTTTTGAATAACGCGCAGAGACTGCAGCGCCCTGCACATGTGGAGCTTTGGGGTGTGATGCAGTCAATGTGCTGCCCTTAGGCTGGCCCCTGGAGGGCATCCTGCCTCGTTGGTGATGTGCCGCCTCCTCCTCCTCCTCCTCCTCCTCTCTCCTATCAGGCACCCACGTTGAGTCAGTGACCTCATCATCCCCTCCCTCCTCATCACTGGAGCAAACCTGGCAGTATGCTGCAGCAGGGGGAGCATGACTGCCAGATTGCTGTCCTTCTTGGGCACCCCCTCTGTCCGTGCTCATGTTACTGCCTTCATCGAGCTCAGTATCATCATCAGAGCCTTCCAAACGCTGGGCATCCTCCTGGAGCATGTACCCAACACTGTGGTCAAACAGTTCGAGGGAATCCTCAGGAGGACATGGTGGAGCTAGGGAAGGAGTCACTGATGACATTGAGCTGAGGGAAGAGGCCGCTGCTTTGCCAGACAAAGCACCCTGGGCATGGGTGAGAGAGGATGAGGAGGATGAGGACGGCTTGGTCATCCACTCGACCAAGTTTTCTGCATGTTGCGGCTCAACACGGCCAGCTGCCGAAAAAAAGGCCAAGCGTGTCCCATGGCCACGGGCTGATGAGGATGCACCGTCTCCACGACCAGCACTAGACACAGAGCCTGCTTGCCCTCTCTTATTGGCTTGTGACTGTCTGCCTCTCCTTCTTGGCCTTCCAGACATACTAATGGCCTGTAGCTGCACTAAGCTGGGATAGAACACCTGTAATTTTCTTCAGGTAGCTTTATATACTGTAACCAGACAAGCATGCCTGTCAGTAGGAAGATAACAGGAACGGATCTAGCTGAACACTGTGAGCAGGACGCACTGCACTAAATGTAAATAGCAGGAACGGATCTAGCTGAACACTGTGAGCAGGACGCACTGACTGCACTAAATGTAAATAGCAGGAACAGATCTAGCTGAACACTGTGAGCAGGACGCACTGCACTAAATGTAAATAGCAGGAACAGATCTAGCTGAACACTGTGAGCAGGACGCACTGCACTAAATGTAAATAGCAGGAACGGATCTAGCTGAACACTGTGAGCAGGACGCACTGCACTAAATGTAAATAGCAGGAACAGATCTAGCTGAACACTGTGAGCAGGACGCACTGCACTAAATGTAAATAGCAGGAACAGATCTAGCTGAACACTGTCAGCAGGACGCACTGCACTAAATGTAAATAGCAGGAACAGATCTAGCTGAACACTGTGAGCAGGACGCACTGCACTAAATGTAAATAGCAGGAACAGATCTAGCTGAACACTGTGAGCAGGATGCACTGCACTAAATGTAAATAGCAGGAACAGATCTAGCTGAACACTGTGAGCAGGACGCACTGCACTAAATGTAAATAGCAGGAACGGATCTAGCTGAACACTGTGAGCAGGACGCACTGACTGCACTAAATGTAAATAGCAGGAACAGATCTAGCTGAACACTGTGAGCAGGACGCACTGACTACACTAAATGTAAATAGCAGGAACGGATCTAGCTGAACACTGTGAGCAGGACGCACTGACTGCACTAAATGTAAATAGCAGGAACGGATCTAGCTGAACACTGTGAGCAGGACGCACCGACTGCACTAAATGTAAATAGCAGGAACGGATCTAGCTGAACACTGTGAGCAGGACGCACTGCACTAAATGTAAATAGCAGGAACAGATCTAGCTGAACACTGTGAGCAGGACGCACTGCACTAAATGTAAATAGCAGGAACGGATCTAGCTGAACACTGTGAGCAGGACGCACTGACTGCACTAAATGTATATAGCAGGAACGGATCTAGCTGAACACTGTGAGCAGGACGCACTGACTGCACTAAATGTAAATAGCAGGAACGGATCTAGCTGAACACTGTGAGCAGGACGCACTGCACTAAATGTAAATAGCAGGAACAGATCTAGCTGAACACTGTGAGCAGGACGCACTGCACTAAATGTAAATAGCAGGAACGGATCTAGCTGAACACTGTGAGCAGGACGCACTGCACTAAATGTAAATAGCAGGAACAGATCTAGCTGAACACTGTGAGCAGGACGCACTGCACTAAATGTAAATAGCAGGAACAGATCTAGCTGAACACTGTGAGCAGGACGCACTGCACTAAATGTAAATAGCAGGAACGGATCTAGCTGAACACTGTGAGCAGGACGCACTGACTGCACTAAATGTATATAGCAGGAACGGATCTAGCTGAACACTGTGAGCAGGACGCACTGACTGCACTAAATGTAAATAGCAGGAACGGATCTAGCTGAACACTGTGAGCAGGACGCACTGCACTAAATGTAAATAGCAGGAACAGATCTAGCTGAACACTGTGAGCAGGACGCACTGCACTAAATGTAAATAGCAGGAACGGATCTAGCTGAACACTGTGAGCAGGACGCACTGCACTAAATGTAAATAGCAGGAACAGATCTAGCTGAACACTGTGAGCAGGACGCACTGCACTAAATGTAAATAGCAGGAACAGATCTAGCTGAACACTGTGAGCAGGACGCACTGACTACACTAAATGTAAATAGCAGGAACGGATCTAGCTGAACACTGTGAGCAGGACGCATTGACTGCACTAAATGTAAATAGCAGGAACAGATCTAGCTGAACACTGTGAGCAGGACGCACTGACTACACTAAATGTAAATAGCAGGAACGGATCTAGCTGAACACTGTGAGCAGGACGCACTGCACTAAATGTAAATAGCAGGAACAGATCTAGCTGAACACTGTGAGCAGGACGCACTGCACTAAATGTAAATAGCAGGAACGGATCTAGCTGAACACTGTGAGCAGGACGCACTGACTGCACTAAATGTAAATAGCAGGAACAGATCTAGCTGAACACTGTGAGCAGGACGCACTGACTACACTAAATGTAAATAGCAGGAACGGATCTAGCTGAACACGGTGAGCAGGACGCACTGACTGCACTAAATGTAAATAGCAGGAACGGATCTAGCTGAACACTGTGAGCAGGACGCACTGACTGCACTAAATGTAAATAGCAGGAACGGATCTAGCTGAACACTGTGAGCAGGACGCACTGCACTAAATGTAAATAGCAGGAACAGATCTAGCTGAACACTGTGAGCAGGACGCACCGCACTAAATGTAAATAGCAGGAACAGATCTAGCTGAACACTGTGAGCAGGACGCACTGCACTAAATGTAAATAGCAGGAACAGATCTAGCTGAACACTGTGAGCAGGACGCACTGCACTAAATGTAAAAAGCAGGAACGGATCTAGCTGAACACTGTGAGCAGGACGCACTGACTGCACTAAATGTAAATAGCAGGAACGGATCTAGCTGAACACTGTGAGCAGGACGCACTGCATTAAATGTAAATAGCAGGAACAGATCTAGCTGAACACTGTGAGCAGGACGCACTGACTGCACTAAATGTAAATAGCAGGAACAGATCTAGCTGAACACTGTGAGCAGGACGCACCGCACTAAATGTAAATAGCAGGAACAGATCTAGCTGAACACTGTGAGCAGGACGCACTGCACTAAATGTAAATAGCAGGAACAGATCTAGCTGAACACTGTGAGCAGGACGCACTGCACTAAATGTAAATAGCAGGAACGGATCTAGCTGAACACTGTGAGCAGGACGCACTGACTGCACTAAATGTAAATAGCAGGAACGGATCTAGCTGAACACTGTGAGCAGGACGCACTGCACTAAATGTAAATAGCAGGAACAGATCTAGCCTAATCTAGCTAACTCAAATCAAATGACACTGTCTGTCTCTCTCTCTATCAGCACACCGGAACACACTACACAGGGCCGCCGTGCAGGCGGCCTTATATAGTGTGGGGCGTGTACTAAATCCCCTGAGCCATAATTGGCCAAAGCCACCCTGGCTTTGGCCAATTACAGCTCTCTCTACTGACGGCGCTGTGATTGGCCAAGCATGCGGGTCATAGTGCATGCTTGGCCAATCATCAGCCAGCAATGCACTGCGATGCCGCAGTGAATTATGGGCCGTGACGCGCCACACGAATTTGGCGCGAACGGCCCATAACTTTCGCAATTCGACGGACGGTCGAACAGCCGATGTTCGAGTCGAACATGGGTTCGACTCGAACACGAAGCTCATCCCTAGTATCAATGCAAAACAAAGTTTTGAAACAGCCCTTTTTTCAGGAGCAGTGATTTTATTAATGCTTAAAGTGAAACAATAAAAATGAAATATTCCTTTAAATATCGTATATCATATTGCATTTTGTAGTACCTGAACTTTCCACTCAAAACTGCAAAATCAGTTTCGGGTGGTGTCGTCTTTTAATAACCCGCTGCAAACTTTTCAATCCAATCACAGCCTCCGTGTTACATTTATCCAGTCATGTAGTGTAATTGGTGTTTTTTTTGTGGAAAATAATAATTAAAAAAAAAGCCCCCAATATGAAAGAGAAAAAGCTGAAAGATTGATCCCTAATTTAAAAATAGAAAACTCAACAAACCATAAAGTTTTGAAACGAGCCCAGACGAGCTAATCCCTGAACGGCTTGCGCTTGGCAGCCACTAACCCCACTGAGGTTGTCCTTGGCAGGCAGAGGCCGTTCTCGAGAAGGTCAGGAATCAGATCACACGGAAGCTTCCAATGTGTGGAGGGAATTCTGCCGAGACCTTGTCAAAGCATTTTGCATATGGCTGCCCCGACCCGTTTTGTTCCCCCCCCCCTCCTCCCACTCGAAAAAGGTCAGTGTTTTGATTCTTACTGTCCTCGTAGGTGATATACGATGGGCCTCCGAGCTGCCCATGTTATTTTTGGCAGGGAAAAGAAGTGATTTTCCAACAATATGTCAGATACTTAGCAAAAAGCTCCTCTGAAATTGGTTTTGGGCTATTTTCAAGAAGCAAACCAATATTTCAGATTATGAAAATGTTATAACAAATCATCTGGGACTGGCTGTTGCTTACCGCCACCCAGTGCTCGCACGGTTTGCTGATCGATTGATTGGGCAGGTCACAAACCTTACAGGATGTTGCTGACTGGTTGAAAAAGTTTACACGGTAAGTACGGCAGTGGCAGTGGTTTAGGAACTGTGGGTTGTAGTGGTTATGTTTGTGACCGATCCTGGGCTTTGCCCATCTATTGATGAACCACAACAATGCCAGTGGCAGTGGTTTAGGAACTTCTGGTTGTAGGGGTTGTGTCAGCCATCAATCCCAGTCTTTGTCTGTCTATTAATGAACCAAGACAATGAGTCGCCTGCCAAAAGATCTCCGGAACCTTATAATTGCAACGATTAGATTTGCACCAATCATCAGCATTATCACATTATCAATTAAACATGTATACATTTGCACAAACTCTGTTGCAAATCTATAAATAATAAAATGTGTGGAACCGGGAGCTCCTAATTTTTTTAAATAAGGAAACCCCATTCTCTATAAGAAGGGCAGGTCCCTGCACCCAGTAAACATTTATGTAGAAAAGTCCTGAGCCCCTTTAGGCCTAATGGTGACTTCAAGCGTCAGGGACAGCCGACATCCTTCTGTGTAGAGTGGGTTACAAGGCATGGTGGGTGTAATGCAAGAGGAAAAGGGTGGGCGCCAGACACTTTTTGAATGCAAAGAGATTTATTGTCTCTTAAACAGAACTGTGGGAGAGAGGGTTAGGGACAGGACACCCTTAAAGTGGTTGTAAACCCAATAAAAAAAAAAAAAACCTGCAAGACAAAGGCATAATGAGCTAGTATGCATAGCATACTAGCTCGTTATGTATTACTTACCTTAGATCGAAGCCCCCGCAGCGGTCCTCATTCACCTCTCTGGCCGGCGACATCGCTCCTGGAGTTACTTCCGGGTATCGCAGGCTCCGGCGCTGTGATTGGCCAGAGCCACCGGTAATGGCACAGTCTAACTGAAGCAACGGCACGTAGGTGCCATTGCTTCAGTTTGCTTCAGAGCGCATGTGCCGATGATGTCGGCACATGCAAATACAGGGGATATCAGGTTTAGGAGATGTGACAGACTCACCCGGGACAGAGGCTTTTGACAGGGGAATGAATGCTAGCCTCTTGCCTACCAACTATGAGCCCTGGCATTTGAGGGAGCTACAAGCATTTAGGAAAATATTCTGTTATGTAATGCAAAAGGACATTATTAAGGAGGCCATGATGGTTTCTGCATGTTTCCGACTCATATAGCAGATGTATGTGAAAGGAATGCGGATTAATGAGATCTGGAAAGCCCTGGGTTTCCTGTTGTCTACTGGTGTGGCTTCTAAGAGTATTTCACCCATTGTTGTTTGTGCTAATTAACCTTGCTATTGTATGAAGGTGTCCTGTGTTTGTACTTATGATAATGTTAAATCTACTGTGTGAAGCTCGGTGACAAGTCTGACCTGTAGTGAAATCCTGATTAATCATAACAATGTTCAGGAGAGCACGGAGTCACATCGGCTGCTTTAAGGGATTAGTTAATTAGCTCTTGTTAATTAGGTTTCTGGTTACAGTTGTATTGTTAGAGTAATATAAGCAGGAGGTAGAAACCTCCTCTTTAACTGTATATATAAGATAATTATTTTGGTTCTAATAAAGAGTCCATGTTCAGCAACTAAACAAGTATCGTCTTGTTTTGTGCTTGTGAGCGGTTGGAATATCTGATATCTATATTCAGACTGGGAGGAAGCGGTATATGACGAAAGCACTCAAGTGGAGTGTCGGATGTTTCGTTATAGGAGATATCCAGGGTATCTACAGGTAAGCCTTATTATAGGCTTACCTGTAGCAAAAAGTGTGTTGAAAGGGTTTACAACCACTTTAGGTAGATGCAATGTTAATTAGCAGACTCTGAGACTTCTACAGGCAGACAGCCATACAGGTGAAGGCTTCCAGCTGGACACCACTTCTGTATAGGTAGGACACTGTCTCCTATGGCAACAATCTTGTAAAAGTTACTAACTGTAATTGTATCCAACTTTTTGCAACACGAACAGTTCTCAGCTTACCCCACAATCACTAACTGTGGGTCTTCACTCAATGAGCTCCCAGTCTCTCTTACTAGACTTCAGATCCAATAACCGCTAGATCCCCTGAGTTCTTCCATTGTTAGCACTCAGTATCTTCCTCAAGCGTCACCCCCACTTCCCTGCTGGGTCCCTGGCTTGTCACTCACAGATACTCTTCAAGCGTCACCCCTGTTGACATGCTAGGTCCCTGGCTTGGCACTCACTGATGGTCCGCAAGCATCACCTCTACTGTCCTGCTGGGTCCCTGACTTGGCTCTTGCTGAAGTTTTACCACTTCTTTGTCGTCCCCGGCTGGTGAGAAGTCCTGTTCTGGTACTGGCCTCAGCTCACTCACAGTGGTCTCTAGTATCAAGGTGGATGGTCCCTTAGTGGTGACAGCTTCCCCTCTACCTCCGACCACAACTGGTTCCCCGGCCGGCGGAACCGTTCCTTCTGGTAAGACTGCAAGTCCACAGTCTCAACCCTACGCTGCTCTCCTGCTTCTGGATAGGCCCTCAGACAGCCTAGCAGCCAGATGCCCCCGGGATAGGCCTCAGACTTAAGACCTAGCAGCCCAGGGCAGCATGACACACGTCCACCCGGACAGCCGTCTAGGTGGCACAGAACCCGATCACTTGACTCCATCCAAATAAATAGGCTCTCCCAGCAGGCCAAGGGACCTAGAAAATCCCTGCTCATTGGCTGAGACACCCCATTCATTCCTAATCTGCCATTGCTATGCCCTTATCTTATCCAATGTCACTAGCCACAGTGCCTAGTGACAGAAGAGAAAAGTGCAGCAAGTCCAGAATTAGGGGTAAGTCAATTGATCTCCTAACAAATGGCCAAGGCAACTATCGCCTGGAAAATTTAATAGCAGCCCTGCCTAAACATCAGGGTGCTACATCTATGAAACATGATAAGAGGTAATCAGTGATAGCCAGGAAATGCTACAGGATATGTCGTTATAAAATTACTCTTAATTATTCTAAAGGTTGAAACTAAAAAAAATATAAGAAACATGTTATAATGACAACGGTTTTGCACAGAGCAGCACCACTCCTCTTCTTTTTGGGTCCTCCCACTGGCGGTCCTGGTTCCTCCCCCCAGCCAAGTGCCTCCAATAGCAAGCCTCTTGATATAGGGGCATTCAAGCAGACTCGCTCCCGAGCCACTCTCCTATAAATGGACATTGTCCATTCACCCATGGCTCGGCCCTGCCCCCTGCTCTCCTGCTGCCATGTGAAGCAATGAGGAGAGAGAGACCCGGAAGAGCTGCAGCTCTCATGCACATTGCTTGGGGGGGGGGGAGAGAATGCATTATGGTAAAAAAACTTCTACCTTTTTAGGCACTTGAAATATATCAAAATATAAATACCAATGTTAAATGCACATTTATCCCACCCATTAAAAACTGGACAAGTTTGTCCAAATATATACTCTAGGCTGGCCTTTCCCCTATCTCCATACTAAAAATCCCACTATACTCTAACCAAATCAAACCCTCCAGGAATACATTTCTCTAATTTAGTATTTCCATTCAATATTATTAACACATGGTTTATAGTCACTTGTTTACAGAACAGGTTTTCATGGAACCATAGGTTTCCTCCAGAGGTTGCTGGGGGTTCCTTGAGCAATGAGAAATTTCCATCTCTCAGATAAGTTCCCACTGACTTCGTTGATCGTTTTAGCTTCTGTAAGGGGGCAATTCTTCCAAATGACCACAAGTGTAAGGAGCATTCATCCTACTGACCATCACACTAATGTATCATGAGATGTAGATATAGCGATCTTTAGCAGGGGTTTCCTGAGACCAGAATGTTTTTTCAAAAAGGTTGAGAGATGCCAGCCTACAGTATATTTTTGGACAATATTGTCCAGTTTTTAATGGGTGGGATAAGTGTCCATTTAATATTTGTGTTTATATTTTTGATATATTTAATGAAAGTCATTTCATAAGGAAATATCCTGTGGTCCACAGATTTCTTCTTTGCATGATTGATAGAGATGAATGAATCTGCTTGGGTTCGGTATGCCAACAGTATGGGGAATCTTGCTTGAAGTTTCCCACTGAAGTCTATGGGGGGTGCATCTGGTTATTCAATTCTGGATATTTGTAGGGCAAATTAAAAAAAAAATACAAAAAGGTGGGGCTTCAGAAATAGAGCACTGCATCCATGCCAAAGTAATTTTAAAAAAAAGTGTTTTTCCCTATGCAAAATATCAGTTTTTCCTAACAACACCAACACAGACTGACAATACGGCAATATAGGTTGTATCTTATTTCTGCTTAGGAACTTGTAAAGTTTTTGTGTAGAAGTTTCACAACTTTTAATGAACTTCACAAATCCTGGGGATTCACTGCAAACAAATTGTAGCAGGGAACCCGATCCTAATTCCTTGGGCTGCATTCATACCTGAGAAGATTTTTTCTATCAGTTTTCGGGTGCCTACATGAGCTTGTAGCGGTATATTTCAAGCATTTTACATGTGTATTCAAGCTCCAGGCATTTTTGTTTTAGCCAATGGAAAGCACTAGGGAGAGAAAACCAAATGTTACAGGCCCAAAATGCCTGAGATACGCTTGCAAAAATCCTAGAAAATGCTCAATTTGAGTGTTTTCAGGAATTCCCATTGAAGTCTATGAGGACAAAAACATTCAAATCTGCCTCAAGAGTAGCTTGTGTAGCTTTTGGAACTTCAGGCTTCAAGCTACAGACACCTGAGCACTCACAGGTGAACAGTCACCATTGTAATACAAGGGACTGTGGATGTTGAGTATATTCGAGCTACAAAACGCTTGTGAATGGGTCCTAATACCCAATGCTTAGTCATTTTTTCTTTCACTACACTAGGAAAAAAAAAACAATAAATATTATACAGTATATTGATTTGAATAGGTTTGTACCAATATTAAAGTGCAAAAGTGCTAATAAAAACATGTCATATGTGCAAACTCAATTGCTGATGGTCAATGGATTAAATGATGAACAGAAAACAATGGAGCTCAGCTGAAGATAGAAAGTTCACCTACATCCACATGTAAAAGTTCACAAGGAAAAACTGAACAGATCTAGAAATATAAATCTGGGAAATGTCTATTCAATGAAGACAATGGTGGATGATCATCTGTTACAGGATCACCGGGGATAGTGCATCCGCCACCCAGGGGAGAGGGTAGGTACTAATACCGGAGACTGTGGACTCACATACCAGCGGCGGTGAGTCCAACAAGGGTGAGGATAGAGGCAGGAACTCTGACAAACGGTCAATGGAAGTCCAGGTCCAATGTGCCAACGTCTCGTCCGACAGATGATCAAAAATTAGGTCATAAAAGAAAAAAGGGTTTACCCATAGTATAGATCAAAAATGGATGGGTTTATTTAAAAAAAAAACATAAATACTGACATCAAGGCTGATGTGTACAGATAAAAAAATCGATGTGATCACAAAGAGTTCTAAAGAAGCGCAATGTACAGATCTGGCTCCCTGTAAACCAACGCGTTTCGTCCTAAAGGAATTCAAGTCCTCCGTACATTGCGCTTCTTTGGAACTCTTTGTGATCACATTGATTTTTTTATCAGTACACATTAACCTTGATGTCAGTACTTATGTTTTTTAAATAAACCCATCCATTTTTGATCTATACTATGGGGAGGCCCTTTTTTCTTTTATGACTAATTTATGATCATCTGTCGGACGAGACGTTGGCACTTTGGACCTAGACTTGCAGTGACTGTTTGCCAGAGTTCCTGCCTCTATCCCCACGCTTGTTCAACTCACTGTCGCTGGTATGTGAGACCACAGTCTCCAGTAAGAGTACCTACCCTGTCCCCTGGGTGGCAGATGCACTATCCCCGGTGAACCTATAACAGATGATCATCCACCATTTTCTTCATTGAATAGACGTTTCCCAGATGTTCAGTTTTTCCTTCTGAACTTTTACATGTGGATGTCTGTGAACTTTCTATCTTCAGCTGAGCCCCATTGTTTTTTGTTCATCGTTCAATCCATTGGCCATCAGCAATTGAGTTTGCACATATGACATGTTTTTATTAGCACTTTTGCACTTTAATATTGGTACAAACCTATTCAATAAACATTAGGTTATACGTGTTTATATTGTGTTGGTGTTATCACTCACTTGAACACTTTTTCACTTTCCACAATGGGTATACACTTCTCTGGGAAAAAAACACATATGGCCTTTTAAGCCTCCGGTTGCCTTTCCTTCACTGTTAACCTCATTTAACCACTTGACCACTGGGCACTTAAAGCCCCTTCCTAACCAGACCAATTTTCAGCTTTTGGTGCTCTCACACTTTAAATGACAATTACTCAGTCATGCAACACTGTACCCATTTGAAATGTTTGTCCTTTTTTTCACACAAATAGAGCTTTCTTTTGGTGGTATTTAATCACCGCTGGGTTCTTTATTTTTTGCGCTATAAATCAAAAAAGACTGAAAATTTGGTAAAAAAAAAAACATTCTTTGTTTCTGTTAAAATTTATTGCAGAGTATTAGCGAGTATTGGCAGAGTATTGGCGAGTATTGGCAGAGTATTGCATAGTATTGCAGAGTATTACATAGTATTGCATAGTATTGCAGAGTATTGCAGAGTATTGTATAGTATGGTAGAGTACTGACAGAGTATGGGCACTGAGCAGCGCTGTGGGTTGGATCTGTAGTGCGATTCTGTAGCGCGATTCTGTGAGGACGTCCATGGGCGCCCACCCAGAAAACTCCCATAGTGTGGTACTTCAAAAACATCCACATTTTTAAAAAATATATTGCACATACATCCACACAGAGATATTGCGCTTTATAGACAAAAACATACAGCGGGGCCGTGGCTCCCGCGTGACTGGCAATCCTCAGTACAGCGCCACACGACTCCGCCCAACGAGTATCGTCACGGTCATGTGACTTCCTCAGGGATTTCACCATGCGCTATATGTGTCATACGAGACAGACAACAATGGATTGGGCAGTAGATGTGTTCATTGATACATAGCACAGTAACTTAAATAAGGATGATACTGTGATCCTAGGACAATGCAATCATCACTAGATGATGCATGTAGACAGGAGGTGACTGCAATGAGCCTGCAAGAGAACAGTAGGGCTGAGATGCAACAAAGGATGAAAATAGGCAAAATCAAGTATTTTATTAAAAATATTTTATTAAATGTCAAATAGTTAGGGTTTACATATACACGTTGTACTTTATGTACAGCTGCAATGACTTGCATTCAATAGTGGATTGCACTTGTTGCCTGGAGTTGCCCTTTTACTTGACCTGCTTGAATGAAGATGTCAATGTCTGCTTTGACTTGCAGTCTCCTAAATTAAATTAAATTTTCTTTCAGACATATCCTTCTCCAGCTCACTGGTTTATGTGTGGTTAGTGAGGGCAATCAATAGGTATTCTGGAGGCCACAGTGTATATCCCCTTACTGCCACAAAAAATTCCACCCCAAGAACATTCCGCAGGGGTGATGTAAACAACCCCCCCCCCCCCCCAGCCGCATTGTGTCTTCCCTAGACAGGCAACCAAGGGTTACTGCCATTTCCTTTGCTGCGGTCATTAGCGAGCCCTCAGAGGAAGAGTTTCCACCAGACGTCACAAAATAGCAGTAGGTATTTTGAAGATCGTGGTGTACTATATTCTGTATCTCTGGCAAGAGAAGAGTAAACATAATAAAAATAATATATCTCCCCGGGAGATCTCTCTGAGGGCCAATCTAGACTGGCTTCTTTCAGACTGCGGTACGGCCTGCATAGCAGAGATGGGAAAATTAAATAATGTAAAAAAAGCGAGCTGCCAGTTGGAAGGACAAATTGCGCGGCGACGGCAGGAACGCAAAGTTCAGCTTTGCTACATTAGAAAATGATAGACTCCTTGTCAAAACATTGTATGGCTTCCTGCAGATTCAAAGTCTAAAGGAAAACACCAGTCTTTTGAAAAAGAGGATATAATATATGTAATTGCTCTACAATCCAGCTGATTTCAGAGAAGGGCTGAGCCATCAAACAGCCCTCTGGGTTTCCTGAAGAAGTGAATTAACTGAGAGCTACAAATCACAGAGATTGAGGAGTGAATCAATGGACACAGTTTAGCTTTTTATTAGTAAATATCTGCAGACACCTTACCTTAAAGCGGAGTTCCACCCAAAAACGGAACTTCCACTTTAAGGGAAGGTGACCTCATGACATGCCACATTTGGCACGTCATTTTTTTTTGGGCAGGAGAGTAGATACCCTCTTTTTAGAGCGTTCCAGCTCCCACTTTCCCCCGGCGCATTGTGGCGCCGGAAGCAAGTTCACCTTTCTCCCTCTTGGCAATCATCTGGGACACGTCACAGGTCACAAGCAGAAGTAAACTCTGTAAGACAAAAAAAAAAAAAAAAAGTTTCAACTTGCAAGGCAATATCATAATGTGCTTGTATGCGATGTATGTATACTAGCACATTATGAAAGACTTACCTTAACCACTTGCCGCCCGCCATATAGCAAAATGACGGCGGCAAAGTGGTTTTAATATCCTGACTGGACATCATATGACGTGATCAGGATAATGAGCCGCTGCGTGCCCCTGGGGGTGCGCATCGCGGCGATCGTTGTTGCAGTGTGTCAGTCTGACACACCGCAACTCCGATCTAGGTAAAGAGTCTCTGACGGAGACTCTTTACCACGTGATCAGCCGTGTCCAATCCAATCTGACAGACGCGAGTAGAGGAGAGCCGATCGGCTGCTCTCCTGACAGGGGGGTCTGTGCTGATTGTTTATCAGCAGAGCCCCCCCTCGGATCAAACCCAGGACCACCAGGGAAGCCGCCCAGGACCACCAGGATGGCCACCACACTAGACCACCAGGTATGCCCCTATACCCCCAGGGAAATACCAATATGTGCCCAGGCAGCTGCCAATCTGTGCCCAGGCAGCTGCCAATCAGTGCCCACTCCAATGCCTACCACTGCCAGTGCCACCAGGGATGCCTATCAGTGCCTCATATCAGTGCCACGTATCAGTGCCCATCAGTGCCCAGCAGTGCCGCCTATCAGTGCCCGTCAGTGCCACCTATCAGTGCCGCCCTATCAGTGCCCATCAGTGCCCAGCAGTGCCGCCTTTCAGTGCCCATCAGTGTCGCCTATCAGTGCCCATCAGTGCCAACCAGTGCCACCCATGAGTGCCCATCAGTTCCGCCTATCAATGCCCATCAGTGGTGCATATCAGTGCCACCCATCAGTGTCGCTTACCAGTGCCCATCAGTGCCGCCTACCAGTGCCCATCATCAGTGCCCGCTCATTGGTGCCACCTCATCGGTGCCGCCGTATCAGTGCCTGTCAGTGCCGCCTTATCAGTGCCCATTAGTGAAAGAGAAAACTTACTTATTTACAATTTTTTTTAACAGAAACAAAAGCAAAACTTTTATTTTTTTCAAAATTTTCTGTCTTTTTTTATTTGTTTAGCAAAAAATAAAAACCGAAGAGGTGATCAAATACCATCAAAAGAAAGCTCTATTTGTGGGAACAAAATGATAAAAATTTAGTTTGGGTACAGTGTAGCATGACCGCGCAATTGTCATTCAAACTGCGACAGCGCTGAAAGCTGAAAATTGGTCTGGGCAGGAAGGTGTATAAGTGCCCTGTATTGAAGTGGCTAAAATGAAGCCCTCCAGTGGCGGGCTGTCACTGCGGCAGAGGCTTCCATCTTCACCCGGTCTTCCTTCTGGGTTCGGGGACTCCTGGCGTCTGATTGGCCCAAGCTGCGATGACGTGATTCCTGTGTACGTGCACGGGAGTCTCGGCCACGGCACACAGTTCTGAAGGAACGACACGGGTATGCCGTTCCTTCAGGGCTCACGCACCAGTGACATCACCAGCTGCTGCTCGAAAGGAAATCTGCTAAACGGTGCACGTTTAGCAGATATTCATTTTGTCTACAGGTAAGCTTTATTATTAGCTTACCTGTAGATAAAAATAATATTCCAGGGTTTACTACCACTTTAAGAATTGGATATAATATATAAAACTTTTATACGGCTGAGCCATCAAACAGCCTTCTGGGTCTCCTGAAGAAGTGAATTGGCTGAGAGCTACAAATCACAGAGATTGGGGACTGAATTAATGCACACAGTTTAGCTTTTTATTAGTAAATCTCTGTAGCCACCCTGCTTTAAACAGATTCAAAGGATAACAGAAAACCCCAGTCCTTTAAGAAGTGGATACAATTGTAGCACCCTGGTCCTAAACAGGGTTGCTAATAAATCTAGTTGTGCTAGGTGGTAACTAGCCTGGCTAATTGGTAGGTTGATCCACTGATTCCTGTCCTAAGTCTGAGTTTGGTGTAGTCCCTCTTCTGTCAATAGGTGGCACTGTTGCTTTTGGCATTAGAATGATGAATTACCATAAATTCAGGTAAAGGGTAACTAGGTTGTCTCAGCCAATCAGCAGGAGCTTCTTTGACTGCTTTGTATGCTGGGATAGGCTATTTATTTGGGAGGAGTCAGGTGATCGGGGTTCTTCCTGCCCGAGGCTGTGGCCTGGGTGGGTGTGTGTTGAGAAGCTCCTGTTTGCTAGGCCTGAAGCCTGGGGCCCATCCAGGAGGCATGTGGCTGCTAGGTCCACTTAAGACCTATCCAGCAGTTTAGGGTTCCGCAAAGGAGGACCAGCCAAGGTTAAGCCCGAAGCATGGGGCAGAACCGCATGTGTTAAAGGCTCTGCATAAGGGGAGCATTGTCGGAGGTAAAGGAGAAGCAGTTGCCACAAAGAGATGACCACTCCTGTTACTGGAGGCAAGTTTGGAAGGGATGAAGTTCTGAAGCATTACCAGAGCAGACGCTTCACTAGCTGGGGACACTGAAGTAGTGGGAAAGCTTCAGTAGAGACTCATTCAGGAAGGCAACAGGCAGCTGTAAGTAAAGCTTGAAGATAAGTACAGCGGTTAGCTGTGGGTGAAGCTTGGGAATCCGCTGAGCTGTCAAACTCCCCTCTGGTCTTCTGAGGAAGTCAATTGGCTGAGAGCTACAGATCACAGAGATTAGGAAGTGAATCAATGGACAAACTTTAGCTTTTTATTAGTAAATCTCTGTAGCCACCCTGCCTTAAGCAGATTGAAAGGCTAATTGAAAACCCCAGTCTTTTAAGTATTGGATATAATATATTAAACTGCTATACAATACAGCTGATTTCAGATAAGTGCTGAGCCAGTGGCGGAATTACCGGGGTTGCAACAGTTGCACTTGCGACGGGGCCCGGCATTCCGCCACTGTGGGGGGGCCCAGCGGGGTTGCTCTTCACGGGGCTCTGAGCGGAGAGCGTGTCTCTCATCTAACAGCAGCACAGAGACACCGGCATCGTTTGTTTTATTTCCCTCTCCGTGTGTCCTCTCTCGCATAGGATGACAGAGGACACACAGCTGATCTTCTCCCCCCTCCCTCTCCTGTGTGCTCAGTGGGCAGTCAAGTGTGAAGCTAAGAAGCTCACATTTCTCGCGGAGCACAGAGAGGGGAGGGGGGAGATGATCAGCTGTGTGTCCTCTGTCATCCTGTGCGAGAGAGGACACACGGAGAGGGAAATAAAACAAATGATGCCGGTGTCTCTGTGCTGCTGTTAGGTGAGAGACACACAGGCGTTGCGGGGGGGGGGGAGTACCGCACCGGGTGACACCCGCCAGAGGGGTGACACCTGTGGGCAGCGGCACCGCACAGTCCTCACCCCTACACAGCGCTGTGCCTGAAGCCGCCTCCCCCTCCTCTCTGTTTACGGAGGAGGAGGAGTCCGAGGGACACATGCTGCTGTGCCTATCCCGTGCTGTTTTGAGGTCTGTAAAGTTTTTATTCAAATATACATGTGCTGGGGGGAATGCTATGGGAGGGGGGTCTGCACTGATGGAGGGATGGTGGTCAGCACTGAGGGGGGGTCTGCATTGATGGGGGGGGGGTCTGCACCATGGGGGGTCTGCACTGAGGGGCGGTGGTCTGCACTGAGGGGAGTCTGCATTGATGGGGGGTTCTGCACTGATGGAGGGGGTTTTGTACTGAGGGGGGGTGTGAACTGATGGAGGGGGGGTCTGCAATGAGGGAGGGGAGATCTGTACTGAGGGGGGTGGTCTGCAATGAGGGGGGTCTGCATTGATGGGGGGGTCTGCACTGATGGAGGGGGGTGGTCTGCATTGTGGGGCGGCCTGCACTGATGGAGGGAGGTCTGTACTGAGGGGGGTGTGAACTGATGGAGGGGGGGTCTGCAATGAGGGAGGGGAGGTCTGCATTGATGGAGGGGGGGGTCTGTACTGAGGGGGGTGTGTAAACTGATGGAGGGGGGTGGTCTGCATTGCGGGGGCTGCACTGATGGAGGGGGGGTCTGTACTAAGGGGGGGTGTGAACTGATGGAGGAGGGGTCTGCAATGAGGGAGGGGAGGTCTGCACTGATGCAGGGAGGTCTACACTGGGGTCTATAGTGATAGAGGGGGGTCTGCACTAAGGGCGTCTACACTGATAGATGGGGGTCTATAATGAGGGGGGCTATACTGATGAATGGGGGAGGAGGATCTATACTGCAAGAAGGGGGTCTGTACTTAGTGGGGGGTCTATACTGAGAGGGGGGTCTGCAGTCAGTGGAGGGGGGTCTGTACTGAGGGGGGGCTATAGTTGGTGGAGGGGGGTGACACCAATTTTTTCCTCACTGGGTGACACCAACCCTAGTGATGCCACTGGAGAGACACACTCTCCGCTCAGAGCCATGCTGTCCTGAGAAGACAGAGGACTCTGATGGGCACTGATAGAGGACACTGATGGGCACTGATAGAGGACTCTGATGGACACTGATAGAGGACTCTGATGGGCACTGATGGACACTGATAGAGGGCACTGATGGACACTGATAGAGGGCACTGATGGACACTTATAGAGGGCACTGATGGACACTGATAGAGGACTCTGATGGACACTGATAGAGGACTCTGATGGACACTGATAGAGGACTCTGATGGACACTGATAGAGGGCACTGATGGACACTGATAGAGGGCACTGATGGACACTGATAGAGGACTCTGATGGACACTGATAGAGGACTCTGATGGGCACTGATAAGATTTACTGATGAGCACTGAAGGGGAGGCACTGATAGGGGACACTGATGGGAGGCACTGATAGGATTTACTGATGGGCACTGAAGGGAGGGATTGCTCTCGATGCACATCCCAGGGGGCATGCGGGAAGCACGGTTTTGGGAGGATGTCCATGTACACCCTCCCAAAATTGGAAGCCTGGAGCTCGGATGGAAGGGGGGGGCCATCATTGTTTCTTGCACCGGGGCCCTGAAGGTTCTAGTTACGCTTCTGGGCTGAGCCATCAAAAAGCCCTCTGGGTCTCCCAAAGAAGTGAGTTGACGGAGAGCTACAAATCATTTGGATTAGAGAGTGATTCAATGGACAAACTTTCGCTTTTTATTAATAAATCTCTGTAGCCACCCTGCTTTAAGCAGAAGTGACACAAAAAATGTAGAACTACTTGACTGTATTCAGCCTAAGTCTGTTTGATAGTCCTGCATTTATTTGGTCTCACCGAATGCTTCTGCATGCTGTTGGGTTGCCTATTTGCCTGTGTAGCAAGGTCCCAGGCCTCCTTTGGTCTGATGAGAACCTCCAGGGTCAGAGATAGCTGACATCCTTTTGTATATGGTGGGTTGAGAGGCATGGTGGGTGCAAGATGGATGAAGTTATTAGGCGCCAGACACTTCTTGAATGCAAAAAGAAAGTTTATTTCTATTAACAGTCTTTTTGAGGGAGAGAGGGTTAGGGCCAGGACACCCTTAGGTAGTTGCAAGACTCCGAGACTTCAATAGAAGGACAGCCATGCAGGGAAAGGCATCCAGCAAGATCTGCATGTGTAGGCAGGGCTGGATTAACGTAGGGGCTATTGGAGCTGCAGCTCCAGGCCCCTACCTTAATATAGGCCCAGCCACCCAAAAAGGACAGACTGCTCATGGAAAGCAATGGGCCAATGGGAAAGAGATCTCCCCTGACGGGCCCTGCATTCCACATTCACCGCCTGGGCAGGGTGGTGGGATTGATAATGGGCACTGCATGAGCAGTTCTAACAGAAGCCAGGGGCATGCCAATGCAGGGCTCTAAAGAAGTCTGGGGCTTCCATAGTGTTAGGCCTGCGCAGCTGCACTCTTTCAGCTCAGAGTGCACGCTGATGCACGGCCCTTACAGAAACTTGGCAAATCAAATGCCAGGCTTCCCTAGTGTTATGGATGATATAGATGCAGCGCTAAACAAAAGTACACGGTGCACATATATGTGACTACCAGACATACAGAAAAGTGGTGTGACGACCATATGTGAGAACATTTTTTTTTCCTGAAATAACTATTTAGTCCATATGAGTGTCCAACTCAGTGAGTGTTATGATCGTATAAGTGTCCAACAAGGTGGGATGGTGTGTTTATAGGTGGACAAGAAGTTAATCTTAGATGTCATATAAATCACAAGGATGGTGTCCCAAAACTCTTGGATGCCATGTGAATCACAGGGATGGTGTTCCAATAATCGATATCCACAAAAAAGAATAGAAGGAGCAAATACCCTTACCGCAATGGGTGGACACGTTTGCCATACGGCTAGGTGTCATACGGGCTTGTGGATCACCGATCCCAATGGAAGCTCGATGGGAGGACATATACAGCAAGTTCCCCTGGTTCCTCTGTGGCAATTGTAGATGAGCTGAGGGAGATGGATAATCCAAAGCTAGATGTAGGTGCCTCACCCGCAAAGGTATGATAAAGGAATGCAGCCTTCAATCAGCCAACATGGGGACCATACACAGGAGGAGATGTGATCAGGACAGACCTGTGTATGGTCCCCATGTTGGCTTTGGATTATCCATCTCCCTCAGCTCATCAACGATTGCCACAGAGGAACCAGGGGAACTTGCTGTATATGTCCTCCCATCGAGCTTCCATTGGGATCGGTGATCCACAAGCCCGTATGACACCTAGCCGTATGGCAAACGTGTCAACGTGTAATGTTTGCACTGTGTATCCTGAGCCCTACTCTTCTCTCCCTAATAATTCTCTTTGGAGCTGAATAAACTTAGTAACCTTTTCTAATGTAAATGGTGACCAGTCCTCCACACCCCACAACATGCCAAGAATGCAACCCACCTGATCACTTGGGATACTTATTAACGTTTACCAGGCAAGGGGATGCTACATCTATTTTAATAAGATATATCATCATGCATCAAGATACATCATAGATTTATTTCTAAAATACAAGCAGTGTAAGCACCTAAATTTGATTTGATTTTAGATTTTTGCAAAGCTCACAGCAGGAGAGGAAGAAGCAGCACAGGGTGCCAATCAGTACATGTGTTGACAAGAAGGAAGCTGATAGGAGCAGAGAGAAGAATGACAGAGAGATGAGCTCATCCCTGTGCTACTTCTCCTTTCACTTTACAGTTACAGGCTGGGGAAGAGTCCATTATGGCCTGGGCTCAGAGAAAGTGGGTTGAATGGTGCTGGGTGTCGGTCAACCTAAAAGACTGAGGACATGTTGTGGTGGAAAAGCGGTATTGCGGAGGGACAGCTTGGATTCAATTTATTTTTTGCTATGGAAATGTAACAGGAGGAGCAAGAAAGTCCTATCTTTGAAGTATTAAAGTGGAGAAGAACCCAGTGGCTGAGTAATCCCACCATGCTCCCCCTAGTATAAATAAAATAACACAATTGGTTGAACAAATCATTCAAACAATGTGTATATTACAAATGTGTTAACTCTAGTAAGATGGGTTCTTCAATTAGTTTATTCTGTGTGTAGCGCTACCCCCTAGAGGGCCACTGGATTATGGGTCCCCCTATTCCTGCAGAGCCAGGCAACACCCATTTCCCCACTTGCATCCAGACACGGAAACCAGTTCTTGTATAGGCATGAGGGGTTATCGGATGGCCACAACTGAATTCAACAACTCTGACGACACCTCCTCTGCTTGCCAAAAAGTAAAATGAATCCCAGACTGTACTCCTTCCGGAAAAGATTCAGTCATTACAGGATTAGTAGTCAATATCCCAACTGCGGGCTCTATGTCCCTTTAGTGCAACTGGTGAAGTCCCAACTGTTTGAAGGAGCTCTATGTCCCATCTGTAGAAAATAATAGCCATTAGGTTAGCTATGACACTGTCCCATGAAAGCTTGCTAAATATTACATCTGACAGCCTTCTCCCTTGTTGGCCCTGGGAGTGATCAGGTACAGTAGGTGACCGCGATATTGTGTCAATCTCGCCGCATTTCTCGGCGAGATTTGACACCTGCGAGCCCCGTCGCAGGAGCCAGCGCCGAGATTGCTCACTCATCGGGAAAGGAAAACTTTGTTTTCCTCCCGCGATGAGTGACAGGCAGCGCTGACAGCTGTCTGGTATGAATCCTGAGGCGGGAACACCGTTTGCCTCTTCCCGACAACCCTGGCCGTTGGTTGTCGGGGTCTGCGGGCGGGGCGGCAGCAGACCGGGCCCCTCGCTGGCAATAGAGCTGGAAGAAGATAGTGGTGGGAGAAGAGAAGAGGCCGAACACCGGGGGAAGTCGGAAGGAGACCCCCCGAAGTCGGAAGAAGACCCTGGAGATGACTAATAACTTACTCTTAAAACCTGTGTAGTGTGTTTTTTTTATATTGACACTTTTCCCTAGGTGAATGGGTAGGGGTACCATGTACCCCAAACTCATTCACACAGGGTGGGGGGCCGGGATCTGGGGGCCCCCTTATTAAAGGGGGCTCCCGGATTCCGATAAGCCCCCCGCCCACAGACCCTGACAACCAACGGCCAGGGTTGTCGGGAAGAGGCCCTTGTCCTCATCAACATGGGGACAAGGTGCTTTGGGGTGGGGGGCCCCCGCAGGGCGCCCCCCTCCCCCAAGGCACCCACCCCCCCATGTTGAGGGCATGCGGCCTGGTACGGCTCAGGATGGGGGGGGGGCGCTCGCGTGCTCGGATAAGGGTCTGGTATGGATTGGGGGGGACCCCCACGCCAATTTTTCGGCGTAGGAGGGTTCCCCTTACAATCCATACCAGACCTAAGGGCCTGGTATGCTCCTGGGGGAGAACCCACACCGGTTTTTTCATTTAAAATTTGGCGCGGTGTTCCCGCCTCAGGATTCATACCAGACAGCTGTCAGCGCTGCCTGTCATTCATCGCGGGAGGAAAACAAAGTTTTCCTTTCCCGATGAGTAAGCCAGCGTGACATGCACAGTACCCTGTCGCCGAGAACCAGCGCGATGGTATCGCGCTGGAAACACAATCTCGCGGTCAGGTACTGTAGAGGTACTCACACTATCCCCTTTGCTCCTGATACCTTGGTTAAGACTGCTGTTCAGTCCTTCTGCTGTACAGATCTTCCAATACTAGACAGGGTGTCTCCTGGATGAGACTGAAGGGTGGTGAAGATCCCTCTCTTCAATTTCCTCTCCTTCCTTCCTCAGCTCCAGCCTGAAGGCAGAGCCCCCCCATCCCCAGGGTCCCCTCCCAGGCCTCATGATCCTCAGCACTCCATCTTCCAACCAGCAACCACCTAAACTAGCCTGGGTCTTCAATATTTAAGGGCCATCTTGCCCACCTTCTGGGCCGTCCTTACCCAGGGATTGGCAGGGATCCCTTGAATATTCAGGCTTTCATTTCCATACCCCCTCCCACTAAGTTCTGGAACTTTCCAGAAACTTCCAGAAGCCAGGGGGAGGAACTAGAAGCCCAGCCTGCAGTGCCTGCCGTATGACCTAAATTTGAACCCACAGCAATTACACAGACTCACTTAAAGAGGAACTGTTGTCTGTTTACATAATTTGTAATAAAAAACACCTTTACCATTATGAAGCTTATTATTTTATATATACTGTATTTGACAAATATGCTGCAGAAATCTCCCTCCACTGAGTCTGGATGCAACCATTTTAACTGCGGGCAGCTGAAGCTTCTGCCTGTTCATTTCTTGGATTTACACAGACACACAGAGGCACACCTCCAGCTCTGCAGCTCTCATTGGCCCTCATATGGCTCATCCCCCCTCCCTTACTGGCAAACTCTCAGGAGAGTGAGAGAGAGAGAGAGAGAGAGAGCTGTGCATGATGTCGTAAGCCTAGGCTAATGACCAGACAAGAAAAAGGAAGGTGGGCTGTGTAAGTGATTTACTGGCAGAAAAAAATGTTTTACTATCCAAAGATAAAACAACAAGGGCAGAGGATTTAAAAGATGGAAGATGAAAAAATGACTGAAGGTCCGCTGTATTTGTGAGTCAGCCAAATTTTCCTAACAAACTTTGTACACTAGAGGGTGCTACATCTGTTTTAAATAAATCAGTCGGGGGGGGGGGGGGGGGATGGGGTTCTAAATAAGCTGGAAACATTTGGGGGGGGGGGGTTCTGAATAAGCTGGAAACCAATATTTGATAGGAATTTTTTAAAGAAAATGGAATATGAGTCATCTTCACAGCAACCATACAAAACTAAAGTGTCAGTGTTAAGTGGCATTAGCCTATAAAGACATCCTGTCATCAGCATCGGGTTAAAGAAATTGTTTTTTTATTGACTTTGCAATGTGCCTGTCAACTTACTAGGGAATTGACATTCCAGGAAGTGTCAACTCTCTAGCACAACCCCCTTCCTTCTTGCACATCTTAGCCCTCTTCTCTTCTAGGAGTGTCTAACTACTGTCTGTGCTGGCCCAGCTCCTTCACCCCTTCCTTGCTTCCTAAATAACATTTTATGGGGGAAGAGTGAAAGTGAATATTATACAACGTCCCTTAATTGACAGAAGGTAAGTACAGGGAAGTTACATGCACAAAATATAATAAATGCACATATAATCTTATGTGAAGAATGTTGTTTAAATAGTCTAATGACATGGTTAAATTATTCAAGGGTATCACAGACATAAAGAGGCATAGACTCACACAAGCCTGCTCACACATACTGTACGCCTTCGTAGATACAGTATGTCACAAAAGTGAGTACACCCCTCACATTTTTGTAAATATTTTCTTCTATCTTTTCGTGTGACAACACTGAAGAAATGACACTTTGCTACAATGTAAAGTAGTGAGTGTACAGCTTGTATAACAGTGTAAATTTGCTGTCCCCTCAAAATAACTCAACACACAGCCATTAATGTCTAAACCGCTGGCAACAAAAGTGCGTACACCCCTAAGTGAAAATGTCCAAATTGGGCCCAATTAGCCATTTTCCCTTCCCTGTGTCATGTGACTCATTAGTATTACAAGGTCTCAGGTTTGAATGGGTAGCAGGTGTGTTAAATTTGGTGTTATCGCTCTCACTCTCTCATACTGGTCACTGGAAGTTCAACATGGCACCTCATGGCAAAGAACTCTCTGAGAATCTGAAAAAAAGAATTGTTGCTCTACATAAAGATGGCCTAGGCTATAAGAAGATTGCCAATATGCTAAATCTGAGTTGCAGCACGGTGGCCAAGACCATACAGCGGTTTACCAGGACAGGTTCCACTCTGTACAGGCCTCGCCATGGTCGACCAAAGAAGTTGAGTGCACGTGCTCAGCGTCATATCCAGAGGTTGTCTTTGGGAAATAGATGTATGAGTGCTGCCAGCTTGAAGGGGTGGAGGGGTCAGCCTGTCAGGGCTCAGACCAAACGCCGCACACTGCATCAAATTGGTCTGCATAGCTGTCATCCCAGAAGGAAGCCTCTTCTAAAGAAGATGCACAAGAAAGCCTGCAAACAGTTTGCTGAAGACAAACAGACTAAGGACATGGATTACTGGAACCATGTCCTGTGGTCTGATGAGACCAAGATAAACTTATTTGGTTCAGATGGTGTCAAGCGTGTGTGGGGGCAACCAGGTGAGGAGTACAAAGACAAGTGTGTCTTGCCTATAGTCAAGCATGGTGGTGGGAGTGTCATGGTCTGGGGCTGCATGAGTGCTGCCGGCACTGGGGAGCTACAGTTCATTGAGGGAACCATGAATGCCAACATGTACTGTGATATACTGAAGCAGAGCATGATCCCCACCCTTTGGAAAATGGGCCTCAGGGCAGTATTCCAACATAACGCCCCCAAACACACCTCCAAGACGACCACTGCCTTGCTAAAGAAGCTGAGGATAAAGGTGATGGCTTGGACAAGCATGTCTCCAGACCTAAACCCTATTGAGCATCTGTGGGGCATCCTCAAACAGAAGGTGGAGGAGTATAAGGTCTCTATTATCCACCAGCTCCGTGATATCGTCATAGAGGAGTGGAAGAGGACTCCAGTGGTAACCTGTGAAGCTCTGGTGAACTCCATGCCCAAGAGGGTTAAGGCAGTGCTGGAAAATAATGGTGGCCACACAAAATATTGACGCTTTGGGCCCAATTTGGACATTTTTACTTAAGGGTGTACTCACTTTTGTTGCCAGCGGTTTAGAAATTAAAGGCTGTGTGTTGAGTTATTTTGTGGGTACAGCAAATTTACTCTGTTATATAAGCTGTACACTCACTACTTTACATTGTAGCAAAGTGTCATTTCTTCAGTGTTAGAATAAAATATTTACAAAAATGTGAGGGGTGTACTCACTTTTGTGAGATACTGTATATACTGTATGCACACATAAATGAGTATACTTATACACACGGCTCACATGCTCACACACATATGCATTAGCATTCACGTTGCATAAGAGAAAATAAAATCATATGAGTTTAATGATTCGTGCCATATAAAAGAGCTTTGATGAGCAAAACAGATCATGTTGAAACAGTAACAGAGAGTATACCGAATATCTGCATCTTAATGGGCCATGAAGCTGAAAATACCTTCTAGTTCGTATTTATTTTTCTGCTACTACTAGTAAGGTTTACTAATTTTGCTCATTATAAATACATTGTAACTCAATATCTTGTAGGCTCCAACATGCCAAGATGTTCCCACGTAAGAGATGTGAGGGCCAGGTGTCCAGGAATGAATTTCTCACTACACAGGTCCCTGTGCCAGTAAAAACCTCTTTCCTTTAGTCTTTTAATGGTAATAAAATATCAGCTGTCACTGGTTCAGTGAAGTCGATTTGCTGCACCCTCTATGTTAGTAGTGGGCACAAATGGCTGAATCATGTACCTGGTTGGAGGCCAACAAGTGTGAGGGCACAGGGTGGCATACACTCACCGGCCACTTTATTACGTACACCTGTTTAATTGCTTGGTAACAAAAATAGCTAAACAGCCAATCACATGGAAGCAACCCAATGCATTTAGGGATCTAGACATGGTGAAGACAACTTGCTGAAGTTCCAACCGAGCATCAGAATGGGGAAGAAAAGGGATTTAAGTGACTTTGAACGTGGCATGGTTGTTGGTGCCAGATTGGCTGAGGCAGGAAACTGAGGCTACAATTCGCACAGACTCACCAAAATTGGACAATAGAAGATTGGAAAAACGTTGCCTGCTCTGATGTGTCTCAATTTCAGCTGTGACATTCAGATGGTGGGGTCAGAATTTGGCTTAAACAACATGAAAGTATGGATTCATCCTGCCTTGTATCAACAGGTCAGGCTAGTAGTGGTGGTGTAATGGTGTGGGGGGTATTTTCTTGGCACACTTTGGGCCCCTTAGTACCATTTGAGCATCATTTAAATGCATTGGCCTACCTGAGTGTTATTGCTGACCATGTCCATCCCTTTATGACTACAGTGTACCCATCTTCTGATGGCTCCTTCCAGCAGGATAATCACCATGTCACAAAGCTCCAATTATCTCACCACTGGACAATGAGGTCTCTGGACTCCAATGGCCTCCACACTCACCAGATCTCACCACACTCACCAGATCTCAATCCAACAGAGCACCTTTGTGATGTGGTGGAACGGAAGATTTGCATTCTGGATGTGCAGCCGACAAATCTGCAGAAACTGCATGATGTTATCATGTCACTATGGACCAAAACCTCTGAGGAATGTTTCTAACATCTTGTTGAATCTATTCCACAAAGAATGAAGGCAGTTCTAAAGGCAAAAGGGGGTCCAACCCAGTACTAGCAAGGTGTACCTAAAAAAGTGACCAGTGAGTTTAGATGTCATAAGTCCAGTCCACGTAAGTGTTCGGATCTGCTGCCCTCTACTGTCTGTCTGTAAGGTCAGTAGAGATAAACCATGGTCCTAAACTAGCCGCATTTAAACAGGTAATGAGCACAAGCTGCAGCCAAGAATTACCGTAGCTGAGGTCAATAGGCAGAAGGCAGAGCAGGGAAAATCTGGGGGAAAACCAGGGAATGCGGAAGCAGATCTCAGGAATAGGTTCAGGGTTCAAGTTGCAGAGCAAAATTCTGTATCAGCTCTGTTCCTTAAAGTGGAATTACACCTCCACCAAATTTTATATTTTATTGGGCCCCAGGTGCTTAGTCATATTGTGGTAGTACGCACAGCATACTAGCACATTATGACGGACATACCTAGCAAGCGACTTCCCCCAGTGGTGGGCTGTCAGCTCTCCTGTCAGGCACAGGGCCTGCCATCTTCTCCTGGTCTTCCTTCTGGGTTGGAAACCTTTGGTCCATTGGTTAGCTGGGCCATGCGAGCTCCCATTGATTTTAATGGGTGGGTTTGATACACGGAGTCGCCTGTCAAACTCTGATAGCTGATTTAAAAATGCAGCAACCACAAAGCAAAGTCCTGTCTTGCTTTAATGGAAAAATGTAGGTGGGTGGGCAGGAGGAGGTACAACTGTGGCTCAACCACCTGTTTTTACAGCTGCCTGGCCACCTGTGTAAATGTGCCCTTAAAGTGTATCTGCATTGAGCCTAGAAAAGTTCTTGATCCATGCTATAGCAGACAAGGTCCTACAAAGTGGCTCAGCTATGTAAAAGAACCTGACAGCCCTAAAACTGTTTGCTCCAATATTCAAAGGTTGCTCAGATACTATTGTTAAGAGCTGCAGCCTCCCCACCCATGTGATGGACGATTCTACTGACCAATAGAGAGGAGCAAAGAGGGGATAGCAGGTCAACCATGGGTGGTATCTCTCAGAGACTTTACTAGTGAGACCTCACCTACTGTGCCATTATAAACAGCATCCACTCTCCCTGATGGATTTTTATTTATTCTATATAGCAGAAAATTAAACAGGAGGAACTTGTAGGCAGGTGCAGTCTATTCTGTCCACGGCAGGTGGCGCTCGACCACAGTGGCACTGTTGTTGGGGAGGAAGCCAGGAGGAACAGGGTTCCTCTATGTTTCCTGGGTCACTGGGGAAACCATCCTATGGGATGCTGTTGCCCCATGTGACCCAAGCATCCATCTTGGGTTAGGCAGAGCCTATTTAAGTAAAGGGATGGTGAACCCGCGCAATGAACATAAAGACTTAATTGGTATGGTTTGGAACGGCTGCCTCCCAACAAGCAGTCACCCTAAAATGGGGACAGCTGAGATATATTAAAAATGGTAGAAGGGTTTGGCGCTGTTCCTATTTAGGTTCCTACCTCCATATAGGTTACTGGATTAAAATAAATTCTTAGGTGCACCGTGCATATATCAAATATTAAATACAATATGGATTCCCAAGTATACCGTGCATGAGTCAATTAAATATTCTGCTGCAATATTATGCCGTCATAGGTGATACATAACTTAAATGCTTACATATGTGATATTGCTAATGGGGGAAGAAAGGGGGGGGGGGGAGGAGAGTGAGATAGGGAAGTGGGGAGGGGGTGTAGGAAGTCTGTTCCTAAGGAAAAATTACAATAATAGGATAAAGTGCAAATGTGCTGGTGCAATCCAAAAGGCAACAGTGACAAGATAAGGTGCAAACGTGCTTCAAAATTCTTTAGTAAGTCTCTTGTGCCATATTCTTGTGCTGTGGTGATAATCCTTCACTTATAATATCTCTTTGCTCTGAAAGTGCAGCCACTCACCAGATCACTTCACCCCTGCGGGGGTAGTAGGCGGTTACAGTTTTATCGCCACTGTACAGCGATCGCTGGCGGGCTCAGGATCGTGGTATGTCATATATAAAGAGAGAGGGAGTGCCCATAGCGTAAAATTGCTTTAAAAAGGTTTTATTACACAAAATGAAAGGGTACTCACACTTTTACAGTAAAAATCAAGCGAAATGGTAAAAACGTCAGAACCGTCATAAATATCCTTCAGCGCTGGTACAGGAGGTGATGTTTGGGAAGCACAAATTAGGCCACGCCCTACGCGTTTCGTCGTTAGGACGTCTACGGGAGCGTGGACGTCCTAACGACGAAACGCGTAGGGCGTGGCCTAATTTGTGCTTCCCAAACATCACCTCCTGTACCAGCGCTGAAGGATATTTATGACGGTTCTGACGTTTTTACCATTTCGCTTGATTTTTACTGTAAAAGTGTGAGTACCCTTTCATTTTGTGTAATAAAACCTTTTTAAAGCAATTTTACGCTATGGGCACTCCCTCTCTCTTTATATATGACATACCACGATCCTGAGCCCGCCAGCGATCGCTGTACAGTGGCGATAAAACTGTAACCGCCTACTACCCCCGCAGGGGTGAAGTGATCTGGTGAGTGGCTGCACTTTCAGAGCAAAGAGATATTATAAGTGAAGGATTATCACCACAGCACAAGAATATGGCACAAGAGACTTACTAAAGAATTTTGAAGCACGTTTGCACCTTATCTTGTCACTGTTGCCTTTTGGATTGCACCAGCACATTTGCACTTTATCCTATTATTGTAATTTTTCCTTAGGAACAGACTTCCTACACCCCCTCCCCACTTCCCTATCTCACTCTCCTCCCCCCCCCCCCCCTTTCTTCCCCCATTAGCAATATCACATATGTAAGCATTTAAGTTATGTATCACCTATGACGGCATAATATTGCAGCAGAATATTTAATTGACTCATGCACGGTATACTTGGGAATCCATATTGTATTTAATATTTGATATATGCACGGTGCACCTAAGAATTTATTTTAATCCAGTAACCTATATGGAGGTAGGAAACTAAATAGGAACAGCGCCAAACCCTTCTACCATTTTTAATAAAGAGCCTATTTAAGGACCTGTCTCCTGAGTTTTGGCACGCTCTGGTGAGTGGAAAGAGTAAGGGTGTGAAGAACAGTAACAGTGCAACGGAAAGGTTCCTGTCGAGGAGGGTAAGCTGAGGGCCTCATCTCCTTGGACAAACTCCTGATTGGGACCAGACAGCCAGGCCGCTTTCGGTCCCTTCTCAACAGACGCTGTCATTTCAGCTGGAATCTACTCCTGTCATGCTGCTAAACTGTGAGTATGCCCGGCTGGGTAGCTGTCCTGCAAGGCCTGTTGTGAACTGTTATTGCATTCTTTCAATACAAGTTCCATTGCACCCGCCTGTGTAAAGCATTGTCTCCGCGCCACGCGGCACCCCACCAACATGCTGGAACAGTCAAAAATGGGAGGGGACATCCAAAACTCCCAGTTGGACAGAATAGAATTGTGAATTGTTACAGGTAGAACTCACTGTTGGTTTATCCAAGACATAAGAAGCCAAAGGCCAATCTATAACCAAATATCACTTTTTGGGTGGACCAACCCTGTAGGTTTGTTGATTCTCACTCCACTTTAGAGCCCTCTACAGTTACTGTAGCTTTAGGGGATTGGCTAGTTGACCTAGACCTAAAAATTGCATAAAATAGGTTCAATTTGATGGTCTATGGTTTTACCTGCTATGTTACTACGTGAAACTCATTCATCAAAGTGCTTTATACAAGCTGAAGTCTATAGTCTGGGTTTAATGTTCCCTAACGTTTTATTTCTTTACCCTGATCTCTACAAGAGCAGTTAGATTCATAAGAGGTTGGTGGAGTTCGAGGCTGCAGGTACTTGAACTCCCCGTTGACACAGAAAACAATGCACTTTATGTGAGCCTGAGTACACAGCTTGCATTGTAGGAAGCAGACAAGTATTTGTCTACATGTCTACAGTCTCAGAAAGCCTCGGGGACTCTTTAAGAAAAGCAGCTTTAAGTATTAACCAGGGTCAGCTCTTTGGGAGAAATCGCCTTCTGTCAGATTACTTACTGTTTCTTGTCAAATTCACTTCATGAGACTTTCTACTACTTGGATGTGATAGCGCTGGGTTCCCTGCCTGTGTATTTCACAAACACGTTTGGAGTGGGGAACCAGAGCTTTCAAGAGCAGTGTGAGCCGTGCAGAAAAGGCCTTCAAAGCTTACAATAAAAGGAGCTGTGTTTTTACTTTGCCATTGTAGGTAATTTAGCATTGATAGTAAAATTTGTTGACGTTTTGTGTGTCTGCAACTAAAGACCAAGCCTATAGAAGGATGGTTAGATGTAAGGCTTGTCTGGTGAAGAATTCATCTATATAGGTCTTTGGGTTTCCCACCTGTGATTTTCAAAAAAACATGTCCTGAGTGGGGAACCGGAGCCTTCAAGATTAGTTTAAGCCATGTATCAAAAGGCCTTCACTTCACAATAAGACTCCCCATAAAGCATGTTTTGACCTTTTGTGTTTGTGCTTGCCTGCAACTTGGCCATTTTTTTACGCATTTGCTGAACTGCCAACAGGCTTGTTTTGGACTGAAAATGAACAAAGCTCACTCCTTTTCCCTACATCTCCCATCTCTGCATTTCTAGGATTCCTGAGACCTTCAGGTCCACCTGGACTTCTGCCGGGACTTCCAGAAATCTTGTCAGTAGTTCCAATGCTGCTTGCAGAATCCATGACAGTACGTCCAATGGAGCTTGCAGAATCCATGACAGTACGTCCAATGCAGCTTGCAGAATCCATGACAGCACGTCCAATGGAGCTTGCAGAATCAATGACAGCACTTCCAATGGTGCTTGCAGAATCCCTGTCAAGACTTTCTGAGCTCCATAAAATGATGCTAGGCATTTTCAGGAGCATGGAGTGCTCCTAATCCTTAAAAGCTGCTGGCCTCATTCCAGCATCCTGGTTTTGATACAGTCCCACATTCCCTTTTTATGGTTTTGATACAGTCTTCCTGTTTGTTTATCCACCTGCAAGGTGATTGATGTGGCCATTCTCTGGATGGAGATCAAACCTGATTCAAGCCAGCGAAACCTGCAGTCTCATGCTTGTGATATTTCATTTGTAATATGTGCTCCAAGCTCCCTGTTTGTCTGTCCTGCTCTGCTGTCTGGATTCCCTCGTTAACAACCTCGGATCGGATCTCGACTATTCTCTGAACTCTGCCTGTATTTTGACTACTGATTTGACACTGACTCCTCTGAACCTTGCCTGCTTTGTACCTGGGCTGTCACTAAACTACTCTGGCTGCCTGCCAACCACAGGTACCTGTTTGCTGTGCTCAGTTTGGTACCCTGGTGTGGTAGCCAGGCACTATAGAATTGTGTATAAGTTCTGGGGGCAACTGAGTACCGGTAGGCCTGCTTGCCATATGGGAAAGGGGGCTGCTATAGTTAAGAAGAACACAGAAGATGGCTAAAGCATGTCCTCTGACCCAGAGGGGTATTAAAACATCGGCCTTGGAATGGCTGGTTGATGTGTCTTCTTGCCAGCTACCTCTGTAAAAGAGCTATGTTATACTACTAACTGACTGTACTGTTGCTGAACCATGTTGACCTCACTACTCTGTTGCCCAGTGGCGACCTGTCCATTAGGGGTGCACGGGCACCACCCCCCCCCCATCTGGCCCCCTAATCTACATGATGGACGCATAGATTCCAATGGGTTTTCTTTTTTGAAGCACGTGATTAGAGCCGAAGGCTCTAACAGGTTTCAAAAAAGGGTGGGCTCGGAGTGCAGAGCAGTGCTCCCTGAGCCCACCCAGTTGTGTGACAATAACAAATAAATGTTCGCTATTGTCACACTGATCCTCCTCCTGGCCAATCAGGAAGTGGGTCCTGAGACCCATCACCCGATTGGCTGAAAGGACAGGCGATCCTATTAGATGCCTAGGAGGAGGAGGGAGGAGGTGCACGGTAGAAGCCGCCGTGTTGCAGAGGGGGAGGAGACATGGTGAAAGCCACTGCCGCCTGCCGCCCAAAGGAGCACTGCCCACTCACGACCTAGATGTGGTAAGTGCAGGGCTGGATGACCGACCGCCCCTGGGGGGGAGGGGGTGCAGTGGACCCACCGACTGACAGCAGGGGGGGTGGATGGTATTTGTCTGCCGCTCTCAAGAAGTAAAAAACACCAGCCACCGCTGCTCTTGCCTGCTGCCTGCTTCACAACCTGCACTTGAACCAAATCTTCTGCTGTCTTGCCTGTTGCTGGCCCAAATTGCTCTGACATCTCTTTTTCTGTTTAGCCATTGTCAATCTCTGCCTGGATCTGACTGTTCTCCAGTCACTCCCTATTGTACTATTTCCACATCATAGCCCCTCTATAACCACTCACCCATTGGGGGGACAATCTTGAGGGCTGTCACCTGGTACCAGCACACAATAAGAACATCTTTATCATCAGGAGCTCTGGTGAAAACTGTCTGGTGCTTAGACTTTGCACCTCACGTGAGCCCGCACCACCAGCTGGCAAGATGTTGTAATACCAATCTATGGCATCTATCATACAATCCAGATTATACGCCCTACAGTTTCTATAACTTTTTAAAATTGAATGAATGAAAGAAGACTTTTTGTGGACAATACTATAAATCCAGTTAAAGGGTTAAGCCAGTAGGAGGTTGCAAAAACAGAGCGCAGACTTCTACCAAGAAGTCTTCACAAAACAAATTTATCCTTGGCAAAAAAATATATCCAGTTATCTGGTGACTATGAAGAAAAATTTATATATGTAATTAAAGACTAGCAAATTGTATGAATTAATGATGTGTTTAATTCATTAAAATATTCCCATCCAGTCATGAGTAAAAGACAAGGAGGCATTACCGTATATACTCAAGTATAAGCCGACCCGAATATAAGCAGAGGCACCTAATTTTACCACAAAAAACTGGGAAAACTTATTGACTCGAGTATAAGCCTCGGGTGAGAAATGCGCAGCTACTGTAAGTGGAAAAGAGGGTCAACAATGCCCATTTGCAGCCTCACTGTGCCCATTTTCATCCCTCACTGTGCCCATTTGCAGCCATAGGTCCCCTGAACTTCAAACTTGGTAGTTGAGGGTTCCTAGATGCCCCCTAGCTGCAGCCAAAATTTGGGGTCGTCATTGCTGCAGATGGACACAGTTGACCGAATTTGGGGCCCCGTATCTCGGGGCCACTTGGTGCTAGGAACCCCAAATTTGGTGTGCAAACCCAGTGGAACTAGCACTACAACATATCCAAAGCTGGGGTTCCTAGGTTCGGAAAATGTCAAGCACTTTTCTGCAGCAGAGAATGACATTTTCCGAACCGAATTTGGGGCCTCGTACCTCGGGGCCACTTGTTGCTAGGAACCCCAGCTTTGGATAAATTGTAGTGCTAGTTCCCTTGGGTTTGCACACCAAATTTGAGATTCCTAGCACCAAGTGGCCCCGAGATACGGGGCCCCAAATTCGGTTTGGAAAATGTCATTCTCTGCTGCAGAAAAATGCTTGACTCGAGTATAAGCCGAGGGGGGCATTTTCAGCACAAAAAAAGTGCTGAAAAGCTCGGCTTATACTCGAGTATATACGGAACTTTATATTCATCCTTCGTATTAAGGGAACACACCTGCGGAATGTGTGTTTATTTTTGATGCAGGAAAGACGCATGTAGTGCAAATATATTTGAATGCATGGAAACACATTTACATTTATTTATAAGCAACCCCTCTCCTTTTTTTTTATTAAAGTGAATGACAAAGTCTTTTTTTTTTTTCCATGAACGCGATTAAGACGAAGCGTGGCGGTGGGAAAAAAAAACATAGCGCAAGAACATCTGGGGAGCGTAAGATAAGGTATTTACAGCCCCCCATAAACATTTCCCTTAATTATTAAAGCTGCAGACGGAGAGATGCAAACAACACTTTTGTAGAACACACACACAAAAAAATCCATTCTTTGAACCAGAAGACCACCAAAAGTCACAGAAGCTATGAAAGAATTTATGGCCGGGGGTCCACTTTATTTGGAGATGCTTAGAAAAATTTAGCTTTGAAGGAAAATTTACAGGCATATTGCTACCGAGCGGAAAAAAAAAAAAAATTGGCCACAAGAAAAAAACGACGCTTGCCAAATGTAATGGCTGAGCTTTGACTCATAAATTATGGTCCTCCCATGACATGAGCAGAACACCGCAGACTATTGCCAAATATTTATTAGGGAATACAACTAAATCATTAACTGGAGGCTCTCTTACAGGAAACAAACCACATCATGTCATGAAAGGTCAAAAGTTATTTCCACAAAAAATATAGGGGGAAAAAAAATGTATATTATTGGCGTGTAAAGAATAAATGCACCTTTATCATTAAATAAGTTTAACCCTTAGGACTTGGGTGATTTGTTAGTCGAGCTACCAAAATTGACTGCGATTGTAGAAGAATAGGGATCAATTGCTGACTGATGGACAAAAAATGTCTTAAACTACGCAGATTTTCACCAGGGCCCCAGTTGTGTGCAACTAATAACGGCAAAATGTTTGTGTGTGGTTTATGGCTTCATGGGAAACCACTTGTTCCACTGTTTGTGATTGATCCCTGCTTATCTTATACTGATATTTTAGGTATAGGTGGAATCTGTTGGGGTGGTGGCCCCTGGTTCCTTATATGTCTTGGATACTCCAACAATGAAATGTCTTTGCAATATACAGCATACCTCCCAACTTTTTGAGATGGGAATGAGGGACACCCATCAGTAAAAGTAGGCAGGTATAGGACACACCCCTTGCCACGTCCCCTAAAGGAGAATTGTACAAAAAAATAAAATTGGTTCAACCCACAAGTGCTTTTTTTTACCACTACTTTTGGAATTTACAAATGCAGCAATTTAGAAATCAGATACATAGGTTTAGCTCTGGAAAACACTTTTTGATAGATAAAAAGTGCATTTTATATACATCTATATAGATCAGACCAAAAAGAGGGACAAATGAGGAGTAATGAGGGACAGAGGGACATTGCTCCAAATCAGGGACAGTCCCTCGAAATCAGGGACAGTTGGGAGCTATGTATACAGTACTGTCTCCGTTCCTGAGCAGCTTTGGGTTTTCTGCTTTAACCAGTTGCCGACCGCCGCACGCCGATATACATGGGCACAATGGCAGCGGTGGGCAAATGAGCGTACCTGTACGTCCCCTTTAAGAGCTGGGGATAGCAGGCGCACGCGCACCCGCTGCGCACGGCATGACTGTGCCCGCAGGACTGGCGAACTCGATGTTCGCCAGTCTCCCGGCGATCGTGTAACGGAGCCTCAGAACGGGGAAGTGCCTATGTAAACAAGGCATTTCCCCGCTTTGCCTTGTGTTATGACAGAGATCACTGTTCTCTGTTATCCTGAGCAGTGATCGCTGTCATGTGACTTGAAGCCCATCTCCATGGGCACTGATGGGTGGCACTGATAGTTGGCACTGATGGGCACTGGTAGGTGACACTGATGGGCAGCACTGTTGATGAGGCACTGATTGGTGACATTGATAGGTGGCACTGGGGGCACTGATAGGTGTCACTGTGGGCACTGATGGGTGGCACTGTAGGCACTGGTACATGGTGCTGGTTGCCACTGGTAGGCGGCACTGTTGTGCACTGGTAGGTGGCACTGGCAGGTGGCATAGGTGGGCACAGATGAGCTGGCGGCTGCTCTCTTTGATCGCGACCGATGTCCCTCTGACAGCTGCCGGTGATCGGCTTTTTTATCATTTCCTCACGCTATCAGCGTGAGGAGAAAAAATAGTCGATTACCTGCTCTGTTTACATCACATGATCAGCTGTCATTGGCTGACAGCTGATCACGTGGTACGGGGTTAGGATCGACCCCTTACTCCGATATGTGATCCAGCGAGTCTCATAGACTCGCTGATCACAGAGAGCGCTGCGCATGCCCTGCAGGGTGCGCGCAGGCCGCTTGAGCACGGGAGGACATCTATTGACGCCCTACCAGCAAAGTAGGCCCGCGCTGTAGCCGTCATTCAGCTATAGTGTGGATCTGAAGCGGTTAATGTCTAAACCACTGGCAAAAAAGTGAGTACACCCCTAAGTAAAAATGTTCAAATTGGGCCTACTTAGCCATTTTCCCTACCTGATGTCATGTGACTCGTTGGTGTTACAAGGTCTCAGGTGTGAATGGGGAGCAGGTGTGTTAAATTTGGTGTTATCGCTCTCACTCTCTCATACTGGTCACTGGAAGTTCAACATGGCACCTCATGGCAAAGAACTCTCTGAGGATCTGAAAAAAAGAATTGTTGCTCTACATAAAGATGGCCTAGGCTATAAGAAGATTGCCAAGACCCTGAAACTGAGCTGCTGCACAGTGGCCAAGGACAGGTTCTCACTCAGAACAGGCCTAGCCATGGTCGACCAAAGCAGTTGAGTGCACATGCTCAGAGTCATATCCAGAGGTTGTCTTTGGGAAATAGACGTAGAAGTGCTGCCAGCATTGCTGAAGAGGTTGAAGGGTGGGGGTCAGCCTGTCAGTGCTCAGACCATACTCCGCACACTGCATCAAATTGGTCTGCATGGCTGTCGTCCCAGAAGGAAGCCTCTTCCAAAGATGATGCACAAGAAAACCCGCAAACAGTTTGCTGAAGACAAGCAGACTAAGGACATGGATTACTGGAACCATGTCCTGTGGTCTGATGAGACCAAGATAAACTTATTTGGTTCAGATGGTGTCAAGTGTGTGTGGCGGCAACCAGGTGAGGAGTACAAAGACAAGTGTGTCTTTTCTACAGTCAAGCATGGTGGTGGGAGTGTCACGGTTTGGGGCTGCATGAGTGCTGCCGGCACTGGGGAGCTACAGTTCTTAGAGGAAACCATGAATGCAACATGTACTGTGACATACTGAAACAGTGCATGATCCCCTACCTTCGGTGACAGGGCAGCAGGGCAGTATTCCAACATAACGACCCCAAACACACCTCCAAGTTGACCACTGCCTTGCTAAAGAAGCTGAGGGTAAAGGTGATGAACTGGCCAAGCATGCCTCCAGACCCAAACCCTATTGAGCATCTGTGGGGCATCCTCAAAGGGAAGGTGGAGGAGTGCAAGGTCTCTAACATCCACCAGCTCCGTGATGTCGTCATGGAGGAGTGGAAGAGGACTCCAGTGGCAACCTGTGAAGCTCTGGGGAACTCCATGTCCAAGAGGGTTAAGGCAGTGGTGGAAAATAATGGTATCCACACAAAATAATGACACTTTTGGCCCAATTTGGACATTTTCACTTAGGGGTGTACTCACTTTTGTTGCCAGTGGTTTAGACATTAATGGCTGTGTGTTGAGTTATTTTGAGGGGACAGCAAATTTACACTGTTATACAAGCTGTACACTCACTACTTTACATTGTAGCAAAGTGTCATTTCTTCAGTGTTGTCACATGAAAAGATAGAATAAAATATTTACAAAAATGTGAGGGGTGTACTCACTTTTGTGAGATACTGTATATAGCGGGTAAAATAAGTATTGGACACGTCACTATTTTTCTAGGCATATATGTTTCTAAAGGTGCTATTGATATGAAATTTTCACCACATGTCGGTAACAACCCATGCAATCCATACATACAAAGAAACCAAAACAAATAAGTTCAGAAATGAAGTTATGTGTAATAAAATGGAATGACACAGGGAAAAAGTATTGAACACATGAAGAAAAAGGCATGGAAAGCCAAGACATCAGCTGAAATCTTTCAGTAATTAGAAAGCAATCCTGCCCCTTGTCACTGCAAATTAATATCAGCTGGTTAAGTCTCATCTGATGGCCTATAGAAAGGTGTCACATTACCAAGGTGTCACAAGAAACATCTCATTATGGGTAAAAGCAAAAAGCTCTCTCAAGACCTTTGCCACCTTATTGCTGCAAAACATACTGATGTAATTGGTTACAGAAGGATTTAGAAACTTCTGAATGTTCCAATGGGCACTGTTGGGGCCATAATCTGGAAGTGGAAAGAATATCAATTCACCATAAACCGGCCATGACCAGGAGCTCCTCACAAGATTTTCAACAGAGGGGTGAAAAGAATTATCAGAAGAGTTGTCCACTTGTGGAGAGCTTTAGAAAGACCTGTAATTATCAGGTACAATTGTTTCAAAGAAAACAATAAGTAATGCACTCAACCACCATATCCTGTGTGCACGCTCACCACGCAAGACTCCATTGCTGAAGAAAAAACATGTTGAAGCTCATCTAAAGTTTGCTGCACAACATTTAGACAAGCCTGTGAAATACTGGGAGAATATAGTCTGCTTAGATGAGACTAAAATTGAACTCTTTGGATGCCATAATACACACCATGTTTGGAGGTCAAATGGCACATCACCCCAAAAACACCCCCATACCAACAGTGAAGTTTAGAATTGGGAACTACATGGTGTGGGGTTGTTTTTCAGCATACGGTACTGGCAAACTTCATCTCATTGAGGGAAGGATGAATGGAAAAATGTACCAAGACATTCTTGATAACAATCTGCATCCATTTACCAGGATGATGAAGATGAAACGAGGGTGGACATTTCAGCAAGAACCTGATCCCAAACACAAAGCCAAGGAAAATCTCAATTGGTTTCAAAGAAAGAAAATAAATGTGCTAGAATGGACCAGCCAATAACCTGACTTGAACTAAATAGAAAATCTATGGAAATAACTAAAGAACAGAGTTCATGGAAGAGGCCCACGGAACCTTCAAGATTTGAAGTGTGGAAGAATGGGCCAACACATGGGACTAGTTTCTCCATTCAGGAGGCGTCTTGAAGATGTCATTACCAACAAAGGATTTTGTATGAAGTATTAAATAAATTTCAGATAGCGTGTTCAATACTTTTTCCCTATGCCATTCCATTTTATTATACATAAGTCAATTTCTGAACTTATTTCTTTTGCTTTCTTTGTATGTATGGATTGCATTGGTTGTCACTGACGTGGTGAAAATTTCATGTCAATAGCACCTTTACAAATATATTTACAGAGAAAAATGGTGATGTGTTCAACACTTATTTTACCCACTGTGTATATGTATATAGGTGCAAGGCAGAACCCGGTGGGCAGGCTACCTAGCGGGCGGTACTCACGCATTCCAGTAACATGAAAAGAGCAGATTCCAGCCAGAAAGACAGCATCTATTGAAAGGGGCAGAATGTGACCTGGCAGGCTTGTGGCCTATTGGGAAGAGTTGCGACCCTATGCTTTCCCACCTCATAAGGAACCTTTCCCTAACGCTAGTACTGTCCCTAACAGGTGGGATACCTGTCCCAACTCGCAAAATGCACACCAAACCTGGGAGCCAGGGCCATAAATAGGCTCTGCCTGACCCAAGGTGGCTGCTTGAGTCCCATGGGGTGGCAGGGTTCAGTAGGATAGCTTTCCCAGTGAACCCGGAAACCATAGAGCAGGGGTCTAAAACTGGTGTCCCTCCAGCAGTTGCAAAACTACAAGTTCCATCATGCCTCTGCCTGAGGGAGTCATGCTTGTAACTGTCAGCTTTGCATTGCCTCATGGGACTTGTAGTTTTTCAACAACTGGAGGGCTGCCAGTTTGACACCCCTGCCATAGAGGAACCATGTTCCTCTTGACTTTCTCTCCAACAGTGTGCTGCAGAAAAGCGCTACCTGCAGTGGAAAAAGTAGACTGCACCTGCCTACACAGCTGTGCATGTTAGCCAATCAGCTTCTAACTTTAGCTCGTTCAATTAAGCTTTGACAATTAAACCTGGTTTTTAGTAAATCAGCCCCTATATATCTCCGAACAGCTGTTTTTATGGGCTTTTTTTTACTCTAAATAATCATTTATTTGCAAAAATGCTTGATGATTTGTAATGCTGACATGTACCCTACTGACTCTTGTTAAGCGTGAATTGTAATGACAGGCCCACTTTAACAATATAGAGGTCACGTGGTTCTTGTGGTGTCATGTGTGCTGACTATTAGCACAATGTCTAACAGTTGGAGGATCAGGGCACCCCCACCACCTCAGATATCTTCTATTTCTGTCTTAGAGGTGATGCTATCGGGAGGAACCGGTGAAAGGTATCACTACAAAAATAAGGGCGTCCGTTCCTTCCCCGGCGCCGCTGTCAGATTTTAGGTAATGCAAAAGAGCTTTTGGCTAAACAATGAGGTATCAAAAATCAAAGCCTGGCCAAGCAGATGCAGGGGATGGTTTCAATTTCAGGTTATAAGGATACTCCGGCATCTGTTAACACAGAAGACGACGCCCCTTTATAAGGAGAACAGAAGATTTTTTGCTGCATTCCAAAACTAACTTAATCTGGAGATGTAACCTGGCCCATTCTGAACATAGGACTCCATTCGCTTTATTACTTTTATGTCTGCTGGAGATGTTCCCCTGGGAATTAATTAAAACCTGTCCTGGCATTATCGCCAAGTTTTCCGCCACCTATGTCGGTACGTGGGCTACTGTGAAATCTCGGTGTGAAATCTTGCACGGTAGGGTCATATCAAGCTGCAGTTGCTGCAATGTGTGGTTTTGAAACTGGAGCTCTTTATATTAACGAGACGTCAAGGAGGATCTACAATGTTATAGATGGTGGTGGTGGTGGTGGTATGCGGACCAGAAAGTGAACAGATGTCCCTTTAACACAGAACTCATGAGACTGATTTATACAGCTTTATATAGCGTGATCCTAAATTTGTATTTTTATTCCTGACAAGGATGGTGGCACGGAGTAAGACATAATATATAAATATTATACAATATTCTCCAGGCTGTTTAGTTGTTTTTTGTGATTTTTTGTGATTGGAAATGTAACCACCTCCCGCCCGCTCTATAGCCGAATGATGGCTACAGCACGGGCCTTAATTGCCAGGAGGCTGTCATATGACATCCTCCCGTACATGAGCTGCCTATGTGCACCCTGTGGGGCATGTGCAGCGCTCATCGTGATCACTGAGTCTATGAGACTCGGCTGATCATAGATCGGAGTAAGGGGCTGATCCCGGCCCCTCACCGCGAGATCAGCTGTCAGCCAATGACAGTTGATCACGTGATGTAAACAGAAGATCACCGGCTTCTGTCAGAGGGACATCGGTCCCTCACACAGAGAGCCGCGGCCTCATCTGTGCCCACCAGTGCCACCCGCCAGTGCCACCTATCAATACCCACCAGTGCCACCTACAAGTGCCCACAGTTCCACCTACCAGTGCCCACAGTGCCACTTACCTTTGCCCAACAGTGCCACCTATCAATACCCACCAGTGCTGCCAATCAATGCCCATTAGTGCCTCATCATCAGTGCCACCGATCAGTGCTGTCTATTAGTGTCACCTACCAGTGCCCATCAGTGCCACCCATCAGTGATCATCAGTGCTCACCAGTGCCACCTATCAGTGCCCTTCAGTACCGCCCATTAGTGCCAACCATCAGTGCCCACCAGGGCCACCTCTCAGTGCCACCTATCAGTGCCTCCTTATCAGTGCCCATTAGTGCAGCCTATCAGTGCCACCTATCAGTGCCTCCTTATCAGTACCCATCAGTGTAGCCTCATCAGCGTACATCAATGAAGGAGAAAAATTACCTGTTTTAAAAATTTTATAACAAACTATGAAAATGTTTTGTTTGTTTTTTTTCAAAATTTTCTGTCTTTTTTCATTTTTTTAGCAAAACATAAAAACCCCAGTGGTGATTAAATACCACCAAAATAAAGCTCTATTTGTGTGAAAAAAATCATAAAAAGGTCATATGGAGTACAGTGTAGTATGACCGCGCAACTGTCATTCAAAGTGTGACAGCGCTGAAAGCTGAAAATTGGTCTGGGCAGGAAGGGGGTTTAAGTGCCCGGTAAGCAAGTGGTTCATAAAGTAAACTTAATATTTTTAACTTTATTCATATTTATTGGTATTATTTATTTATATGTTATTATCTATTATTAAATGTATTATTATAAACCTATTAAAGTAAACTTGCTGTTTAAGGCTTAGTTCACTTTTTAACCAAAAATTTAAAGCGGAACTCCATGTATTATCTTTATTGCCAACCTACATTGGTCCAGCTTGGCTCAATGTAATTATTCATATCAAAGCTAGGTGGAACCGCCCTGTCTTTACAAAACTATTGCTCCGTGGACACCATCCCTAATTGAAATACAAATTGAAGGCCCTATACTGCCCCTAAAAGGTGGGAATAGGAGAATAGGAATTTACTCTCACTGGCCACTTTACTACCCTGTTTCCCCGAAAATAAGACCTACTGTAGCGTGAGTGTCAGTGATGGCTGCAATATAAGCCCTACCCCCCAAATAAGCCCTACCCTGTTTCCCCAAAAATAAACCCTACTCTGAAAATAAGACCTACAAGGACTTTAACTAGGGCTTATTTGGGGGGTAGGGCTTATATTGCAGCCATCACCGACAGTCACGCTAGGTCTTATTTTGCGGGGAAACAGGGTAGATAGACCTGTTCAATTGTTTGGTAACCCAAATTACTAATCAGCCAATCACATGGCAGCAACTCAATGCATTTAAACATCTAGACGTGGTGAAGACGATTTGCTGAAGTTCAAACCGAGCATCAGAATGGGGAAGAAAGAGGATTTAGGTGACTTTGAACGTGGCATGGTTGTTGGTGCCAGATGGGCTGGTCTGAGTATTTCAAAGATCTTTGATCTACTGGGATTTTCACACACAACCATCTCTCGGGTTCACATAGAATGGTCCGAAAAAGAGAAAATATCCAGTGAGCGGAGGTTGTGTGGATGAAAATGCCTGGTTGATGTCAGAGGAGAATGGGCAGACTGGTTTGAGATGATAGAAAGGCAGCAGTAACTCAAATAACCACTCGTTACAACTAAGGTATGCAGAATACCATCTCTAATCGCACAACACATTGAGCCTTGAAGCAGATGGGCTGCAGCAGCAGAAGACCACACCGGGTGCCACTCCTGTCGGCTAAGAACAGGAAACTGAGGCCACAATTCGCACAGGATCACCAAAATTGGACAATAGAGGATTGGAAAAACATTGCCTGGTCTGATAAGTCTTGATTTCAGCTGCGACATTCAGATCGTAGCAGTGGCGGCCAGTGCTCCAGCTGGGGGGGCAATTAGACCACCTTCCAACCCTCCCCCCCCCGGTGGGTGGTACTCACGCGGCTGGCGGCGATGCAGAGCAGAAAGATCGCTCTGATGCTCCGATGACGGCAGCCATCTCCCCTTCCGGATCTCCATGTACATCCTCCCTACCACCCGGTACCGACTAATACCATCGCTTCTCCTCTCGGCCAGTCACGCTCCTCTCGCTTCCTGACTGGCCGGGAGGAGAATCAGTGTGACAATAGTGAATTTTCATTCGCTATTGTTGCACAACTGGGTGGCCCACCCTTTTTTGAAGCCAATTAGATCCTCAGGCTCTAATCACATGCTTAAAAATGAAACTTTGGAATCCATGCGTCCGGTGCCCTGCATGTAGATTAGTTGGATAGGGGGCGGCGCCCCTGTGCCCATACTGAGTGGCCGCCAGTGTATGGTCGGGTCAGAATTTGGCATAAACAAAATGAAAGCATGGATCCATCCTGCCTTGTAGTAACGGTTCAGGCTGGTGGTGGGGGTGTAATAGTGTGGGGGATATTTTCTTGGCACACTTTGAGCCCCTTAGTACCAACTGAGCATCATTTAAATGCCACGTCCTACCTGAGTATTGTTGCTGACCATGTCCATCCCTTTATGACTACAGTGTCCCCATCTTCTGATGGCTCCTTCCAGCAGGATAATGCACCATGTCACAAAGCTCCAATCATCTCACCACTGGACAATGAGGTCCCTGTACTCCAATGGCCTCCACACTCACCAGATCTCATCCAATAGAGCACCTTTGGGATGTGGTGGAACGAAAGATTTGCAACATGGATGTGCAGCCGACAAATCTGCAGAAACTGTGTGATGCTATCCTGCCAATATAGACCAAAATCTCTGAGAAATGTTTCCAACATCTTGTTGAATCTATTCCACGAAGAATGAAGGCAGTTCTGAAGGCAAAAGGTGGTCCAACGCGGTACTAGCAAGGTGTACCTAATAAAGTGGCTGGTGGGTGTATATGTGCCAGTGAAATCACAAAATTGTATAAAATTATTCCAATCTATAGTACAAAGTAAAAACAACCAGTAAGACAAAGATGTGTAAAATAAATCTTCGTTATATGCAAGTATCTACTATATGGCATCTCAGATCGACGCGTTTCGCAAAAGACTCACTTCCTCAGGATCCAAGCCCATGTACATATACAGTAAGTCAATTCATTCTACAAAAATGAATATGACACATAAGATATTTCATAAACACACAAAGAAAGAATTGCATGACACATGCAAATAAGGTACATAATACCTAATATATCGCACAGCAAAAAAAAAGAGAAGAAAACAAAAAAGGAAATTCATAAAAAAAGGGGATTTATTTGTAGCACCCTGGTGTTTAGGCAGGGTTGCTATCAAATTTAGTTGCCAAGCAATAGTTGCCTTAGTCAATTGTTATGAGATCAATTGACTCTTCTCTAAATCTGGACTTGTTGCAACCTTTCTCTTCTGTCGCTAGGTGGCGCTATGCTGATGACAATAGATAAGACAGGGGCTTTGCAAGTTCAGACATGAATGGATGGGGTGTCTCAGCCAATGGGCAGGGATCTTCTTTGGTTCCTTAGCCTGCTGGGAAAGCCTATTTATTTGGGTGGAGTCAGGTGATCGGGGTTCTGTGCCACCTTGACAGCTGTCTGGGTGGATGTGTGTTATGCTGCCCCGGGCTGCTAGGCCGGAAGCCTGAGGCCTATCCCGGGGACACCTGGCTACTTAGTGCTAACAGAGAAAGAGCTCAGGGGATCTAGTGGTTATTGGATCTGAAGCCTAGTGAAAGACTGGCAGTTTGTTGAGCGAAGATCCACAGTGAGTGATTGTGGAGTAAGTGGAGAACTGTTTGTGTTGACAACAGTTGAATATACTACCGTTAGTAACTAATACAAGATTGTTGCCATAGGAGACAGCGGTCCTACCTATACAGAAGTGGTGTCCGGCTGGAGGCCTTCACCTGTATAGCTTTCTACCTGTAGAAGTCTCGGACTCTGCCAATTATCATTGCATCTAGCTAAGGGTGTCCTGGCCCTAACCCTCTTCTCCCCATGGTTCTGTTCAAGAGACAATAAATCTCTTTGCATTCAAAAAGTGTCTGGCGCCCACCATTTCATCTTGCAGTACACCCACCATGCCTTGTAATCCACACTACACAGAATGTCAGCTGTCCCTAACTCTGGAGGTCACCATTAGGCCTCAGGGGCCCCAGAACTTTGCTACATACCGTATCTCACAAAAGTGAGTACACCCCTCACATTTTCGTAAATATATTACTATACCTTTTCATGTGACAATACTGAAGAAATGACACTTTGCTACAATGTAAAGTAGTGAGTGTACAGCTGGTATAACAGTGTAAATTTGCTGTCCACTCAAAATAACTCAACACACAGCCATTAATGTTTAACCACTTGCCGACCGCTGCACGCCGATATACGTCGGCACAATGGCAGCAGTGGGCAAATGGGCATACCTGCATATCCCCTTTAATTGGCGGGCATGCGTTCACCCGCCGCGTACAGCGTGACCGTGCCCGCGGGACCAGCAGACTCGATGTCCACCTGGGAGACTGGGGGAAGTCCAAAATGCTATAGTAGAAGGAGAAAGAGAAGGCGCGTGGCCTGATCATTTTAAAACGTTCATTAAAACAAACTGGTATATACAGAAAATACAAAAAAATACTACGTATTCATAAGAGTGGGTGAGTTACAATATAAGTATCCCTTATTGAACAGTGTTAAATATAAAATGGTGCCCATATAAGGGATAAAAATTGAATAGTCGGCTAACGGGTTTCGAGGATTTTCCTCTTCCTCAGAGCCTTAAGGTACCAGGTCTGGTCTGCATCTTTAAAATGTAGAGGACTGGATGTGTGGTCAATAACTGGATGAGTGGTCCACTCTAATACGTGGGTTTTCCTTCACTGTAGGGAAGTTCCTTCTACATCACAGCACTCTACATTTGAACAAACACTGAACAGATATCAATGTAGATATAGATAGAATTGCGGACTCTTATTCCAAACCTTAAAGGCATATATCAAATAATAAGTATGCATATATATAGTATAGTATATACATCAGAACAATGCCCCATATAGTTAGATAAAAAGTGTGTATAGATGAGGAAGGTGTTAGAATATTATTGATTGTTCACATACATTGTTGCTAACATAAATCACTAGCTGGACTACTGCAGATGTCCCCTTATATGAAATAATAAATGAATGTCAATATACAAATATATATATATATATATATATATATATATATATATATACACACATACATACAAATACAGATAAAACTATCTATAGAAACGCACAAATGCATACACAGGATAACGTTAAAAGGTTAAAGTGGAGTTCCGCCCACTTTTACAACTCTTCAGCATCCCTCACTAAACTGTGCACTGTAAACGAATTGGATATTTTTAAATTTTTTTTCTCAGCACCTACTGTATATCTGCTGTATTCATTTTTCACTTCCTCCTCCCTGGCCGCGGCCCATCGCATCATTTCCTGTTTGCAATGCCTTCTGGGAAGGGGTGGCAACTTCCTCTGACACTGCCGTTGCTATGGAAACCTGACCTGAAACCTATTACACCGCTTGTGCTGCACTGAGCATGTGCGAGATCTGCAAGGATGAGATCCAGGAAGAAATACAGTCTGGCTTCAGATGCCCACACTTAAGATGGCCACGGCCTGCTGTAAGTTTATAAAATAACAAACTACTGCTATAAACTAACAAAACAGACCTTAGTTTACAGACTAACTTTACTAGAATACATTAAGCTTGTGTATTATAGGGGTATTTTTATTTAAAAAGTATAATTTTGGCCGGAACACCACTTTAAGATGTAAATTTATTACTATACAAATGGGAAAGTAAACCATATACATATAAATATAGATGCGAATAGAATTAAAGATGGCACGATGCATACAAATGAATGTAAATGTATGGGAGAATGAAAATGGAAATTAAAATGGAGGTGGTAATGACATTGCAGACCTGACTCACTACATACTTTATACTGTAGTTCTAGCCATTTGAATGGCGTTAGGGTAAGACTTTGTCAATGTTCAGGCTTCTTTTTTAAATGGTTACTAGAACTGTTATTCTACTCTCGCATAAACCTCCTACTTTTCCTAAAAACGTTCTTCAAAGAAACTGCCGTAGCCAAAGCTCTCCACTGTCGCCCGACGTCTGTGTCTTCCTTTGGATATTGAAGAGCGTATCTGGCTGGAAGCTTGTCATTTTTTTGTGTTAAGATACATCTGTGTAAGTGATCATCATCTTTCTTTGGAAAGCTCCAGATGCTTCTTTGATTGACTTGACCCAATGACCTTCTGAATGAAAACAATAACATTTGCTCTTGACTTGGACTGCTTTCAGTACTAACAAGGCCGCGGAGCCCAGCAGAATGCAATCCGTAATGTTTACCTAAGACTGAAGTTACATTAATAACAATTAGTCGACAGGGCTCCACAGGGCCGCCATTGTGCAGCCGGAGTGAGACAATTTGTCGTCAGTTTGAATATTCTGCTTTGCCGAGGTCACTGAGCAAACCTGTAACAACCCCTGCAAGAATAAATAAGGTCTCTGAGAAGCCATAGCTAAATGTGAAAGGTTTGGATGACATAGAGTTATTAGAAAATCATTTTGTTAAATGCAGTTGGCTTATAGTGCCTGCATATACAGTACACGGCCAAAGCCCGGTGGAAGCCTGATCATTACATTGACCACTATATGGCCAAGACTATGGGGACCATCCTTCAAATAATTGAGTGCAGGTGTTTCAAGTTAAGGGAACTGCTAATGCTACAACATACAAAGACATATTTTAGAGCTATTTTAGAGCTCTCTCCATGTTGGGATGTCTGCCTTTACACGCACATGAACTTTAATGACATCCCAGTCTTAGTCCATAGGGTTCAATATTGAGTTGGCTCACCCTTTGCAGCTATAACAGCTTCAAATCTTCTGGGAAGGCTGTCCACAAGGTTTAAGAGTGTGTCTATGGGAATGTTTGACCATTCTTCCAGAAGCGCATTTGTGAGGTCAGGCCCTGATGTTGGATGAGAAGGCCTGGCTCGCAGTCTCCACTCTAATTCATCCCTAAGGTGTTCTATTGGGTTGAGGTCAAGACTCTGTGCAGGCCAGTCAAGTTCCTCCACCCCAAACTTGCTCATCCATGTCTTTATGGACCTTGCTTTGTGCACTGGTCCAAATCATTTGGTGGAGGGGGGATTATGGTGTGGGGTTGTTTTTCAGGGGTTGGGCTTGACCCCTTAGTTCCAGTGAATGGAACTCTTAAGGTGTCAGCAGACCAAGACAGTTTGGACAATTTCATGCTCCCAACTTTGTGAGAACAGTTTGGGGATGGCCCCTCCCTGTTCCAACATGACTGCTCGCCAGTGCACAAAGCAAGGTCCATAAAGACATGGATGAGTGAGTTTGGGGTGGAGGAAATTGAGTGACCTGCACTCAACTCAATAGAACACCTTTGGGATGAATTTGAGTGGAAACTGCGAGCCAGGCATTCTTGTCCAACATCAGTGCCTGACCTCACAAATGTGCTTCTGGAAGAATGGTCAAACATTTTCCAACAACTTTGTGTGACCGTGTGTATGCAAGACAAGTTTGAGCCAACATCCGTCGGAAAAAATCCTAGGATTTTGTTGTCGGAATGTCCGATCAATGTCCAACGGGGCATAAGACTGGGATGTGATTAAAGTGCATGTACGTGTGAAGGCACGTGTCCCAATACTTTTGACAATATAGTGTATATTTATTCTCAGATTTAGGTTAGTTCATCATACTCTATAAAGTAGGTGGTTAATGGATGTTCAAAATATTGGACTTGTTTAAAGGTATATCAAAAAGAAGGTGTACTAAAGTGGGACTTTTGAGGCACAACATTTATCTAAAATACAATTTATATGTTTGATATCAACATTCATAAAAAACATTTTCTATATTATTCCACGGAATGTTATATAGCATCCAAATATAATACAAATATTAAAAGAGAAGTATGGACTTTTTTAATTGTAGAATCATACTTAGCTAGGTGGATGTTGCATCTTTCCCCCTGCCAGTTCTAAGACTGAGAACAGAGTGATCAAACATCACTGATCACTTGGGTCTCACAGCTCCCTGAGCCCTGAGAGCTGGTGACTGTCAATCACTGCTTTCTCCTCTGCCCCCCCCCCCCTGCTCACTGGAGTGCTGGGCTGTAGAGAGGATGGGAGTGGCCGCCTAAGGCTCTCAGTGGCTCTGAGAGGCTAAGCTGGGTGTTGGTACAGGCATGTGGGCAGATCCCAACTTCATTGTCGCGGTTTTCCCTGGACCGCCCTGTGATGTCAGCCGACAGTGGGCTTCAGGTCACAGGACTGCAGAAGGAAATGCACACCTGTGATCCATGGGAGAAGTACAGCCAAAGGAGCTTGCTGAGGTGGCAAAAAGTCCTTACTCAACATGCTTAGATGTAGTCTTATGCCGTGTACACACGGGCGGACTTTTCGGCATCAAAGGTCCGACGGTCTTTCCGACGGACTTTCGACGGACTTTTGACGGACTTTTGAACGGACTTGCCTACACACGATCACACCAAAGTCCAATGGATTCGTACATGATGACGTACAAGCGGACTAAAATAAGGAAGTTGATAGCCAGTAGCCAATAGCTGCCCTAGTGTCGGTTTTAGTCCGTCGGACTAGCATACAGACGAGCGGATTTTTCGACCGGACTTGAGTCCATCGGAAAGATTTGAAACATATCAAATCTAAAGTCTGTCTGATTTTCGCCCGAAAAAGTCCGCTGCACGTCCGATGAAGCCCACACACGATCAGATTGTCTGACGGATTTGTTCTGTCGGACCAGTCCGGTCGAAAAGTCCGCCCGTGTGTACACGACATTAGGTTTTTTTAACTCCTTCTCCCACAACTCCCTGAGTTCCTGAACATTCCCAAGGAAGATAACATTCTCAGCTTTAATTCCCTTAGCAGCTCGGAGCGGCCCCAACTGTAGAGCTAGGTATGTGATCTCCAGCCAAGTGGGAAGCCCTCTACTGTCAGAACCGGCATGCAGGAAACTCCACTACGTTATTATAGGATAGGATGCATTTGCATTGTTTTGATCTCTCTCTTTCAGGTGTTGCTGTATCGGTGCAACTTCCTTGGCTAAGGAGATATAGGGATCAAACCTGAGGACAACACTAACCCTCTGTATATTTTGTTATTACTGTAAATATATTAGATAGATTGTTAGGAAGCAATACTATTGCTCTGCTTGCCTTTAAAATTGTACATAACTATTTTGATACTTGAGTGTCATACGCGACTTAACATTTCTTTATGTGCCTGATATTATGTTTATTTCATGTGGTATGCCGCATGTATTGTTACTTTGTTGTTCTTTCCCTGTTTCCCCACCTATTCCAGTTTTTGCCAGGACATTCACTCTCAGGCTTGGGAGCTCAAATAATTTTTCTGCAAACTCAGAGAAGTAATTTTTTTGGGTAGGGGGGAGGATGTAGCACCCTGGAGTTTAGGTAGGGATGCTCCTCACAAATTTACTCGCCAGGAGTAGTTATCCTGGTTGATTGTTAGAGATCTATTGATTTTTCCCTAAGTTTGGCCTTGTTGCACTTTTCTCTTCTACCACTAGGAGGCCGGGTACTTGATGAGATTAGATATGAGAAGGGCAACTCAAGGTCAGGTTATGAGTATATGGGGTATCTCAGCCAATGGGCAGGGGCTTTCTTAAATCCCTCGGCCTGCTGGGAGAGCCTATATATTCGGGTGGAGTCAGGTGATCTATTTTCTGTGCCACCTGGTCAGCTGTCTGGGTGGTCGTGTTGCCCTGGGCTGCTAGTCCGGAGATTGGGCCTATCCCAGGGGAATCTGGCTGCTAGGCTGTCTGAGGGCCTATCCAGAAGCAAGAGAGCAGCGCAGGCTTGGGACTACGGCTTGCAGTCCAACCAGAGGTGACGGTTCTGCAGGCCAGAGAACTTTTCAGTGGTTGGAGAGGGGAAGCTGTCGCCACTAAGATGCCAGCCTCCTTATTACCAGGGACCACAGTGAGTAACTGAAGCAAGCACTGGAGCAGTATTCTCACTGAACAGGCACGGTGGAGAATCGGGAAACTTCAGGTGGTGATCAAGTCAGGGACCCAGCCAGCGGAGGTGACGCTTGCAGAGCAGCCTTGCGTGCTAAGCCAGGGACTGAGCAGGCCAGTGGGGTGAAGCTTGAGAAGTATCGGGAGTGCCAAGCTAGGGACCCAGCATGGAAGCAGGGGTGACGCTTGAGGAAGATACCACCGTGAAGATTGGAGGACCTCAAGCGATTCAGTGGCAGTGAATCAGAGGGTCTAGTGAGAGACTGGGAGCTCAGTGGGTTGAAAAACTACAAGGAGAAGTTGTAGTGAAGGTGAAAGAACTGTTACACTTTGTGTTAGGAACTGTTAAAGACTGTTGCCATAGAGGACAGCACTCCTGCACGTGCAGATGTGGCTTCTTGCTAGTGGCCTTTATCTGCATGGCTTTCCTCCTATTGAAGTCTCGGAGTGTGTTAATTGAACTTGCAACTACTCAAGGGTCTCCTGGCCCTAACCCTCTTTCCCTAATAAAAGTTTGTAAGAGAAATAAACATCTCTTTTGCATTCAAAAAGTGTCTGGTGCCCAATAACTTCCACCTTGCACCCACTATGCCTCACAACCCACTATATACAGAAGGTTGTCAGCTATCTCTGGCCCTAGAGGTCCTCATTAGACTGAAGGAGGCCGGAGACCTTGCTATATTTGTGTAGCGCTAATAATCTGTTTTGTGTTATTCTCTTTGCCATTCTGACCCTGTTTTTCATTAATGATTCTAACCTTGCACCTGTTTTGTAAAACTGAAAGTTACAGTTACTCTCTGTCTGATTATTCAGCCATTTCCCCATTCTGTTACACTTGGCATCTACTGTACAAACAGGAACCTGCCATGGAAGTGGTGCGAGTGGTGGGACAGCAGGTACCAGTAGTACTATTCCAGAGGGAATCAGGGAACCTACTACCCCTAATAATTGATAATTGCCCCCTTATTTCTGCAAGGATTTCCGCCACAACAATTACCCAAGTACTCAGGGTCAGATTAGGATTTGGGTGATTGGACCAAGACATTGCAGGGCCTGATCTGAGCATAATATATACTGTCCCAGCAGTTAGAACTGGCCAGTAACACCTTAGAGGGTGAAGCAAGAAGGTTTATCCTGCACCTCTCAGCAGAAGACTCCCTTGATACGATAGTAAACTGCTTAGAAAGAGTGAAAAGCCAAGCAGCACCATTAGGGGACTTTAGGGTCCACTGCGTCAGCATGAAGCAGAGGGAGAGAGAATCCATTCCACGATATGCACTGAAACTGCAAGATATAACAGCTGAGATATGCCCTTGGAAAAGAGACCAAGGAAGAGGGCCCTGCCGGGGTGATGCAGTACCACAGACTCCTCAGTGACTTGGGAGATCATACTGTCAAGGGCCCAGGCCATCTCTCTGGTAGAGCGAATCCACATTAAAGTGGGAAAATGGGGTGTCCGTAATAGCATTGACTCGGTTTAAGCTACAGATGTGAGCCTGTTCTAGTGGGTTGAACAAGTCTGATGATACTGTATAGTCTGTTTAGTGTCCAGGGGTTCTGGGGCCTGAATTCACACCTGCCTCACTAAAAATACTGACTATCAAATTTCTTACACTCAACATGGCAGAAGATGGGTACCTAATCATTGTGGACCATTTTACTTTAAGTTTGGGGTGGAAGTACTGACCCATGACCAGACTGCCGCCCAGATAGTTTGGAAGTACTTCTGCCTTCCTTATGGATGTCTGCAGAAGATACATTCAGACTTGGAACTCTGTTTTCAAAGTAACTTTCCCCCAAGAATGGTGCTGCTCACTTGGCATTAAGTCACACACGACTTTGTACGAACTACAAAGAAACAGAGTATGTGTGAGTCTAAATCACGCCATCATACAACTGCTGAGAGGCTTAATTTGTGAAAAACAAATAAAATTGACCTGTTACTTAGCCAAAGTGGTGTGGAAATACAACCATACAGTATATTCGTTGACAGGCCCCTCACCCTACTATGTCTTGTTTGGGCACATTCTTAGAAGGCCCACAGACCTATGGACCACAGTGCCCAAAGAAGAACTTCTGACTTCTTTGATTCTGGACTTGAAATGAGTGGAGCGAAGTGGAACGATGTGTGTCTAAAGTCCAGCAGTTCGTTAAAGAATGGTCATGGGTGGAGCAAGAATATAAGGGCACAAACAAACAAGCAAACACCATATGAAGAATTCCCTAGAGTTGCCCTACAACAGCCTATTCCAGTTGTGCTAGTCTATGATATCCAGGGAGAAGGAACCCAAGAAAAACTGAGATACCTACACTGTAAACTGTGAACAAGTCAATACAGGGACACACAGGGACCTATAAGGGGTTTTTCGAAGAAGCTGTCAAAATTCATGAGCCACAAACATCTTTGACACCAGAGATTCAATGGTTGCTGCCTCATGCTTTTCCACCAACCCAGATAGCAAGGATAGCTTGCCACAAAATTGTGGCAGTGTTGAATTGTAAGTCTGTTAACTTGATGCACATTTTCACTGGCGAGTTGTATACTTGCAGAGATCTTGAAGCACAAGTTCTAGTTGACACTTTTCCAATTTGTAGCAAATTTGCGTGGCAAGTCTCTAGCAAGAGCAAAGTTCTAGTGGTGGTGAGTCTACAGCAAGAGCTCTGAAAGTCTACAGCATGAAAATTTGGGTCACTGCGGTGGGATAACTATTACACAACATAACTGAACCAGAACTTGCAGCAGGCTTGCAGAATGTTTGCAAAGAAAGTTGATCTGGAGTCATGCAATGCAGACTTGCTGCAATTATGCAACAAACTTGTGAAGCCTGGCAAGTCTAGCAATAGCTTAGAAAGTCATTTTCAAATTTGCAGAACAATTGCTTGCTATCCGGGAACCTTTTTGCAGGCAACAGTGCCAGAACCTAATAGCAAGTAGCTTCTCCATTAGACCCAGCTATAGTAGGGAGCCCCACTATGAGCACCAGCGTACTTCAGTACCAACTCATTGGCACCTAATCCCCGGGCCTTGGATCACACAACTGCTGACCATGCAACTAGCAAGGAGAATGTTTAATTAGCTGTGATTGACAGCACTTGCCTTGAGAACCAGGTGTTTACCAGAAACAAGTTTCCAGATAGCAAGGATAACTTGTCACACATTTATGGCAGTATTGAATTGTAAGTCTTGTCAACTTGCGGCACATCTTCCCTGGCAAGTTGTACAATTACAGAGCACTTGAAGCTAAAGTTCTAGTAGACACTTTTCCAATTTGTAGCAAACTTGCATGGCAAGTCTCTAGCAAGAGCAAAGTTGCAGTGGTGAGTCAACAGCAAGAGCCCTGCAAGTCTCAGCAAGAGCCCCGCAAGTCTATAGCAAAAGCCCCGCAAGTCTACAGCAAGAGCCCCGCAAGTCTACAGCAAGAGCCCCGCAAGTCTACAGCAAGAGCCCCGCAAGTCTACAGCAAGAACCTCGCAAGCCTACAGCAAGAGCCTCGCAAGTCTACAGCAAGAGCCTCGCAAGTCTCTGTTTTTGGCAAGAAAAAAGAAGTAAGCAGCGCAAATCTATAATCCCACAATTTGATGATAGTGAATCCACTGCTATTAACCTAATCCCTTACTGTACACGTGTGAAATACATTCACTCCAACAATCATATATAATGATAAACCCTGCGTCATTGCATAAAATAATTCATCTATCATACAAAAATGATTCATTTCTATGAAACAATCTCAGAGAGCAAGTAATTGTGCTGCAGCAAGTCCACATTGCATGACTCCAGATCAACTTTCTTTGCAAATATTCTTCAAGTTCTGGTTCAGTTATGTTGTGTAAGTTATCCCACCACAGGGGCCACTGCGGCTGTATTTTCATCCGTGCTCCCTGCTGTGTGTAAGGTTTTTCTGTAATCGGTGCTGGGGAGTGGTGAGCAGAGAGGTGAGTGGTAACCATGAGATCTGATATGGAGTTCAGAGAGGTAGAAATCAAGGAGTGAGTAACCCTAATATCCCATTGGTGGAGCACAATTTGGAATGTTTTTTTTTTTCCTTGTTTATATGCTGAGATTTAGCAGAAAATGTGTGTATTTAATGAAAGGTGGAAATAGAAACCTCAAAGAGCACTACAAATCCCAGCAATACAGTAACAATGCAGAATACCACCAGCTATAGGGGGTGTATATAGAGAGCCATGCATTGTATATAGAGAGATGACTGCACTGTACTGTTTTGTAAAGGGATCCACCTACTGTACTGTATACAGGGAGATTAATTCATTGTGCTGTATACAGAGAGACCCATGCATTGTGCTGTATACAGAGAGATCCCTTTCATGGGAAATAGGAAAAGGTGGATACTTTTGTCACCATCTATACTGGGCTCACCTCACTCTACAGAGGTGCCTTGGTCTATAAATGGCTAGATTTGTCTCCTACAATGTGTGCAATGTCTATCATTTCCCTCTTACATTCTGTTGATGTCTTCTGAAGCTTTATTCCTGGCTGGCTATTCTCTGCAATTCTCTGTATTTATGCATCTGTTGCCCCTCGATCTGAAAACACAACGATTCCCATAATGGGATGCCCTGTGTATATGTAAAAATAATAAAAAATGGTGCGCTAATTGAAGAAGCTATGCAGCAAAAATAGATAAATTTGCAGGAATGACTATCCCTAATTTAAAAAATAAAAATAAATGCAGTAATATGCGATATGTGAAACAGTACTAAAGTGCACTAATTCAAGAAGCTAAACAGCAAAAACAGACAAATATGCATAAATGACTATCCCGAATTTAAAAAAAAAACAATAATATGCGATAATATGTGAAACAGCGATAAAAGTGCTTGAATCAAAAGCGGACATTCATCTGCATTTTTATTTTATTTTTTGTTTTTTTTAAAATGTGGGATAGTCATTTAATTCGGAAATTACGTCAACGTGTTTCACCCTCCCACAGGGCGTCATCACGGACCGGAAATGAGGTCCTTTCTGACGCCCCGTGGGAGGGTGAAACGCGTTGACGTAATTTCTGGTTCCGAGACTATCAGACGCCACTTCTGGTTATCGGTGGAATGCACGACATGAGCGGCACTTTTGTACTCACAGCTCTCTGACGTTTTATGCCTGATTTGATCTTCCTTTTTGTAAGTATCCATTTTTATATGCGCAATAAATTCATTGCCAAACGGTACTTCACTATAGTCCCTTCCTTTCGTTTTTGGGTACTAATTATCTCGTCTGAGTATCTGTAACAAGTGAGATCTGCCTGAATGACTTGATGTCAAGCTTGGCTAAAAACATCCTGGACCCTCCGAGTAAGAAAAAGTTTTCATTCTTCGAAGGTAAAGGATATTACCCATGTAAAAATTGCTATGCATGTCGATATACGAAAGAAAGCAAGAAAAAGAAATTGAGCTTTACTTCAACTCTAACATCACAAAATTATCCAATAGAAGATTTTATTTCATGCCGTAGTGAAGGGGTTGTCTACTTACTTGAATGTCCCTGCCAAATTCAATATATTGGCAGAACGAAGAGGGCACTATGGAAGAGATTGAGGGAACATGTTCAGAACATCAAAAAGAGTTTTGATAAACATAGTTTATCAAGACATTACACCAAATATCATAATAGTTATCCCTCATCGCTAATAATTTGTGGAATAGAAAAATACAAACCTCACTGGAGGGGGGATAAATAAATCATCAAGATTAGCCAAGCTGAGTCTAGATGGATATATGAATTACGTACATTGGCGCCACTCGGGCACAATGTAGAATTTGATCTTAACTGTTTTATCTCTAATTTTTAATATGTTAATATTTTAATATTTTATGTAATTTTTAGGATAATTTTTTAATTTTAATTTTTGGTTAAATCGTGATTATGGGAGCCTTGGAGTGGAAGATGACCGTCTGTTACCAACAGCCTATAGCCATCATTCTCTGGCTTCTGACAGTTAGATTTGTTTTATTCTCCTATTTGTATGTATTGAAGGCTCCCTTTCAGTTTGCCTAGAGAAATTAGTCCTATTGTTATTCCTTTCTAGTCCCACTGGGTGTTACCATTGGAGCTGAGAGTCTTGGGTTATCCCCTTTTTTTAGTTATTTCTGCAAAGTATGGTATGACCACTAGATGTCATTAGTGAATTATTGAGTATACTGGGAGTTGTATTCCTTTCCTCCCACTAGATGGAGTCTGACAATTTGATGGACTCTGCTGCTTCTACCCGTTATTATTTGGTTTTGTTTATTAAGCGTTCTAGTAATTCCCTTATATTCTCCACTAGATGGCGTCTGAGATTCGGACGGATCGATTTCCTTATTTTAATCATTGTTTTTATTGACCGATTATTAAAGTACTATGTCACTATTAGCTGTCCAGATTTATGCCATATATGGATGGATCAGGCTGTTCTTATATTCAGATTGTTTTTAAGCTATTTGTTTACCCGCTGTTGCTGTGACAGCGGCTGAGATCGTATAAACTGGCTGGCCGACACCTGACTCCTTGACCCTTTGAGAAAGTCACGTGTGTTGTGACGCAACGCGTCAGGAAGGAGCCAGGTGCCGCTGCTGCCGGGTACGGCCGAACCCGGAAGCTTTCGATTTCACTGCTGCTGTTATTGAATCTTATATGTAAGTTACTACTTGTGTTCTGTATTAATAAATTTTAGCTACTACACTATGGAGCCATCTCTTCTCTTTTACTACCCATCTGCTTATACTTATTGAACGTGAGGGAGTGCAATTGCTGGTTGGATATCGTATGTCCCCAAAGGCTGTGACCACCACCGGAAGCTGCTTTCCCTGTGGAGATCTGTACCACTTGTTGGTTGATGCTCGACTTGGCCCATTGGGGGCCGCTGCTACAGGTGAGAGGCTGGGGGAAACAGGTGTCGCACCCCGGAGCCTGATTGGAAGCGCACATCCACTTTGGTCACTTCTCACCACAGTAACTGTCCACTGCACTTGCACTTTCCTATATGGTCAGAAGATATGTCCTTGTTGTTATTCGGAGCTACATTGCATGACGTTGGGACTACACTTTTCACTTATTATTAACTACTTGGACATTTATTACACTTATTTGTGAGTCACAGATGTATATGAATTTGTTTGCACATTGTTTATTTTAGTGAATCGCACTTCACCTTGTAAGATTTTATTTGTATTATAGTGATGATTAGTACTAAATTATTTATGATATATATGATATTTATGCACAGTTGAGTTTTTATCTATATATTCATCCATTTATATCTATCACATTCATTTGGGAATCACGGACTCTTATGTATTTTTGCACATTTTTATGTGTTTTGGTGGAGTCGCACTGCCCTTTATATGAGCTTTTTTATTTTTGTTTGGATTCTGTGATTATTATTTTGGTATTTATCGTTGCACTTTGATAGATATTTCACATATTGTTTATTTATATTCGCACATTTCAGGCGTAACAAGCGCCGCATACTTTTTATTATTTTTTATTTGGTTCATGTGAGGATACTGTTTTATGCTGGCAGCTCTTTTTTAGCCTGGTGGTTATTGTTGGTTTGTGCATTAGTTTATTCACTTTTTGATGTCAAGCTGCCATCCCCGGCCACCATTATAAGCCCGAAGTGACCCCTAGACTGAAAGCTAAGGGTCGATTCCATTTGGTGAGTGGGAACACAGAAGGGGGTGTTTTGCGCACCTAAAAACTCTGCAGCAATTTGCACTTTTTTGGATTTGAGCACATCAGTCACTTTATATGGACATTCACTTTTTATTGTTTTTCACTATATTTATTGATGTGTTTGCTAGCGCTTTAGTTTATATTTTATCCTGTTTGTCAAGTGAATAGAACTTTGTGCACAGCAGCTGCATTTTTATTTTATTTTTATCTTACCTTTTCTTATTCGTCACATTTACCATACCATTAGCGCGAGTTTATATATGTAGAATATTTTATGTTCAATTCATGCATATTTGTCTATCTTAGCTGCTTAGCTTCTTGAATTAGCGCACTTCATCACTGTTTCACATATTATTGCATATGATCGCATTTTAGGTTTTTTTTTTTCTTTCCTTAAATTCATGCATGTTTGTTTATTTTTGCTGCAGAGTTTCTTGATTTAGTGCCTTTTATCATTGTTTCACATTATTACAAATTATTGCATATTACTGCATTTGTTTTTTTTGTTTTTTTTTTATTAAGGATAGGCATCCCAAAAAAAGCCCGACGCGTGTATTATACTCATCGGGGGCGGGTGCTAATAAGATATTGTAATGAGGTATGGTAAGTATGGAGCCCGGGCCAACTAATCTGTACCAGGAGCTGAGGTAATGGAGCCGCGTGCTTGCAGGGCGCATATCAAAAACCTCCCCAAAACACAGGACACAAGTTGAGGGTACATATGATGATACTGGATGATGCACCAGTAATGGCTGCCACAGGAAGTTTGTGTCTCTGACCTGTAAATGGGGTGATGTGGTGGACTGCAGCGTCAAAGGTTGATGACCCGTTCTTGTCATGGATCTACGTCTCCTTCCCAATCCAGTCACAGGCAGGGCAGATTATTGATTTTTGTGTATTACTGCACAGTGCTCCAATCAACAACACTGCTCATGGAGTGTGAGCATTCTTGATTGGAGTATTGTGCAGGGAGATCCAGACCACATAACTGCATTAAAATGTGTGATTTGAATCTACCTGAAATTCAGTTTTAAACATCCGCTGCCCACCTACTGAGTTAGTTAAAAAAAAAAAAAAAAAAACGAACTCAAAATCCACATGTACTTACCTAAATCTGTGGTCACATGGCACACTGGGTACAGATTTTTCTATCTTCTTCACTGCAGGGGAGGAGGGTCATTCATTTGGTGTCCACATCACTGCCTGGATGACAAGGACACTTCCTTTTGGCTGTCCAGTGGCAGGGTCCTAAAGGCTGAAGCGGCTTAATGACATTGCTAAAAGGCGGCCAGTCAATCTGGACAAAAACTGCACCGCTGGGTCCACCTGACATTACTCCCTGAATTGGCTTCAGCAAGGCTGAGCATAACAAAGGCTCCAGAAGGTATTTCTTCTTTCCTTTCACTAGAGAACCTGTAAATAGACAGGTGAGGTATGGCTTTCCCACAGAGAGGTTTAGGAAATTACCCAACATTCACTTAGTAGTCAAAAATCATTAGGGAATAACTTTGGAGATGGGGATGGGAAGGTGTGGGATATCCACAACTGTAGTTTGAATGCAACTTGAGGACTTTAAACTGTCTCTGGCTACCAAAAATCACGTCTGTCCTCCCATTGGAAAAAACAGATCAGCTCAACTGGTAAAAAGGGGTTCTCCAATTACTGAATACAGCTGTTCTATTACCATAGAAAATGCCAAGGCACCTGGCTGCTCCTTAAATTCCCCAGGCAAGAGGTGTAGGGTAGCTGTACTGGCTTTGATGGCTCTAAATTGTCCCTTGATAGGACGCTAGCTGGATATTGTACCTGTCTGCTTTTCTGCTATAGGCTCTAGGGTTTAGTGGTTGAAGCTAATGATTCAGTCCGTTAGATGAATCCTATGGCACATGTGACTGCTGAACAGGCCCCCTGCTGGACAGGTTCCAGTGGCTCCCAGGATAGCTTCAGCCAAGCCTAGCTGAGGCTGAAAGGGTGTGAGGCTTCTGCTCTCCCTGGTTCCTTCTTTTTGCCCAGGGGCAGAGCCCCCAGCACAGAGTGTCCCCTCTAGGCAACTGGACCCTGGACTTTGCATACCACATAGCCAGGTTCCAGAATATTATGGACTATCTCTCCTCCTTCTGGGCCGTCCTCACCCAGGGATTGGGGGAGACTCCAAAAAATTTCAGGCCACATCTCTGCTCCATCCGCCCTCTAAGTTCTCATAATTCTCCAGCAGTTCCAGAAGCCTAGGGAAAGTGACAGAGACTCAGCCCTTGGAGCGCTGCCATCTAAGGCCCCTTTCACACGGTCAGACCGTACAGGTCCGCCTGTCAGTTTTGACGGTGGACCTGAACGGGCACTTCATGCTAGTCTATGGAGCGACGGATGTCAGCGGTGACATGTCCGCTGACATCTGACCCCGTCTGACCTGCTAAAAGCAGACAGGGGCCTCTACGTTCAGATCCGTCACTGGCGGATTGGATCGGGTGAGATCTGATGAAAACGGACATGCTGTCCGTTTTCGTTCGATCTCTCCATAGAAACCAGCGGCGCTCGACAAGCCCCTCCCCGCTCAGTGAGCAGAGAGGGACCTGTCATCCGCCGGCTCAGTGGAGATCAACGGAGAGATCTCCCGCTGAGCCAGCGGACAGAGGCGGACTCCGTGGAAGCGCATCTGCCTTGTGAGAATGAGGCCTAACTCTAAACAAATTAACCCTGGCTCTCTAACTACAGAGAAGTCCAACTCAATTTTCCTACACTGTACACACAGGGGGTGCTACATAAGGATTTCAGAGATAACCTCAACGTGGATTATTTTTATCAATTAGTTTGGACCTGACCATAGAGAAACAATCAGTAAAGCACAGTCACTATACTTCTGAGGAAAAAGAAGAGCCTGTATATGTAATGAACACATATGGCTGCTTTCTTGCAACCTTGTTTCTACAGTGCCTTGAAAAAGTATTCATACCCCTTGAAATTTTCCAAATTTTTTCATGTTGCAAACAAAAATGTAAATGTACTTTATTGTGATTTTATGTGATAGACCAACACAAAGTGGCACATAATTGTGAAGTGGAAGGAAAGTGATAAATGGTTTTCAATTTTTTTTTACAAATAAATATCTGAAAAGTGTGGCGTGCATTTGTTTTCAGCCCCCTTTACTCTGAAACTCCAACTAAAATCTAGTGGAACCAATTGCCTTCAGAAGTCGCCTAATTTGTAAATAGAGTCCAGCTGTGTGTAATTTAATCTCTGTATAAATACAGCTGTTCTGTGAAGCCCCCGGAGGTTTGTTAGAGAACCTTAGTGAACAAACAGCATCACGAAGGCCTAAGGAACACACCAGACAGGTCAGGGATAAAGTTGTGGAGAAGTTTAAAGAAGGGTTTGGTTATAAAAAAATATCCCAACCATGGAGCACTGTTCAATCCATCATCCAAAAATGGAAAGAGTATGGCACAACTGCAAACCTACCAAGACTGGCTGTCCACCTAAACTGACAGGCCGGGCAAGGAGAATATTAATCAGAGAAGCAGCCAAGAGGCCCATGGTAACTCTGGAGGTGCTGCAGAGATCCACAGCTCAGGTGGGAGAATCTATCCACAGGACAACTATTAGTCGTGTACTCCACAAATCTGGCCTTTATGGAAGAGTGACAAGAAGAAAGTCATTGTTGAAAGAAAACCACAAGAAGTCCTATTTGCAGTTAGCGAGAAGCCGTGTGGGGGACACAGCAAACATGTGGAAGAAGGTGCTCTGGTCAGATGAGACCAAAATTGAACTTTTTGGCCTAAAAGGAAAACGCTACATGTGACAGAAAACTAACACTGCGCATCACCCTGAACACACCATCCCCACTGTGAAACATGGTGGTGGCAGCATCATGTTGTGGGGATATTTTTCTTCAGCAGGGACAGGGAAGCTGGTCAGAGTTGATGGGAAGATGGATGGAGCCAAATATAGGGCAATCTTAGAAGAAAACCTGTTAGAGTCTGCAAAAGACTTGAGACTGGGGCGGTGGTTCACCATCTAGCAGGGCAACGACCCTAAACATACAGCCAGAGCTACAATGGAATGGTTTTGATAAAAGCATATTCATGTGAAAGAATGGCCCAGTCAAGGTCCAGACCTAAATCCAATTGAGAATCTGTGGCAAGACTTGAAAATTGCTGTTCACAGACGCTCTCCATCCAATCTGACAGAGTTGAGCTATTTTTCAAAGAAGAATGGACAAGAAATTCACTTTCTAGATGTGAAAAGCTGGTAGAGACATCCCCAAAAAGACTTGCAGCTGTAATTGCAATGAAAGGGGGTTTTGCAAAGTATTGACTCAGGGGGGCTGAATACAAATGGATGCCACACTTTTCAGATATTTATTTAAAAAAAACATTTAAAAAAAACATTTATCATTTTCCTTCCACTTGACAATTATGTGCCACTTTGTGTTGGTCTATCACTTAAAATCCCCAAAAAATACATTTACATTTTTGGTTGTAAGATGACAAAATGTGGAAAATGTCAAGGGGTGTGAATACTTTTTCAAGGCACTGTATGTATAAGTAAATACTATAGAGGCACAGTTTCTAAAACAATAAAACAAGCTGTTATTACTATTTACACGAAGCCAAAAGGTCTACAGATAGTTTGAGGCGCCAATAAGAAGCGTCTGTAATGGAAGATTATTATGGAGGAGAATAGTCTGATCTGAGGAACGTACTACTATGGACTCTTCCCAAGGAAACACTTTACAGAACGTTCTCACTGGGAGCCGCAACGTCAATAATGACTCTTTGTTACAAGCGGCGCTGAAGAGCTGTGAAATAGCTGCAGAGTCGACGGCCAACTTTTTTTTTATTCTGCTCAGTTATTTTCTCCCTCAGCCAGATCTTAAGCCTCGGCTACGAGTCCGCTGGGCTTACGACTTTGACAAAGGGCAATTCTTCTTCCTCGTTTCAGTAACGTCTAATCCGTCTGGGGACGAGAGGGGCTTTTAAAGGTATTGCCCTGCTGGAACGTTACTGGAGGACTAGAGCGGTGACTGCGCCCCCGGGGCGTACTTGTTAAATCTCTTTCCTGTAACGAACTGAGAACATTTCCAGTTACCAGTCATTTAAAGCCTGGAGAAGGTTTTCTGTTGCTGTACATTTATACCTAGAGACATAAAACAATAACCAAACTGCTTTAAAGAGAACCTGTCTGGTGAAAAATAAAAAACCCTTTGAAGTACACAGTACCTGGGATCCTGTGTTTGTGTACTGCAATAATTCTAATTCTGATTCATCAGGTGGGATAGGAAGTTTGGGTTGGCTCTATGTAGGGTCAACTGCATGCCAGGTTTTAGTAAAGTGAAATTAAAGCATTCTGTGATGCCACTATAACTACAGACTGAGTGCTGCCCCGGATTACCTGCAAAAGCATATTCCAGTTATCATAGTCCTTCAGAGCTCTCTCACGTAAGTGTAAGTCCTTCAGGGTCATTCTCCAGCATTGGTGTCTTCAGGGCGAACTCCAAGTTAGAAGTCTCTACATGTGGGCAGTGGTCTCATCCTCCATCTCAGTAACTTATGGGTCTCACAACCCACAGTTGCACTGGGTCTCTCTTGAAATCACTAAGGATTCTCCCTTTCCCAACTTCCACTGGGGGACGATGACTCTCTTACTGGACTGCTGTCCAAATTGATATGATACAAGACAACTGGGCCAGGCCCACAGCAAAACCCACCAAAAAACCCATGAAACCGGACATGGAATTTATGCCAGCATCTAACTAACTGGTTTAACCTGCCCACAAATCTGCTAAGCCTGGTAGATTGCATTAAAACAGCAGCTGCATGTGACAACCAGCCCTAATCAATACCCGTAATGCTAAGAGCTCCTTCACCCTACCAACATTATTGCAATGTGTGGTAGAGCATTGCTCACATGTTAGTTCCTTGTCAAAATGGCTGGCACCCCAAGGTATGGCCAGAGCCCCCCTGTGCTGCAACGCATATTTTTTGGTAAATTGGGACATGCTGCATCCCATTCATTTTGAGCCATCTCTTGGCATCACATTTTTTATTCAACAAAAGCACCCTTTAAGCTTGTTTTCTTTCTCACCTCTGCTCGCCATCATGTGACTCTCCATAGCCCCTTTTCTGGCAGTGGGCACCAGTGATTCAGAGCTGGAGTCCCGACCTACCATCAACAGGCTTGCTGTTGCCTCTCATCATAATGTGACCACATTGTTGCAGTCTTCTGGAGCCTTAGAGGACCCTATCACTGTTCAGCTAATGTCGATAAAACAGGAGTTAATGTGTACACTTCCAAAATATGCAACTAAAAAAATGACCCTAACTCATTTTAGTTTATCCTTATGCCACGTACACACGAGCAGAATTTCCATCAGAAAAAGTCAGATGGGGGCTTTTAGACTTTTTCCGTCGAAAATTTTGATGGACTTAGAGAACATGTTCTATGTTTTTCCGACGGAACTAATTACTATTGGAAAAACCACTTGTCTGTATGCTGTTCCAACGCACCAAAAACGACGCATGCTCTGAAGCAAGTACGAGACGGAAGCGCTCGGTCTGGTAAAACTAGCGTTCGTAATGGAGATAGCACATTCCTCACGCTGCAAATACTGTGATCTTTTAATGCATTCTTTTGTGCTTTATAATGCTAGAAGAATGATGTTGTTTTGCTGCTGATATTCACACAGAGTTCTCACTAACTTATTTCTTTATTATTTCTCGTGATCTCATGAACAATCTTTGATTTTTTTAAAGCCAGATCTCCATAAGAATGTTTTGAATTATTTTTTATAGTCATCTTTTTTTTTTTTTTTTATTTCATCAAGATCTACTTTTTTTGTATTATTGAAAAATTATTTTCTAGTGATCTCCATAATTTATTTGTTTTTTTTGTGTGTCAAGTTACCACAATAACATTATTATCTTGTATTTTTAACCTCAAGGAGGCTGGTTGGTGTCCCTTGTTAATTTGACCTTGTATTTTTGAAATGTACCTGCCTACTCACAAACAATCTGTCCTATTTTTAGAAAAACACATAGGCAAGTATTTTCAGAAAATAAAATATCCATTTATTCTTGGTAACAAAATAAAGAGGAAGGCAACACTGGAGAAACTTTTGGAATTTGCAAAGCCTTTTGCCCCCCAGGGCACACATCGAGTCTGTGGAAAAAAAAAATTGTTAACTTGAGGAGTCCATATAATTTGGAGACCAATCTGTTTCAGGACTCCCAGAGATCATTACTAGCAGCAGATGACATATATGTATGGTACTACACCAGCCTGCATCTTCTGTCAGACCAGACTTAAGCCAGGTCATCACTTTCTTTTCTTCACTGCAGCCTTCCCTCCAAGCTTCCCTGCAGCCTCCCTTGGAGGCTGTGACTCTGGTGATGGACTTGTGGCAGGAGGAGGAGGAGGAGGATGGGCGAGCGCACATACATGGCTGTTCGCAGTCAGCTGGCCCCTCAACCCCTTCTGAAGGGCCTCTGCAAAAATTCCCTCACAGAGGAGGCGTTGGCCCTCCTCCAATTTAAGCAATCTAGTGGCTAAATAGCAGCCATAGGCCTCTTCAGCGTCGGGGGGGCTTCTGAGGACATTACTTGCTTCCCTAATGAGCCCCAGTGCTGCCTCCTCTGTGATCGTCCCCTTTCTGGGCCTTTTTATTGTAAGACGGAGGGGAGTCACCTGGGATTGGGTGAGGCTCCTACTGGGCCCGGCCACCTCCTGGCTGACACTGGGCACGGCCACCTCCTGGCTGACACTTTCCAGACTCTCCTCCTGGCTGAGCTCATTCTGTGTATAAAAAGGGACATAGTTTTAGTTCTTGGTTCATCAATCACACAAAATTTTTAGCTCACGACTTGCAAACTGAATGTTAATAAATAGAAAAGACTATCATTCTGACCCCAGCATTTTTCATTCTTGTCCCAAACATTTTTGGCCACTACTGTCTATTGATATGTAAATCTCTTTTTTTAAATCATTAATTTGTTATCAATTATAACATCTAGTTAACATCATTAATATTGGGAAAATAAATATGTATAAAAATAATATACCTGGCTCCAGCTGGGCACATTCACTTCTTCCAGGATGGAAGGCCCAGGTTGTTCCTCGTCAGCCTCTGCTGGGGTTGAGGGAAGGGTGGAGGGAAGGCTGCAGGGAATGGTAGAAAGTGATTCTCTGGCTTCAGTCTGGTTGTCCAGAAACCGCAGTTTGTTGAAGTACCACAGCCTGGGTACATACACTTGTGCTGCTGCTGCTGCTCCTGATCTGAGTGATTTCTGGATCTTATTATGCTCCTACTTATACAAGTTCCTCAAGATCCCAATTTTCTTTTCCAAGAACACGATGGTTGCATCGGGGACCCGAGTCTTCACAAATTCCAGAAGTTTCTCCTGCGTTGACCTCCTAGCTTGTTTATTATAATATAAGCTGTTTTTCACCTCCCACAAATTCCTCATCTCCCTGTATTTGTCTATGGGACTGGCCATGAATTCTTGGTCCTTAAAGTGATTCATATTTGCTGTAAGACAATACACAAGACAAAAACACTAATGTCAGCCTAAACTCTCATAATCTTATCCCAATATAGGCCTCAATCTTGAAGCAGTAAAGGCCACTGATGGCCACTTCTGTTCCTCCTTCCTCCGCACACAGATCGTTTGTATGACACATACGTGTTAGCATGATATACACTGCGCATGCGTGAAACTTCGCCCGCGTTGCCTGCCCCTGACGTTCTTTCTAGAATATTCCCCACCCCTTCTCTTTCGGCGCGCAGGTGTGTGTTAATTCTAGTAACGAGAAGGAAAGCCCGGAGCCAGAAATGTCCCGATCCCGGAGGAGAAGATTTAACGCCTCAAATATGGCCTTTGTAGAGATGGTGGAGATGGTGGACATCTTAAGGAGGACGATTATGATGGGAAGCATGGACCGTACCTAAACCCAAATGTGAGAAAGGCCAAGATCATGACTAAAGTTGTGAAGAGTCTGCACAGGGATTTTCGGGTACGACAATCCAAGGAGCAATTGAGGAAATGCTGGTCAGACCTCAAACTGAGGGAGCAGGATCAGTATAGAAGGATCAAAGTGCTTCTAAAAAGTCAGTAGTTGTCCTGTGTTCCGATTATTATTATTACTTGCATGCTGCGCCATGTTATTTTCTTTACTGTTGTACAGTTTAAAATGGCGACTTTCATGTTCGTGGGCACATTAATCAGTTGTAGGAAACATCGTTCGCTCATTAAATACAATGTTTTGGGCAGATACAAGTTAAATACATTTGGTTATGCCTATTTGTCTAAAAATAAGTTTTGTACATTGCTGTCTAGATGTGTTTGTAACTAGAATGAAATGCAAGCTTGATTCAGTGTAATGTAAGGAGAGGACACTCAGCAACTGTTTACACATCTGGACTCAGGAGCACTAGTGTGGGACACAAGAACAATCTTTTTAAGGTGTCCCACACAAGTGCTCCAGTGGAGACTTGGGGTGTCTCCATGTGTGAAATTTGTCAGAAAAGGGAAGGTATTCCAGCTTTGGTAAGGTAAAAAATCATGTCTTCTGCTTGGAACTCTGCCCAAAACAGACAATTGTACCCCACTTCCCAGTAATGTTTCATATTCCTATTTCTGGACTCAAATATCTGTGTGCTAAGTATACCTTTTGTTTCATTCTTATAGGGGAGAAAAGACTCGGATGACACCACTCAGAGGACACCAGGAACCCCACACCTCAGAAAGAAGGGGAACTCAGAAAAACACCACACACCGAGGATCTGGAGGAAGGAGAGGTGGAGGAAGTTGGCGAAATTGTCACCACAACAGATCAGTGTCTGACGACCCAGCTTCAGGTAATATATGTATGCCTGCATATTTCTAATACATGTTTTTACTCAAATTCTTAGGTGGTGTGTTGGTTAGACATGTGCATTTAGTTTTGTTCCGAATCGAAATTCGGACGAATTTTTCATTATTCAGAAATTCGGATGCATCCGAATTTCTGAATTACAAAAGTGATGAATTTAAACGGATCCGAAAAAAAGCGAACTAATTCGAATCGAGTTTGAAAACAAATTTGAATCGAATTCGAAATATTCGAATTCGAAAACATATTCGAATCGAAGTCGAAAACATATTCAAATCAAATTCGAAAACATAATCGAATTCGAAAATAAATTTGAATCGAATTTGAAAACAATAGAAATCGATTTTCTAAAAAATACAGTGAAATAGAATATAAAATCATAAAGCAATAGAATACATATATATAATATATTTTTTTATTCTGTTTTATTGTTTTTCTATGCTTTTCTTTTCTTTTCTATTATTTTCTATTCTTTAATAGTCTTTTCTATTCAAATTCGAATTCATTCTGTACGAAATTCGAATTTCGGAACATGGCTTCTGAAGATCGAATTTCATATAGAATGAATTTAATTTGATTAGAAAAGATTAGAATAGAAAAGAAAATAATAGAAAAGAATAAACTAGAAAAATATATATTGTATTTTATTCTTTTTTGTTCTATTGTTTTTCTATTCTATTCTTTTTTATTATTTTCTATTCTATTCTAATCTTTTCTATTCAAATTCAAAATCATTCTATATGAAATTTGAATTTCGGAAAATGATTATATATATATAATAAGTTCCAAAGGTTGCTGCACTTAAAAATGTGTTACTTTATTCCATCAAATCTTTAGAAAAAGATTACAAAGCAAGTAGAGTCATTCCAAACAGAATCATTGCAATCATTTGTTCAGACAAAGATTACGTTTCAGGCTGATTTGTTCGCACCCTTCCTTAGATCAGTCAGAACACATCTGAACTTTATTTTTATATATGCAAGGTCGGTGGGAGGACCTGTTTGCTGACGCTAGATTGAAAGCTGTAAGTGGTTCTCCTCTACACTTCAATCTATATATATATTATATTTTTTTCTATTCTGTTCTATTGTTTTCTATGCTATTTGTTTCTATTATTTTCTATTTTATTCTAATCTTTTCTATTCAAACTTGATTTCAGTCTATATGAAATTCGAATTTCGGAAGATGTTATTTATATACTGTATTTATCGGCATATAACACGCACTTTTTTCCCCTGAAAATCAGGGGAAAATCGTGGGTGCATGTTATAGGCCGATCCCAGCCGATTTTGTGTCATCGGAGCGATCGCGGCAATTGCCGCGGTCGCCGCCGACATACACAGCTGTGGGTAGATTCAAATATGGCGCCGAGACTGCAGAGATTCGTCGGAGCCGAGATACACATACCCGAGTGTTCTCGGCTTTTTTTGGCGCCCCTGGACCTGTGTTATGTCCATCAAAAAAGCTGAGAACACTCGGGTATGTGTATCTCGCCTCCGACGAATCCCTGCAGTCTCGGCGCCATATTTGAATCTACACACGGCTGTGTATGTCGGCGGCGATTGCACAAAGCTGCACTGACATGGCTGGACTGGGGCAAAGCTGCACGGGCAAACCTGCACTGACAAAGCTGCACTAACAAAGCTGCACTGGGGCAAGGCTGCACTGGGGAAAAGCTGCACTGACAAGGCTGCACTGACAAAGCTGCACTGACAAGGCTGCACTGACAAGGCTGCACTGACAAGATTGCACTGGGACAAGGCTGCACTGACACTGAAAAGGCTGCAGATGGACAGATAAGGCTGCATTGATGGGCATATTAATGTAAGTTTTTTTTCCTTAAACTTCCCTCCTAAAAGTTTTTTTTCCTTAAAATTCCCTCCTAAACTTGGGGTGTGTGTTATACGCCGATAAATACGGTATATATATATATATATATATATATATATATATATATAAAATATTTTTTTTTCTATTCTGTTCCATTGTTTTTCTATACTATTCTTTTCTATTCTAAACTTTTCTATTCGAATTTGAATTCATTCTAGACGAAATTCAAGAATGAATTTGAATTTGAATAGAAAAGATTAGAATAGAAAATAATAGAAAATAGACTAGAAAAACAATAGAACAGAATAGAATAAAACATAATATATATATGTTATGTTTTATTCTATTCTGTTCTATTGTTTTTCTAGTCTATTCTTTTCTACTCTATTCTAACCTTTTCTATTCAAATTCAAATTCATTTTATACGAAATTCGAATTTCGGAAGATGGTTTTATATAGTTTACTTTTTCAAATTCGGTCAAATTTTTATTATGCGATAGAATTTTTTCGAATTTAATAGTTTTTTTTCGAATGCGGTAGAATTTTTTCGAATTTCATACTTTTTTTTCGAATGCGGTAGAATTTTTTCGAATTTCATACTTTTTTTTTCGAATGCGGTCTAATTTTTTCGAATTCGAATATGAAACTAAACGAATCCCAAAAACGAAAGTAAAGAATGCAACTAATTTAACTAAACGAATTTAGTTAAATAACGAATCGAAACTAAACTAAACTAAACAATTTTTTTCATCCTGCACATGTTGGTTGTTGAAGAGCAAGCTGAACATTTCACAAGTCACAGTGCACAAAGGCTAATCCAGGACAGTCATGGTGTGAAATGGTGAAATTGACATCATAAGGAATAAACTCAATGTTATGGAACAACAAATGAAGAACCTGATTGATGTGTTGGGGAGAATCTGAATTTCTTCCAAATGCTACCATTTAAACATTTGTTGTACTAATCAAAATTTTTTTGTTGGACTTTTCAAAAGCCAAATTTTGAAGATGCACACGGTGTGTCAACATGTGCTATCTGCCATCAGCGGATATCAATGTACGCATTTTGTGGGCGCAACCCCTTCCTCATAACTGTAGTAGGTGAGAGGAAGGGGTTGCACTCCCAAAACACGTCCATTGATCCCCCATAATGGGAGATAGCACATGTTGACATTAGGCATGGGATCAGGAGGGAAATACCCATTTTGACTCCCACATTGTGTACATCTTCAAAATTTGGCTTTTACAGGGGTAACATCACCCCATCTGATGAAGGCAATATCAAGACATTTTTGACACTATAATGCCTGATATTGCCTTCAGTTTTTCTACATTGAGCTTTGTAAGTTCCAGACTTGTGTATGTTATGTTTAGAAACATGCGTGTTTATACCAAAAAAAAACAATTGTAAAAAACTTGAGAAAAAAAAATATTTTACATCAAAATTTTATAATGCACATGTGAATGTGCACAGAGTAAAAAGTTTGCTAATCAACAATTTGTGGGTTCTTCTTTCAATGCTCAATACCAGTTTTTGAAGTAATTTTGTGTTTACAGTGACAATGGGGCTTATTTACTAAAGGAAAATCCACTTGGCACTACAAGTGCACTAGGAGAACCTAGGAGACAGCTAAAAAGAAACACAAGCAATAAAGAAAATTCAAGATTTTATCACATTTTTAATTTTTTTAATTAAAAAATATTTACACATTGTCTGGAATAATAATGCCCCCCCTACCCGTAAAATAATTTACATATTTCTGCCAAACTTCAGGGGTGCTTTGGGGTGCCAAGCCAGGACGGCCAGTATCCAGGCCCATCAGGGGATTCGTAGGAAGTCCTTCCTCAGGCCCAACTGAGGCTAGATAATGGACTGGATAATGCACTGGCTAATGAACTTCAGACAGCTTGAGTGGAATTCCATCGGAATTCCGTCGGAGAAACCTTCAGAGTTTATTCCGACGGCAAAACCACTTGTGTGTATGCGGCATTAGGCATTAACAGTAAGGGGCTCATATATAATGGAGAGAGGATAAGCAGGCTATATTCATTATAAAACAGGTGCTGTTTTTAGGTGAAAAGTGAAACCAAGTGATCATGCAAATTGTCTTAATTCATAATCTCCAACAAAATGTATGAATGTAAAAACAGCGAATGATAAAACTGGCTGAGGCTATGAGAGTTTATATTGACAAATAGACTGAATAGTACTATTCTCAAGGCATACTGTTTTCCATATCCCTGTAAATACAACTCCCATAGAACGGGTGGCTTGAGCAAGGTGGACCAATGGTGTAGCCAGGTGATAAACGTCAAAAAACAAATAAGAGTAGGCGGGGGGGGGGGAAAGACAGAAGTCCGGGAGGTTGAGATAGGTATCTGTTTGCTGGAGTGATGGCGCTTGGGGAAGTAAGGGTTACAGGGACAGTAACCATTTCCTCTAAAAGAGCAATGGAAGTAGTCCTGCCCGCCATCCTGTTTTGGGCTTGTTTTTTTATTTTATTTTATAGTTGCTACAGGTGTGGCATGTTTGGGAGTTGTGGCACATGTTTTTAGTTAGCTAGCATAGGGCTAGTGTGGTTGGTTTCTGGTGGAATATGTTTCACATTCAGCTGGACTTGTTCTGTAATGTTGAAGACATTTTGAACTGAAGCGACTTAGATAAGCTACACAATGTCATCAATGTTACAAGACAAGTCCAGCTGAACTACTACTTGGAGCAAATTGGTCATGCTTTATTTTAGTTTTTTTTTATTTGCCTTCCTCTGGATCAACTGTGGGAGTAGGATTGTGTATGGGCAGGTTTTCATTTTTTTTTATTATTGGTTGAACTAGATGGACTTAATGTGTCTTTTTTCAACCTGACCAACTACAGTATATACAGTGGGGATGGAAAGTATTCAGACCCCCTTAAATTTATCACTCTTTGTTATATTGCAGCCATTTGCTAAAATAAATTAAGTTCATTTTTTTTCCCTCATTAATGTACACACAGCACCCCATATTGACAGAAAAACACAGAATTGTTGACATTTTTTCAGATTTATTAGAAAAGAAAAACTGAAATATCACATGGTCCTAAGTATTCAGACCCTTTGCTCAGTATTAGAAACACCCTTTTGATCTAATACAGCCATGAGTCTTTTTGGGAAAGATGCAACAAGTTTTTCACACCTGGATTTGGGGATCCTCTGCCATTCCTCCTTGCAGATCCTCTCCAGTTCTGTCAGGTTGGATGGTAAACGTTGGTGGACAGCCATTTTTAGGTCTCTGCAGAGATTCTCAATTGGGTTTAAGTCAGGGCTCTGGCTGGGCCATTCAAGAACAGTCACGGAGTAGTTGTGAAGCCACTCCTTTGTTATTTTAGCTGTATGCTTAGGGTCATTGTCTTGTTGGAAGGTAAACCTTTGGCCCAGTCTGAGGTCCTGAGCACTCTGGAGAAGGTTTTCATCCATGATATCCCTCTACTTGGTTGCATTCGTCTTTCCCTCGATTGCAACCAGTTGAGCTGTCCCTGCAGTTCAAAAACACCCCCACAGCATGATGCTGCCACCACCATGCTTCACTGTTGGGACTGTATTGGACAGGTGATGAGCAGTGCCTGGTTTTTTCCACACATACCACTTAGAATTAAGGCCAAAAAGTTCTATCTTGGTCTCATTAGACCAAAGAATCTTATTTCTCACCATCTTGGAGTCCTTCAGGTGTTTTTTAGCAAACTCCATGCAGGCTTTCATGTGTCTTGCACTGAGGAGAGGCTTCCGTTGGGCCACTCTGCCATAAAGCCTTGACTGGTGGAGGGCTGCAGTGATGGTTGACTTTCTACAACTTTCTCCCATCTCCCGACTGCATCTCTGGAGCTCAGCCACAGTGATCTTTGGGTTCTTCTTTACCTCTCTCACCAAGGCTCCTCTCCCCCGATAGCTCAGTTTGGCCAGACGGCCAGCTCTAAGAAGGGTTCTGGTCGTCCTAAACGTCTTCCATTTAAGGATTATGGAGGCCACTGTGCTCTTAGGACCCTTAAGTGCAGCAGAATTTTTTTTTTGTAACCTTGGCCAGTTCTGTGCCTTGCTGCAATTCTGTCTCTGAGCTCTTCAGGCAGTTCCTTTGACCCCATGATTCTCATTTGCTCTGACATGCACTGTGAGCTGTAAGGTCTTATATAGACAGGTGTGTGGCTTTCCTAATCAAGTCAAATAAATATAATCAAACACAGCTGAACTCAAAAGAAGGTGTAGAACCATCTCAAGGATGATCAGAAGAAATGGACAGCACCTGAGATGAGTGTCGCAGCAAGGTGTCTGAATACTTAGGACCATGTGATATTTCTGTTTTTCTTTTTTAATAAATCTGCAGAAAATGTCAACAATTCTGTGTTTTTCTGTCAATATGGGGTGCTGTGTGTACATTAATTAGGAAAAAATGAACTTAAATGATTTTAGCAAATATAACAAAGAGTGAAAAATTTAAGGGGGTCTGAATACTTTTTGTCCCCACTGTACCTTGACCTAAATAAATGAAAACTAAATGAGAACTTTTACAGACTTTCTTTGGTATGACACACAAACATTACTCTACAGACAGTTGGGTACATGCCCCTTTCTTTTCCACTGGACACCTGACCCTGAAGAATTATCTGGGCATCTCTGTTCTGTGTGGGAAAGACAACTAAACCTTCCAACAAAACCTGGAAGTCTAACAATGACATGTAGTGCTAGGGCCACTTCGCATTCCGTTGCGTGAAAAACTATTGTACTCTGTGGAAAGAAGGGGTTCATTCCACTGCATAAAAAAACAGTGCTAATTAATAAAGCACAACAATGTGCTTTAAAAACAGACTAAGTATTCTAATGGCTTTGGGACTCCAGAGTCAGCATGTAGCACCCCCCCCCCCTTTCCCAGAGGTGGGTTGTTAGGTCAGTTCTTGCAAAAGCGATGGAATGTCTGAAACCTTAGTTCCAACTCTCTGAGTCTACACTCCTTGGCCTAGGGTCACATAGTGAAACACCCCAGTATTTACATTAATGAGAGGTCCCTCAGATTCCAGGCCTAGTTGGTTGGAGATTGTGCCAAACAGCCAAACCCAACAATCATCAGGATTGTGGCTTACAAGGTGTGTGGTCTTACAGGGGAATTCATCTTACCATAACCAGGTCAGCTGACCTGCCTTCACCAGACCACTACTTGCATCAAAACCAAGTTGGTCTCTGCCTTTTGCTTTTAAGGTATCAGCTTATCCTCCATCCAATTGGAAATAGGAGACTCAGTCTAAATAATCTTTTTTACTGTATTTGTATAACAAAATCCAAAGGAAAGCATTATTCCACCTTGCATGCTGCCCAAACGTAGATTTCTTGCCCACCAATTAGTTATCTGCCCACCAGCCATCCTGTTAGTGTCCACTCAGAAAGGAATAGATGGCATTTTCCCAAAGAGGGAACTTCACTTTCTGCTGAGGCCCTAACTCTAACTAAGGGCCCAGAACAGACCTCTTCTCCTTTCTCCAAGTTACTCATGGCTTTCTCTACTCTGCACGATGCTCAAACTATAGATACTGATCCCACCTCAGCTACGCACCCATTCCTTCCTAGCTAGATAAAGACCCTGACTCTCACTAACTGGTCTTCCAAGCAGAGTGCTATTGAAATAGATAGGAAAACTGGAGGAACAAGTCATGTGACTTTTCAAAGTCTGGTCTTTTCTCCAGTTATGTTAATCATGTCACTCAAACTGGGGAGTGCTAACTCGTATATTAATCTCAGGGGGGAGCTCAGGGTTGACCTTAACCATGTGCAGCTGCTCCTTCACTATCCATTCATGGGCTGGGTGGTCCTTGACCAATCTTTATCACTTTAACTAGGGTAGGAAAAAGAGAGGTCAGATGCTAGCCGTGCTGTCTGAAAGGTATATCTGGATTAGAAACTTGCTGAGCATTTTTTGTCAGGTCAGACACTTCACACTCACATCTTTCAGCTGTGAACTTAGCTTATTTCCTTCACTTCCACTTTAAGGTCACACAGAGAAGTTAATTGTCATTAGCTTATATTGGGTCTTAGCATTCCACCACCAGCCATTGCTCATCTGTTATTCTTTCTCTTTAAAAATCTCTGAGATTTCAAGTTACATCTCCAAGCAAGATGGCTTATAAATCCCCAATTGCTGCTGAATGTTGCCATGGGAAATGTATTATTGACTGCCTGTTCCTATTAATGGAAAAGTTTCAGCAAGCGTTTCGAAATTTTATAAGCTCTTCAAACAAGACACCCAGGCGTCTTCCCATGTTAGCAAATTTATTTTCTTTCAATATTTTGCAGCAGGATCCACCTATTCATCTAATTACATTTTCCGAAGATTTATACTGCCAGGCCTCCAATACTCCCATCGTCTTATTTTTCAAGAGTTTAATAAACACACGGCTAAGGGGAACACAAGCCCACGTCACGGTAGACACACAACCGGACTAGGGCCATGCAGATGAGGTGATGATTGCCTGTTTATTGACAAGTGATCTAACTAGCGGGACCAGAAGCAGTAAGGGGAAACCTTTGGCGGTCTACAGCAGCTGAAAATTCAAGCCAGGAAATAAAAAGAACACAAATAGGCCTATAATAGTCAAACACTAACATAAAACTGAAAAAAAATTATGTTTTCAATACCACAAAGTGTCATCACCAAAGATAAACTTTTGCCAGGATTCTTCTTAACCCCATTGCTATAATGGTGTTCTTCCTGCACTTTTTTTTTAAACGGAGAATCGCAAAAATTAGAATTATATTATATATCTATCATATGTTCCTCTGGATCAAAACTGTGGGAATTGTAGGAGGCTGAATTTGATGGACATCAAGAGGTCCATTTATTAATATTTTTACACAACTTTCACACATTTCCCCAACTGAATCCAATTATAAAAATCAGTGAATCTTGGATTAAAGTTGTATGAACCTTGGTGACGTTTTAGATGGAGTAGCTAGAATCTCTGTCAAGTTTTCAATGCTTTCTCTGTATCTGCTGAAGAGATTCACGCTTTTTTGTGCAGGTGACTATTGTCACCAGAACAGGAAATTATGAAACATTTAAATATTTACTGGTTCACTAGATCAGAAATGGAATGGAAATCCTCCGCTGGAGAAAGCTGTCTACGAGGAGAGATTTGTTCTCACTTCCTTTTGTGCCTCCAGGGCAGAAAGTCACAGGAAGTTTCTCCCATCGGACATTGACAGAAAAAAAGCTTACAGGGTCCTTTATAAAACCATGGCTCAGCCGCCTGTTTTACTGCCCCTCAGACACCCATCCAGGATCTCTAATAGAGAAACCTATACTATACAAAAGGGGGTTGGTAAGGGCGCTCAGGGCTTCAGGGTAATGAATGTCTCTTAAAAAGTCCAACATTAGTGATGATGGCAGAAAATGGAGGGTTCTTCAACACTTATGGCAGCAGCTAGCAGAAAGAAGCAATTTCTATGGAGATATAAATAAAGACAAGGCGCCTCTAAGTGCAGAAGTTTACATGTTTTAATATCCCCAACGGGACTAAAAACACTTACAAGATGGGATGATAAAAACGGCACATCATAGAAATGCAGTATGCAGCATTGGAAGGGGTCACGGCAGGAGGAAGTCCTCAGGCTTAATCACAAATCCAGTGTCAGTAAGCGGCAGAGTGTCCTGCACGCTAAAGCGCCGGCGGAAATGACGTCATCCGAAGAGAGGAGGAAGAAGCCTGGAAGTGATGTCAGTCGGGAGAGACAGCTAACCAGCCTGGACCGCAGCGCTGGACGGATGTGGTCATCAAAAAGGGACGCGTTGCAGAACACTAACTGGTTCCTTTTTCAACCTATGACCATCAGGGTGACTGTGCACAATATATACTAACAATGGAATGGCAGTGGGTGGAAACAATAAGAAAAACAGGAAGTAAACAATTTAAAAATTATTAAAATAGCGTTCTTGAAGGGGAGAAAATATTTAAGATCTGTATATATAAACAAATATATACGAGTTGATACAGCAGAACATAGTAAAAGCATATTTGTGAGAGAATAATAAAAAAATTTATAAAAAAAAAAATATATGTGTATGTAGAAAAGGGGGACAATAAATAAAATGTTGATATATGTAAACGAATGAATAATGTAAGCTGATGAATGCCATGCATAGTGTTCTAGGGTTAAATGAGGATTTTGAAGTCAGTGCTATAATTTAAGACCCTATATACTGTTTGCCAGAGCCATTACATTACATGTGAATCTGCTATCATGTGATGCCATATTGTTTGTATACATACCTATGACATGCATGCCCTCAGTATATACATGCATGTATCTTTATGCACAGGCTGACATGCGTATATCTAGAACATTATGCATGGAATTCATAAGCTTACATTATTCATTGGTTTACATATATCAACATTTTATTTATTGTCCCCCTTTTCTACATACACACACACATATATATATATATATATATATATTTTATATTTTTTTTATTATTCTCTCACAAATATGCTTTTACTATGTTCTGCTGTGTCAACTAGTATATATTTGTTTACATATACAGATTTTAAATATTTTCTCCCCTTCAAGAACGCTACTTTAATCATTCTAAATTGTTTACTTCCTGTTTTTCTTATTGTTTCTGCCCACTGCCTTCCCATTGTTAGTATATATTGTGCACAGTCACCCTGATGGTCATAGGTTGAAAAAGGAACCAGTTAGCATTCCGAAACGCGTCCTTCTTGATGACCACATCCGTCCAGCGCTGCGGTCCAGGCTGGTTAGCTGTCTCTCCCGACTGACGTCACTTCCAGGCTACTTCCTCCTCTCTTTGGATGACGTCAGTTCCGCCGGCGCTTCAGCATCCAGGACACTCTGCGGCTGACTGACACTGGATTTGTGATTAAGCCTGAGGACTTCCTCCTGCCGTGACCCCTTCCAATGCTGCATACTGCATTTCTATGATAACAAAAGCTAGCCACCCCTCTCATTTATAGCTGGCTATCGCAGTAAGCAGCATTGGGAGGCTAAAAAAGTTACCAACAAGTGTCTGGGGAATGCCCAGGAAAAAGCCAAAGTCTACTTACCACCAGCTTGCATACATACTGCATTTCTATGATGTGCGTTTTTTTTTATTCCATCTTGCAAGTGTTTTTAGTCCCGTTGGGGATATTAAAATATGTAAACTTCTGCACTTAGAGGCGCCTTGTCTTTGTTTATATCTCAATAGAGAAACCTAAGCCAAGCTTTATTAGGGTTTTGTAGCCCCCCCTGACCCCTAAAGCATGATGAAGACCCCCAAAGACAGGGTGGGCTGACATCTCACCTCAGGGTGTAGATTACTTAGGTTGCCCATACACCAGTCACTTTTTTTTCTTTCAACCAGTGGGTTAGGTACGAGTGTATGGATGGGGGAATCCCTCACGCAGCAGTATTGTTTTCTGACGACAGAGAGAGGTCCCCATTGTCAGAATACACTCATCAGCACCACCGGCTATAGCTTCATATTTCTGGCAATTTCTGTAAACATTGGAAAAGGGCATGAGCCTAACACCTAAATACCTGACTCTTTACACATTCAACTTACACCCTGAACCAGCTTTTCTCAACCATTTTACACCCCTTATTGGGGGGAAATCATTTTTAGGTCTCAGGGGACCCCTCAATTAGGGGTTCATGGGAAAATTGCCTCCTTACAGTGGTGTCAGAATGCAACCCTTACAGGCAAATAAAAGGATCACTGGTGTGCTGCAACTGGCTGTACCAAGTGGGGTTAGCCCCAAAACTTTGCAGGCACCATCAATTGGGAGGTCAATGCACCACCTTTCAAGGAACTTTAGTTGACAATGGCGGCTCTACTTACCATGGAGAGAAAAATAGGCAACTTTTAGTGCAAAGGACATGCAGTCTACCACACTGCAGGTACACGGACCATTAAAAATGATACAAATCAAGGTACTTTATCACTGGAATCATACACCTACCTTCCTACATAGCCTTGCACCTATTTCAGTCTGCTTTTGGAGGTATCTTTAATATCCAGGGCCAGTTTCACATTTTTTTGACTTACCCTAAGATATGCTAATTTTGGCTAGGAGTAGAGGATCTCATTTAGATTCTCCTACAAGGCTGACTCCCTCTTGACCTAGCCAAATATCTGCTGGGCTTTCCACTACCTAATGGGGTTGATTTACTAAAAGTGGAGAGTGCAAAGTATGGTGCAGCAATGAATAGAAATCAATCAGCTTCCAGGTTTTTTGGTCAAAGCTTAATTAAACAACCTGAAGTTAGAAGCTGATTGGCTACCATCCAAAGCTGCACTAAATTTTGCCCTCTCCAGTTTTAGCAAATCAACCCAAATGTGTCTAAAGACACCAGAAACATATAGCCACAAAATGTTAAATTGCCTCTCACTGGCAGTGGACATATAGGCTAACCACACTTGACATATACTCTCGAATTCGAGGCATAAAGCATATGAAAGTTCTTATAGCTAGAATAAATAATACTAAATGATCGCCTTGATACCCATGCCTAAATTCACTCTGCAAAACACCTCCTACAAGGGTACCCTGTTGCTGTCCTGCTCTCTAGAGAGGCGGGGCGTGACATCATGCTTTCCACCTCGTCCAATCAGAGAATGATTTGCATTCATTCAGAAACTGCAAACCATTGTCTAATTGATGACCATGCTGAGTGGCCAACCTCTTGTGTACAGAATGCAGCAGGGCAGATGTTCAGCACAGGACCTAGAAGCAAGTTGTTATCACTGAAGCAGCGGCGTCTACTTCAGTGATTTCCAGCTTCCAGGGGCATCATCCAGATATGGTATATGTAAAGTTACAAACAAATGGCAAGACAGGGCCAACTTGGTTTGTTGCAGGCTGGCTGGTACGTAAGCTGGGAATTTTTGTTTGTTTTTTGACATGCGTTGCCCTTCCACTTGCTCTGTGCTGTAAAGGTCAGTTATAGTTTGGGGTGGTTGTATAGTTGGTGAATTGGTGTGGGGATACACTAAATACCTTTGCTGCCATTGTGCTATTGCTGGGTGTCCAGTGGGTTCCTGTACCTTTTAACCACTTGCCGTCCGCACTATAGCCGAAAGACGGCAGCAGCGCGGACTTAATTTGCCGTGAGGGCATCGCTGGATGTCCTCCCGTGCTTGAGTGGCCTGCGCGCTCCCTGCAGGGCGCGCGCGGCGCGCTCTGTGACCAGCGAGTCTATGAGATTGATCTGAGTAATGGGTCGATCCCGACCCCTTACTACGTGATCAGCTGTCAGGCAATGATGATAGCTGATAGCGTGAGGAGAAAAAAAAAAAAGGCGATTGCCGGTGGCTGCGAGAGGGACATCGGTCCCGATCGTGGAGAGGCTTCTGTGTCTACTAGCCCCACCTACCAGTGCCCACCAGCGCCACCTAACAGTGCCCACAGTGCCACCCATCAGTGCCCACAGTGCCACCTATCAGTGCCCACAGTGCCATCCATCAGTGCCCACAGTGCCACCTATCAGTGCCCACAGTGTGTCATCACCAGTGCTGCCTATCAATATCACCTACCAATGCCACCTACCAGTGCCCATCAGTGCCACCTACAAGTGCCTATCAGTGCCACCTACAAGTGCCCATCAGTGACATCTATCTGTGCCACCCATCATTATCACCCATCAGTGCCATTCATCAGTGCTACCCACCAGTGCCACCCAGTGCCTTCTTATCAGTGCCCATTAGTGTCGTCTTATCTGTGCCTATCAGTGCCGTCTTATCAGTGCCCATCAGTGTCGTCTTATCTGTACCTATCAGTGTCGTCTTATCTGTGCCCATCAGTGCAGCCCATTAGTGCCCATCAGTGAAGACCATCAGTGCCGCCTCATCAGCGAATATCAATGAAGGAGAAAAATTACCTGTTTGCAAAATTTTATAACAAACTATTAAACTTTTTTTTTTTTTTCATAGCTATAATGGCCCAAGCTAGACCAATGTAACTATGAATGAAAAAAATATCCATACCTGGAATTCATCATTATTAAAAAGCTGGCTAACAATGATTATAAAAAATAACATTGTAGATGAACTGAATCATAATTTATAAAGGTTTTTTGCCTTCCTCTGGATCAATGAGTACACGAATTAGGAAAGTCAGAGAAATGTAAGAACTCCTTATATGCATACTTGCAATGTGTTAGTGATTAAAAATTAAACTTCAGGCAGAATAAAAAAAATAAATGAAACATTTGATGCCAGTCATTATTAATAAAAAGACACAAAATGTATTGTTTTAAATGCAAGCAGGGGCGCCGTCTCCCCTTTCCATCCCTGCCGCCACCTCCTATTCATGCATCTGGCCCCCTTTCAGGACACCGGGCACATGAATTACAGCGGCATTTTTTTAAGCACCTGATTAGAGCCAGAGGCTCCTATAGGCTTCAAAATAGGGTGGGCTCCGGACGCAGAGCATTGCGCTCTGAGCCCACCCAGGTGTGTTAGAATAGCAAATGAATATTCGCTATTCTAACACTGAGTCGCCTCTCCGCCAATCAGGAAGCACGGGTCTGATACCCATTTCCTGATTGTCTGAAAGGACAGGCAATCCTGTTGGACGCCCAGGAGGAGGAGGGAGATGCATGGCGGAAGCCGCCGTGATCCAAAGGAGGAATAAGGAAGAAAGCTGCCGCCCACCGGACATGCTGCCCACCTGATGGGGTAAGTGCGAAGCTTTGATGTCCAGACCCTTCTACCGGGGGGGGGGGGGGAGCCGCCGACCGACCGGAGGGGTTTTGTGGAATGTATGCCGCCCCCCCCCCGAAAGAAAAAAACACCCACTGCCACTGAATGCAAATGGTATAGCCACCTGAATTTGACTTGGTAGGAGCCTCCTGCTAATTCTCTGTATGGTGGCAGAGTTTAGACTGGGAGAACGAGAAGCAGCACAAGAAGCCAATCAGTTGTGCTGTAGTGCTAAAGTACTAACGAGGGACATGCTAATAGAAAGAGAAAGCAGAGTGACAAACCCTTCAGTGTGCTGCCTCTTCTTTCACTGTTCAGTCAGCCTGGGGTAGGAACAAGGATGGGTGCAAATTTCTGGGCTAAATGGACAGACATCAAATTCAGGTGTATGTAATTTGCCTGTGTATTTAGCTGCTTTCAGCTCTAAAGTCTGGATGTTAACATAATAGCCAGGGAACTAGCAGTTTCAGAATGAGATGTCAGCAAAATAATCTTCCATGTTCTCTTGGGAAAAGATTCCTACAAGAAAATTGCTCTTCTGGAGCTACCATTTTATTTAGAATAGAGCAAGGTTTTAGGAAAAATAGGGGGCAACCTTTCAGCCCCATCACCAGTCTAATCAGTAATATTCCCCATTGTATTTTCTAAGTTAGTCAAATGACATATTGTAATACCGCAAATAATGGTCTATGGAAAAGATTGCAGTTCTTTCCCTTGGCTTTCTAAATTAAATTCCCCTAAATTCCTTCTTCTTCGGTATTGAGTTCCCTGCGTCTCTATAGGTGGTCCCATAACACATCTCCAGCTCGGTGGCACTGAGATCAGCCACATGTTCACATTACGGGGCCAGATCAGGACACACGCTCATCCTTTAAGTAATGTCTCGAATGCCGAAGGGATGTAGGCCGTCGGGGGATGTGGGGAAGACTCTGCTGGCGGTGGTTCCGCATCACCTGGACCACATTAAAGAGAAGCAGATGATGATCTTCTTTATGGGGAGAACATCTTAAACATTTTAAATTGAAGAATGTTATGCTTAAAAGGATTAAAATAGCACACTTCAAAACACGAGGCGCACATCTGCTTTTCCCATATCTATCTGAGGTTCTTCTTGCCTTCTTCCAAAAAGGTCAAAAAAGATATTTCCACCGGTTTACTTCCAAGCACACATATACAGCTTAATTTGTATTATAAGGACTTTCTGCTTTACTTGTTGAGTTATCCAGCTAGCTCTGGTGAAGTATCCAAGTAACACTATATGTACAAAAGTTTTTGAACTTCTGGCCATCACACCTATGTGACCCTAGAGACCCTGGTCAACATCCAAATCCAAAACCATGAGTTGTCCCCCTAGCCCATTTCTTACTGCCATAACAGCTTCAACTCTTCTGTGAAAGCTGGTGTTAGTGCCATGGGTGTTCAGTAGCTTCATCTAAAGCTTTGTGTACAAGGGCACAGTCATGCTGGAACAGAATAGGGCCTTCCCCAAAGAAGGCAGGAAGAGCACATTTGTCTAAATGTTATTGTATGCAACAACATTACCACTACTCTTACTGGAGCTAGCTTAACTCAGTAGTTTGAAGGGGCTTTTACATACATTTGACTATATAGGTGGGTATGGTGACTATATAGTGTATAAGATGCCACCAATCTTGGCTTTATTTTATGGAGAATGTAACAGAAGGAGATAGAGAAAACAAAGTTGGGTGGGACCAGACAAAATTCCCTGATGGTCAGGAACAGCATCTGGAATTTTGACAGGGATATTTCACTGTTGGAATATCCAAGATATAAATGGATTCAGGTGATGACTCCAGCCACCAATCCTGGACTTATTTATCCAACCCAGTCTTGGGCTTTTTTTGATTGAGTAGAAAAATGGTTGGCTGGTTATGGCTGCAGCACTGGAGACGTGCTTTATCCCCATTACGTACACTACCTGCTAATTTTTACCCACAGTCCTGCTAGTTTTCCCCAACAGTTCCAAAATGAGGGTTAAAGGATGAGTCCACCACAAGCTGAAAGATGTTTTTGGCATTAGTTGATCTTAGATAGTGAAAACACATGCCAGTTTTTTCTATCCTCCCATGACTATACAGTTGACCACCGAAATTTGCACGGGTTACATTCATAGAGCAGACATAAGAAAGAAAAATTACCACACTAACACAAAGAATAGCTGCAGTTCTAAAATTTTCGGATATACACAATCAAATAGGATAATGGTTAGATAAGAACCGCGCTGCAAACAAGTGTATTAAAATATAAATAGATCTGTGAAGGATCCACATAAATGTCAAAAAGAAAACACTAAACATAACCCATGTGAACATAAAACGATATAAAAAAATCACACCAGTGAAATAATAAAGTCCAAATATAAATTCAAATAATGTCCAATAAGGTGCAATAAATCTAATAAATCCTTCCGGTGACACCACGTGAAAGAATCCACCACCAGGCAAAATAAAAGCTTACCAGCGGCAAGCTGTGAATCAGCTTGTAAATTAACCAGGCGCACAATCGTATCAACGTATCCTACGTTTTGTCTTAGAAGGACGTCGTCTAGGGAACGTTCCTTAGACAGCGTCTTTCTAAGACGAAACGTACGTTGGAAGGTTGATGCGCTGACGTCATCGCTGGGTATCTCGTCTTGAACGGGTGTTCGCTGGCCGGCCGGCTGCTGTATTTTATCCTTGCTTTTAACTCTGCTGTTTACGTAAGTGCAATAATCCATTTAATAAATTGTTTATACCTACTGATTTGCGCTATGGAGAGCCGCCTCCTTATTCTTTTTGGGTCCTCCCTGCTGCTTGTTTATTGATCCTTTGGACGGAGCCACCCTGGTCTGCCTGGCTATCCTGGTCATCCTCCCCCTACATTGTGGATCATATCAGGACGTTGATACGATTGTTCGCCTGGTTTATTTACAAGCTGATTCACAGCTTGCCGTTGGTAAGCATTTATTTTGCCTGATGGTGGATTCTTTCACGTGGTGCCACCAGAAGGATTTATTAGCTTTATTGCACCTTATTGGACATTATTTGAATTTATATTTGGACTTTATTATTTCACTGGTGTAATTATTTTATATCGTTTTATTTTCACATGGGTTATGTTTAGTGTTTTCTTTTTGATATTTATGTGGATCCTTCAAAGATCTATTTATATTTTAATACACTTGTTTGCAGCGCGGTTCTTATCTAACCATTACATTCATAGAGCACCCGCGAATTTTGAAAATCCGCAAATTATGGATGTGGTCAAAAAAATGCCTATAAATGCCTATTTTTAGGGTAAATACAGTAATTTAATTTAATAAAAATACAGTAAAATGTACAGGTACTCACCAATAATTAATGATATTGATTGTGGATGATGATGAATTAGCTGCTCAGTACGATGAAGGTATGTAATGAAGATAATGACTGCACAACAAAGCAGAGGATTTACAGCTCCTCAGGTGGCGCCTCTTTTTCAAACGCTTCGGGTAGAGATGTATATTCTGATGGGTCTTCATCTGGTGGGGTTTCGTGCTGGCTTTTCTTAATGGGTTTAAGGAACATTATGATGGGAAGTTGCTGTTGTTGTTTCTTCATGGTGGCGGGGAAGGTTTTATATGTCTGAATGGCAGCATCAATGCCATTATTAACTTTGAGAGCCCGAACCAAATAGGGATCCCATGGTTCAATAATCCCTTGCAACTTCTTTGCTGTCCTAATAATCTGGGACAGAAGTTCCAATGTCAGGCCCTACTCCTCCTCCTCCACTTGATCTGTCACTTACTTCTCCTCTTCACTGGCAGACTTCATTAACTCCAACAAATCCTCGTCCATCAGGGGTTCAAAGTGGGCATCGATGAGGTTGTTGACCTCATTTTGAGTGATGTCGTCCAAACCTTCGCCACCAAGTATTTTTGCCAGTCTCAGGACCTTGTCGACAGCCTCATGCTGAATTTCTTTAGGTGAAAAGCCCTTGTAGTCATGGACACACTCTGGCCACAGCTTCTTCCAGCATGGGTTGAGGGTTTCCTTTTCATCTTCTTAAGAGCAGCTTGGATGATTGACAGGCACATTGCGATTGTAAAGTTACGTCCATTGCGTGTCCATTGCATCCATAAGGTGTTGAAGAGAATTCTGGGTATAAATAGCCTTGAAGGCATAGATCACGCCTTGGTCCATAGGTTGGATGAGGGAGATGGTGTTGGCAGGGAGGAACTTAATCTGGACTCCCTCGTAATACAAATCCAAAGGGTGGCCACCAGCATTATCCATAATGAGCAACACCTTGAAGTCCATGCCTAACTTGTGGAAGTATACCTTGGCTTGAGGGATGAAGCACTGGTGAAACCAGTTTGAAGCTAGAACTTTGGTCATCCAGGCCTCAGGGTTGTGCATCCAGTAGACAGGCAGCAGGTTTTTATTTTTGTTTTTGAGGGCCCTAGGGTTTGCTGCTGTGTAGATGAGGCCTGGTTTCATCATGTAACCAGGAGCACTGCCACACATAATGAGTGTCACTCTGTCCTTCTGTGCCTTAAACTCTGGAGCTTTGGCTTCGTCCTTCACAATGTAAGTTCTGGACAGCATCTTCTTCCAGAACAAGCCTTATCCATGTTGAAAACTTGTTCGGGCTTGTATCCCTTCTCCTCTATGATTTGCCTGAAGGTCTCGGGGGACTTCTCCATGGCTTCTTTGTTGGCAGATGCTGCCTCTCCATGTAGAGAAACACTTTCAATATGGAATTGTTTCTGAAAACGATCAAACCATCCCTTACTTACTGGCTTGAAAATCGTTAGGCTCCGGTACTGTTGATGGTCCTGGTTGCAGTTTTTCAGTACCTTCTGCATTGTCTCCTGTAATGAATTACTGGTACAATAAAACTTACTGATATGGTACTCCTGATCGCTGCCTCGTTCTTCTTCTGTAGCATACGGTACTTTCATTGATGCCATAATGGCGCGCTACTGTTGCATAACTTGTTAGTTCCAGGAGCAAATCCAATAGTTTAACCTTCTCCTGGAGTGTCTTAAACTTCTTCTAGCGCTTAGGTTCATTGCCAGAAGCCTTAGAAGGTGCAGGGCATTTGGGCGACATCTTAGGGCTTTAAGAAGAACAAAACGAAAAACACGAGAACACTCAGCGAAAACACTTGAGATAGCTACAGTTGGTAAACTGTTATGATGCGGGAATGCTGGGCTGGATCTGCCGGAGAGAAAAATTCTGCGAATGACTGAGGCCGCAAACTCTGAACCGCGACTTTGCAGGGGTCGACTGTACTTGTGAGATCTCTGCTGGGTGCCCATCATGAAGGGTTCTCACTCTGCCTCGTGGACTTTTTATTGATTTTATTAGATTATACCACATTGTTCATCTATTCATTTAGTTTAATGATGCCCTTCATTGGCTAATTTAGGTTATTTAAGATGCAAATGTCCAGGAGTAGGGATGAGCCGAACACCCCCCGGTTCAGTTCGCACCAGAACCTGCGAACGGACCGAAAGTTTGCAGGAACGTCTATGGGACTCGAACGTTCGAAATCAAAAAGTGCTCATTTTAAAGGCTAATTTGCATGGTATTGTCCTAAAAAGGGTTTGGGGACCCGGGTCCTACCCCAGGGGACATGTATCAATGCAAAAAAAACTTTTAAAAACGGCCGTTTTTTTGGGAGCAGTGATTTTAATGATGCTTAAAGTAAAAAAAAAAAAGTGAAATATTCCTTTAAATATCGTACCTGAGGGGTGTCTATAGTATGCCTGTAAAGTGACGCGTGTTTCCCGTGTTTAGAACAGTCCCTGCACCAAATGTCATTTTTAAAGGAAAAATCTCATTTAAAACTGCTTGCGGGTTTAATGTAATGTCGGGTCCTGGCAATATGGATGAAAATCAGTGAGACAAACGGCATGGGTACCCCCCAGTCCATTACCAGGCCCTTTGGGTCTTGTATGGATATTAAGGGGAACCCTGCACCCAATTTAAAATAAGGAAAGGTGTGGGGCCACCAGGCCCTATATACTCTGAACAGCAGTATACAGGCGGTGCAAACAAGACAGGGACTGTAGGTTTGTTGTTAAGTAGAATCTCTTTGTAATTTTGAACGGGTACATTTTTAACGTGTTTAGCTCCAGCCAAAAAATCTTTTTTAAGCTTTTTGGAAAACATAGGGAAGGGTTATCACCCCTGTGACATTTGTTTTGCTGTCTTTCCTCCTCTTCAGAAGATTTCACCTCACTTTTTGTCCCAATGAAAAATGTTTTTTGAAAATTTGGGTTTTTTTGTGGAACAAGGATTGGAAAGCATCAGTGGAAAGGAGAAATGTTTTTCCCATATTAACTCTTACAGGAGAGAATTTCCCTTCCTAGGGGTAGATTTCATCTCACTTCCTGTTGTCTCCTTCCGTTTGCAAGTAGGAGTCGTTTGTAAGTTAGTTGTTTGAAAGTAGGGTCCTGCCCTATATACTCAGCAGAAATTTGGGCCTTAGGTGTTGCTGTGGCCACAATACTGTAAGCCCTCACAGGGCCCTGCTGTGAAATATTAGATCAAGAATTGTAATTACATGCCCCTGTTGAACAGGAGCTGAAAAATTAGGCCTTAGGCACTGGTGCTGGTGCCACAACACTGCAACCCCTCACAGACACTCTAGTTGGAGCGCAGGAATGAGCCCTGCTGCAAAGTATTACATCAAAAATTGTAATTACAGGGGCTGAAAAATTGTGCCTTAGGCACTGGTGGTGGCGCCCAGAACCAAAAATGTTCTTACAAGCTATCAGCGTGATGATTGAGGAGGAAGAGGATAATTACTCAGGGATAGTCACTCAGCATCAGCATAGGCAGTCTTTGAAGGGATCTGAGATTTCAAAAAAAATTATTCGGTTACATCAGCATCAGGTGCTTGGTAGCTGGTGGTGATCCAAGACTGATTCATTTTTATGAAGGTCAGTCGATCGACCGAGTCAGTGGACAGACGCACCCTGTGATCGGTTACCACGCCTCCAGCAGCACTGAATGTGCGTTCTGAAAGAACGCTGGATGCAGGACAGGCCAGTAGCTCAATTGCATACTGTGCAAGCTCTGGCCAGTGATCCATCCTCAAGACCCAGTAACCCAGAGGATTTTCGGTGGGAAAGGTGTCCAAGTCTGATCTTGCCCCTAGGTATTCCTGCACCATGTAAAACAGACGCTGGCGATGGTTGCTGGAACCGATCATACCTTGGGGCTGCGGACCAAAAAATTGTCTGAACGCATCGGTCAGACGGCCACCTTCTCCACCGTTCCTTCTTTGACTGACCGAAGCCTCAGCAACACGTTGTCCAGAAACAGGAGTTTGTAACCTCCCAGTCTCTGGGAACGCGTTGCACAGACCTTTCTGCAAGGCCTCCCGAAGAGGTTTCATCCTCTGCTCCCTCTGCGATGGCAAGATAAGGTCCGCAACCTTACCCCTGTAACGTGGATCAAGGAGGGTTGCCAGCCAGTATTGGTCCTTCTCCTTGATACCACGAATACGAGGATCCTTACACAGGCTTTGCAGGATCAGGGAGGCCATGCAGCGTAGGTTTGCTGAGGCATTCGGTCCGGAGTCCTCTGGGTCACTAAGGACGACATGGTCCGCAGCCACCTCCTCCCAGCCACGTACAAGTCCATGTGTTTCTTGGGACTGATCCCTTAAAGACTGCTGCTGATGCTGAGTGCCAGGCTCCACCTCCATACTGACACAATCTTCCTCCTCCTCCTCCTCCTCATCCTCTTCCTGTGTGATCGGCGGGCACGCAGGAACACTGTCTGGATAAAGGGGGCCTTGAGAGCTAAGGAAGTCCTCCTCTTCCTGCCTCTGTTCTGCCTCAAGTGCCCTGTCCATTATTCCACGCAGCGTGTGCTCCAACAGGTGGACAAAGGGGACAGTGTCACTGATGCATGCACTGTCACTGCTCACCATCCTCGTGGCCTCCTCAAATGGTGACAGGACAGTGCATGCATCCCTGATCATGGCCCACTGGCGTGGGGAAAAAAAATCAAGCTCCCCTCACCCTGTCCTGGTGCCATAGTCGCACAGGTACTCATTGATGGCCCTCTGCTGCGTGTGCAGCCGCTGCAGCATGGCCAACATTGAGTTCCACCTGGTGGGCATGTCACAGATTAGGTAGTTCTTGGGCAGGTTAAACTCCTTTTGGAGGTCCGTCAGTCGAGCACTGGCATTATATGACCGGCGGAAATGCACACAGACTTTCCTGGCCTGCCTCAGGACATCCTGTAAGCCCGGGTACCTGCCCAAGAACCACTGCACCACCAAGTTAAGGACGTGAGCCAAACAGGGCACATGGGTCATTTGTCCCTGTCGGAGGGCAGAGAGGAGGTTGGTGCCATTGTCGCAAACCACCATTCCTGCCTTAAGTTGGCGTGGCGTCAACCACCTCTGAACCTGCCCCTGCAGAGCTGACAGAACCTCTGCCCCAGTGTGGCTCCTGTCCCCCAAGCACACCAGCTCAAGCACCGCATGGCATCTTTTGGCCTGCGTACTTGCGTAGCCCCTTGAACGACTACGGAGCACCGCTGGTTCCGAGGAAGAGGCCATGGAGGAAGAAGAAGAGGAGGGGGTGGAGGAGAGAGGTGTATCACAATCATTAGCATTTTGGAGGCGTGGTGGCGGAACAACCTCCAACACTACTGGACCTTGTCCTGCATCCTTCCCAGCTGCCAGCAGAGTCACCCAATGCGCCGTGAAACTTAGGTAACGTCCCTGTCCATGCCTGCTGGACCATGAGTCAGCGGTAATATGCATCTTACCGCTGACCGCCCTGTCCAGCGAGGCATGGACATTGCCTTCCACATGCTGGTAGAGAGCCGGAATCGCCTTCCGTGAGAAAAAGTGGCGTTTGGGTACCTGCCACTGAGGAACTGCACATTCCACAAACTCACGGAAGGGGGCAGAGTCTACCAACTGAAAAGGCAGCAGTTGAAGTGCTAGCAATTTTGCCAAGCTAGCATTCAACCGCTGGGCATGTGGATGGCTGGGAGCAAACTTCTTTCGGCGGTGCAGCAGCTGGGGCAGGGAAATTTGCCTGGTACAATCTGACGTCGGTGTACCAAAAGCAGATTGCCCACAAGTACTTGGCTGTGACACACCTAATTCTACACCTTCATTCCTCTCAGTACAGGTCTCAGAGAGGACTGAAGGTCTAGTGGGGTTGGAAATCTCAGCTGATGAGGAGCAAGGAGAGGTCCTCTTTGTTCTTTGGTGTGGGTCTTTTAGATACGCTTGCCAACGAACTGCATGGCAGGTCAACATATGTCTGGTCAAGCATGTGGTACCCAAGCGGGAGATGTTTTGGCCACGTGAGATACGCTTGAGACATATGTTGCAAATAGCAGCGGTGCGATCTGATGCACTCGTCTCAAAAAAGGCCCACACCAAAGAACTTTTTGAATAACGCGCAGAGACTGCAGCGCCCTGCACATGTGGAGCTTTGGGGTGTGATGCAGTCAATGTGCTGCCCTTAGGCTGGCCCCTGGAGGGCATCCTGCCTCGTTGGTGTTGTGCCACCTCCTCCTCCTCCTCCTCACTCCTATCAGGCACCCACGTTGAGTCAGTGACCTCATCATCCCCTCCCTCCTCATCACTGGAGCAAACCTGGCAGTATGCTGCAGCAGGGGGAGCATGACTGCCAGATTGCTGTCCTTCTTGGGCACCCCCTCTCTCCGTGCTCATGTTACTGCCTTCATCGAGCTCAGTATCATCATCAGAGCCTTCCAAATGCTGGGCATCCTCCTGGAGCATGTACCCAACACTGTGATCAAACAGTTCGAGGGACTCCTCAGGAGGACATGGTGGGGCTAGGGAAGGAGTCACTGATGACATTGAGCCGAGGGAAGAGGCCGCTGCTTTGCCAGACAAAGTACCCTGGGCATGGGTGAGAGAGGATGAGGAGGATGAGGACGGCTTGGTCATCCACTCGACCAAGTCTTCCGCATGTTGCGGCTCAACATGCCCAGCTGCCGAAAAAAAGGCCAAGCGTGTCCCATGGCCAAGTGCTGATGAGGATGCACCATCTCCACGACCAGCACTAGACACAGAGCCTGCTTGCCCTCTCTTATTGGCTTGTGACTGTCTGCCTCTCCTTCCTGGCCTTCCAGACATACTAATGGCCTGTAGCTGCACTAAGCTGGGATATATATGTATATATATATATATATATATATATATATATATATATATATATATGTACTGATACTGCAGCTAGCAAAATCAACTGCCTGCCTGTAGTATGAGAACACCACCAACCTTCTACAGGTAGCTTTAGCTGAACACTGTGAGTAGGACGCACCCCACTAACTTGTAGGTTTAGCTGAACACTGTGAGCAGGACGCACTGCACTAACTGTAAATAGTCTAGCTGCCTGACTGTGGTACTAATAGGATCAAAAGAACACCAGCAATTTTCTTCAGGTAGCTGTATTTACTGTAACAAGACAAGCCTGCCTGTCAGTAAGAAGATAACAGAAACGGATCTAGCTGAACACTGTGAGCAGGACGCACCCCACTAGCTTGTAGGTTTAGCTGAACACTGTGAGGTGGACGCACCCCACTAACTTGTAGGTTTAGCTGAACACTGTGAGCAGGACGCACCCCACTAACTTGTAGGTTTAGCTGAACACTGTGAGCAGGACGCACTGCACTAAATGTAAATAGTCTAGCTGCCTGACTGTGGTACTAATAGGATCAAAAGAACACCAGTAATTTTCTTCAGGTAGCTTTATATACCGTAACAAGACAAGCCTGCCTGTCAGTAGGAAGATAACAGGAACGGATCTAGCTGAACACTGTGAGCAGGACGCACTGCACTAAATGTAAATAGTCTAGCTGCCTGACTGTGGTACTAATAGGATCAAAAGAACACCAGTAATTTTCTTCAAAATACTGTAACAAGACAAGCCTGCCTGTCAGTAGGAAGATAACAGGAACGGATCTAGCTGAACACTGTGAGCAGGACGCACTGCACTAAATGTAAATAGTCTAGAAGATAACAGGAACAGATATAGCTAAACTGAATACAGTGTATATATATATATATGCAACACCTGGGATGCATATATATACACAATACATTTTAAGTGCAGCTAACTGACTGACTGTCCTGCCTAATCTAGCTAACTCAAATGAAATGACACTGTCTCTCTCTCTCTCTATTTCTCAGCACACCGGAACCCACTGCACAGGGCCGCCGTGCAGGCGGCCTCATATAGTGTGGGGCGTGTACTAAATCCCCTGAGCCATAATTGGCCAAAGCCTCCTTGGCTTTGGCCAATTACGGCTCTCTGTTAAGGCGGCGCTGTGATTGGCCAAGCATGCGGGTCATAGTGCATGCTTGGCCAATCATCAGCAAGCAATGCACTGCGATGCCGCAGTGAATTATGGGCCGTGACGCGCCACACGAATTTGGCGCGAACGGCCCATATCGTTCGCAATTCGGCGAACGACCGAACAGCCGATGTTCGAGTCGAACATGGGTTTGACTCGAACACAAAGCTCATCCCTATCCAGGAGCAATAAGAGAGAAACATAACATGCTTTAAAACCTTGTATCTTTAATAACTTCTCAGATGTCTGGAATAGTTCTCATTTGTCTAGGTCATGGCATATCTAGTAGTAGCTAATTACATTCAACTGGACTTGTTCTGTAATGTTGAAGATATTTCATAGCCAGTGAAGCCAATGAAAATCTTGGATAAGGAACCCCTGTTTTAGTTTTTCTCTATTTCAGTAAAAACTCAAGGACCACATACCCTCCAGGCATACAGCCCCCAAGATAGAGGGATGATACCATCTAGGCCAAGGCTCCAGTACTGGGGCCTTAGTCAAGGCACCCAACCTTCTCACACAGAGCTCTTATACCCAGAGGTGAAGGACTAGTAAGAACCCTTCTAGAGCAGGGCCTAGCTGTTTTATCAGACCATGGTCTAATCCACTGACAAGATGCTCATTAGGGGTTGATTAGCTGAAAAGACAAGGTAGAACTCCCAGCAACACATTCTGGTTTCCTGGGCTTCCTCAACAGAGTCAGAAAAGAAAGAGGGATTCTGGCGCTCCAAATGGTGTAGTGTCTTCAGTTAAAAAAAAATGTGTGTTGGCTGTAATAGCAGTTGTAGACAGTTCAATGCTGGTAACTGGTATTCACAAAGAAGGAGGCAACCATCCTCAGAGGGTGCCCATGACCTCTGTAGACAAGTCAATATCAGAGAGGGAGAGGGGGAGCGCCAACTGAATGTATGCAAAAATACAAAAAAGTGGTGTGCAAAAAGATACTTCCACAGTCCAAACATATGAGGATGTCCATAAGGATAATCAGTCCTGGGGTAGTCCAATGACGCTCTGTAGGTTCCACCACCGACTGCTGAGAATGATTATCTTGTTATTGGCTGTGTTATGTGCCCCTGTGTTATGTGTCCCTGCTTCCTGGGACACATAACACAACCAGTAACAAAATAGTCATTCCCAGCAGCCGGCAGTGGAACCTACAGAGCGGAACGGGACTACCCCAGAACTGATCATTTTTATGGGCATCCTCATCTGTTTGGACTGTGTAAGTTTCCTTTTTGTATTTTTGCATACATTTAGTTGGCGCCCCCCCCCCCTGCTATTGACTCCTCAACAGAGTGACTGACAAGTAATGTTATAATGGAAGTACCTGAAACCAATATTCTGCCAAAAGTTTTTTTCAAAAATACAAAAACACTTTTTTAACCAGAAGATAGGAAGCACATCTGTAGGTACTGTATATTATAGAAAATTTAACTAGAAGGGCTTGAACACAAAAAAATGGGTGGGAACACAAATCTCCCAGGTGGACAGGAACAGAGACAAGAATTATGGCAGGGAGATCTTACTTTTGGAGTATCCAAGACAAATGAAGGGGCTGACCACCAGGCTCCACGTGCAACTAAAATATCACTTTTGGGCGGATGGACCCTTTAAGAAGAATAATTTCTGATTGAACTTCTGGCTTTACTATATATTAATTTCAGATGTGCGTATGTGTCTATGTGTGATAAGTATCTCTGTGTTGCATAACAAACATCAAGAAGAAGAGTGTCAGAAGAAAATATACATTGTTTCATGGTAATTAAGACAAGCTTATTATCATATGCTGGCTTCTCGTTTAATTAGATTGTGGTCTGGCACCCATATGTGTACTGTGAATGATTTCATCAAAAATTTTCCAGTGCTTGGTCTTCCCGTAAAAAAAATGACAAAACACACTGTGTAGAAAGACGTGGAAATCACATCTACGTCAGTTACGGGGTAAAGCCTTGATAAAAACTGACGGGCAATCCGATGAGTAAAGCGCACACAACATTTTTACACAGAAGCTCTAATTACAATGAAATCAGCTGTTACCTAATAAACATGTCAAGTCATGAACTGCTATGCAATGTTCTATGTGTAATAGGATGTAATATTTATGAGAGCAGCATGGTGGCTTACTAGGAAGCTTTATGACGTGGCAGTGCCAAGGTTCTTAGAATGGTTGCCATCAGAACTGAATTTGAGTTTTCAAGCTTTCCCCCATGTTAAGAAAGGGTTCCTTTCTTTCCAAACCCTAAAAACTCAGTTTGTGAACACCTGAACAACACACCCATAAGATCTTCTTGGCCATTCCAAAACCAAGGGAAATAAAGTGTACCTAAAGTCATTTTTGGACATTGTTAAAACCCATTCTTTTTTTGCCTTCTAAGTCCCATTGTAGATACTATACATCTGTAAATTAGAGGAAATCTCACCAAAATGAGGGAAATCCTTTCTTAGACAGTATTCATCAAAACAGGTGCCTATAGGAATATTTTCCCTCTCTCCCTGTTAAATGGAGAACTCAAAATGTTGCGCTTTCCCTTAATTTCCATGTATAAATAAATATGGGGGATCTCCCTGGACAGAAATACAAACCTAGCAGGAGTTCTAACCATTCCCACTCTGAACAAACACTAATGCCCCGTACACACGGTCGGATTTTCCGACAGAAAATGTGTGATAGAACCTTGTTGTCGGAAATTCCTACCGTGTGTAGGCTCCATCACACATTTTCCATCGGATTTTCCGACACACAAAGTTTGAGAGCAGGATATAAAATCCGTTGTCGGAAATTCTGATCGTGTGTACACAAATCCGACGGACAAAGTGCCACGCATGCTCAGAATAAATAAAGAGATGAAAGCTATTGGCCACTGCCCCGTTTATAGTCCTGACGTACGTGTTTTACGTCACCGCGTTCAGAACGATCGGATTTTGTGACCGTGTGTATGCAAGACAAGTTTGAGCCAACATCCGTCGGAAAAAATCCTAGGATTTTGTTGTCAGAATGTCCGAACAAAGTCCGACCGTGTGTATGGGGCATAAGAAAAAAGTTTGCATCTTCGATATACTTTTAATATTGAATCATCTCACAATTGTCATGAACACACACACAAACGCTTTTAGGCTATAAATGCTTCCCTCTTTTGGAAAGGTTTTCCACAAGATTTTGAAGTAGATTTGTTAGGTCAAGTACAGTAATGATGCTGAATGAGAATTCCTAGCTGGCAATCTCCATTGCTATTGATCCTAAAGGTGTTCTGTAGGGTTGATGTGGGGGCTCTTTGTAGGTTACTCAAGTTCCTCCTCACTAATCTAATCAAACCATTTCTTTATGGAACTGGCTACAGGGGCACAGTCATACTGGAATAGACAGGGACCTTTTCCAAACTGTTGTCACAAGTTCAGAAATACACAGCTTTTGAAAAATAACTGACTTGCTGGCTGGGTCACTAGATGAAAATAGAAGAAAGAAAGCCTAAAAAAGAAAACTAATGCCATCACTTTTAAGAATTGTTTTCAGGAATTGTTTGCAGACAATGAGCCATGATACTGCTGAGACTTGCAGTCCTCCATCAACAACATCATCAGTCCGGAAGACCTGAGTATGCCATTCATTGGCCCTTGTCTGGATGCCGCTAATGCCACATTGACAAGACTTTGGAAATCAATGACAGCTTATTTGTCTGAAGCCATAAGTGATATGAATGCAGGAATGTGTCAAGTTTGAGCTGACATTAAAATAGCTTTTACTGTTACCAACTCCGAGATGGGCTTTTTTTAATTCTGACCAGTGAAAAAACTAAACAGCCCCATCTTTGATGCGATTATTGGGAGTTGTAGATGTATGAAGGATGTCACGTGGAGGTTGTTGTCTGACGAGGGCTTCCAGAGAGATGGATTTGCTGGATGCCATTGAGAATTATCCGTTCATGCCTAATCCTTATTACCTTCTGGTAAGCAGACTACATTATCACGTGATGGCGAGTGCCTTTTCTAGATCTACACTGTATCTGGTGATTTGACTACTCCCACTCTTCAGACTTCTTTGGACTGTTTTTAGCACTGCAATATATATTTTTAATGTGATTTTTTGTTTGATATCAACGAACTTTGCTGGCTGCTTGCTCATATTTAGTTCATCGCAAATTTTTTCCTTTTTTGATATATCTAAACAAGGTTGATTTAATGCAGTGGTCTAGAGGAGGCCAGTTATTCAAGGTTCTGAGGATGCAAAGGTGTTGAAGGCTCAACCAAGGGTCAGATGCTACATATTATACTGTATATCTCAGCATATCTGCATGTCTTGACTCCCTCCTTCTCACTGTACAATTAACCACACTGGTGGAACACACAATGGTCTATGACCCTTAAGGCACAGTTCCAGAGATAATTGATCAAATTCTTACCAGCCTCTGAACAGCCGGCTGAGCATTTTCCACCTCTCTTTGATGACCCAACACAGTATGGTATGGATTTACCCTGCAACATATCCTGCATTAGACATTTTCTCCACACACTATAGGAGATTTACCAATGATTGGATCTGATAAGTATAATTTACTATCTTGGATATGGGACTTTCACTTCTTCATATCATGCTCTTCATGGATTACAATTATCTCTGAAATTGTGCTTGAAGAGTCATAGACCATTGTATGTTCCACCACTGTGGTTATTTGCGGGAAAGGGAGTCAAGGCATGAAGATTTGCTGAGATATATAATATGTAACATCTGACCCTCGGTTAGGTCTTCAACACCTTTGCATCCTCAGAACATTGAATAACTGGCCTCCTCTAGACCACTTTATTACATCAGCCTTGTTTGGACATATTCCACTTTTCTATAATCCATGTGTCCTTTCTACAATCAGATATGAACTGTGTGTGTCCTCTTTGAAAGTTATATCCAAGCACTGTGGCTCAAATGTCATAATATGGAATAAGGGATTACATTAAACTGTTCCTTTGCAGGATCATCCATCCAAACACAATATAAAACCCTGCACAATTATATATATCCCCATCCACTGGCAATATTAGCCAGGGGGTCAGGGTATATTCAATTCAGTGACACACTGGGGTCACAAAACATATGCTGTATATGTGTGTTCATACGAGGTGGACAATTGGCTTTTAATTGTATGAGTGTTTCTCTTTGTTGTGTGATGTGGTACCAATTTTATTTGCTAACGTTTTCATTACTTGACTAAATAAATTATTTTTCTAGTTGATACAGTGAGCTGAACCAATTTTTGCAATGAATTGTATATGAGGAGGTTGAGCTGAAATTAGTTTTTTTTTAATTCTCTGTTATTGTGCTATGTTTTTCACTGATAAGCTCCCATTTCATTCACATTATATGTTTTTGAGCCTTTTTTGAAAGGGATATTTTGCATTGGTATTTAGGGTGGTATCTTCAAGGTCTTTTAAATTCTGGAGTGTAATTAGCTCACAAACTGCTTACCCTTGGGAGATTCTCTATTGACCATCTCTACACATATCCAGTCAGGGAGATTCCCTCGCTAGTGCCTCACAAGGTGTCACTCTCTTAAAAAGTTGCTTAGGAATGCCATCTTCAGGTTGCTTCTTCCAACATTCAACATCTACACTAAGCTAGAAAATGTCCTTCATAGAACATGAATCATTTCCATAGCATAGAGGTCCCTCAACCTCTTCATCAAGATACGAGTGTAAAGCTTTTCATTTACCCAGGTCATGGCATAGATCATAGCAGTTAGTCATGTTCAACTGGATCTTGTTTATTTTAAACATTAAAAATGTTTCACTACTCACCCTGATCCAACTTATTCATCAGTTGTGCAAGTCATTCTGATGGATGGTGAAACATCTTCAGCATTACAAAACAAGTCCAGCTAAATGTGACTACTACTAGCTACACCTCCATCATAGTAAACACCACAAAGATATAAAACATGAACTGTAAAAAAAAAAAAATGCAAAAACATAAAAAACCCACTCTGGGCTACTTCTACAATATACGTTAAAATTATATTGATTCCACATGTTTTCATTAGAAACTAGTCCTCTGTGTCTTGCCGTCAATGAGGTAAGAAAATTGTCTAGAAGCGAAAGCAGATGTAAAAATTGTTTTATGCATTAATTTATTAATACACTCAATGTTTTACTTGTTATTCGTAAAAAGAAATACACGGTGCGGGGTTATACGGTTCGATAAAGTCAAACCAACCTCATTAACCTTCTGTTTTCTTACAGCACTTTAAAATGTAATTGCTCCACAGCCTTAAATCCCAATTTCCTCTCTATTTTTTCATAAGTACCTGTTAATTGCTAGACTCCATCTAGGTTTTGGCAATGAGACCAAGTTTTTTCCAATTCTTCTTTTTCCCCCTTTTCTTTTTTTCTTTTTTTTTTAATAGGCACTGGGAACAGTGCGCAGTTGGAGAATGGCTATATTTTTCCAAGGGTGGGATTACAATTTTTTTTTTTTTTTTTACAAACTCCCCAAACATATAGGGAGCTCAAATGGACACAATCTGTTCCTTAGAAAGAGCCAGATTCCAGTCCAGAGTGAACACCCTTCAGATTCAGAAAATGGTGTTATTTCTAATTAAAAATTTTAATAGTCAAGGTGTTTTTGGAACAAGCCTAGACAGTCCTAGGTAATTTTTTTTTATAGCCAGGATACAGTGTATTTATAAAATCAAAATTTAAGTGAAGGTTTGATATTTCAAGGCTAAGGAAAACATAGCAGGAAATGGTCAATAAAGTCTAGAATAAAAAAAAAAAGAAAAAAGAAGTTGAATGTGAAGATTTGATGGCCAAATATTTTTCTGGCAGTTTTTCCTCTACTAAAATTCTGGAGCCACTTGAAGGTTGAAATATGATTTTTTTCCCCCTAATTTTTACCAAGCGGTCTAATTGAATCATTATATTTTTCTCTAGAGGTTAATTCAATATACACTCAATAGCTTGTGGAATTAAAGGAAAGGGGAAAAAAATTAGCTTGTTAACTTCCAAAAAGTTTAGTGCCAGTTGATTTGTGTATTGAATAAAAGTTTCAAAGGCTCAGACATTTTATTCTCAGCGAATAATGAGAAATTTGGCTACTACTAAAACCTCAATATGCATGGATAATTAATCCATGTGTAACTATAATGAGTGGTGTTCTTGCCCAGATTGATGAAGCAGATTATTTTTCTGCAATGAACTGTTACCCTTTGACAAAAAGAAAGAAAGAAAGTATAAAAAGCAAAGTTCAAATTTATTTGCTGAGTTCTGTTGCTAGAATATATCATTAAATACTGTATTTGGATGTTATTTATTGGCAATCCAACATTTTAAACACATAGCTTTTGACTGTGCCATGGCATTTTTCCTTATGCCATAGCCAACTGATTCAGATGCTCGTCTTTATGGAAGGAAAACTACAGTCAAAAATACCTTGAGGTAAATACAGGAAACTACTTTATTTGATTTTTGTGCCTTCACACGCCTTCAGTGCTGTCTAAGAAAGCATGTGTAAAAAAAAACATGTGATCACAACCTACTGCAGGGCCATCTTAATGGCATCATGGGCCCTTGGGCAAAGTAATGCACTGGGGGCTCCTACCAGCCTGCCACAATTTATGCACCTACTTGCAAGAATTAAAGTATAAATAGCTGATAGAATTAAACATATTTTTTTAGTACTTTAAATAAAATCTATTTTAAACAATAAGAAGACATGCCAAAAACAAAGACTAATTAACACAAAGGGCACATTACAGGGGGAAAGCAGAAGGGTGCAGTACATGGGAGTCAGGAGGGCACAGTACAGGCGGGTCAGGAGGGCACAGTACAGGGGGGTCAGGGGGGCACAGTACAGGGGGTCAGGAGGGCACAGCACAGGGGGGTCAGGGGGGCACAGTACAGGGGGGTCAGGATGGCACAGCACAGGGGTGTCAGGGGGGCACAGTACAGGGGGGTCAGGAGGGCACAGCACAGAGGGGTCAGGAAGGAACAGTACAGAAGGGTCAGGAGGGCACAGCATGGGGAAATTGGGGGCACAGTACAAGATGGTCAGGAGGGTACAGTACAGGGGGATCAGGGGGCACAGTACAGGGGGGTCAGGAGGGCACAGTATGGGGGATCAGGAGTGCACAATACTGGGATCAGGAGGGCACAGTACAGGTTCCAAGATGCTGCCCGGAACCTAGAATTTAATGATGGCATGTTGCTTCTGCTTGAAATCCATTTTTTACCTGCAATGAAAAAAAAAAAAGAATAGAAAATAAGAGGGAGAGAAGTTGCTGTAGAGGAAGAGTTACTTTACAAACATGTGAAACTAGAATGAACTATGTGAAAAGGTTATGCCCACTTTTGCATTACTTTCAGTACAGCCCTTGTGTCTATATCTACTATATATATCATAGGTGTGCGCAGCCTATTGAATTACCCCCAAAGCTTACACACACGCATATGTATATATATATATATATATATATATATATATATATATATATATATACACACACCCACACATACTGTACATACACACACAGATGCACACATTATGGCATAGCCGGTGCAGTGAAAGAGAAGTACGGTAGCACTTCATTATTAAACCCGACACAGTCTGCGCTATCCCCACTCTCCTACGTTGATGTTATAACTCGGGTATAAACTAATACCGAAAATTGTGAACAAGCGAATACTGTATAGACAAATGTGCTGCAACCAAAATAAACTCGAATATCAAGTTATGTAAAACATATGATAAATTCAGGTGCGTTACTAGTGTCACAATGGTTAAAGTTTTACCTTCAACCCAAACTTCATAATATTTATGTATAGGTGTATTACTTGATTGTACAAACATTGTGCAATCCTAATAGGTGAATATGTGTAGAGTCCTTAAAAAATCAATCAAGGAATGTGTGTTTCTATGAAGATAGTCCTTCCTTCAGCTAGTGGGATTGCTCATCCTTTGGTGTTTAAACCAGCCGAAAAAGCGGTAAAAGAAGGGTAACTCAGCATTGGCCATCCGCAGGGGTAGAAGGGAAGGGGGAGGTCCTCTGAAGAAATCCTGAAGTTCTGCTTTCAAGTGTAATTTTCTGTTTTGTTTTTTCTGCAGAAGGGTTTGATTGGTGGACTGAAGTGACGGACATATTGTTTTGTCTGCAGTGAAGAAGGGTTTAATTGGTGGACTGGAGTGGTGGTCATATTGTTTCGATTTGTTTTGTCTGCAGTGAAGATGGGTTTGATTGGTGGACTGGTGTGGTGGGCATATTGTTTTGATTTCCTCACTGGTTGAGATAGCAAGGGCTCTGCCATCAACTGGACTTCGCAATTTGAATCTCCAGAGTGCATGCTCTAAATATTCTTGTAGGCACACATAAAGACTGTGCATTAGGAAGGAAAAGTAGGAGAATTCTGATGGGACTAGATGTGATGAGAGATCCTTTCACCAGAGTCAGAAATTACATTATAGACTGACCCGATGCTCTCTATCTAAAATGAAAGAACTCAACCAACTTGTTAGACATGTAGTTTCCCAAAAGCTGGAAGTGCATATGAAAAAAGTAGTTTCACTTTAAATGGGTATCATATTTTTGAATGGCATTAATAGTTCATTTTACATTGGATTACATATAAATAAAATTCCCCAGGGGGCGCATGAGCGGCTTTCCAAGATGTGTGACTTGTGAGCTCCGGTCCTGTCCCGAGATCCGCGGCCCCTGACGAGCTACAACAGCCACCAATCGAACCAGGGGTAAGCATCCAGGCCTCCTCAAGCCTCCCCGCCACTACATGGGCAAAATTGGGGATCAATGGTCATTTTATCGTGCCTCACAACCCCCACGGCTCTCCTCCACTGTGGACCGCTTTCTAACTAGGTCTCAATCCCCGGCCTCAATTACACAGGGGGATCCGGAGGACTACGTCAGCACGTTGATGGCGGAGGATCCTTCACAGCAGATTCCCCCTCCCCACATATCTCCCTCCCCTCAGCTGACATTGACTCCGTGAGTTGATGGATCTCAAGCTCCAGGCCTTGGCCCAGCAAGTAACCAGGGACATTGCGCAGGAGATGGGGAAGATTTCTAGAGAACTTAAGGGGAAGATAGATGCCCTTGGTGAACGCACAGCAACCCTGGAAACAAAATTTGGCTCTTGAAGAGGAGACTGCTCTCCTAAAAAACTCTGTTTCTCAATTGCAATTACAGCAAGAGGACCTTGAGAACAGAGAAAGGCACCAGAACCTCAGAATCCGCGGTGCCCCTGGAAAGGTGGCTGACAACAACATACGGCCATACCTCCTTGGCCTTTTCAATGCCCTGGCACCTGAAATAGTGGACATAGAGTGGCGTCTTGATCGAGCCCATATGTCCTTGGCCCCCAAACCCCCTGCAGGAGTCAGACCCCATGACATAGTGGTGCGTTTCCATTTTTATGAAAGCAAAGAGGCCCTGACAAGGGCCACACGCAACAGGCCTAGCATTGAATACAAAGGAGACAAACTCCAACTATTCAGTGACCTATCTCCTATTACATTGGCCAAACAACGCTCTCTAAGGCCCATCACCATTCATCTCCAACAGCACAAAGTCCCTTACTATTGGTGCTTTCCTTTTCGCCTAAATGTCACTATAGAAGGGGTCCAACACATCCTACGGGACCTCCAGGAAGGAGATGCTTTCCTTAAACGCTTAGGCCTACCCCCGCTCCCTGCAGAGTCAGACCAGATCTCCCCCACCACCACACGGCACCTCGTGGCACCAGCCAGTAAGAGGAAGAGGATCGAGGGCCTATTCCACTCCCCAATGCTCTCAGCGTTCCAGACCACCCACTTGATTTACTGAAGAACCCCCACCCAGTCTTCTCCTTTCTCCCCCCATGGGAACACGACCCCTTAGTCGATCCCCTATGGAAGACAGGTTTGCCTTATCAGCAGGCAATTTGCATTGTTTCTATGCATCGTTCTCTTTGTTGCACTGTTGACTTTACTTGTTCTTTGAACTGTTGAAGTCCCCCCCCTCCACAACCACTCACTGCATGAAAGGTTTGAGGAGCACCCGAACTGTTAACAACATTACCGGATCATCGAGACGGGATGTCACCCGCCCCTCCCCATGTTGGAGACTGCCTTGCTCCCCTACAGGTCCTCAGGCTGCGGCTGAGGCCCCCTGAGAAGCTTTTGCCTCTCAGGTCTATTCCTGATGTTTTTTTTTCTTGAGCCTGACAGGCCTTTTTGTTGTTACGCTACACGATCTAGATTGGTCCCATTTTTGGACCGCCCCACAACATTTTTCTTCAGATGTTTTTTTTTTTCTTACAAATTTTTTACTATTATTTTTATTTTACTTTTAAATATTGTTATCATTTGTATCTCTATGCTCATCTTTTTTTTTTTTTTTATTACTAACATTATAAGCCTTATTGCTGAATGTCCCCTTTACAGTAAGTTCCATGGCAGATTACGGTTTGTTACATGGCTGCATATATGTTTTAACACTGCTAACGCCCATTAATTTGAATGTTCTTTTGTTCTTTGGCCTAAATGTTTTGACCTAACATGGCTCTGAAACTAATGTCATATAATGTAAAGGACCTGAATTCTATTAAGAAGAGATGGCTGGCCTTGAGGGAGTTCAGGACCTCCGGCATGGATGTAATCCTGGTTCAGGAGACGTACTTTCGGACTGGAGGATCCCTGAAATTCACCTCTAAATATTTCCCGCTGTCCTTTCTGGCGTCTGACCCATCTGGAAAGGCGGGAGTAGCAGTATTGATAAGATGCTTTTGCCCTCTCCAGGTCAAATCTACCCACTTAGACCCCCAGGGCTGTTATAGGGTTAGACAAGTAAGTGCCTTGTAAAACTATATAACGATCATGAACATACAGTATATGCCCCCAACTCGGGTCAGGTTAAATTTCTTACTGACGCTTTTGAATGCCTACAAAAATTCTCCCAGCCCTTTATAGTAATAGGTGGTGACTTTAATGCTGTCCTCTCTCCAACCCGAGATATGAAATCTCTGTTCCATGCCACGTCATCCTCCGTTACACATTTCTTGGCCACTTCCTTTAGAAAATTGACCCGAACACATCGCATGTTTGATGCGTGGCTGATCGAACACCCCACAGGTAGACAATATTCATTTTATCCCCCCCCCCTCATAAGATGTTCTCTAGACTAGACTACTTTCTCATTTCAGCTCCCCTGCTATCACACACGGTGTCGTCCGACCTAGGTCCCATTAGCTGGTCAGACCACGCTCCCCTGACCCTAGATCTTAGCCTCTCCGCTGCATTCGCCAGGAAATGTCATTGGAGACTCAATGAATCTCTGATAAAACACCCAGAAAAAAATGTGACACTCTCTACAGCCTTAACTGAATATTTTCAATTAAACACAGGTTCCGTGAGCAGCCCGCCCACCCTCTGGGAGGCCCATAAGGCATTCTTTCGATGGACAGTGTATTGCTGTTGGCTCGCTAAGGAAGAAAAACCCAGCCCTCTTGAAATCATCTTTGCTGTCTGAACTTTCAGTAGCTGAAAGATCTCTGCTCCGATCTCCCACGGTGGTCGGCTGTGCGCGGTAACCTTCTTACGCCACCAAATAAAATTCCTTGACATGTCAACAGTAGATAAATCGCTCCTATCGGCTAAACAAAAATTCTATGAATTTTCAAACAAGCCACACAGGATGCTGGTCTCTAGACTCAACCCAAGACCCTTTCTCCCCTTCCCAGACCACATCAAACACCCTGATGGGACTCCCTCCTACTGCCCACAGACCATGACTCAGGTGTTTGGCGAGTTCTATGACAAACTTTATAATTGTCTCACACCCGACCACCAACCCCCATTTGACGTGGCAGCTTTTGAAGAGTTTATGTCAGACCTGCGGCTACCCAAGGTAACAGACTCAGACGTACAAGTATTAAATGCCCCTATCACAGAAGAGGAGCTGACTAGCACTGTCAAATACCTACCAACCCACAAAGCCCCTGGCCTAGACGGTCTCCCATTATCATACTATAAGACCTTCCTTCCAATCCTATAAACGCATTTGATCTCCCTATATAACTTTTTCCTCCAGGGTAAACCCCACCACCAACAATTTCTTCACTCCTTTATCACAGTCATACCAAAACCAGATAAGGACGCTGCGCTCCCAGACAACTATAGGCCAATAGCACTCTTAAACTCAGATTACAAGCTATTTACAAACATTTTGGCCAACCGCCTTTTCCAATTTCTGAGGAAACTAATTGACAGAGACCAGGTGGATTTTGTCCCCATCAGACATGCAGGAGACAACACCCGGCGAACCATAGATCTTATTGATATGTTGAACAGAGTCCGTCGTCCCGCCCTGATACTAAGCCTTGATGCCCAAAAGGCATTTGATAGACTAAGCTGGCCCTATATGTTTGCAACCCTCACTAAATTTGGAATTCGGGGTCCCTTTCTCCTAGCCCTAAAATCCCTTTATTCCAACCCCACATCACAGGTCCAACTAGCTTCCTTCTCTTCTCGTTCATTCCCCATATCAAATGGAACTAGACAAGGCTGCCCCCTACCCCCCTTATGCCTAGAGCCTTTAGTGGAGGCTATCAGATCCCATCCTGACATAAGAGGGGTCCTCATGCGTCAAAGGAAGTACAAATTGTCCCTATTTGCTGATGATGTTCACCTCACCCTGACGAACCCTCATACATCCCTCCCGTCCCTACAGGCCTTATTATCCGAATTTAGCTCCCTATCTGGTTACAAGGTTAACGCATCAAAAACAGAAACCCTACCTCTTCACCTGCCTCCTGATGACCTTCTATTGCTTAAAAATTCATACCCATATCGTTGGTGCACATCATCTCTTAAATATCTAGGGGTCCAGCTCACGCCAGCATATTCCTCCCTTTACTCAACCAATTACCTCCCCTTGTTCAGGAATATAAATGCCATGTTGACTCGTTGGCACCCCCTCCCGATATCCTGGATAGGTAGGATCAACGTGCTAAAGATGTCTATTATGCCAAAATTATTATATTTCTTCGAAACACTTCCAGTCCCCATCCCAATGGCACAGTTAAAAATGCTTCAAACGTGGTTTCCTAACTTTATATGGAGGGGAGGAGCCCATAGAGTGGCCAGCTCGGTAGTCTTTTCTCCTAGAAATCAGGGAGGTATAGGTGCCCCAGATGTTCATAAATGTATCTGGCCTCCCACCTCCGTGCGGTGGTGGCCTGGTCCAGTCTGAGACCCTCAAGCCGTTGGGTGGAGATAGAGATGAGCTCCCTGTTCCCGACCCATCCATGCTCCCTAGTCTGGTCTCCTGAGCTAGCCTCGAACCCCAGGCTACAGGATCTTTGTCTGGGCCCCATGTCATTCTCACTCAGGATCTGGTGGTCGTGCCTCCCCAAATTCTCTCTTTGTTCCCCATGCCCCCCCCTCTCTAATGTACTTTTTAATCCTTTGATCCCTGATAGCCTCTCACATACCCGAATGTTCCCCTGGGCTAAGGAGGGTCTGTTTCAACTCCAACACTTTGTGAATCCAGTCGCTCACAAATTTTGATCCTTTCAAGACCTCCAACCCAATAGCCAAATCCCAAAACATTTGTTATATTCATACCTCCAAAAAACCCACTTTCTATTGAAACTCTCCCCCACTCTTACCCTCACCAAACCACAACCCTTTGACTTTTATGTTCCCAGAGACCATACCAAACACGACTTATTTCTAGTATATACCAAATTCTCCAGGAGAATGCCCCACTCTCAACGGATCCTCACTCTTAAATGCGCAAATGGTTGCAACACATTCAACAACAAATTTCTGACACACAGTGGGCTAAAATCTGCTCTTCAACCTCTAAGATATCTAGATGTGTGGCCCAGAGAGAGAGACAGCATATAAAGTCTTATATTTTTGCTATAGGACCCCGGAGGTTCTACACTGATATGATCCCTCTCTTTCCCCTCTGTGTTGGAGATGTAGGAAAGCCAGAGGGAATCAATACCACATCTTCTGGCAATGTGAACTGATTGTACCTTTTTGGTCCATGGTGTTATCAATGTTCCAGCAGATATATGATACCCATTTCCTAATGGACCCAGTACACCTCCTTCTAGGCCTCCCAGGCTTGGGGAAGGCTTCGAACAAACTCGCCTCGTTTATTCTATTAGCAGCAAAAAGAGCTATACCTTCCTGCTGGTTGTCCACACATTCCCCAACCCAAGATCAACTATTGCAAGGTATCAAGGACATACGCAGAATGGAGCACTTTACGGCTATGGTGGAGGATACGATTGACAGGTTTGACAGGATTTGGAGAGTCTTTACAAAAATAGGGGTAAGTGGCGCTACCTTTTTTGGGGTATCTGGTGTGAAAAATAGTGCTAAGTGTGTAATTAAGAGAAAACCGCTCTAAAGAATAGATCCATAAATCAAATGAAATAAAATAAATTATAGATATAATAAAATAAACGATTGCATGAATGTGTCCCCACCTATTTGTGAAGAGGGGAATCTAATCTACAGAAGTCCCCTTAAAGGATATGTGTATCAAACCAGTTGGTTAATCATACTTGAACTAGTATAAAACATGTATTTAATACCCTCCATCCATCCAAGGACCTATTAGGTAATTGATGAGAGGAGTATTAAATAATAAGTCAACAAACCAAATATTAAAAGTAATTAGTGACCACATGAGGCATAAAAAGTCCTTATGAACTTAAGAGTCCAATCCCACATGTGAGGGGAAAAAGTGTAGATTGTATATAAATATTCCAGTGGAAAAAAAACTTTAACAGTCCCAACGTGACATTATATAAAAAATGTTCCAACAGAGAAGTGTATCTATAATGTGTTCCAGCAGTGTTACAACAGTATTCTTTATAGTTTGTGACTTTTGTGCAAATATTCAGTTATCATCCAGTGACTTGCGGTGCTCCCCCTCAAGGGTCCCCACTCACCAGCTCCCTATACCCCTGCAGGGGTAATAGGCATGTAGTGTTACACTCTGGTATGGTATCCTAGACTCCAATGAGGTTGTTCCTGGGTCCTCCCGCTTCAGCCACAAGCCCGTCCGTAGTAAGGTAATCCACATAGGAAAGGAAACAGGGCTCCCGTAGTGTAATACGTTTAAAAAATGTACTTTATTAAAAAGTTAAACATAACGGGATAGATAAAATAAAATAAAACTAAAACAAAAACCAAGCCAAGCCTTCACATTGCGTTTAGTGGTGTCCACAAAGAGAGCTAGTGGATTCCAGGCCGTCAGCTGAGCGGCGTGCGCCTCAGCTGCGTTCCACACTCTCTTCCACTTCCGCGTGTGACGTAATCGCGTAGCTCCGCCTATTAGCCACCCTCTAGTAGGGTTGTCTAAGGGGAGGCTGCACACCTAAGTCTGTGAGCGCGGAAATCCCCTTATTTTATTTATTGACAGGATTTGGGCTTTTTGGGATAACTTAGCCTTTAGCTCACCCGCTTAGACTTTGAGGCCCCTTGTCAGCCTGGTGACGATCAACCCCAAGCTCCCCTTACAGACCTAACTCCCCACTGTAACCTGCTTTTAATCAATTTTCCTCATTCCCCTTCCCTGGCTAAATGACTACACAACCTATGCCCTTTCCTTACTGATCATGGTCCTTTATTAATAAATGACCATCTTTGCTGGATAATCAGTAAGTAGTTTATATCCCTTATCTCCTTGTCCTAAATATCTGCTACATATGTTCATGAGATTTATTGACATTGCCTTGTCTTTTGTTTATGATTTCTTTTTTATTATTATTTTGTCTTTATTTAATTTTTATTTATTATTATTTTTTTTTTATTTCCTGGTCTTCATTTACACCTTCCACTGAATGCATAATTTCCTTATTACAGCATACACATACTGTTGGATATGTATCCAATTTCTCTGAAAATGTATTCAATAAAAAGACAATTTATAAAAAAAATAAATAAAAAATCCCCAAGCCCCACGTTAGGCTTGATTCACACCTATGCATTTTTAGTGCTTTTTGCATTTTGCAGATTTGCACTACAGAACTTGTTCCATAGGAAACCATGTTAAATGTACTGTAGTGCAAATCTGAAAAATGCAAAAAGCACTAAAACTGCATTGGTGTGAATCAAGCCTTATTGAAGACTGTAGTCTCCGAGCAGAGATAATGAAGGGATTGCTGCAGTTTATCTTGGCAGACACAAGGTGGCTCATCACGTCCATAAGTGAAAACCTGCTGTCCTTCTCTAATAGGGAGCCACCACTTTATTCCTAGAGTGCCTGATCTGTGAGGCTGAATGATATGTCAACAGCGACTTAACCCAAGTGCAGAAATGGGGATAGATAGATAGATAGATAGATAGATAGATAGATAGATAGATAGATAGATAGATAGATAGATAGATAGATAGATAGATAGATAGATAGATAGATAGATAGATAGATAGATAGATAGATAGATAGATAGATAGATAAAAAAGATTTATAGTATTTACAGTTTGTGCAGTTCTTAACAAAATAAAAGAAGACATTAAAGTTGCAATACATATTAATACAGGAGGGTTAAGAGGACACTGCTCATGAGAACTTACAATCTAAAGCCCTAGTGCCCAACCTGCAGCCCTATGGCACTTTCTGTCTGGCCCTCAGGGCTTCTTCAGCTATTATTCTTCAGCTATTAGTCTCAAGTTTTTGAATCCTGAGGCATGTCCCTCCAACAAATTCAATAGCATGGTAATTGTAGTCCGTCTGTCACCCTGCCCAGCCAGGCACACAATTTCAGTCACTCTCAGACAGAAAACAGTCAATTTATTTTGTTTTGTATTCTTTATTGGGGGGATTAAACTTGGATGGGCATAGGGTAGTTATGAGATGCCCTGTTTATTGCAGAAATTTTTAGGGACTGTGAAAACCATATACACCTCTGTTATATACAACTCCCCTCTTCTCTCCAGCACAGCACTTGCTTGCAGACTATCTCTCCTTAACACCTCCAGCACATCAAATGCTTGCTCTTCCAGGATCAGCTAGCACTGATTTGCAGGCCTGACACTGGCTCAGTCAGGCCTAAAGTGAATGCCCATTGCAGGCAGGGACCGCAGGCCCCTATGGTGTAGCAAAAATATGCTAGTCCTTGGTGCTAGCTGTCCTACACATGACTACTGCTCCCAGTACCACCTCTTCAGGTACTGCCAGCTCTCCTGGCTGCAGCTGCCTCTCTTAACTGCACATGCCACCACAATCCACTCCACTGGCTCTGCACCCATACCAGAGTGCAATCTCCCAGTCCCTTCAGGCGTGCCTCGCCGACCTCCCGGCTGTGTTACACTCACTAGCCTTCTAGCCCTCTTCTATACTTTGAGATGCTTCCCAGGCGTTTCCCATGGACAGAAGAAAAGTAGGTTGCTTTCTCCTCTGCGTATCACCTGCAGTCTAATGGGGCCGCAGAACGAGCCAATCAGTCCTTGGAGCAATTCCTACGTTGCTATATTTCTGACCATCATAACAACTGGCCAGACCTCTTACTGTGGGCGGAGTTTGCTCACAATAGTGCCTTGAATTCTGCTTTCCGAATGTCCCCGTTTATAAGGAACTATGGTTTCCAACCTTCCATGTTGCCTGACTCATTTGTTCTGCAGAGTATTCCTGCGTTAGAGGAGCATCTCCGTGGTCTTCGTTCCACTTGGGCTCAAGTCCAGGAGGCTTTGCGACATGCTAATGATAGGTACAGACTCCATGCTGACCGCAGACACCTGCCGGCGCCTTCCTACCAGGTTGGGGACAGGGTCTGGCTGTCATCTCTCAATCTCCGATTTCTTGTTTCCTCGCTGAAGTTCGCACCTCGGTTTATTGGGCCTTTCCGTATTCTTCACAGGATTAACCCAGTGGCTTACGCATTAGACCTTCCTTCCAATATGCATATTTTGAATGTATTTCATGTCTCCTTATTAAAACCTTTGGTCTGCAACTGCTTTACCACCTCGGTGCCTCGTCCTCACCCTGTACAGGTTGAGAACCATGAGAAGTATGGAGTGCAGTCCATTGTTGGCTCCCGTAGGTTTCGTGGGCACATACAGTACCTGGTGCATTGGAAAGGGTACGGCCCGGAGGAACGCTCTTGCGTCTCATCCTCGGACGTATATGCCCTGTCCTCCTCCGTGATTTCCATAGACGTTTTCCCCTCAAGCCGGGTGGTCCTCCGAGGGGGAGGGGTCATTGAGGAGGGTGTACTGTCAGGGCTGGGCTCAGCCATTCCTTCTCAAAGCTGGCCGCTCAGCTGTCGGCTAATTGCCAGCTCCTATCTCTCCACAGTGACTCACCTGATGATGATATCCTGCTCGTCAGTCCTGCCAACTTAAGCCGTCCAGTCCAGATGATCTCTGCCTTCGCCTTGGTCACATCTCTAGGGATGCTCTACTGTGTTCCTGTTAAAGACTTGCTTGGCTGACATTCCTTCTGGCTCCAGATCCTGCTTGCTGTTCTATTACGCTCATCTCTGGCTCCCTGACGTTTTGGCTTGTCTGACTTAGAGCCCAGCCCTGACAGTACCCCCTTCCTCAACGATCCCTCCCCCCTCAACGGACCATCCGGTTTGTAGGGGAAAATGTCTATGGAAAGAATGGAGGAGGACAGGAGCATGTATGTCTGTATGTCTGAGGATGAGATAGCAACTGTACCCTTTCCAATGAACCAGATACTATATGCGCCCACGGAACCTACGGGAGTCAATGATCAATTGTATTTGGATACTCTTTATGGCTCTCCACCTGAACCGGGCAAGGACGTGGTACCGAGGGGGTGAAGCGGTTGCACACCAAAGGTTTTAAAAAGGAGACATGGAATACATTTAAAATACGCATGTTAGAAGAAAGGTCTAATGTGTAAGCCACTGGGTTGATCCTACGGAGAATACGGAAAGACCCAATAAACCGTGGTGCCAGTTTCAGTGAGGGAACACGGAATCAGAGGTTACAAGATGACAGCCAGACCCTCTCCCCAACCTGGTAGGAGGGCGCAGGTAGGTGTCTGTGGTCAGCATGGAGTCTGTACCTATCACTGGCACGTTGCAAGGACTCTTGGACCTGCACCCAAGTGGAACGAAGATCCTCTAATGCAGGTATTTTTTGAGGTACAAATGAGTAGCTGGAAGTTGGAAACCATAAATGAAGACAATCAGGAAGCGGTATTGACAGCACTATTGTGAGCAAACGCTGACCAAGAGGTCTGACCAGTTGTTATGGTGGTCGAAATATAGCAACATAGAAACTGCTCCAAGGCTTGGTTAGCTCATTCTGCTGCCCCATTGGAGAAGGAAAGCTGAATTCTCAACTGTGCACAAAAGGCTCGCCAAAACCTGGAGACAAACTGGCTACCCCTGCCCGAGACGATAACCTTGGGTAGCCCATGTAACCGAAAGACCTCTCAAGCAAAAATGGATGCCAGTTCTTTGGATGTGGGCAATTTCTTTAGTGGAATACAATGAGCCATTTTCGAGAACCGGTCAACCACCATAAGAATAGCTGTGTTGCCCTGGGAGATAGGTAACTCCACAAATCCATAGACAGGTGGGTCCAAGGCCTCTCTCCATTGGGTATGGGTTGTAAGAGGGCCAATGGAAGGTGTCGTGGTGTCTTACTCTGAGCACACATGGAACAAGCTGCTACAAAGGCTGTTACATCAGCGCAGAGACTAGGCCACCAGAATTGTTGAGAAATAGCCCAAATTAGTAGATTCTTCCTTGGGTGGCCAGCTGCCTTGTGAGAATGGTAAGTCTGGAGCAAAGCAGAGCAGGGATTCTCAGGGACAAAGCAGCAGTCACCAGGTTTCTCGGGAGGAGAATGGATCTGAGCGGCAATAATTCTGTCACCCAACGGTGAAGTGAGACTAGTACGAACAGTGGCCAGAATACAATCGGCAGGTATCACAGGAGCAGGAACCGACTCCATCTTGGAAGCGGAGGAAAACCGTTCCGTTGCGACAATGCGCCAGCCCTTCCATTTTTAGTACCGGGTAAGAATGAGACCACGTAATTGAAGCTTGACAGAAAAAGAGCCCATCACGCCCTTCTGGGAGATAAGCGTTTTGCCTCTGACAAGAATGTGAGATTCTTATGGTCAGTCAAAATGAGGACCGGCACAGTGGTAACTTTGAGGAGATGTCTCCATTCTTTAAGAGCTAAAATGATAGCTAACAATTCTCTGTCCCCAATCTCGTAATTGCATTCTGCAGAAGACAATTTCTTAGAAAATTAGCCACAAGGATGCATAGCGCTCTCAGTGGTAGGACATTGAGACAGAAGGGAATCTACTTCAGTCTCAGATGCATCAACCTCAAGAATAAAGGGTAATGTAGAATCAGGATGTGCCAGCACAGGAGCTGAAACAAAAGCAGCCTTGAGAGACTCAAAGGCTTTAATGGAATTCGAAGACCAATTCTGTGGGTTATCGTACTTTCTGGTCATATCAGTTAGGGGTTTGACCAGAAAAGAGAAGTTATGGATACATTTCCGATAATAATTGGCAAAGCAAAGAAAACGTTGTAGCGGACGTAGACCTACGGGTCGAGGCCACTGTAGAGCTGCAGATAGTTTCTCTGGGTCCATCGAAAAACCGGCAGTAGAAATGACATAACCCAGAAATGTAACTTGTTCATGATGGAACTCGCATTTTTCCAACTTACAATACAGGTTATTGTCTTTCAGCCTCTGTAGCACATGGGAGACATCTGTGTGGCGGCTCTCTAGGGATTTGGAATATATGAGAATATCGTCGAGATAAACCACACATTGCTGCAACATATCTCAGAGGACATCGTTGATGAATTACTGAAAGACTGCAGGAGCGTTGCAAAGACCAAATGGCATTACGAGGTATTCGTAATGTCCTGTCATGGTATAAAATTCAGTTTTCCATTAATTGCCTCCTTGATCCTCACGAGATTGTATGCCCCTCTCAGATTGAGCTTCGTGAAAATCGTTGCTCCCTTGAGGCGGTCAACGGAATCAGATAGGCATTCTTAATCGTGATGCGATTGAGACGCCTATAATTGATACAAGGTCTCAGTTCACAACTCTTCTTTTTCACAAAGAAAAAGCCAGCACCAGCAGGAGACAAGGATTTGCGGATGAACCCTCAAGAGAAAGTGCGTCGGCAACAAAGTCCTCTATGGCTTTATCCTCCGAGACAGATAAAGGGTAAACCCTCCCACGAGGGGGCATGGCACCAGGTTGAAGGTCAATTGCGTACGACCGGTGTGAAGGCAAACTACCGGCTTGACCTTTGTCATAGGCATCACTAAATTTGTAGTACTCCTCTGGCAAGGAGGAGAGTGAAGAGGTGCACAAGACCATAGCCAATTTATGAAAACATGTTTTACTGCATAGTAGCAACCAGGAAAGAACCTCAGCATGATGCCAATCGAACAAGGGGTTGTGCCTCTGTAACCAAGGATAACTAATGACCACCAGGTAATGAGGTGAGGAAATTACTTGGAATTGGATTATCTAATGGTGAAGAGCCTCTATGGCCATGGTCAATGAAGCAGTCTCATGAGTCACATGGGCAGGCTGTAGAGGTCTCCCATCAATAGCCTCAATGGCAAGTGGAGTGGCACGGAGCTGCAGTGGAATGGATTGCTTAGACACAAAGGCACTATCTATGAACAGGCCTGCAGCCCTGGAGTCTATTAGATAGATGACTCAGACCAAGACAGGGTGACCGGAACTAGAGGCTTATCCTTCAGGATAACTGGGGACGTAACAACGCCACCTAAGGTCTATCCCCTACAGGACCTCAGGTGCAAGCGTTTCCCGGACGGGTAGGACAATACTTTAAAAAGTGACCTGCCTGGCCACAATAAAGGCACAATCTCTCCCTCCTCCTAAAGGCCCCCTCCTCTGCAGAGAGACATGTGAAGCCCAAATGCATGGGTTCTACTTCACTGGCGTACCAGGAGGCATGGGAGGTGAGGGAGGCCAGGGTTGGACTGCAAAGCTCGGAGCCATACGTACAGGAGGCTTCCGCAAACACTTCTTAAAGGAAGGTCTCTCTCGGAGTCTGGAGTCAATGAGAATGGCAAACGTGATCAACTTCTCCAGATCTGTAGGTATGTCTCGGGCTGCTATCTCATCTTTGATGTTATCCGAGAGACCATGAATAAAAGCAGCCACGAGTGCCTCATTGTTCTAAGTGACCTCTGCTGCCAGAGTACAGAATTCAATGGCGTAATCAACAACAGTTCTCGTACTCTGTTTGATGGACATCAGGCTCTTGGCAGCAGAAGTGGAGCATGTAGAAATGTCAAATAACCTTTTAAAGGAAGCCACAAACTCAGGGTAACTGCCTTATACACAAACAAGTGTGAGTGGGCATTTTATGCTTTTGTTAAAAGCGGGTTGCACTATGATCTTGCCATTTGTGGTGTACTCTTATATGTGATGGAAGATAGCTGGAAATCTCATCACCACTCACCCTCTAGACTACCAAAAAAGCATTACTAGGTCCACTTCATCTTGGGTCTAGGGATCTGGCGAGTCATACTCATAACCAAACAGGGGGACGGGGAGTGTGCACAAGGCAATCACATTTGCATGGAGTATGAAGAGCACAAATTGTAATTTGTTTTTTGCATATGGAGTTTTGGCACTATTGATGGACTTTTTTATTCTTTATGCACTTACATTTTTGATGCCATCATAGTTTAAGCCCCTTAATCAGGGCCAGCATCACATGGGATCACATTGGTGCTTGCACTTTGTATATTTGCCTGCACTTTATTAAGGATATTCACAGCTTATATTGTGAAGATTTGTTTTTATTGTGGATTTAAAATTTAAGATGAATGGTTTTTTCATACAGTGCATCCAGAAAAGTATTAACAGTGCTTAACTTTTTCCACATTTTGTTATGTTACAGCCTTATTCCAAAATGGATTAAATTCATCATTTTCCTCAAAATTCTACAAACAATACCCCATAATGACAACATGAAAGAAGTTTGTTTGAAATCTTTGCAAATTTATTAAAAATAAAAAATGAAAAAATCCATATATACATAAGTATTCACAGCCTTTGCCATGACACTCAAAATTGAGCTCAGGTGCATCCTGTTTCCACTGATCATCCTTGAGATGTTTCTACAACTTGAGTGGAGTCCACCTGTGGTAAATTCAGTTGATTGGACATGATTTGGAAAGGCACACCCCTGTCTATATAAGGCCCCATATTTAACAGTGCATGTCAGAGCACAAACCAAGCCATGAAGTCCAGGGAATTGTCCGTAGACCTCCGAGACAGGATTGTATCGAGGCACAGATCTGGGGCAGTGTACAGAATTTTTTTTTGCAGCATTGAAGGTCCCAGTGAGCACAGTGGCCTCCATCATCCATAAATAGAAGAAGTTTGGAACAACCAGGACTCTTCCTAGAGCGGGCCGCCGGCCAAACTGAGCAATTGGGGGAGAAGGGCCTTAGTCAGGGAGGTGACCAAGAACCCGATGGTCACTCTGACAGAGCTCCAGCATTTCTTTGTGGAGAGAGGAGAACCTTCTAGAAGAACAACCATCTCTGCAGCACTCCACCAATCAGGCCTGTATGGTAGAGTGGCCAGACGGAAGCCACTCCTCAGTAAAAGGCACATGACAGCTCGCCTGGAGTTTGCTAAAAGGCACCTAAAGGACTCTCAGACCATGAGAAACAAAATTCTCTGGTCTGATGAAACAAATATTGAACTCTTTGGCCTGAATGGCAAGCATCATGTCTGGAGGAAACCAGGCACCGCTCATCAGTTGACTAATACCGTCCCTACAGTGAAGCATGGTGGTGTCAGCATCATGCTGTGGGGATGTTTTTCAGGTGCAGGAACTGGGAGACTAGTCAGGATCGAGGGAAAAATGAATGCAGCAATGTACAGAGACATCCTTGATGAAAACCTGCTCCAGAACGCTCTGAAACTCTGAATGGGATGAAGGTTCATCTTTTAACCCTAAGCACACAGAAAAGATAAGAAGGGAGTGGCTACGGGACAACTCTGTGAATGTCCTTGAGTGGCCCAGGCAGAGCCCAGATGATTTGAACCCGATTGAACATCTCTGGAGAGATCTTAAAATGGCTGTGCACCGATGCTCCCCATCCAACCTTATGGAGCTTGAGAGGTCCTGCAAAGAAGAATGAGAGAAACTGCCCAAAAATAGGTGTGCCAGGCTTGTAGCATCATACTCAAAAAGACATGAGGCTGTAATTGGTGCCAAAGGTGCTTCAACAAAGTATTGAGCAAAGGATGTGAATACTTATGTACATGTGATTTTTTCCGTTTTTTATTTTTAATAAATTTGCAAAGATTTCAAAACAAACTTCTTTCACGTTGTCATTATGGGGTGTAGCGGTACCCCCGCAAGGGCTGCTAATTTGGTTATAGCAATCAGCCAATCACCCTGCTGCCAACCCCCCATTCACCATTCTGAAGACAATAAACAGTCACTTTGCTCCGTTTTGTCGCTTTTTATTGTGGGGTACAACTTGGATGGGAGGAAAAGGGGAATATGAGATGCCCATGCTATAGCACATTCTTGAAATTACTTGTGGCCTTGGCCTTATATCTTTGTATTTCTGTGCATTAACTTCTTTACTTTGTGCAAATCCTTTACTGCATAGTTACTGAGTTGCTAGCTTCACTTCCAATAGAACAAGAGGAACCACTCTGAATAATTCCTACTTGTAGACTAGAATGATAATGTCTCGTTGACTCAAAGAACCAAAGGTGCACACAGCTTACTTCTCCAGCTTCTATGAATTGGACAGTCACTCAGTCTTTGGAAGTTATTACCAATGTGCAAACCAGGCCAGAGATGACAAGGCATCTCTCCCCGTTGACCTGACACATGGCAATAAACGGACCACTACTGTCAGCCAGTCCATACTTAACAATGCTGTGCTCCCAGGCCACACAGCATGCTACACTGCTCTGGCCAGTTTCTCTTCTTATGTTACACTGACCTTCTCCTCCAGAACAGTTCTGTGTCCCCAGTCACAGAATGCTGCTCTTCTTCCTCCGCTTGACTGATACTTCCTCTGCTTGATCTCCTTCACATCCAAGTCCTGTGTTCCCCGGTCACAGCAGCTTGATGTACTCCGCAGAGATGAAGATCCTTATCTTTAACTCCTTCCCCGCGGTTCCTCCATCCCTCCTCTGCTCCCGCCCGCATCACCCCACGTGGGGATGCGTGGAACGACACCTCAACACTCCATGCTGGCTTTCTGCTTCCACAGAACTCCCCATTGGAAGCATGTGACCCCAGCTTATATGAGAGGCCTGTCCCCTGCCAATGCAAGTTAATGATTGGTCAGGGCTCCCCACATGAGCTGCCTGCCACTCAGGTCTCAGGTCCAACCTCCCTTCCAGAACAATCCATCTGAAAGCAGAGAAGGCATCTCTGAGCCAAAGTACAGGTGGTCACACCCCCCCACTATACTGACACTCCCATTCCCAGATCAAAACAACCAGGCCTGAAATGAAAACACAGGCCTGACTAAATTTATCTGCACCTGGGCCCTGCAGCTAGAAAAATACTACTCTAGCAGCTACCTTTAGGTAGAGGGTGCTACAGGGGTATTGTTTGTAGAATTTTGAGGAAAATAATGAATTTAATCCATTTTGGAATAAGGCTGTAACCTAACAAAATGTGGAAAATTGAAGCGCTGTGAATATTTTCTGGATGCACTGTGTAGCACCTAGCGCTCACCTTGAGATGTATATACCCATAGCCTGCCTTTGACCATATTCTAGTGTGTGTCTGCTGTTTCTGAGACTGAATATTATGTGTCAGGGATCATACTTAAGGGCCCCCTATATCAAAAAAGTAGACCACCACTGATCTAAAGGGATGGATGGATGGATAATAAAGAAATTAGAGATTTAAAGGGAAGGTGATTCTGAAGGTAATAGATATAAGTGAATATGCCTTATTCTGCTGCTCATGTAAAAATGTACTCCACCTATACCATTAAGATGCTGTACTCCACCTACACCATGAAGATGCCGTCCACCACCTACTCCATGAAGATGGCGTCTACCACCTATGCTATGAAGATGGCGTCCCCCACCTACACCATAAAGATGGCATCCACCACCTACACCATGAAGATCTTGTCCATCACGACACCAGGGAGATTGCATCCACCGCTGACACCATGAAGATGGCGTACACCGCCGACACCATGAAGATGGCGTCCTCCACCTACACCACGAAAATGGCGTCCTCCACCTACACCATGAAGATGCTGCCCACCACCTACACCATGAAGATGCTGTCCACCACTTACACCATGAAGATGGTGTCCTCTACCTACACCATGAAGATGATGTCTTCCACCTACATCATGAAGATGGTGTCCTCCACCTACTCCATGAAGATGGTGTCCTTCACCTACTCCATGAAGATGGTGTCCTCCACCTACACCATGAAGATCATGTCCTCCACCTACATCATGAAGATGGTGTCTTCCACCTACACCATGAAGATGGTGTTCTTGTTGGGAGTTTACCACATGATTCTGGTGCTGCATGACACAAGTCCTATCATTCCCACAGTGGTGTAGTGGTTAGAACTTTTGCCCAGCAGCAAAAGGGTCGCTGGTTCAAATCCCAACCATGACACCATCTGCCTGGAGCTTGCATGTTCTCCCTGTGCCTGCGTGGGTTTCCTGCAGGTACTTAGGTTTCCTCCCACACTCTAAAGACATACTGGTAGGTTATTCGGATCCTGTCTAAATTGACCCTAGTATGTATGAATGTGTGTTAGGGACCTTAGGCTGTAAGCTCCTTGAGGGCAGGGACTGGTCTGAATATACAATGTATATGCAAAGCGCTGCGTAAATTGTCAGCGCTATATAAGCACCTGAAATAAATAAAATAAATCATTGAGCCAGCAGACATTATAAAAAGCACCTTAAATTTAAGTGGATAAGTCTGGCAAGTGCAGTCGCAATCCTATTACTTAAGCCACCGCCATCTCTTTAGCAAGTGCGGCTGACAAAACGGAGACAAGTGAACAATTAGAAAGTGATAGTTCTGATGGCCTTTCCAGCAAGAGTTTAGAAATGATGTCTTTTAAGTCTGCATCGGCTGCTTTCTCTATGGAAAGAATAAGGGATCCTGTTCTAAAAGCCAACCTGTTCAAAGACTGAGAGTATCAAGAAGAAGGCAGCCAATCCCTCACTTTCAGTCCCTCCATCTGGGATCCAGACCCGTATAATGGATGGAAGCTCTTCGCTTTTCGAGGCACTTAGCATCCTCAAGCACACTTAAGGAGCCGGCTGCTCGCCATAAATGACAGAGATCGTCATGCGAAGCCATAAAATTCAGTGAAAAAGTTTTCTTGTCTTTTAAAGGTGAGGCTCCAACAAGTTCAGACTCAGTTCACATTCAGGCAGACCTGATATTAAGAGAATAGATGGAGCCAACTTTACCGCTGAATTGGGGGAGCATTTTTTTTTTTGTTACGGGAGGAATGCAACAAAAATTATTAAATATAAAATAATAATATTATTAACAATAACTATAATAATAATAATAATAATAATAATAATAATTATTATTATTATTATTATTATTATTATTATTATTATTATTATTTTTATTATTATTATTATTTTAAAATAATATAAACATATTACAAATGTTACACATTTTTATTTTTAATATTATCATTTTATATTGTATTTATATTGAGCCAACAATTTACGCAGCTCTTTAAACATTGTACATTCACATCAGTCCTGGCCTCAAGGAGCTTACAATCGAAGGTCTCTATTTCACGTGCATACACATACTAGGACCAATTGGGACAGGAGCTAATTAACCTGACCAGCATGTCATTAAGTGTGAATGTGTGGCTGTTGAAAGTGAAAGTTGTGTGAATCTTTTATGAAAACATTTAAAGATAGAGCTACTGATCTGAAACAAGTGTAGGAATCTGCTACCCTCTACTGTAAACTGCTAGCATCACACTGTAATATATAATTATGTATGTCACTTCCTAACTCTGTGGTTGTTGGGAAAAGATCCTGGAAGGAGGAAGTGGAGAGAGAAGTCTCAGCCACATGTCCTGTCCGTGCTACTAAGGCCAGATCAGAAGAGACGATTATGCAAGTATTTCTATGTTTGGATAGTTTAACTGCAGCTGCCTTTAGCTTCTTGAGTTTATTGTTGAATCCTTGTGACGAACAGAATATCTCTGCCCTATTACATGCAGAGTGCCAGACAGCTAGGACTGCATTCCAGGCTAGTTGGCACTACCTCTATTGCAGTGGAAGAGCAGGGCCTTTGTATTTACAAGTGACACTAGTGACAGGGCCAGCGCCGGAGGTAGCAGAACTCCATTGCACCTGGAAAAAAAGCCCTGGATTATGCTAATGCACATGGGGTGATTAGGGTTGGACCAGGCACACCCCCGTGCACACACACCTATGATACCTGGTTATATGTGTACAGTTCCACCAGCATAGCTCCCAACTGTTCTTGATTTAAAGGGACTGCCCCTGATTTGGAGCAATGTCCCTCTGTCCCCCCCCTCATTTGTACCTCATTTTGGTCTGATCTATATAGTTGTATATAAAATGCACTTTTTATCTTTCCAAAAGTGTTTCCCAGTGCTAAACCTTTCATCCAAATTCTAAATTTCTGCATTTGTAAATTTTAAAAGCCAATATAAAGAAATAGTAGTGGTAATAGTAGTAGTGGATTGAATTAACCTTTCTTTTGGTTAATTCTCCTTTAAGGGGGTGTGGCAGGGGGCGTGTGCTATGCCTACATACATTTGCTAGTAGGTGTCCGTCATTCCTATCTCAAAATGTTGGGAGGTATGCCACCAGGACTCCTATCGGTCCTTTTGCTGATAATATCTGTTTGACCATTGGATGTAAGTACTGTTTTTTAAACTTTTCTTGTGTAAAGTTTGTATTATTTCAATAGTGTGCATCCATATGCTTATGGTTAAATTTATAGGCTGGTTGCAGTAGTTCTTCTGCTTCCAATTACTTTGATTAGATTACCGATTAATTCCCCAGGAAGGGAATCCCCTCTGTTCACAAAGGCCTAGTCCTGGGTGGAGGCACTGCCAACTTTAATATCAATCCCACTCTTCCACTTAGCGAAGGTTCTGGTTCTCCTATTTACCTACAGGTTTAGTGCAATGTCCTTTTTAGGGAGGGCCATATCTCATAACCCCACCCCCAAAAAGAGGGCTACACAAGCATGTAGTCAGTGAAGTCAGAACTATTGGTCTGCCTACTTCTGGTAGGTTGGTGACTCAGCCCTTACCTCTGGTGCAAGCAGGGCCAGGACAAGGGGTGGGCAGGAAGGGTAGGTGCCCTGGGCACAATGAAGCAAGGAGGGCAGAGAATGGATACAGGTCAGTAAAAGCCTATTCTATGGCATGCATTAAAGAGTGGGGGGTGGGATGCAGTTCCGAATTCTTGCCCTGGGCGCTAGACGAACCTGTCCCGGTACTGGGTGCAAGCAGTGGATTGGCTCTTAGGAGGAGTTATGCAAATATCAAATGCCTTGATGGGTGGATGTCATTCTGGAGGAGTGGAGTGGGCGTTCCTCGGCAGGCTACCTTTGCATGTAGACCACCCTAGGTAATACCCACATGTGATGCTGAGCCTCTGTGTATGAACTACCTGAAATCCAACAAATGACAGGGGTGAGTCAAGGACAGCCAGGCTAGGAAGGAAAAGTCTTTCCTCCAGCCAAGAAATAAGATGGGCACTATCTGATTTTCTGCAGCTTCTAATACACATGTTGAGAAGCTTACAGTATGCAGTGAAGTCAGAGTTATGCCCTGTACATACAGTCGGATTTTCCGACGGAAAATGTGTGATAGGACCTTGTTGTCGGAAATTCCGACCGTGTGTAGGCTCCATCACACATTTTCCATCAGATTTTCCGACACACAAAGTTTGAGAGCAGGCTATAAAATTTTGCGACAACAAAATCCGTTGTTGGAATTTCCGATCGTGTGTACACAAATCCGAAGCACAAAGTGCCACGCATGCTCAGAATAAATAAAGAGATGAAAGCTATTGGCTACTGCCCCGTTTATAGTCCTGACGTACGTGTTTTACGTCACCGAATGATCGGATTTTCCGACAACTTTGTGTGACCGTGTTTATGCAAGACAAGTTTGAGCCAACATCCGTCGGAAAAAATCCTAGGATTTTGTTGTCGGAATGTCCGATCAATGTCCGACCGTGTGTACGGGTCATTAGTCATTCCAGTACAGGAGAGGAGATTGAACAACTGTGCAAGAAGTGAAGGCCCGAGGTTAGCTTTAAGCTACCATTTTAGATCCCGATTGCTCTTAGTTGAGTTTTTCATGTATGAATCTCATTGTAGGTGGGCAGAATGTTTTCTTCTGAGGACCCCAAACCTGTAAACCAGATGTCTCCAGATTTATAAATAAGCAATGACTTTACTATACATTGCAGAATAATGACGGCCCATTATGACATTGTTGCTGACATTCCTCAATCGGCTGTTTGTTTTCACTGTCCCAGTTCAAAGTGTCAAAGCCGCACGATGTGTGTTCTAATAAATAGCATGGTATATTTATGTTGCACGCAGCCACCTCACATAAATGAGGCCGGTGATGTTTGAATGCTGTTACAAGCTGAAAAGGCAGCAAACAGAATTGGGGTCCCTTTACGGGCGATTTCACGCAGAGACGTCAGCCAGGACCACAAGGCTGGTGGATGTATTAATAGTAAACTCCGCTTTCGGGGGAGATAATCATCATGTGTAAGTTACATTTGCCATTCTGCTGCAAAAAGTATATGGGCCGGAGCAGAAGTGAAGCTGGGAGGAGTTTCAGCATGACGGGGGTGGGCAGTGAGGCAGAGTGAATAGGGGTATTATTTGAAAAAGGGGGGTATTCGCTTACTTGATTGGGTCCTGATGGGGTGAGGGGTGTCCCGCAGGGTGTGGAGGGAGTAGGTGTTCAGTTGGAGAGTAGTCAAAGCTTATCACAGGGTAAGGAAGGTGTCTGCAACCCACCCTCCCAAGTTGATGAGCAAGGAGGGGGGCTTCCATCATGACAAATATGGAGTGTGGTGGTCCCATCCCTTACATGATAAATAGTTAAACAAAAAATCCCCCTAGGATTGGGACTTGAACAGACCACCAGACCCATTCAAGTAAAAAATATTGTTTTATTGATCTACTTAAAAAAGACGTGAAAGCGTCTATATTATACAGTATATTAAAAAATCAGAAAAGAACATCAACAAATAAATCATTCCATACAGCATGGAGGCATAGTCAAGAACAGAGAAAAAAGAAAAAAAAAAACTACAGGATGACAATCGTTAATGTACTCTCATGGGGGTGATGTTCCCCAATACCCTCCCTAGTTGATGGGTTTGGGGATATTTGTCTACGATTAATAAGGGTGTGGTTGGTTTTATGGTGGGATATGTAGGGGGTTTAGATTTTGCCTGACTGTTCAACTTGTGGGTTCTTTTGTTACATGTCGTTGCAGCAACGGGTGGTCTATTGGGACTTTGAAGGCGGTGCTGGAAAAAATACTGGAGAATTAGAGGGGTTGGGCCCATCTGGAGGTATGGGTGTCCCTTCCCCTCATAATAATACAATGGTAACATCGAGGGGTTTTAAGTTGGTTGTATCTGGTATTAGGTGGTACTTTTCCCCGAGTTGGTGTAAGTTGCGGCTGGGGGGCCTTTCATGGGTGACAGATACAACTGGTTGGTAAAAAGAAAATAGGCCTTCAAAGATCTTTAGACCGAGAAGAGATTAGACTGAGGTTTTTTTTGTTAATGGGTTATGTATTGTATGTAGTTATGCATTCCCTGTTTATGGAATTTTTGTATTTCAATTGTTTGAAAGAATAAAACGAAGGCTGCTATGGCCATTCGACTCCAAAATTTACTGTGTCGTCTGGTTAATTCGGGAGGGGAAGGAAGTGGTCAATTGAATGAATGAATGATTTTGCATAGCGCTGCAAATGTGAACTGAATCGCCTCAAGGCGCTTGATCCGTGCTGTTAGTCCTGCTTCTTAGAAGAGATGGGTCTTGATTTATGGCTGAGACCTGCTGTAATAGCAGAATACATACGGACATGTAGCAGAATACATTTCAGCCTACATTTGTGAATAAAGTTGCTTTAAAAATAGTAAGTGAAGAATATTTTTTATTCAACATTTTCCACCTTTTCTTGTTTGTATAATAAAAAATAAAAAATCCCAGTGGTGATCAAATGCCACCAAAAGAAAGCTCTATTTGTAAAACCTACTGGAGCTGAAGTGTATGTCATTAAATGTATTTTTTAAATACAGGCAGTGTATGCACCTGAATTACTGGTAATACATAGTAAAGTGCGCATTGTACCATGCATATTATAATACAAGTTATATAATGTAATTATTATAATTTAATTTAATAAAAATGAATGCCATTATTTATTATAAAGTAAAAATAAATACATTGGATCTTTTTAAACCATTAATATGTCCTTTACTTTTTATTTTTTTTTAATGCAAGCACCTAAATTACTGTGCCTCCCTGTATTACACAGTAAAGTGTGAGTTTCACCATGCATATTAAGTATAAATTCCACATTTAATATAGATTATTTTATATTTTCATAAATATAAAGTATAAATAAATATAAAGTAGAGTATGTAAATACATTTTCTTATTTATTAATATGTCAATACATGTATTTTTTAAATGCAGGCAGTGTAGGCACCAGAATTACTATGCATTAGTAAAATATGCATTTGACCATGCATGGTAAAGCTGAGCTCCATTGTACAATATACATTATACATTATTATACAACTAAATTAATTAATATTATCAATTATTGTAATTTTTATTGTAAAACAATAAATAAATACTTGTTAGCTCTATTCATGAATATGTTGTCAAATTTATTTTTTAATTGCAAGAAATGTAAGCACCTGACTTACTGTACCTTGCTGTGATACACAGTGAAATGTGCTTTTTACTATGCATATTAAACCTGAGTCCCAGAGAGATATAAAATAAACAAATTATTTATAATATATTACAAATTATTATTCTCCTCCCACATGCTCAGCCCTCTCTCTGAGTTGATATGTGAGTAGCTAAGTCACTTATTGTTGACATTCTCCCTTTGACTGATTGGAGAATTATTTATTATTTACGGTATTTTTTCTTTTTATGTTGAAAAGCACTCAGGTGCGCTACTAGTGTCAAATCCACCAGACTGAGGGAACTCCCTTACTCTGGGTGTGCATGTGAATATTATCTTTACAATCCTGTGTAACAAAATTTATCAAAATAAATTGTCAAAATAAATCAAAACAAATAAAAACAAATAAAAAACACAGATGTTAAGCCTTCAAAGGTGATAAACAGTGACAACAAGTCCCCTTGAAGGATGGATGATTGAAAAAAGCGATTTGCAAACAGTCCTGTAACCCAAATGTGTGATTCCTTGGATAAAGTAGTCCTTTCACTAAGACCCAGGATCCTGTAGTGTAATGAAAAAGGTGGCCGCTTACCAGAAATGTGGGACCCCTGTTACGGGGGTCTTTCAGGCTCTGATGTAACGAATCCCGCAGGCAGGAACGGTCAAGGGGGTCCTTCTATTCATACATCTATCCGCATACGATCCTCCACTGACATCAGGATGGTAATGTGTCCCGTAGACTGGAACAGCTGATCCAAGGGAACAGCTGATCTGCTTGCAAAGGCTCTGATCCTTCACATATGCTGTGGAATCTATAAGACCGGACCTGATCCTTATTATTTGGCCTAATGGTGTCCACAGAATGACATGGGAGCATTGGTAACACTACAGTGGTTCCACTTTTTGAGTGGAACCACTGTAGTGTTACCAATGCTCCCATGTCATTCTGTGGACACCGTTAGGCCAAATAATAAGGATCCGGTCCGGTAGTGTTACCAATGCTCCCATGTCATTCTGAGGACACCATTAGGCCAAATAATAAGGATCCGGTCCGGTAGTGTTACCAATGCTCCCATGTCATTCTGAGGACACCATTAGGCCAAATAATAAGGATCCGGTCCGGTAGTGTTACCAATGCTCCCATGTCATTCTGTGGACACCATTAGGCCAAATAATAAGGATCCGGTCCGGTAGTGTTACCAATGCTCCCATGTCATTCTGTGGACACTATTAGGCCAAATAATAAGGATCTGGTCCGGTCTTATAGATTCCACAGCATATGTGAAGGATCGGAGCCTGTGCAAGCAGATCAGCTGTTCCAGTCTACGGGACACATTACCATCCTGATGTCAGTGGAGGATCGTATGCGGATAGATGTATGAATAGAAGGACCCCCTTGACCGTTCCTGCCTGCGGGATTCGTTACATCAGAGCCTGAAAGACCCCCGTAACAGGGGTCCCACATTTCTGGTAAGCGGCCACCTTTTTCATTACACTACAGGATCCTGGGTCTTAGTGAAAGGACTACTTTATCCAAGGAATCACACATTTGGGTTACAGGACTGTTTGCAAATCGCTTTTTTCAATCATCCATCCCTCAAGGGGACTTTGTCACATTTGAAGGCATAACATCTGTGTTTTTTATTTGTTTTTATTTGTTTTGATTTATTTTGACAATTTATTTTGATAAATTTTGTTACACAGGATTGTAAAGATAATATTCACATGCACACCCAGAGTAAGGACCCTTTTACACTTATACGACTTGTCCCACGATTTTGTACTGCAAAATCGTATGATAAGTCATTCTCCATGATTTTCAATGACTACCATTCATATTGGCACGACTTTAAGTCGTGCTGACTTCAAAGTAGTCCCTGCACTACCTTGGTCCAACTTCCATACGATTTGTACTCCATAGACCTCAATGTTAAACCCTCAAGTAGCATGCAAATCATACCTGAATAATATAGACATGATTTCAGCACTACTTTGTAAGCACAAGCTGAGAATGGTTAATGCCAAAGTTGTGGCAAAGTCGTACAAAGTAGTACTGCTCCCAAATCGCGGCAAAATCGCGACAAAATCGCGGTAAAATCGTGGCAAAATAGTGGCCACGAAATCGCGGTAAAATCACGCGACTTTGAAGTCGTATAAGTGTGAAAGGGGCCTAAGGGAGTTCCCTCAGTCTGGTGGATTTGACACTAGTAGCGCACCTGAGTGCTTTACAACATATTGCTAAAACTGAGAATTCCTGTTTTTTTAAGGCTGCAGCACTAGTGGTCATTTTGTTTCAATTTTTTCTTTGTATTTCAATTTTATTTATTTTTCAGCCAATAGTTAGAAAGGGAAACACTTTGTTGCTCATAAAAATTCACATCAAGTAATATGATGAGAGTCGGGGCTAGCGCAGGTTTCTTTGTGATACACCATTTTTTCTTTTTATACAGATTTATACGAGATTACTATCTCTATTTACTCGCTAACATTTTAGCATCAAACTCCTGATGAGTGGATATTAACACGATCCATGAAACGCGTTGAGTTCCTCAAATGCTTCAGAATGTGTTGTTTCATACATCATCATATAGTTTATTATAACATCCCATGAATATCATGTGTGTAATGACTTGCTATACTGTACATGCATTTTCTATACTGTATATGTAATTTTTATGTTTTTATTGTGGATGGATGTATAATTATTTTTTGCAATGCATTTCTGCCTATTTTTGCAAGTCATAATAAAATTATCAATTTACCCTGTGACCCACCTCATTTAAAGTCCCATGACCACTTTTCTGTTTTTACTTTTATAAATTATGATATAATTTAACATAATATAAATGATTGTATTTATTTATTATTACCAAAAATGAATAAATACAGAACCAAATACATAAAGTGTAGCTCTTTTTTTTTTAAACCACTTCCGGTCCGGCTCACAACGATATACTTCGGCTGTTTGAAAAGCAATACCGTTGTTATGGCAGCAGACAGCTGCCATAACCCTGGTATCCTCTTCTTCAGCCGGCAGTCCGCTTTCAGATAAAAGTGGTCTCAGTGGTGGATTTGCCGCAAAACCACTTTTATTGGGGGCAAGAAAGGGCCACCCTCTCCTGATGTGCTCTTATCAGAGCCGCCAGTAGCAACATAGACAATCGGGTCCTCTTTCCTGCTTGGCTGGCTGCCGAGTGAGGGGAAGATGGCCCCCACCCGTCTCCATAGCATTGACTGTCGGAAGCGACCGTCAAACCTCACTTCCGCCCAATGCTCTTAAAGGAGAACTTTTTTTTTTTTTTTTTCAAATGACATTTCCTTTTTTTTATTGCATTTTTGTGTAAATATGAGATCCGAGGTCTTTTTGACCCATATCTCATATTTAAGAGGTCCTGTCATGCTTTTTTTCTATTACAAGGGATGTTTACATTCCTTGTAATAGGAATAAAAGTGACCCAAGTTTTTTTTTTTTTTTTAAAGGACAGTGTCAAAAAAAAAAGAAAAAGTAAAATAAATAAGAAAAAAAAAAAAAAGGTAAGATCAGTGTTCATGGTTCAACAATAAGAAAGAGACTGGACAATAATGACATCCATGGGAGAGTTCCAAGGCCAAAGCCACTGCTGACCAAAAAGAACACAAAGGCTCATCTCACATTTACCAAAAAACATCTTGATTATCCCCAAGACTTTTAGGCAAATATTCTGTGGACTGATGAGACAAAAATTTAACTTTTTGGAAGGTGTGCGTCCCGTTATATCTGGCATAAAGCTAATACAGCATTTCATAACAAGAACATCATACCAACAGTCAGACATGGTGGTGGTAGCGTGATGGTTTGGGGCTGCTCTGCAGCTTCAGGACCTGGACGACTTACCATAATTGATGGAACCATGAATTCTGAGCTCTACCAGACAATCGTACAGGAGAATGTCCAGCCATCAGTTCCTGACCTCAAGCTCAGGTGCACTTGGGTTATGCAGCAGGACAATGATCCGTAAAACACAACAGCAAGTCCACCTCCAAATGGTTCAAACAAAGCCAAATGTAGGTTTTGGAGTGGCCTAGTCAATGTCCGGACTTAAATCCAATTGAGATGCTGTATCATGACCTTAGACAGGCCGTTCATGCTGGAAAACCCTCCAATGTGGCTGAATTAAAACAATTCTGCAAAGAAGAGTGGGCCAAATTTGCTCCACAGCAATGTGAAAGACTCACTGCTAGTTATGGCAAACGCTTGATTGCAGTTGTTGCCGCCAAGGGTGGCACAACCAGTTATTAGGTTTAGGGGGCAATAACTTTTTCACATAAAGCCAGGCAGGTTTGCTCAGCTTTTTTGCCGTAATAAATGAAACCATCATTTAAAAACTGTATTTTGTATTTACTCGGGTTATCTTTGTGTAATAATAAAATGTGTTTGATGATCTGAGTCATTAAAGTGTGACAAATATGCAAAAAAAGAAAAAATCAGGAAGGGGGCAAATACTTTTTCACACAACTGTACATATTCTTAGCCTTGTAAGTTGGAAATGTGTGCTTAAAATAAAGACAAAGAAGTTATTCTCTATTGTCTGTTATTTTAACCACTTGCTTACCGGGCACTTTCACCCCCTTCCTGCCCAGGCCAATTTTCAGCTTTCAGCGCTGTCACACTTTGAATGACAATTGCGCTACACTGTACCCAAATGACAATTTTATCATTTTTTTCACACAAATAGAGATTTCTTTTGGTGGTATTTAATCACTCCTGGGTTTTTTATTTTTTGCTAAACAAACAAAAAAAGACCGAAAATTAAAAAAAAAAAACGTTTTCATAGTTTTTTATAACATTTTGCATTTTGTTATTTTTTTACAAAAAAGTAAATTTTTCTCCTTCACTGATGTGCGCTGATGAGGCTGCACTGATGGGCAGTGATAGACTGCACTAATGGGCACTGATGAGGCGGCACTGGTGGGCACTGCTAGGTGGCACTGACAGATGGCACTGATGGGCACTATTAGGCAGCACTGATGGGCACTGATAGGCAGCACTGATTATGAGGCACTGATTGGCCGCACTGGTGGGCACTGATATGTGGCACTGGTGGGCACTGATTTGCAGCACATTCGGGCGCTAAGGGGACCAGTGTCTCTAATAATAATAACCGGCATCTGTTTATTTCTGTAATCAGCTGTCATTGGCTGACAGCTGATCATGTGGTAAAGGGCCTGCTGTGATTGGCCCTTTATCCTACCTATGATCAACTGAGTCTCACGGGCTCTGCAAACACAGAGCGCGCCGCCAGTGCGCCCCCTGGGGAAGCACGAGAATAGAAGGACGTCTATGGACCCCCTCCCGGCAATTTAATCCAGCGCTGTAGCCGTCTTTCGGCTACAGCGCAGGTGGCAAGTGGTTAAAAGGGCTCTAAAATCTGAAGGTTTTTTTACCCTAACGCATTGTATGCATTAAGGTAAAAATCCTTTTGTGTGCAGCTCCCCCTTATACTTACCTGAGCCTGATGTTGATCCAGCGCTGTGCACAAGAGCAGGATCACTGTTCTTTCTCTGCCTCCTCATTAGCTCAGACACAGCATCTGGGGCTGATTGGCTCCTGCTGTCATCAATCATATCCATTGGGGCTGCGCCAAGCTGCACTGTGTGCATCAATGGACACACAGAACGTGGCTCGGTAGTGAACCATCATGAGTGCCCCCATAGCAAGACGCTGGGGGGAGGAGCCAGCATGGGGGAGGAGCCAGGAGCGCCAGTGTAGGACCCGAGAAGAGGAGGATCGGGGCTGCTCTGTGCAAAACAATTACACAGAGCAGGTATAACTGCAAGTATAACATGTTTGTTATTTTTGTTTTAAAGTTTTACATTTACAATCACGTTAATTATTGTAGCAAGTACATATCTACGGAAGAGCCCTAGGGCCGGCCTAAAAGAAACTTAAAAAAAACAATAATTCTGAGTTTTAAAGTTTGAATTTTAAAATTAACAGCCAGGATTTTGTTTCATACGTTTCTGACGCTTTTCTTACGTCTCTTCCATAAATAACATCTGGGAAAAACATATTTCTAAATTAAAGAAAAAAAATTTGATTGAACAAGAAAATTTTAGAGGTGAAATATACCTTAACCATAGCGTACATTATCTCCCTTCCCTCACAGGTGCTTTTTTTTTGTTTATGCTAATTTTTAGCAAGGTGGAGGGGAGCCCAATTAAAAAATCTGACCTTTTAAAATAGATAATACTACCTTGGTCCATGGCATTGGGATGGTGGAAGTTTTGAAATTGTAATATTTTTTTTTTACTTTTTGTAAATCTAACTATTTATTATAAATATACTATATAACCCAAAAGGGAGAGCGGCACTCACAGGTCTTGAAAGATGAACGCACAGTGAAGATTTTGTTTTGACATTTCGATGAGACAGAAACTCGTCTTCCAGGTCCTGAGGAAGACGAGTTTGTGCTAGTCAAAATAAAATCTTCACTGTGCATTCATCTTTCAAGACCTGTGAGTGCCGCTCTCTCTCATTTGGATTATATGTACTACAGTCTTTGCTGCGCCCCCGGGTCCATTTCCATTTTATATCACTGATATGTGTGCAGTGACAACCACTGGACTTTATAAATTTACTATATACTTTATATATAATATTATATTTATAATATTTTTATATATATTATAAATCTACTGCAGTATATACTTAGAAAAAGTATGAAATTTAAGAACTTTATATATACAAATTTAAATGTAAAAATGTAGAAATATTTCAAATATATAAAAATGTGTGATTGTTGATGGATGAGGGATGAATAGGACACTCAGTGGCGGTGTGAAGAGGAGTGTATCCAATGATGAGATGGCTCTGGGTACAATATGATAAGAGTAAATGGGCTCGAGCTCGGCATTTTCACAGCATCGCCCTGGCAGGCTTCGGCTCGCTCTCTCTCCTCTTTGTCACATCCAGAATAGACCCGTTATCTTGATGCTGTGTCTGTGTCACTTAGGTCCTTCTCTCCGTCACCCGGCTGTAACGTGAGGCAGGGTGTATGCCTGTCATGTTTCTGCAGGCTGTGATTTCATGAGATTGTCTTCTAAAAGAGCTTTTTGTTCTGAGCTGGATAGCCTGCCTGGAAGTGTCTTCCAAAGATCGCAGCATCATTATCGCTCCACCTATGAAATGTCAAAACCGGGTTTTGAGGGCCACGGGCATGTGGTCCTCTTAAGCCTTGCTTGTTGCATTCATTAAAAATCAAGTACATGTAAATTAATTTTGAATGCAACTAATGCATGCATGAATTTGACTTGATATCCGCTTCTTGTGCATAAAAATATATTGCAATCTTGCTACCAGGGGCGTTCCTAGTTCTACAAAAGATCTGGGGCTAGAGCCCATAGCAGCGAAGTAAAGAAAGTCATACGCTTGGCGGGCATACACATGTATATAATATATATGTGCCTGTGTGTGTAGTTTTTTTATATATATATATACATATATACAAATATATCGTTACATTTCTGAGTGCAGATCCCCCCTTACATCAGACTCCCCAGAGAGACCCTTTCTTACATCAGGGTCCCCAGAAAGCCTCCCCATACATCAGGGTCCCCAGAGAGCCTCCCCATACATCAGGGTCCCCAGAGAGCCTCCCCTTACATCAGAGTCCCCAGAGAGCCTCCCCATACATCAGGGTCCCCAGAGAGCCTCCCCTTACATCAGAGTCCCCAGAGAGCCTCCCCATACATCAGGGTCCCCAGAGAGCCTCCCCTTACATTAGGGTCCCCAGGGAGCCTCTCTATACATCAAGGTCCCTAGAGAGCCTCCCCTTACATTAGGGTCCCCAGAGAGCCTCTCCATACATCAAGGTCCCCAGAGAGCCCCCTCCTTACATCAGGGTCTACAAAGAGCCCCTTCCTTACATCAGGGTCCCCAAAGAGCCTCCCTATACATCAGGGCGCCCAGAGAGCCTCCCCATATATCAGGGTCCCTAAAGAGCCCCTTCCTTACATCAGGGTCCCCAGAGAGGCCTTTCCTTACATCAGGTTTCCTAGAAAGCCCCTTCCTTACATCAGGATCCCCAGAGAGCCCCTTTCTTACATCAGGGTGAGAGAGAGAGGGGGGTGAGGGTAGGTGAGAGAGAGAGGGGGGTGAGGGCGGGGGAGAGAGAGGGGGTGGATGAATAGGGGTGAAAGAGAGAGGGGGTGACTGAGAGAGGGGTGAGGAAGGGTAACAATAAGTGGGTAATAGAGAGAGAGGGGATGGGAAAGAGAGACCACCTAGCCCTGCCTGCTGTCCCTACTGTCCCAGCCCATCTGTGTGTGATCCACTTACCTCCAGCCCGTCCTCAATCAGCCTATTTTCTTCCTGTTCCAGTCCTGACAGTCAGAGCGAACTAGAAGAGGACATTGGAGAAGAAGCGCAGGCTCTGGGAGGCGCGGGGGATGCTGCTCAGGGTGGTGGTGAGGCCTCGTCTTCGCTCACTCCCCTCTGGGCTCTTACCGGCTGCCCAGGCTTCCCCCTCCATGTTTGAAGATGCCGCTGCCCTACACCCCACTGCCACCGGACCAGCGGCAGGACGATCCAGTCCAAGACCATGACAAGAGGGCTCTTTAGGACCCACAAGCACTAACACAGAGGTGGAGGAAGTGGAATCCTCCTTCGCTTTGAATGCTGGGCAGAGAGAGAGTTGTGACTGTGACGTCACTGGTTGCTAGACGCTAGGGGGCTCTAGCAACCAGTGGCCAAGAGTAGAGTCAGGTGGAGGTGGGGGCAGAGTCGGAGCCAGCGCTACTGCAGCTCAGTCCACCCCTGTCCCCTGCATTCCGGATGGGGATATACTTGCTAATTGCAGGAAATGCACCCATTCGGTAAAAGACTCAGGGCTATGGGTCCCAGACTCGGGGGTATAACCCCAATAGCCAACCCCTAGTGATGCCACTGCTACAAATGTATGGCAGCCACTTCCTGCCTATATGCACTCACTGCAGCATTCCTGACTGCACTACTTATTAACCCCTCCTGCCTGCCGTATAGTAAAATGACAGTAGGAGGACATCATATGATGTCTCCCAGTGTCACTGCTTTTGCTCGCCAGCAGAGGGAGCGCTGGCAGAGGGAAAAGTGCCGTTTATCAGCTCTCCTCACCTCACACTCTTTTAGTGTGAAGCGAGGAGAGCCGATCATTAGCATCTCCTTGCAGGGGAGACCTGTACAGATAATTAGGGCACTGATCATTAGTGCAGCCCAAGCAGAGCCCATCAGTGACACCAATCAGTGCCCATCAGGGATGCCAGTCAATGCTGCCTTTCAAATCCCAGCAGTGTCTGCTCATCAGTGCCGCCTATTAGTGCTCATCAGGGACACCACGCGCTAGCTATTTTTGGGGAACCTCTACATTTTTGTGTTTTTTGGGGTTTTTTTTGCACGAGGATATCTCTTAAAATCCACACTAGACATGGTCTGGTATGCATTTTTGGGGGGACCTTATGCAATTTGTTTTCATTCCTGCTGTCGGATTTGCTACTGCAAAAATTACATTAACAAAAATAAAAAAGATACAGTTAAAATTGCCAGCAAATGACAATAATTGCCAGATTCTTTAAAAAAATAAAACACCAAACAGACTCCTCCAGAGGTCCCCCAAATACTTTGGGGGTTCTTTGGAGGGGTTTGTGCTTTTTTTTTTTTTTTTTATATATATAAACCAGAATGCAAATGTAATTTGCTCACAATTTAAAACTGTTTTTCCTTTGTAAATGTCAGCACTTTAAAAAAAATCAGTGCTCCTGGCCAAATAGATTTTTTTACCACAGGCTATTTTTTGACAATGCCTCGCCTATTAGCCCAGAAAATTGTCTTTTTTGATTAGACAGATCTGGCTTCTATTGATTACAATGGGGTTCAGCATTCAAACATCTTTGAAGTTCATCGAACCCTACACAAACCAAACCCAGGGCTCATCTCTAGTGCAGTACATGGGAAATTACACAAGAATCAAGTCAATAATATCCTTTCGATCCTTTCAATTTTGACCCTTAAACATCTACACTATATCAAACATAACACACATAATAAAACAAATACATGAATATACATTCTTGGTATATTGGTAACAAATTGTGCATTTCTTCATGCTTTTCAACAAAGTCTTCTCCCTTGTAATCCTAGAAGAAAAATATAATGAAGAATATATGAAGAATCGTTGATGACCTCAAGGCAGGTGCAGTTAGCTAGTCTGCCACTAGCTGTCTCTGTTCCAGAATAGTGTCTGGTTACAAAAAATAGTGTCATCGGGTGCTAGGCCCCTTTTCGTGAGAGCCCTCCTTTAGTGAAGTAATGAGTGAGTCAGTGCCCACATATAAGCCAGGTTGGAAGAAGCCCTAAAGCAATTGAGACATGGGAGCCAAACACCTCACATCTATGTGGATGTAGCAAGCAAGTGGAGGCTGGACAGGGCTGGAGGCTGGGGAGAGATAGACCTGCACCCAGAAGAACGAGCTGTAGACTTCCTAACCCCTAGGCTAGGGGGGCTTGCAAAAGGTCTTTTAGGCCAGGACAAGAGTTCCCTGAGTGAGGCTATTACCCTGGAGGACCCCAGGAGAGGTGTACGCGGAGGAGATAACTGCAGAGACCCTATCCCAGTAAGCACTAATGACCCCTAGTGGAGAGAGTCTGTTTAGGAAAGATGGCTTACTTTAATGGCTGCACATTGCTTTCACATGTGACAACTGTGGACTATCCACTAAATGTGATTGACAATAGACTGTGAAGTCACTTTAGATAGAATGTAGGTGTTTTGTGACTGTTTGTGCCATTTTCCAAATACCACCAGCAAAGTGTAGCAACTCTATTTATGTGAGGACATTTCATCCTTTGGGAATACAAAGCTGGGAATGTTGGGTGGAGGCTGGCATGGAGTGGGGCACTAGATAGTGGAGGGTCACACTGTTCTAATGGGAGATGAGCGAGGCAGGGATTTGTACTCTTGATGTCAACAACTAGCCAATCACAAGCCCCTACTTACACACTGGTAAAGTCAACTTCTTTATTATATTATATCTATAAAAAGTATATGTCGATAAAAAAAAAATAATTATATATACAGTGCTGTGAAAGAGTATTTGCCCCCTTTCTGATTTTTTTTCTGCATATTTATCACACTTAAATGATTCAGATCATCAAACAAATTTTATTATTACACAAAGATAACCCGAGTAAATCCAAGATGCAGTTTTTAATTAATATTTCATTTATTAAGGAAAAAAACCTGTTCAAACCTGGCTGGCCCTATGTGAAAAAGAAATTGCCCCCCCCCCCCATGCTGAATCATGAATGAACTGTGATTAACCACAATCTTTCGGAAAGCTGAGTTAAATTTCACTTGCAATACCCAGGCCTGATTACTGCCAGATCTGTTGAATCAAGGAGTCACATAAATAGATGCTATCTGACAAAGTGAAGCAGGCTAACAGATCACAAAATGCCACACATCATGCCACAATCTAAAAAAATTCAAGAACAGGTTAGAAACAAAGTAATGTTCATGTATCGGTCTAGGAAGGGTTTCAAAGCCATTTCTAAGGGTTTGGAACTCCACTGAACCATGGGGAGAGCCATTATCCACAAATGGAGATAACTTGGAACAGTGGTGAACCTTCCCAGGAGTGGCCGGCCTACAAAAATTACTACAAGAGCATGACGACGACTCATCCAGGAGGTCATAAAAGAACCCAGAACAACATCTAAAGAACTGTAGGCCTCACTTGCCTCAGGTTAGATCAGAGTTCATGATTCAACATTAAGAAAGAGACTGGGCAATAATGGCATCCATGGGAGAGTTCCAAGGCCAAAGCCACTGCTGGCCAAAAAGAACACAAAAGCTCATCTCACATTTACCAAAAAACATCTTGATTATCACCAAGACTTTTAGGCAAATATTCTGTGGACTGATGAGACAAAAATTTTACTTTTTGGAAGGTCGTAAAGAGTGAGTGTAGCCTCAATTAGACCGATGATAGAATCCAGTTATCGGTGCCATCATCCCTATTGGACAGTTAAGAAGAAATATAGAGGTGGAGGCGTGGAGGCAGTTGCTGCCATTTGCCTAACCACGCATGCACACCTACTAGTAGAGATTGGGACTTATCATAAAAAAGGGGGTTGAACAAAAGTATATAAAAGTATAACTTTAATAGGTACAAAAACACATATACAAAGTAATACATAAGAAACATATTAAAAGAAATTGGATACACCGCACTTAACACAAACATAAACGGATAAAACCGTAGAGTTTCTTGTGGAGAGGGGTGTCCAAGGTTGTTTCCTCAACCGGTTTTGCGGTTGAAACCGCTTCTTCAGGAGGGAAAGGTCTACAAATAATTATTTTTATTTAGACAAAGGTAGAGTTAACAGCAAAAAAAATTTCATAAACACCAAGGAATATAATAATGTTAGCAAATAGAAGGCTGGCTCACCGACTCAAACGGATTCACTGGGGTAGTGGGACCCCATACAACCCCCCCCCCCCTCCGGCGGACACGGGGGATTGTGGACAAATTCTGGTTAGATAAATGATATCTATAAGTATGTAACTATTAAAGATAAAAAATAATAAAAGGTGCTCACCCGGGTGAGTAGAGAGCTGGGGAGGTGGGATAAAGGGGAGGAAAATGGAGAGGGCAAGGAGGAAAGACCAAGGCAAGGCACCTTTTTGGAAGGTGTGTGTCCTGTTACATCTGGCATAAAACTAATACAGCATTTCATAACAAGATCATCATGCCAACAGTCAGACATGGTGGTGGTAGCGTGATGGTCTGGGGCTGCTTTGCAGCTTCAGGACCATGACGACTTACCCTAAATGATGGAACCATGAATTCTGAGCTCTACCAGAAAATCCTAAAGGAGAATGTGCGGCTATCAGTTTGTGACCTCAAGCTCAAGTGCACTTGAATTATGCAGCAGGACAATGATCCGAAACACAACAGCAAGTCCACCTCCAAATGGTTCAAACAAAGCAAAATTTAGGTTTTGGAGTGGCCTAGTCAAAGCCCGGACTTAAATCCAATTGAGATGCTGTATCATGACCTTACACAGGCCGTTCATGCTGGAAAACCCTCCAATGTGGCTGAATTAAAACAATTCTGCAAAGAAGAGTGGGCCAAAATTGCTCCACAGCAATGTGAAAGACTCGTTGCCAGTTATCACAGACGCTTGATTGCAGTCATTGCCGCCAAGGGTGGCTCAACCAGTTATTAGGTTTAGGGGGCAATAACTTCTTCACATAAAGCCAGGCAGGTTTGGACAACTTTTTTGCCTTAATAAATGAAACCATCATTTAAAAACTGCGTTTTGTATTTACTCGGGTTATCTTTGTGTAATAATAAAATTTGTTTGATGATCTGGGTCATTTAAATGTGACAAATACAGTATGCAAAAAAATCAGAAAGGGGGAAAAAAATTCTTTCATAGCATTATATATATAAATTGACAATATGTGTCAGCAGCCTGAACCTTGCCCACAGGTTCAATATGTAGCAATATCAAACAAGAAGGGGTTGTAGCATAAGATAAGGATTTATTTTAAAGTCCAAAATATTGGCCAATATATATATATGCTTTTTAACTTAAAAACAAATCCTTATCTTGTGTTGTAGCCCCTTCTTGTTTGTCATGGCTATATATATTAGAATTGGGCTTGCCTGGAGCTCAGCTTTAAATTCTGCTCCCCAATGTGCTCTTAAAGTGTCTTCATGGGTGACAACATGACTGTCAGTGAACCCCGAAGCAGTAAAATTGGCATCCTTTGTGGCCATTGTCCCAGAATTGGCTGCAGAGATCCACAAATGACTACGACCATTGGGGAACCGCGCGAAAGGCATTATGCTACTTAAATTCAAATATGTGCCTTTTTTTGATTGTCTTCAGTCACACCACATTGAAATTAAAGTGTCACGCCACTGTTAAAAGGTCCAGATACAACTGAAGTTGAAGGAAAACAGCGCTGGACTAGATTATCTTAATTTTATTGCAATCCTAAAGTATTGCTGTTGACTTAAATGATCTGGTTCCCAGGCAGACGGCTGCTACGTCCCAAAGGATATCCACGGTCTCACTGGCCAATGGGAGCCACTGCTATGAATCAGCCCAATGAGAAGGGAGACAGGAACCGCTGCTCTTGTGCACATTGCTGGATCAGATCGGGCTCAGGTAAGGTAAATGTGGGGGGGGGGTAGCTGTAGCACAGAAGGTTTTTCACCTCAATGCATACAATACATTAAGGTAAAAAACCTTAAGGATTTAGAACCACTTAGCAATAACTTTGCGGTAATCTTATGGGTCCAAAGCTGTTTTCCCTCAACTTCAGCTACAATACGTCATTGATGTTCTCTACTTGGAGATCCACTTAAATGTTGCTGGGTTGAAAAGCTACGTCAAGGTTGGCAACCACAGATGACAAATCCATGATTCTATCTACAATGAGCACACAGGAAATTCAGCGTTTAATATAGTCTTACTTTATCGTGAGTCATTTGACGTGAGGAATACTAGGAAGGAGGAGAGGAACCATGAAGGAAATTTGTAAATTAGGCTAATGACATATTGTTCTTCTTAGCCAGGGCTTAGATACCGTGCTAGACTTTCCTTGGGGCAGATTCGGAGTGCCTCCTGAGTGTTCAAGTGCAGACGTGTGCCCAATTAGGGCGATATTCAGCGCTGGACATTCAGCAGAGAAAATGCGCCAAAGCATCTGGTTCAATCTTAATTATCCTACATGCGTCAGTTGCTAAGTGCAAACAGGCTTCTTTCCTGTCCACAAACTGTCTGCTAATGATTACTTTTTATACTGTACAGTTCGGATATTATTCATTACGATGTCACGGTTGACCTTTTCACGCAAGCCTTTAGGCATTCTGTATATTAACAACAATCGCTCCCTGTGCTGAGAATATTTTAATGTAGGTTCCACCTGCATGCACCTATGCGCGCTGTTAGTTCGGGAATCGTGCTGTCACCGATAACCATATGCCCCATACACACGGTCAGATTTTCCGACGGAAAATGTCCGATCGGAGCGTGTTGTCGGAAATTCCGACCGTGTGTGGGCTCCATCGGACATTTTCCATCGGATTTTCCGACACACAAAGTTGGAGAGCAGGAGATAAAATTTTCCGACAACAAAATCCGTTGTCGGAAATTCCGATCGTGTGTACACAAATCCGACGGACAAAGTGCCACGCATGCTCAGAATAAATAAAGAGATGAAAGCTATTGGCCACTGCCCCGATTATAGTCCCGACGTACGTGTTTTACGTCACCGCGTTCAGAACGATCGGATTTTCCGACAACTTTGTGTGACCGTGTGTATGCAAGACAAGTTTGAGCCAACATCCGTCGGAAAAAATCCTGGGATTTTGTTGTCGGAATGTCCGAACAAAGTCCGACCGTGTGTACGGGGCATTACTCCCCAGGCTTATGATAGGGAACCAGCTTGGTTCCCAATCATGGGATCACCATAAACTTTTCCAGCCTGTGGATTGCCCTGTGTGTCTTTTTCTGTGCACAGAGAAAGAAGCACAATGTTATACGTTTCAGTGTTTAATGTTCTAAAGAGATACATGAATTAAAAAATGGTTCATCTTAAAATAAAAGAAAAAACTTTTTTATACTGTACAATACGCATATTTTTTATTACAATGTCACTGTTGACCTTGTGATGCAAGCTTTTAGCTAGTCTCTACATTGATATTCTTTCTCTTACCCTATGCAGGGAAACTTTTAATCTATGTTCCACCTACATGAACCTGTGAATGCTGCTAGTTCAGAAAGTGCTCTGTCACTAACCATAGGCACCAAGCTAATGATAGGGAACAAACCAGCTTGGTTCCCAATCATGTGATCATCATACCTCCCAACATTTTGAGATGGGAATGAGGGACACCTACTAGCAAATGTATGTAGGCATAGGACACGCCCCCTGCCACACCCCCTTAAAGGAGAATTAACCCCCAAAAAAGGTTAATTAAATCTACATGTGCTTTTTTTTACCACTACTGTTCCTTTATATTGGCTTTTAAAATGTAAAAATGCAGCAATTTAGAAATTGAATGAAAGGTTTAGCACTGAGAAACACTTTTTGAAGGATAAAAAGTGCATTTTATATACAACTATATAGATCAGACCAAAATGAGGGGGAAATGAGGAGGAATGAGGGACAGAGGGACATTGCTTCAAATCAGGGACAGTCCCTCGAAATCCGGGACAGTTGGGTGGTATGTGATCATCAAAAACTTTTCCAGCCTGCAGATGGCACCACGACTCTTTCTCACTGTGCACAGAGAAAGAAATACAGTGATAAAAGTACAATATTCAATATTCTCTAATAATACATTAGATAACAAATTGTTAATTTGTCATCTTAAAATTAAAAAAACAAACAAAAACATTTTATTCTGTACCCACTTCAGCCCCTGAAGGGTTTACCTCCTTCCTTAACAGAGCACTTTTTGAGATACGGCACTGCCTCACTTTAACTGACAATTGCGTGGTCCCCACAAATAGAGCTTTCTTTTGGTGGTATTTGATCACCTCTGCGGTTTTTATTCTTTGCACTATAAACAAAAAAAGAGCTACAATCTTGAAAAAAAAAAAAACAATATTTTTTACTTTTTGCTATAATAAATATCTAGACTGATCAAAATCCCAAAACTATACCTCTCACACGTGTACAGATAGAGATAGCGGCGCTAATATAAATTGTGTAAAATAATGGGTTAGAGCAGTATAATGCCTACGACCCTCTACTTATACATAAAAATAATAATAATAATAATAATAGTGTCATGAAAAATATTAATTTTATCATGAAAAGAAATTTCTTTAACACCCAGTGAAAAGTGTCACTATAAATAATAAATTACAAGAAATGAATGGTCAAGTTCAACAGTTGTTTTTCAATCTTCTTGTGAAAAATCTTCTTCTACTCTTCCACCACACCACCGTGATAGTGACACCACTCCCTCTGAAGAGCGCACTCACCAGATTGTATAGCCTCCCACTCTCGTGTTTGGCAAAACAGCAATTGAACCACACCTGGGTTGCATGTGATGAACCGTGACTCCAATCAAGCCAGCTCCATATGTGAAAAAATGAATAAAGTGCTCCACATAGCGTGATACCATTTTGACAGATTTATTAAAATCACTTCAAACACACTTCAATGGTTACACTCACTTTTAAACTGAAACATAAAGGCCTTTAAAAAGAAATCCACAGCAAGCACAGCAAGCAACAAGATCAGTGATCCAACGGTGCACCGCGGTCACAGCGGACCTGAAGTGTAAACTGGTGTATCTCTCACCCAACCTTCTAAGGCCCAGCCATCTGATCGGTGTAGTCCTCCTCAGACAGCGGCATCTAATGTCAGTGCGATGGAATGCCGTGTAACCATGCCCAAGACATGTTTCGTCGAATAGACTTCTTCAAATGGGATCCCATTTGAAGAAGTCTATTCGACGAAACATGTCTTGGGCATGGTTACACGGCATTCCATCGCACTGACATTAGATGCCGCTGTCTGAGGAGGTCTACACCGATCGGATGGCTGGGCCTTAGAAGGTTGGGTGAGAGATACACCAGTTTACACTTCAGGTCCGCTGTGACCGCGGTGCACCGTTGGATCACTGATCTTGTTGCTTGCTGTGCTTGCTGTGGATTTCTTTTTAAAGGCCTTTATGTTTCAGTTTAAAAGTGAGTGTAACCATTGAAGTGTGTTTGAAGTGATTTTAATAAATCTGTCAAAATGGTATCACGCTATGTGGAGCACTTTATTCATTTTTTCACATATGGAGCTGGCTTGATTGGAGTCACGGTTCATCACATGCAACCCAGGTGTGGTTCAATTGCTGTTTTGCCAAACACGAGAGTGGGAGGCTATACAATCTGGTGAGTGCGCTCTTCAGAGGGAGTGGTGTCACTATCACGGTGGTGTGGTGGAAGAGTAGAAGAAGATTTTTCACAAGAAGATTGAAAAACAACTGTTGAACTTGACCATTCATTTCTTGTAATTTATTATTTATAGTGACACTTTTCACTGGGTGTTAAAGAAATTTCTTTTCATGATAAAATTAATATTTTTCATGACACTATTATTATTATTACTATTATTTTTATGCATAAGTAGAGGGTCGTAGGCATTATACTGCTCTAACCCATTATTTTACACAATTTTGTATTAGCGCCGCTATCTCTATCTGTACACGTGTGAGAGGTATAGTTTTGGGATTTTGATCAGTCTATGTATTTATTTAAGTGGCAGCTTTTTTTCACTGTACACTGTGGATGTACACATATTTTGTATTCATTTACACATCTTTTATGCAGCTTTGCACTTTTCTTTGGCGCAGTGGAGTAAGAGAGATTCAGGGGCGGTTTATTTGTATCTCTTGCTACAAACCATTATAATAAATATCCCCCCAAAAATATATAAAAAAAACATTTTTTTCTCTCAGTTTAGGCCGATATGTATTCTTCTACATATTTTTGGTAAAAAAAAAATCGCAATAAGCGTATATTGATTGGTTTGCCCAAAAAAAGTTATAGCATCTACAAAATAGGGGATAGATTTATAGCATTTTTATTATTCATTTTTTTTTTTTTTAGTAATGGTTATTTTTACCATTTTTATCGGGACTGCGACATTATGGCAGACACATCGGACACGTTTGACACCATTTTGGGACCATTGTCATTTATACAGCGATCAGTGCTATAAAAATGCACTGATTAGTGTGTAAATGACACTGGCAGGGAAGGGGTTAAACGCTAGGGGGCGATCAAGGGGTTAAGTGTGTCCTAGGGAGTGATTCTAACTGTGGAAGGGATGGGCTTCCACCGACATGACAGCGATCACTGCTCCCGATGACAGGGAGCGGTGATCTCTGTCATATCACTAGGCAGAACGGGGAAATGCCTTGTTTACAAAGGCACCTCCCCGTTCTTCCGCTCCGTGACACGATCGCGGGCCCCCGGGGGACATCGAGTCCGCGGGATCTGTGGGCACGGTGACGGAGCATGCGACGGGCGCGCGCGCGTGCCCACAATGTCGCGATTTAGAGGGGACGTACCTGTACGCCTATTTGCCTAGCCGTGCCATTGTCCTGACGTACATCGTCGTGCGCTGGTCGGCTAGTGTGTACAGTACACATATTTTTCATTACAATGTCACCGTTGTCCTCTTGATGCAAGCTTTTAAGCACTCTGTAGATTGGCATTCTCTGGCACATTTCTCTGTGCTGAGAAAATTTTAATCTACAGTATGTATGTTCCACCTCCATGCACCTGTGCGCGCTGCTAGTTCAGAAAGCACACAGTCACTTATAACCATAGGCCCCTGGTTAGTGCTAAAGACCAACCAGCTTGGTTCCCAATCATGTGATCATCATAAACTTTGCTAGGCTGCAGATGGCACTGTGACTCCTTCTCTGTGTGCACAGAGAAAGAAGTACAATGTTATAAGTACAATGTTTAATGTTCTAAAAAAAAATACATTAATTCAATTCTTTATTTGTAAAAACAAAAAAAATGGAGTAGGATATGTATTAAAACAATGTACCAAATAAAAGCAATATATAGACAAAGTAGTTATGAAGTCATAGCCAATGTAGCCAACATAGACCAATGCTGATAAAGCTGATCTAGTCTTGGAGTTTATTTACTATACTGGCAATGTTATAGTGGTTGTAAAGGCTGAAGGTTTTTTTTACCTTCATGCATTCTAAGCATGAAGGTAAGAAAAACTTCTGTGTGCTTCTCCCCCACATCCCCCCTAATACTCACCTGAGCCCCCTCTCGATTCAGTGATGTGCACAAGAGCCTCGGCTGTCCTGGGACACCCTCTCTTCATTGGCTGAGACGGCAGCGGGAGCCATTGTCTCCTACTGCGGTCAATCACAGACAATTAGCCAATGAGGAGAGAGAACAGGGCAGGGCCAATCCATGGCTCTATGTGTCTTATAGGCATATAGAGTGCGGCTCGGGGGCACGCACGCACGCACCAGTGCCCCCAAGCAGCTTGCTACTGGGGGCACTGGTCAAGGGGGACCTAAGAAGAGGAGGATCGGGACTGCTCTGAGCATTACACAGAGCAGGTAAATATAACATACTTGCTATTTATAAAAAAAAAAATGAACCTTTAATACCACTTTTAAAAAGGACAGCTCCTTTAACCACTTCACCCCTGGAAGATTTGGCTGCTGAATGACCAGGCCATTTTTTTCGATTCGGCACTGCTTCGCTTTAACTGACAATTGCGCGGTCGTGTGACATTGCACCCAAACAAAATTTACGTCTTTTTTTTCCCCACAAATAGAGCTTTCTTTTGCTGGTATTTGATCACCTCTGCGTTTCTTTGGGTTTTTTTGCACTATAAACAAAAAAAGAGCTTCGATTTTGAAAAAAAAACACAATATTTTTTACTATTTGCTATAATAAATATACCCGATTTTTTTTTAAAAAAAGCAATTTTTTTTTCTCAGTTTAGGCCGATACGTATTCTTCTACATATTTTTGGTAATAAAAATCACAATAAGCGTATATTGATTGGTTTGCGCAAAAGTTATAGCGTCTCCAAAATAGGGGATAGATTTATAGCTTTTTTATTATTATTTTTTTCTAGTGATGGCGGCGATCTGCGATTTTTATTGTGACTGCGACATTATGGCGGACACATCGGAGACTTTTGACACATTTTTGGGACCATTGACAATTATACAGCGATCAGTGCTATAAAAATGCATTAATTACTGTATAAATGTCACTAACAGGGAAGGGGTTAACACTAGGGGGCGATCAAGGGGTTAACTGTGTTCCCTATGTGTGTTTCTAACTGTAGGGGGAGGGGACTGACCTAGAGGAAGTGACAGATCGTGGTTCCTAGCTATTAGGAACTCACGATCTGTCTCTCCTCACAGAACAGAACAGAGATTTGTGTGTTTACACACACACTTTTGTGTTCTGCCTCTCGTGCCCGCAATCGCTCGTGCCCGCGATCGCTCATGGGCGATCCGTCGGCCACGAGCATCGGCACCCCCCGCAGTGAAGCGGGCGCATGGGCGCCTCTGCTATCCCGCTCAAAAGAAGCTGATGTATAGCTAAGACGGCTCGCCGGAACGCGCCGACCTGCTGCTCTATAATGACGGCGGCTGGTCAGCAAGCAGTTAAATTACATTCTTATGGAATGCCTTAAACCTGCACACAAAGTGGCCCATCTGTAGAATGTATTACAGTGAAAGTGATATTTAAAGAGGTTGTAAACCTCTCTATGGAAGTTGTACCTATAAGGTAAGTCTAGAATAAGGCTTACCTATAGACACTGTAAATATCTCCTAAACGTGCGTTGTTTAGGAGGTATTTATTGTGTTTTGCACAGATGATGTCATCGGCCCATGCGCTGTGAAGAAACGGCCCACCCTATGCCGTTTCCTGACGAGCGAGTGCTGTGACTGGCGGTTCCCGAGCACATGCGCGTAAATGACGCCACGCGGCACCGGTCAGTCACAGAGCTGGAGTCTGCGGCCCCGGAAGGAAGAGGGGCGAACATGGATGCAGCCTGGAGCGGGGACGGCGCAGGGTTTCGTTTGCGGGTAAGTGTCACATAATGTGCTAGTATGCATACTAGCACATAATGCTTTTACTTTGCATGGGCAAAGGAAGGAAGTAAAACGCATCAGGGTTAAATTTTATCTTTGAGTTGGGCTTTATATACTTACCTATTTATTTATTTATTATTAATTACAGGTATTTACATAGCACCGACAGAAAAAAGCAGTAAAATAATAATAATATAAAATATTCAAAATAATATTAAAAATATTGCCCATATCACAAATACTTATTTTTTTATCATATTTTATATTATATTTTATATACAGTACATTGTATATAAAATATAATATAAAATAATATGATAAAAAAAAATAAGTATTTGTAATATATGCAATATTTTTAATATTATTTTGAATATTTTAATAATATAATCATACTGATGTGAATGTACAATGTGTAAAGCTCTACATAAATAAATATAAATTGTAGACTCAATATAAATACTGTATATTTTAAAATGTATATGAATATATTATAAAATATATATAAATATATTATAAAATATATATAAATATATTATAAAATATATATATATATATATAAATGATTATATATATGTATATATATATATATATATATATATATATATATATATATATATATATATATATATATATATGTTTATTTATTTATTATTAATTACAGGTACTTACATAGCACCGACAGTAAAAAGCAGTAAAATATTAATAGTAATAATATAAAATATTCAAAATAATATATTCAAAATATTATTAAAAATATTACACATATTACAAATACTTTTTTGTTATCATATTTTATATTATATTTTATATACATTGTATAATATAATATAAAATAATATGATAAAAAATAAGTATTTGTAATATGTGTAGTATTTTTAATATTATTTTGAATATTTTATATTATTATTATTACATAATAATAATATAATCATACTGATGTGAATGTACAATGTGTAAAGCTCTGCATAAATTGTCGACTCAGTATACATATACTATAAAATATATATATAAATATATTATAAAAAATATATAAATATACATATTATATATATATATATATATATATATATATATATATATATATATATATATATATATCATGAGCAGGGCCCTCCTGTCCCTTCTGTATTGTACTGTAATTGTGCTGTCCCACCTCTACATTGTAAAGTGCTGCGCTATATGAATCGTGTATAATAATAATAATAATAATATGTTTTATATACATTGTATATAAAATATATTTGATATTTTTAACTATATTTATATATAGATTTTATGATATATCTATATTTTAATATATTTATATTGAGTCGACAATTTATGCAGAGCTTTACGCATTGTACATTCACATCAGTCCCCCCCCCCCCCAAGGAGATTACAATCTAAGGTCCCTAACTCACATACTAAGGCCAATTTAGACAGGAGCCAAATATCCAACCAGTATGTCTTTTGGAAATGTGTGGAAGGAGAGGAAGCCCACATGGAGAACATGCAAACTCCATGCAGACAGTGTCATGGGTCGGATTTGCGTGGATGACCCCGGTGCTGCAAGGCAGAAGTCTTAATCTCTAAGCCACTCCCTAAAATGAAATATTATGGTTCCTAATATCCCCAATACCCAGGGCTGTCTTTAAGGCAGGGCAAAAGGGGCAGCTGCCCTGGGCCCATCATTGTTGTGGGCCCAAAGCAGCTGCTTCATACTTGCCAACTACCCCAGTTTAAATTCCCTTGTCCTTTAATGTTTTAGTCCCGTGCTGTGTTCCAATATCTCAGTGTGAAGTTCTGTTACTAATGCTGCCCAGCTCTGCCCTATCGTCATGTACAGATGACTCACAGATGACCTTGTGTTTACATGTAAATAAGCTGCATTGATATGTAAATAGAGGCAGCATTAATATGAAAATGTATGTGGATTGGCAGCATTGATATGTAAATAGCAGTGGCATTAATATGTAAATAACAGTAACCTCCAGCAACCAATCAGTGAGCAGTAATAATGTGCAGTAACCTCTAGCAACAAATTAGTGAATGGTAAGGATGTCTAGTAACCTCTTGCAACCAATCAGTGAGCAGTATTGATGTACAGTAATCTCTAGCAACCAATCAACAAGCAGAAGTCATGTGCTTAAACCTCTAGCAAATAATCAGTGAGCCATAATGTGTGCTGCAACCTATAGCAGCCAGTCAGTGAGCAGTAATGATACCTCTGGCAACCAATCGCAATCGCTGCCTGATCTGATTCAGTAAACTGATTTGGAGTCTAGCTGCTATTTACTATATGTCTCAGAGGAGGTGGAGAGTGAAATTGCATGGGGCGGGGGCAAGAAAATGTTTGCCCAGGGTCCAATCAATATTAAAGACGGCCCTGCCAATACCTGGTAGGGATTTAATGGTGCAGATTTGTAAAGTTTCGGAAAGGTTCGCTTTATAAGAAGCCAGTGAGGTCCAGAGAGGGGTATTTGCACCCACTAGTGTTGTCCATAGCGGCAGCGCTCTTTGTGTTCTCTCTCCAACTTGCCAAAACTGCCTTACATAATGAGATACAGAACACAACCTTTACACAAGTCTGGGGGAATCTTCATCTCCGTATTTCACAATAATATCCTCGACCTTCAGACGGTATTTTGGATCGCACCCTCCCGCATATGTTCTACGTTTACACATCTCAGCGCTCATCCTGGTCTTACCATGAACTGAGCACCTGTGTACACTTGGAACTCGCTTTGCCTTGCTATGACATATGTTTAGTAAAAAAAAAAAAAAACAGTTTTCTTTAAACCAAAAACTATTACGTATGTGTCTATTTATGAAAAAGAAATTGCTGCACTAATGTGACAAACATTCCCAAAGCCACAGCAAAAAATCTGACTGTTTATGTCTAATATGATTATTACCTATGATCGTCAGCACCCTCTAGTGGTCAGAATTCTGTTTTCTTTATGAAATACCTCAGTAAGGAAAATACTAAATTCCGGCCACTAGATGGTGCTGATGATCATACAGTTACTCTCCACAGTTACTCAGCTGTTGATGATATGCTGCTCGTCAGTCCTGCCTACCTAAGCCGTCCAGTCCAGTGGATCTCTGCCTTCACCTTGGTCAACATCACAAGGAACTATCTCCTGCATTCCTGTTTAAAGACTGGCTTTGCTGACATCCCTTCTGGCTCCAGATCCTTCTTGCTGTTCCAATACATTGTTCCCTGACTTCTGGCTTGGCTGACTATCTGTTTCGGTTACTGAACTTTGGCTATGTTTTGACTACGTTTGTTCTTTTTACTTTTATTATTAAACAAGTGTGATTTAACTGTACTTCTGTCTCGGTCTGATTTCATGGTTTCTGACACCCTTTCAATGATAATGATAAACAGGACAAATATAGAGGGCTAATCTCCTAAAACCACTTAAAGTATTACTAAACCCCGGCCTCTGCATTCACTATATCTGGTCTCCCACAGTACACAGAACATGGAAATACAACTATTTTAGTAAATATAAACTGCTAAATACCTTTTCTCACTATCAGTAGTATATAGCAGCCTTGTGACTTCTATCAGTGTCTGGTTAAAGCTCTGGTGTCTGGTAGGATGAGTTTTCATTCTCCTTTGACTGTCCTATGAGGCTGCCGGACCCCTGACCCTCTGTCTGGGCAGTGCTGATTGGCCCTGTGCTGATCACATGCACTCTCCCAAGAAAAAAAAAAAAACTTTCTAGCAATACACACCAAACTGAGCATGTGCAGGTTATCACCAAGCCTCTGTCTTATCAGGAGGTGGATTGGGGACAGTGGAAGAAGGGGAGAACCAGAGAAGACAGGATCAAACAGCCTTTTTACACAATGGGGAGGATCAACCCCTCTGGTTTCACAGTGAGTATAACAAGCATGCTTTACTGCACTCAGACTGATTTTACTGTTGTGGGTTTCATAAAACTTTAGGCTCTGGAAGGTTTTACCCTCTTCATGACCAGGCCATTTTTTGCTCTTCAGCACTGCGCCGTTTTAACTGGCAATTGCAATACTGTACCCAATTGAAATTTAGATCATATATAGCTTTCTTTTGGTGAAATCTGACCACCACTGGGTTTTTCATTTTTTAGTATATAAACAAAATATGTATGTATAAAAAACAAATGTGAAAGATAATGTTACGCCGAGTAAATAGATACCTCACATGTTACGCTTTAAAAATTACGCACACTCGTGGAATGCTGACAAACGACTGTACTTAAAAATCTCCATAGGCGACTTTTTAAAAATGTCTACAGGTTACCAGTTTAAAGTTATAGAGGCACTAGAATTATTCCTCTCGCTGTAACGATCACGGCGATACCTAACATGTGGGGTTTGAACACTGTTTATATTTGCGGGCGCGACTTACATATGCGTGTTTCTTCTGCGTGCGAGCACGGAGGGATGGGGCGCTTTCAATTTATTTATTTTTTCTTATTTATTTTTTTTATTTTATTTTTACACTGTCCCTTTTAAAAAAAAATTTTTTATCACTTTTATTGTTGTCGCAAGGAATGTAAAAATCCCCTGTGACAGTAATAGGCAGTGACAGGTACTCTTTATGGAGGGATCGGGGGTCTTTAAGACCCCAAATCCCTCCTTTGCACTTAAAAGCATTCAAAACGGCAAGTTTTGCTTCATTCGGGTCTCCGGTCAGCCAGCGGACGCGCCGGCTGGTCGCTCAGGCTATGAGCTATGAGTAAGCGCTTGGGATAAGCGCGAAACGCGTTAGCTGATTGCCTGTACTTTCTGCCACAGTGCTTTGTATGCTGTATGCTCAAGAAGTTATTACAATAAACAACTTTTGAATTACATCTTTTTGGAGTGCGGCTGTCCGGATTTTTTCAATTACTTCAGCATGGTCGTTTAGGCCTCCCGGTGGGACAGGAGAGCCCGGACGAACCGCGGAAGGCGGCAAGAAGGGGGAGGGGGGGATGTCCACTCCAGCTGCTTGTGATAACAATCAAGCGGCCGATTAGCCACATCGGTTGTTATTGCAAGAAAGCCAACCATCGCCTCTAATAAACAGTACCGGGGTGATGCCTGCAACTGCAACCCCTTCAACCCGAAGGCCTGCATATTTGCGTTACGTCGGCATGAAGGGGTTAGCATCATGAGGGCCATCTAGTGGCCATAATGTGGTATTATTTTGAAATACCTCTTTTAGTAAAGAAATACCACATTATTGCCACTAGACGGCGCATCTGATCATAAGAAACAAAATAGCAACTAAGGCAGAAAAATCTGAAAAAAAAACACCACATCCCAATAATTTACCTATAGCAAAGAACGAGGGAAAAGGGGTACCAAGCCCTGGGACTTTAACGGTGCTCAAGGATAGAAGCAAGGTAAAGATACAATGACAGCATCAATAAAATGTAATGTTTTATTATAAAAGTAAAAAAACATGAGGAAATTGAACCATCCGTGTCAAGGTTATAAGTTTCACTAAGAGGCGTATATACCCTGTTTCCCCGAAAATAAGACCTAGCGTGATTGTCGGTGATGGCTGCAATTTAAGCCCTACACCCCAAATAAGCCTTACCCTGTTTCCCCAAAAATAAGCCCTACCCTGAAAATAAGTCCTACAAGGGCTTATTTGGGGGATAGGGCTCATATTGCAGCCATCACCGACAATCACGCTAGATCTTATTTTCGGGGAAACAGGGTATAACTAATACCACTCAACGTGTTTCGCTCGTTAGAGCTTCTTCAGGAGTTTCTAGCAAGATGTATATTATGCTAGGAATAACAAAAAGACAAAGATGAAATCTCATGTTGATTGTTTGACATGAACAAACAGATAAATAACGGTAGGTATATTGGTAAATTACCGATACATAAATAATCATTACATGTGTAACAAAGTCGTGTGAATAAGGGATATACAAATAAATATTTTATATATATATATATATATAATCATAAGAGATTATTATATGACAAAAAATATGGCAAATTTTGTTGGGGCTGTGCCAATGCTTGTGGCATTCATACAGCAAAGTTTTTATAGTTTTTTTTTTTTAGTATTGTGTATTAGTAGAGATTTGCAGTGTAGATGAGAATATAGAGACAAGGGTTTTGGGGCCTCATGACAGCTCCGATCTAAGCTTACAAAGTCCTAATAGATCTCGCTTTAGCGGGTCTCGTTGGTTTGGGGATGCAGGTGGACGGGGCTGGCCGATCGCGTCCCATCTTAAGGAACAGAGAACGCGGAGCTTGTGAAAAAGATGCCTCTGACTTTCCCTATTATGTTCTGTTTTCTCCTTTGCCATTATTGAGAAGTAATCAGACACCCGACCAATAGAAGAGGATGACAAAGCCGAAAAGGTTACTTAGCAGATAAAAACTGGCTCCACTTAGTGAAAAGATCCTATGTTTTGCAAATGAACTGTCTCTTTACCTTAATTACACTTTCAAGCAACCTTGTCCTTTATACCGTAATACTTCCTTCCCAAAAGCCCTTGGCAGTGACACTGAGCTTTTTTTTTTTTTTCTTTCTTTCTTTCTTTTTTTTTGCCTTTTCTCCCCGGTAAACTAGCATTGACCCCTTCCCTTTGCTTCCCTCCCGGTGGTTCAGAAAGACAGAGATAGGAAAGAGAATGCTTAACCCCTTTGGCACTGAGGTGTCTGGGAAACGGCTCTTGCTGGAAAGCAGAGAAACCTTAGAGGGCCAGCGGCCTCAACAATGCACTGTAGGCACAAATTATAGTATTTTTATAGGTCTTTATTAGATATACGGTGCATCTGGAAAGTATTCACAACGCTTCGCTTTTTCCACATTTTGTTACGTTATAGCCTTAGTCCAAAAATTGATTAAATTCATTATTTTCCTCAAAATTCTACAAATGAATCACCCATAATGACAACGTGAAATAAGTTTGTTTGAAATCTTTGCAAATTTATTAAAAATAAAAAACAGAAAACATCCCATGTACATAAGTAGTCACAGCCTTTGCCATGACACTCAAAATTGAGCTCAGGTGCATCCTGTTTCCACTGATCATCCTTAAGATGTTTCTACAACCTGATTGGAGTCCCCCTGTGGTAAATTCAGTTGATTGGACATGATTTGGAAAGGCACACACCTGTCTATATAAGGTCTCACAGTTAACAGTGCATGTCAGAGCACAAACCAAGCCATGATGTTCAAGAAATTTTCTGTAGACCTCCGAGACAGGATTGTATTGAGGTACAGATCTGGGGAAGGGCACAGAAACATTTCTGCAGCATTGAAGGTCCCAATGAGCACAGTGGCCTCCACCATCCGTAAAGGGAAGAGGTTTGGAACCACCAGGACTCTTCCTAGAGTGGGCCACCCGGCCAAACTGATCAATCGGGGAAGAAGGGCCTTAGTCAGGGAGGTGACCAAGAACTCGATGGTCACTCTGACAGAGCTCCAGCGTTTCTCTGTGGAGAAAGGAGAACCTTCCGGGAGAACAACCATCTCTGCAGCACTCCACCAATCAGGCCTGTATGGTAGAGTGGCCAGACGGAAGCCACTCCTCAATAAAAGGCACGTGGCGGCCCACCTGGAGTTTGCCAAAAGGCACCTAAAGGACTCTCAGACCACGAAAAACAAAATTCCCTGGTCTGATGAAAAAAAGATTGAACTCTTTGGCCTGAATGGCAAGCGTCATGTCTGGAGGAAACCAGGCACCGCTCATCACCTGGCCAATACCATACCTACAGTGAAGCATGGTGGTGGCAGCATCATGCTGTGGGGATGTTTTTCAGTGGCAGGAACTGGGAGACTAGTCAGGATCGCGGGAAAGATGAATACAGCAATGTACAGAGACATCCTTGATGAAAACCTGCTCCAGGGCGCTCTGGACCTCAGACTGGGACGAAGGTTCATCTTTCAACAGAACAACGACCCTAAGCACACAGCCAAGATAACAAAGGAGTGGCTACGGGACAACTCTATGAATGTCCTTGAGTGGCCCAACCAGAGCCCAGACTTGAACTCGATTGAACATCTCTGGAGAGATCTGAAAATGGCTGTGCACCGACGCTCCCCATCCAACCTGATGGAGCTTGAGAGGTCCTGCAAAGAAAAAAATGGGAGAAACTGCCCAAAAATAGGTGTGCCAAGCTTGTAGCATCATACTAAAAAAGACTTGAGGCTGTAATTGGTGCCAAAGGAGCTTCAACAAAGTATTGAGCAAAGGCTATGAATACTTATGTACATGGGATTTTTTTCGTTTTTTATTTTTAATAAATTTGCAAAGATTTCAAACAAACGTCTTTCACGTTGTCATTATGGGGTATTGTTTGTAGAATTTTGAGGAAAATAATGAATTTAAAAAAATTACCAAAATCACCACTCCTAGCACACCTCCACAAATGTCCCCTCCAAGAACACTTCTTACCTCCTGCTGCCCTCTTCAAATTTCCCCTTCCAACACAAATCCCCCCCTCCAATCTCCTTGTGGTGCCCCCGAACATCACATGATACCACAGTGCCAAGGGCAGCCGTCCCTCCTGCCCACCCCTTTTTCTGGCCTTGGTGGGCAGACACAGACGGGTAGGGGTGGGAGGAAGAAGAGCCGATGAGCCCTCTCTCCCCTCCTGTCCATACAGGGGAAGGAACTGTGCTGGCTTTGGGTAGAGAGAGAACACTCAGGTTAGACAACAGCAGCCAGCCCTCCGGACAGTTGGCAACCCTGATGATTCAGGTCTGCTTGGGCACACCCGAGGCCCCTGCAAATGCCTATGCACTAGATGGTTGTGGTACTCAGTTACTTGGGGAGCCACAGTCCAGTCTGAAACCCGGACATGATTCAAAACCCAGGCTGTCTGAGTGAATCCTGGACAGGTGGCAAACCTAGTCCAATCACAGCACAGGTCGGAAATCTGGAAGTAGGCTGTCATGTACATGTATTTGACTGTGCCTGTACCTGCCACCCGCTCGCAGTATATCTACTGGTTGGCAAGTGGTTACAAGAAAAGATTTAAAAAAAAAAAAAACACACAAACTCCACCATCATATCTTTGTAGTTTAGGAGGAAACTGGAGAACTGATAAGAACTCCATGCTGGCAAGGTCCTTGCCAAAAATGACAACTGAGTAGCCCAGAGCTGCAAGGCATAAGTGCTAACTAAGCCACTGTGCCACCCAAACCTACATATTTGTTGCGCTACAGCAAATCACAATGCACGGATGGAAATATTCTATGGTAAACATTTACAAATGGTGCCGGGCCTATATTTCTGTGCATAGAGGTGCTTTGCCAGCCCAGTCGAAGAAAAAAGGTTGCCTCTAAGGGCTCTTTCACACTCACAGTGGAGTGCAGGGTCCTCTGAAGAGTGATCTCCATTTGGATACATTTTCAGAGGGCATTTTACAGCCATGGAGGAGGCGTTATATTGGTTCTTTCATGCCTGATTCAACTCTATAATGTCACACTACCGTACTGGAAATGTGTGCATTGCACAAGGTTTGACTTGGAGATGCTGCACTCTTAAGTAGCCCATGTAATCAATAGATGGAAAAGGGCCTCAGCCTAGGCTCCAGCCAGGCCCCACTTCCTGATGAGTTTTGTCCTGACCAAAGGGCTTAGTCATAGAGGTAATCAGGGCCAGTGTTACCTCTAGGCAAACTAGGCAGCCACCTAGGGTGCCCAGCCAATGGTGTTCCTACTCTCTTCTCTCTGCAGCAAGCAACTAAGTCTGAGCATCAGCAGGCAGCCAACGCTCCGTTCGAACATAGTGTCAGGGGCGCAGCGACGGTGGAGGACTGTGTCTGTGTCCCGACTCCCGAATGAACGAAAGCAAGCAAACATTCATTGATGGGTGCTGGTAGGCTGCATTGATGGGCGCTGGTGAGGCTACATTTGATGGGCGCTGGTAAGGCTACATTTGATGGGCGCTGGTGAGGCTGCATTGATGGAACTCATAGGCTGCATTGATGGGCACTGGTAGGCTGCATTGATGGGTGCTGGTGAGGCTGCATTTGGTGGGCAATGGTAAGGCTGCATTGATGGGCACTGGTTAGGCTGCATTTGATGGGCGATGGTGAGGCTGCATTGATGGGCGCTCGTAGGCTATGTTGATATGCGCTGGTAGGCTGCATTGATGGGCGCTGGTGAGGCTGCATTTTAAGGATGCTGGTGAGGCTGCATTTGATGGATGCTAGTGAGGCTGCATTTGATGGGCGCTTCAATAAAAAGGTGGGGTTTACATGGGCAGGGAAAAGGGGGTGGGGTCAGGGTTGGGGCCAGGGGGGGGGGCAGCAAAATTGGGTTTCACCTAGGGTGTCAAAAATCCTTGCAACAGCCCTGGAGGAAGTCTTAGTCATGGAGTATAGTCTTAGGAGTGCGGCATCTCCAAGCCACACTTTGTACAGTAGGCTAGGATGGGCACTTCAGACAATGGCCTCCAAGAGTGGTGGGTCATCAAAGTGGGTTGTATGGACGTTTGGAGTAACGCCGTAAAAAACAAAATAGGTCACATTTCGCAAGGTTTGCGGTGCGGCCCCATTGAACTAAATGGGCGAGTTGGATAAGCGGTGCCCCTTGACAAACTGTAAACCCTGAGTTTAAAGTTCCACAACTGCGAAGCAAAGCATCGTGGCCGCGGCATGTTCTGGTATATTACAGTATGGTTGGGCGGCCAGGGACACACACACTTTAATGCGCCAAAATGCATGCGTTGAAGTTCACCGCGCTGCGGTTAAAATGGGCCCCCTGGATCGCAGCCTTTTTCTTCTTCAGGCTGTGGGTTTTCTCAAAAGCAAGCGATGGCCTGATTTTCACAGCAACCTCGGGACCAATCCGACGGAAGCCTTTGTTCGCCCCTTTACATTATGGACCATTTGCATAAAACAGAGACAATTGCAGTGGAATAAAAATAAAATAAAAAGACAAACCTGTTAAAGAAGAGCACGGAATTTCTGAACGCGGCGTTCTACAAACCCCCCCCTTAGCGGAAGATAATTGTTAGGATAGCACAACAAGACCTGTCTCCCGTTGCCCCGGTCAATGCACTGTTTTGAATTTAAATCGAATATTAGTCTTACCTAACATCCTTGATGGCTATCTATCACCCTATCAGTTACGGGTGCAAGATATTAACACAATGAACAAAAGCCCGGAGCACCATTAAGGAAAATTCTTCAACTGTCTCACTTTAGACGAGGTTAGATCAATTTAGAGCGTAGGCACAAAAACCGTCTTGTCTATTTATCGGTTGTTTAATACACAGGAGGGTTTCAGCACTGTTCACCCCATGGAAAAGTTCTTTCTGAGAACCAAAACTTTCCAGGGCAAAAGGACGAACTGATTCTGTTGAAATTCCTTTTGAGAAGATGATTAGACGGAGATAAGGACGCTCGTTGCGGCCTTTTTTTTTTTGCTGTTGGCTTACTCTTGAGCTCCTAGCTCAAAAAAAAAAAAAAAAAGGATCCTTGTAAGAGTCTATTTACTATAATTCGGATTAAGTAGGCCTGTTTCAACAATGTTTATCTGATCGGTACATGCTTATTTTCTGTGCCGGGCCATTGTCCGCGGCTTGTGAGAGAGACGAGTGGGAGAAGCTGGTTTTTCCTCCTCGCTCCAATCCACGCTCAGCCTCCAGGAGACAACGATACTTAGACCCGAGTACCTGCCCAAAGGGATGTTGACAGACCAACAAAAGGCACATCACTTTGGGGATAATCATCCCTTCTCTGTGTGTTCACCGGAACACTGCGCCCATAGTCTCACGCTGCCTTTTCAACTTGTTGCGAAAGCGGTTCTATTTTCTTCTCTGTTCTGTGGCAGAGAATGGGAAACCAGCGCTATCAGCGTCCTGACCATTTACAGTCTCATTTATTGCTTCTCGAATTTCATTTTTAATTTCAGGCAGGAGATCAGAATCTGCGGGCCTTCTTAATAGCCGCAACCATGTTCACGGGGCTATGGCCAAAATCTCTGGATCCGCAACCATTGCCCACTGTATCCAGACGGTGCCCTTTTGCTGTTGGTTTTTTTTTTTTTTTTTTTTTGCATACATACTAAAATGCACATTTTGTACATGAAAAATTAAAAAACCCCTAAAATTATATATTTTCTTAAATGAGACCCTGTGGAATAAAATGGTGATAGTAACAATTTTTTTTTATGTCCACAGTATTTGCCTCTTGCCCACTGCATCCAGATGATGCCCAATCCTCCTTTAACCCTTTTTTTTTTGCTTCCAGGACCTTTTTTTTTATTATTATTATTTTATATTTGCACACACCTACCAAAATGCACCTTTCATGCCGCGTACACACGGTCAGACTTTTCGTCTACAAAAGTCCGACAGCCTGTCCGACAGACTTTCGACGGACTTTTGGCGGACTTTTGGCGGACTTTTGGCGGACTTGCGGCAGACTTTCTAACGAACGGACTTGCCTACACACGATCACACAAAAGTCCGACGGATTCGTACGTGATGACGTACACCGGACTAAAATAAGGAAGTTGATAGCCAGTAGCCAATAGCTGCCCTAGCGTGGGTTTTTGTCCGTCGGACTAGCACACAGACGAGCGGATTTCGGGGTCCGGCAGAGTTACGAAGTAAGGATTTTAAGCATGTTTCAAATCTAAAGTCCGTCAGATTTGAGGCTGGAAAAGTCCGCTGAAAGTCCGGGGAAGCCCACACACGATCGGATTGTCAGCCGGCTTTAGTCCGTCGGCGTCCGCCGGACTTTTGTAGACGAAAAGTCCGACCGTGTGTACACGGCATTATACATGAAAATTAAAAACTCCCCAAAAAATATATTTTTTTAAAGCTGAGATCCCGTAGAATAAAATGGTGATAGTAACATTTTTTTTTTTTATGTTCACAATACTTGCTCCTTGCTCACTGCATCCAGATGATGCCCAATACTCCTTTAACCCTTTTGCTTCCAGGACCTTTTTTTTTTTTTTTTTTTTTTTTTATTGGCACATACCTACCAAATTGCACCTTTTATACCTGAAAATTAAAAACTCCCCCCAAATTTTTTTTTGAAAGCAGAGACCCGTAGAATAAAATGGCGATCGTAACAATTTTTTTTTTTATGTCCACAACATTTACTCCTTTCCCACTGCATGGTAAAAACAACCAACATCGTCTACCGCTGGGGTTTCCCCACCAATTTGCTGGTCACATACCAGAACCAACAGGTCCCCATTACATCTCTAAAAGATGGCTACAAAATGCTACACAAGACCTCCAAGTAACAACTCAAACCACAAAACCTGAATTAATTAATGACCTGTTGCCTTACAAAATACCTGGATACTGAGTCTGCCGCCTTACCATCGCTGTCTAGTTTTCCACGGCTTCCATGTCAATATTTGCTCTTTCTCCACTGCATCCAGGTGACACCCAATGCTCTTTTTAGCTCTTTCGCTGAAAAAAAATAAAAATAGATTTCTTAAATGAGACCCTGTAGCGTAAAATGGTAATCGTAACTTTTTTTTGGCCACAATGTCTCCCTTTTTTTTTTTCTTTTTAACACACATGTACTAGAATGAGCATTTTGTACATGGAAATTAAAATCCCCCAAAATGTATATTTTCTGGTGGTAGTAACAATTTTTTTTTTTAATGTCCATAATTTTTGCTCTTTGTCCACTGTATCCAGATATACATAGTTACATAGTTAGTAAGGCTGAATAAAGACAACATTCCATCCAGTTCAACCTAAGTGAGTGTGGGTGCGTATCTACAATCATCCCTATTTATTTAAGGTACCCATATAGCACTGCCAATTCACGCAGCACTCCACACATACATTGTACACCCACATTGGTCCCTACCCTCAAGGAGCCCACAATCCAAAGTCCCCAACTCACATTCATATACCAGGGCCAATTTTTGAACAGAAGCCAATTAACCTACCAGCATGTTTTTGTAGTGTGGGAGGAAACCGGAGTACCCGGAGGAAACCCACGCAGGCACAGGGAGAACATGCAAACTCCAGACAGGTAGTGTCGTGGTTGGGATAAACCAGCGACCCTTTTTACTGCTAGGGGAGAGTGCTACCCACTACACCACTGTGCTGCCCAGATGATACCCAATGCTCCTAACCCTTTTGCTGGCAGAGCACACCCCCCCCCCCTTTTTTTTTGCACACATATTAAAATGCACAGTTCCTAAAAAAAAAAGATATATTTTCTGAAAGCAGAGACCCTGTAGAATAAAATAGTGATAGTAACATTTTTTTGTCCACTATATTTGCTTTTTTTTTCTTCTTTTTAACACACACATACTAAAATGCACACTTTTTACATGAAAATTAAAACCCTCAAAAAAGTATATTTTCTGGTGGTAGTAAACATTTTTTTATGTCCATAATATTTGCTCTTTGTCCAATGTATCCAGATGATACCCAATGCTCCTCTTGCTGGCAGAGCCTCTCCCTTTTTTTTTTACACACATACAAAAATGCACAGTTTGTACATGAAAATTAACCCCTCTTAAAAAAAAAATGATATATTTTCTGAAAGCAGAGACCCTGTATAATAAAATGGTGATAGTAACAATTTTTTTGTCCACTATATTTGCTTTTTTTTTCTTTTTTACACACACACACTAAAATGCACACTTTTTACATGAAAATTTTCTGGTGGTAGTAAAAAAAAAATTATGTCCATAATATTTGCTGTTTGTCCACTGTATCCAGATGATACCCAATGCTCCTCTTTACCCTTTTGCTGGCAGAGCCTCCCCCCCTTTTTTTTTTTTTTTTTTTTTTTGCACACATACTAAAATGCACAGTTTGTACATGAAAATTAACCCCCCCTAAAAATATATATATATATTTTCTAAAAGCAGAGACCCTGTAGAATAAAATGGTGATAGTTTTTTTGTCCACTATATTTGCTTTTTTTTTTTCTTTTTTACACACACACATACTAAAATGCACACTTTTTACATGAAAATTAATACCCTCAAAAAAGTATATTTATCTGAGTGGATATCATCAGAGATATCATCATCACGCCTCTGATGACATCCTCTCGGATGAAACATGTCAGGCTGGCTATGAGACACAAGCACACTGAATGACACGGCTGTTTTGTTTTATGATGATCGTTCTCTTTGACTGTACATGTATGTTGCTACAATAAATTATTATTATTATTATTAATATTCAGGATTTATATAGCGCCAACAGTTTACGCAGCGCTTTACAATATAAAAGGGAGACAATACACTTATAACACAATAAAATACAAGAGGATTAAAAGGGCCCTGCTCAGAAGAGCTTACAATCTAATAGGGTGGGGCAGGTGGTACAAAAGGTTGTAGCTGTGGGGAATGAGCTGATGGAAGTGGTAGGAGATTAGTTGGAGACGTGATAGGCTTTCCTGAAGAGATGAGTTTTCAGGGATCGCCTGAAGGTAGCAAGAGTAGGGGATAGCCGGACAGGTTGAGGTTGCGAGTTCCAGAGGATGGAGAATTCCTGGAGAAGAGCATGGGAGGAGGAGACGAGAGAGCTTGAGAGTAGGAGGTCTTGAGAAGAGCGGAGAGGACAATTTGGGTGATATTTGGAGACAAGGTTGGTGATGTAGCTCGGGGCAGAGTTGTGAATGGCTTTGTATGTTGTGGTTAGTATTTTGAATTGAATTCGCTGGGTGATTGGGAGCCAGTGTAGGGATTGGAGGAGAGGGTTGGCAGACACTGAGCGGTTGGTAAGGTGGATAAGTCTGGCAGAAGCATTCATGATAGACTGAAGAGGGGGGGAGCCTATGGAGAGGCAGGCCAATGAGAAGGGAGTTGCAATAGTCAAGGCGAGAGATAACAAGGGAGTGAATGAGGAGCTTAGTGGTTTCATTTGTTAAAAAGGGGTGAATTTTAGAAATGTTACGGAGGTGAATTCTACAAACTTTTGACAACGATTGAACTTGGGGCTGAAATGACAAGTCAGAGCCTAGGATTACACCTAGTACCCTGGTGTGAGGGGAGGGACTGATGGTTGCATTTTTGATTTTGATGGAAAAGTCATGGAGGGGTGCACGGGCGGTAATATTAATAGCTCAGTTTTAGAGAGATTTAGTTTAAGGAAGTGGTGCGACATCCATGCTGATATGTCACTTAGTAATGCGAGAGGAGACTGAAGGAGTGAGGTGAGGAGTAGACAGATAGATTTGGGTGTCATCGGTGTATAAGTGGTATTGGAAGCCGTGGGCGGTTATCAAGTGACCAAGGGAGGAGGTGTAGATAGAGAAGAGAAGGGGTCCAAGAACAAAGCCTTGGGGGACCCCCACAGAAAGGGGGCAATGGAGAGGAGGAGACAGAGTTGTAGGTGACACTGAAGGAGCGCTGTGATAGGCAGAGAACCAGGATAGAGCAAAATCTCAGAGGCCAAGGAAATGGAGTTTATTGAGAAGGAGCGGGTGGTCAACAGTATCAAAGGCCGCAGAGAGGTCAAGTAGTAGGAGTATGGAGTACTGGCTGTTGGTTTTAGCAGTTAGTAAATCATTAGTGAGTTTTAGTAAGGCAGTTTCCTTTCGCAAGTGAGACGGGCTTCAATATATGCTGCTTTATTTCCATTTGGTGATGATATCCCCTTGATTGGGTGAGGTGCCCACTGACTGCTAGAAGTTTACTGCTTTGTTGCTGCCTGGGACAAGTGAACGGATGCAAGCTTTGCAGTGTATTTTAACCATCTACTTACTGGTGATTGACGAGTTCAGATGTGATCCCTTGGGAAGTTATTAATCAATGCCTATCACTTTCTGATATCTGGTAAGCAGATTTGATTCTCATGTGGTGTGGTGTGCTTCCCTATACACACTAAATACCAGACATGGGGGTAAGTCACACATGTGCAAGTCACAAGCAAGTCTCAAGTCTTAACCTTCAAGTCATAAGCAAGTCCCAAGTCACTGTGGCAAAAAGCAAGCAAGCCAAGTCGAGTCCCTGCTAGAAGGCAAGCAAGTCAAGTCAAGTCATTTATTTTGGTCAAGTCACAAATTAAGTCAAAATACTGATCTACCCCATTTTCATCCTTTAAATGAGTTAAAAGTCAGTTTTCAGGAAAGATTTTGTTTTATTTTCAACATTAACAAAACAGCTTAGTGCTTTTTTCTTGGCATATTAAAGAAACACTTTGAATGCCCAAATAGCAGACAAGGAGCAGAACACTCAGCAATTAAATGGCCAACAAGCCTGAAAAAAATGTAGTCCTTGCTGAGGGGGAAAATAACTAAGCTCAAAGTTTGAACTTGACACAATGCCAATATCTGGACACTTGAATGGTGATGAGAATAATAGTATTCCCATCACCATTCTTCAAGTGTCCAGATATTGGCAATTTGGCATTGTGTCAAGTTCAAACTTTGAGCTTAGTTATTAGAATAGAAAAAAGAGGGAGAAACACCCGCGCAATGGGATGCATGCAATGGAATAAAAATTAAAAAATGAAAGAATGTTGTTGGAACAGCTGCCACTACCGATTACTTCCACTAGGTGGAGTAAGATATAAGAAAAAAGGAATAGAATTAGATAGCGCTGTTTCCAAGCCTGGTGAATTCAAATGTGTTATAAAGGTCCTGGATGTGCATAAGTCAAGTTGGTTGTCTGACTTAATAAAGTGCAGTGTGTGCTCTAAAAAAGATATAACTTAATCCGTATAAATATAATATATCCATATATAAATGAACCCGATTTTTAAATTAAAAATATTTGTGCAAAATTATGTGATCCATAACGTAAATCGATAATGTACATATGAAGTGAACAAACAAATATATATAATCAAGTGCTTTCAGTGCTGCTAGGATCTGGTGAGTGCAATCAATCACTATTAGAACACGGATTAAGGCACGCACTGAAAGGTTTGGAATATCTATCAGAATCCAGGGGTTTTCTTTGTAGCAGCACTGAAAGCACTTGTTTATATATATTTGTTTGTTCACTACATATGTACATTATCGATTACGTTATGGATCACATAATTTTCCACAAATATTTTTAATTTAAAAATAGGGTTCATTTATATATGGATATATTATATTTATACGGATTAAGTTATATCTTTTTTAGAGCACACACTGCACTTTATTAAGTCAGACAACCAACTTGACTTATGCACATCGAGGACCTTTATACACAATTCCACGGGATAAACATTCACTGAATAGTTAGGCAACATCTTTACAATCTTTCCCACTCCATACTGCCCTCCCACTAAGAGAATAACACATTTGAATTCACCAGGCTTGGAAACAGCGCCTATCTACTTCTATTCCTTTTTTCTTAGTTATGAGAATAGCCACTTAAAATGCATTGCATTTGCAAAAAATAGTATTCTCACTTCTCAGAATAGCCACTTAACATGCATTGCATTTGCAAAAAATTTAATTGGAAAGTACTTTCTCGCTCAGTTGTGAGCCATGGTGTCGCATTATCACCCCACCATGGCTGAACACACGTTCAACAGGTGCGCTTGATGCAGGGACTGACATTACTCTTACCGCTACCCTGAACAAAGAGGGGAGCATGTGCCTGTTCATGGCCCAAAACTGAAGGCAGCTCTGTCCATCACAAATGTCTAAATACTGGTTCAGCTGAATTTGGGGACTGGAACATGAATCTCTCTTCTGTTTTTTGCGGTATGCTGTGAACAGCCCAGATTGACTCTCTGACTCTGCCACTGGCATTTGCTCGTCTTCATCGGTGGTTGTTGGGGTGGGCTTGCAGTACTCTTTGAGAATTAAGTCTGAAAAACACAAGCATAAAACAGTGACTCAATACACTCAGGTGTTATTACTGCAAACGGGTTATTTCCAAAAACATAACATACTTTTTATCATCGCAGACACAGCCTCCTTGACATTTTCGGTAGCCAAAACATCATGGGTCAACCACATGGTGCCAAATGAAGGATCCAGCAGAGCAGCTTTTAGGTATAGAGGGTCAGAGAAGGGTAAGGTTGCTACATCATTCTGTTCATCTGCCATCCTCACATTGACAAAGATCCCTTCCAATAGTCTTTGGAGTGATTCTTGCAGGCTACGGATCAAGCCACCAAGGTAGCGCACGCTCTCTTTATGATTTTCCAAGTGGTGATTCAGAGAAAGGATACAGGGTACAACAGCACTTATTGTCACAAGTTTTTCTCCCTGTGAGAGGTCTGTGGCTTCTCCAAAAGGCATGTTGCAGTTTATAATGAGGTCTGACAGGATTGAATTTGTAATTGCCTTTTGCTGCTGGTGGTTGCAGTGGTATAGCTGCACAGTCCCCTGTGCGATGAATTGTGAGATTTGAGGCTGGGTATCATCAAAAGCCCCTTTGGTATGGATGTACTCTTCATATCTATAGAGTAAACAGAAGAGAGATAGAAAAAAAAGTTAGCTATGTGATTTATTGATTTGAACAACAATACACTCTGCTCCCACCTAAAGTGGGATGTAGGCCTAATTTGCATATATATATATATATATATATATATATATATATATATATATACATACATACATACACGTGATGTTACTGTACCTACTTTTCTTTGTGGGTTTTGTAGTGACGGATGAAGTTGGATGTTGTGGTGGACGTGTCTCTTATTTTTGAGTTGCAGACCTTGCATATCGCCGTTCTCTTCTTTTCACCAACATCTAAAACATAATCCTTAAATCCAAATTTAATTATTTTTGGAATCGCTCCCTCCATTATAGCTGCCTTGTGCGTTGATCTGTCAGGGGTGGATCCAGAGTTTGCTGTCGGGACGGCCCGGGCACTGCCAGAAGATAAGGTGTTGCTGCTTAGTACACTAGTACTTACAGAACTATTTTTAATGTATTATATATATATATACGGTCCTAACCTAACCTTGTTTAAAACAGTGACACGTTTATCATTCCAGATTAGAATATTACATTAGTGACTCACAGTGACACTTTTTGGGCACCAGTGACACCAATACAGTGACCAGTGCTAAAGTTTGCATTGATTTCAGCATGCATGGAGCATTGCAGTACATGAACTTTCACTGGACGTGGACTGTTTAATGAGTTTGTAGTACGCATGCGCATGGAGCACTTTATTCAGCAATATGATTTTTATGTAATATTCACGTTGAGCACTTTGTACTTCGCACAAGTAATAGTTAATTAGTGAAGGATTTAGGGAGGAACTGGTCTGGGACTGGGGGTCAGTGCAGTGGCTGTCGCAGTGCAGGAGAAAAAAGCACAGAGCCGAGGAGGAGGAGAAAACAAGGAAAGAAGGTTTGTACCTACCTAGGTTTCATAGTTTTAGCATGTGCAATGATATTGATGATTGATTGCATCTGCAATCATATCTGCATCCTGCAATCATCAGTACAGGCCCTGGCCAGGGCCCTGCTAGCTGCTACATCACTAGTGCAGATTTGCAGAAGCTGCAGGTCTGTTTGATGCAGTGCCAAGCAAGCTAATGCTAAGTTTGCAGGGAAGTTTTCAGGGAAGCATTTGCTTGGCACTGCATCAAACAAACCTGCAGCTTCTGCAAATCTGTTTCCTCCTCCTCGGATCTGTGCTTTTTCTTCTGCGCTGCGACGACCACTGCACTGACCCCCATTCTCAGACCTGTTCCTCCCTGAGTCGTGTGACTGTCCCTGCTCCAGTGCCCCCTCAGTAGAAGAATAATAGTCTGCCATGACTTACTCTATGGCTGCTGGACTGGACACCACTCAGATTCAGTCAGTCGGCTAGGCTTGGCTGGCTCCTTGGGCAACTTCCAGTTCCTTCTTCCTCCCCCACGTGAGGCCCGCGACTCACGCTGCTGGCTCTGCACATTTGCACAGAAGCCCAGCCCCTCCCTCAGAGATCACTCCGCAGCAGGAAGGGGGCGGCGCCGCGGCCTGGCCGGACGGAATACAGAGACCTACAGCCTAGGTGGAGAGACTGCAGTGCAGTCATCATCAAATAAAAAAAAAGTCTGCTGCGGCCACGAACCCTGCAAGCGCCGCTCGCGGACACCGATCCGATCCCCGCCCACAATGTTAGCAAACTGTATATGTGCGGGCAGAAGCCGGGACTCGGGGGAGCTTTCTTTTGTGGGGGGCGGCTTTTGCCTAGGCCAAGACACAGCACTGGTGGTGCCAAGTCATTGCAAGTCATTGCAAGTCAAATAGCCCAAGTCAAAGTCAAGTCGCAAGTCATTAGTGGCAAGTCAAAGTCAAGTCGAGTCATTTATTTAATTTTGTCAAGCAAGTCGCAAGTCCTCAAACAGGTGACTCGAGTCCGACTCGAGTCAAGTCATGTGACTCGAGTCCCCCACCTCTGCTAAATACTGGTGAAGGGATTATCATCTTTTCCTATTTTAATACTTTAAAGACTGTTGCTTTTTATTAGCACCGCATGTAGACTTTTTATGTTCACAATAGTTGCTTGGCCAAACCTCTGTATTCACAACCATTGTCTGCTGACGCCCAATGCTTCTCTTAACCCTTTCACTGGAAGAGCCCTTTTTTTTTTTTTTGCACATTTAGTACATGAAAATTAAAACCTACAAAAAAATGATATATTTTCTGAATGCAGAGACTTGTTCACAATATTTGCTCTTTGCCCACTGCATCCAGATGACGCCCAATGCTCCTCTAACCCTTTTGCTGGCAGAACCTTCATTCACAACCATTGACTGCTGCATCCAGGTGATGCCCAATGCTCCTTTTAACTCTTTAGTTCGCAGAGTCCCCCCCCCCACCCTTTATTTTTTGGACACATACTAAAATGCACATTTTATACATAAAAAAATAAAAAACCCTCAAAATTATATATTTACCGAAAGCAGAGACCTTGTCAAAAAAAAAGGTGGTATTAATGATTTTTTTATGTGCACAATATTTGCTCTTTGCCCGCTCTATTCACATGACACCCAATACTTCTCCTAACCCTTTTGTTGGCACAGCCCCCCCCCCCCCTTTTTTTTGTACACATACTAAATTGACTGAAAATGAAAAGTCCCTAAAAATTATATATTTTCTGAAAACATGGACCCTGTAGAATTAAATGGTGGTAGAAAATTTTTTTTTATGTCCATAATATTTGCTCTTTGCCCATTAAATCCAGATGACGCCCAATGCTCTCTTAACCCTTTCACTGCTAGAGCCATTTTATTTATTTATTTTTTTTTATTCTTTCTCACACATACTAAAATGCATGTTTTGTACATTGGATAATAAGAGTGCTGCGCAAATAAATTGTCCATTCAATAAATGTAGATAGGAGATGAGATCACCAGTGGATAGTCAAACGCCTAGGGTAAAATCAGAGGTGACTATAATCCCTTCACCATATAAGGATGGCCCCTCACCTGCAATCTTCGACCTGAAACATGTCACACAGCATAAAAACCATACACAAGGTAAGCTGGAACAGGCGATAATTACTTCTCATAAAGTGCTCCCAGTCTCATCAGATGGCATAGATGGAATATGTAAATAAAGCATAGACAATATAGTGCTCTCCGCATATACTTTAATGTTAAAATAAGAATAAAAGTAATGCACTCACAAATCCGAGCACTCAGAACCGAGTACCGGCTGGATGGCGTGTGATCGTATACAGGCTGACAGCCGCGGGTGACGTCATGCGCTCCTGGCCCCCGTACGCGTTACGTCCTGTGGGCAGGACTTCATCAGCGTGCGGCGGGATACGCAACGACGGCCCGCATTGTTGATAAGTAGTGTCATGGTGACCGATGCCCCAATCACAGCGCTGGTACAATTATCCAGAGGACGCGAGCCCGCACGTCACTCCAGCTACACCTACTAAATAATACAATTCAATAAAAAGATTAAACCGCTCAACCTCTCAAAGGATAAAGGGGCAGTGAATAATACAGATAATTCGTCACATCCCAGATAGAAGACTCTTATATGGCTATGAAGGGATTAGAGCCTAAGAATATCTCTGGAAAGAGAAACCCCCCACACACTAGAGAGGGAACCAGAGCTGGTTAATCATCCTTTACTTAAAGGGAAAGGTAAAGCAATTCGATTACTCTAAGTCGCTAAAAATCGCATAGACAAAGAACAACTAATACAAAATATGACAATCAAACCGCGGGTATCAACTGGATACGATCACACTTACATAACCCATTAAACATAAACACAAACAAAAAAACAAAAATTCAATGTAATAAATCAAAAATCATCTGAGAGAGCCCTTGCACACTGGGGCGGCGTCGGCGGTAAAACGCCGCTATTATTAGCGGCGTTTTACCGTCGGTATGCGGCCGCTAGCGGGGCGGTTTTACCCCCCGCTAGCGGCCGAGAAAGGGTTAAATACCACCGCAAAGCGCCTCTGCAGAGGCGCTTTGCCGGCGGCATAGCCGCGCCGTCCCATTGATTTCAATGGGCAGGAGCGGTAAAGGAGCGGTATACACACCGCTCCTTCACCGCTCCGAAGATGCTGCTGGCAGGACTTTTTTTACCGTCCTGCCAGCGCATCGCTCCAGTGTGCAAGCCCTCGGGGGTTTCACACTGGAATGAAAGCAGCGGCACTTTCGGGGCGGTTTGCAAGCGCTATTATTAGCGCAATAGTGCCTGCAAACCGCCCCAGTGTGCAAGGGCTCTTAGAAATAAAACAATTTAAATCAAAATCAACATTCATACCAGCCGGAGATAAGACCTTGGTCTCATAGATCCAGAAGGATTCTCTACGGCTAAGTTGTCGGATATAATGACCACCTCTCCAGTGGCGAGGGACCTTTTCAATCCCCCAGAATTTAAGGCATTTGGGGTCTCTATTGTGGCAAAGGCGAAAATGCCTGGACACACTGTGGGTTTTTACCCCCCGTTTGATGTTACTAATATGTTCGCCAACCCTAACGTGTAAAGCCCTTGAGGTGCGGCCCACATACTGGAGTCCACAATCGCACTCCAGAATGTAGACCACCCCCACCGACGAACAAGTAATAAGACCTTCAATTTGGTATTTTTTATGCGTGCTGTTTGAAACAAACTCTTTGCGCCTTTTAATATTCCTGCTGGCTTTCCTGCAAGTGGCACACTTACCACAAGCGTAAAAGCCAGGCAGAAAACCAAACAGCCTATTGGTTCCTATTTTAGGTGGATCGATAACTCCCGGAGCTAATCGATCACGTAAGGAGGGGGCTTTACGATATATAAACCGTGGGCGCTCTGGAAGTACAGGCCCCAAGGTACGATCACCTTTAAGGATAGGCCAGTGTTTAGCTATAATTTGTTCGAGTTTTTTATACTGGATATTGTAATCCAGTATAATACGGTAGCTAGTGGTAGCCTCTTCGCTTACGGGGGGTTTTATCCTATCTGCCACGATAGAATTCCTGTCAGTAGAAAGTACTTTAGAGATTTCGGAGTCAACCATGGTCTGCGTGTAACCTTTCTCTTTAAACCTAGTTGCCAAGATTTGAGATTGTGTTAGGAAGTCATCATCAGAGGTACAATTGCGACGTAAGCGGATGAATTGGCCTCGTGGAAAGTTACAGAGCCACGATTTATGATGACAACTAGTAAGTGGAATGTACGCATTCCTGTCCGTAGCTTTAAAATGATTCCTCGTTTGGAAACCTCCCTCTCCTTTGAATATTTCCAGGTCTAGAAATGTAATCTGTTGTTTATCTATGGTCCATGTCAACTCAATATTTTTATTATTTTCATTCAACTTATCCATGAAAATATGCAAACTAGCTAGGTCACCTTCCCTCACCATAATTACATCATCGATGTACCTTCAATAGCACAGTAATTCCGGTGGGGGATCATAAAAAATGGTATCTTCCTCCCAGTGGGCCATAAAAAGGTTAGCCACACTGGGAGCGAACATTGCCCCCCATGGCAACTCCTCGTGCCTGCAGGAAGTAGTCACCATTAAACCAAAAATAATTACTCAGTAAACAAAATTCCAAACCTTCCAATAAAAAGGAGATATGGTCTTTTGAGAGCTCAGTGGTGGTCAGAGCCCACCTCACAGAATCCAAGGCCTGTTTGTGGTCAATGATTGTATATAAAGACCCGACATCTGCAGTAATCAGAAAACAAGACGGAGTACATGGAAGACTGGACAGGATTTGCAAAATCTGTTTAGTATCACGCAAAAAAGCTTTAGTTTGAGTGACAAGTGGCTGGAGGAAGAAATCAAGGTACTGGCCTAGCCTTGAAGTGACGGAATCGATTCCGTTCACGATCGGGCGACCAATTTTAATTTTATACATTAAAATTAAAAAAATCTAAACTATATATATATTTGCTAAAGCAGCGTCCCTGTAGAATAAAATGGTAGTAACAACAATTTGTATGGAAATTGTGTAGCACTATATTATACCCAATCCCTAACATTCTTAGATTATCCGTACATTAATAATTAAATATTCAACAATATTAGCAATAATATCTATCTCGGAAAATATCTGTTTCACGAAAATATAAATTCAAACTATACAATAAAGTCTCTTAAATCAAAAAATAAAATGTGATCTACGTCTCTTCCACCAAAGTAATCCTTTCACAACATGTTCATTTTTTTCTTCATTCGTTTCTTCAAAATCAGATTTCTTTTTTGTGATTTAAGAGACTTTATATTTTGTTATACAGTAGTTGAAATATTATTATTTTTTTTTAAATATTTTTTACATGGATATTATTGGTATTATTGGTAAATATTTTATACATCATTTATGGATAAACACAGGATGTAAGGGATTGGCTATATTACTGTATATTCCTGCATAATTGATGTACTCATTCTTGTTGGTATTTGAGTGGATATATGTAGCAGCTGAATGAGAGGGGTGCTTTGTGCAATAGTGCAGAATGGTGATATATACTGATTATATATATATACGGTACACACACACATATATATATATATATATACACAGTGCCTTGCAAAAGTATTCACCCCCTCTGCTTTTTACCTATTTTGTTACATTACAGCCTTTAGTTCAATGTTTTTTTTAATCTGAATGATATGTGATGGATCAGAACACAATAGTCTAAGTTGGTGAAGTAAAATTAGAAAAAAATATACATAAAACTATTTTTCAGAAGTAAAAAACAGATAATTGTCATGTGCGTATGTATTCACTCCCTTTGTTATGAAGCCCATAAAAAGCTCTGGTGCAACCAATTACCTTCAGAAGTCATATAATTAGTGAAATGATGTCCACCTGTGTGCAATCTAAGTGTCACATGATCTGTCATTACATATACACACCTTTTTGAAAGGCCCCAGAGGCTGCAACACCTAAGCAAGAGGCACCACTAACCAAACACTGCCATGAAGACCAAGGAACTCTCCAAACAAGTAAGGGACAATGTTGTTGAGAAGTACAAGTCAGGGTTAGGTTATAAAAAAATATCCAAATCTTTGATGATCCCTAGGAGCACCATCAAATCTATCATAACCAAATGGAAAGAACATGGCACAACAGCAAACCTGCCAAGAGACGTCCGCACACCAAAACTCACAGACTGGGCAAGGAGGGCATTAATCAGAGAGGCAGCACAGAGACCTAAGGTAACCCTGGAGGAGCTGTAGAGTTCCACAGCAGAGACTGGAGTATCTGTACATAGGATGACAATAAGCCGTACGCTCCACAGAGTTGGGCTTTATGTGGTCAGAAGAAAGCCATTACTTTCAGCAAAGTACTTTTGGCCATCAAAGAAAACGCTATGTCTGACGCAAACCCAACACATCACATCACCCAAAGAACACCATCCCCACAGTGAAACATGGTGGTGGCAGCATCATGCAGTGGGGATGTTTTTCAGCAGTCGGGACTGGGAAACTGGTCAGAGTTGAGGGAAAGATGGATGGTGCTAAATACAGGGATATTCTTGAGCAAAACCTGTACCCCTCTGTGTGTGATCTGAGACTAGGATGGAGGTTCACCTTCCAGCAGGACAATGACCCCAAACACACTGCTAAATCAACACTTCAGTGGTTTAAGGGGAAACATGTAAATGGGTTGGAATGGCCTAGTCAAAGCCCAGACCTTAATCCAATAGAAAATCTGTGGTCAGACTTAAAGATTGCTGTTCACAAGCGCAAACCATCCAACTTGAAGGAGCTGAAACAGTTTTGCAAGGAGGAATGGGAAAAAATCCCAGTGGTAAGATGTGGCAAGCTCATAGAGACTTATCCAAGGCGACTTGGAGCTGTGATAGCCACAAAAGGTGGCTCTACATTGACTTTTTCTGTTATTTTGTCCTATTTGTTGTTTGCTTCGTAGTGATTAAAAAAAAAAATCTTCCAAGTTGTGGGCATGTTCTGCAAATTAAATGATGCAAATCCTCAAACAATCCATGTTAATTTAAGGTTGTAAAAAATGAAAAAATGCCAAGGGGGTGAATACTTTTGCAAGGCACTGTGTGTGTGTAAAAAAAAAAAAAATATATATATATATATATATATATATATATATATATATATATATATATATATATATATATATACATATATATATTCTATACAGTACATCTCATACAAATACAATATAATGGCTATATGTTGGTGGAAAATATAAAAGAAGAGGTTGTGTCGCATAGATAGATATCAAATAAATATATCAAGCTTCAAAATAGCCCGAAAGTCCTGCAAAGTGGCAAAATACTGCAATACCCAAAATTGTTCACAGGTGATGCTTTAAAAGCCTTTACAGCTCATAAATTTAGAGTTAGCCATGAATGCTGATGAATGCTATAGTTACAGAGCACCCGGAAAGTATTCACAGCTCTTTACTTTTTCCACATTTTGTTGTTACCGCTTTATTCCAAAATGGATTAAATTCATTATTTTCCTCAAAAATCTACAAACAATACCTCATAATGACAACATGAAAGAAGTTTGTTTGAAATCTTAGCAAATTTATTAAAAATTAAAAATTAAAAAATCTCATGTACATAATTATTCACAGCCTTTGCCATGACACTCAAAATTGAGCTCAGGTGCCTCCTGTTTCCATTGATCATCCTTGAGATGTTTCTACAACTTGATTGTAGTCCATCTATGGTAAATTCAGTTGATTGGACATGATTTGGAAAGGCACACACCTGTCTATATAAGGTCCGACAGTCGGCAGTGCATGTCAGAGCACAAACCAAGCCATGAAGTCCAAGGAATTATCTGTAGACCTTCGAGACAGGATTGTATCGAGGCACAGATCTGGGGAAGGGTACAGAAACATTTCTGTAGCGATGAGCACAGTGACCTCCATTGTCTATAAATGGAAGAAGTTTGGAACCACCAGGACTCTTCTTAGAGCAGACCGCCCGGCCACACTGAGCAATCGGGGGAGAAGGGCCTTAGTCAAGGAGGTGACCAAGAACCCGATGGTCACTCTGACAGAGCTCCAGCATTTCTCTGTGGAGAGAGAGGATAACTTTCCAGAAGAACAAACATCTCTGCAGCCCTCAACCAATCAGGCCTGCATGGTAGAGTGGCCAGACGGAAGCCACTCCTCAGGAAAAGGCACATGACGGCCCACCTGGAGTTTGCCAAAAGGCACCTAAAGGACTCTCTGGTCATGAGAAACAAAATTCTCTGGTCTGATGAAACAAAGATTGAACTCTTTGGCCTGAATGGCAAGCGTCATGTCTGGAGGAAACCAGTCACCACTCATCACCTGGCCAATACCATCCCTACAGTGAAGCATGGTGGTGGAAGCATCATGCTATGGGGATGTTTTTCAGCGATAGGAACTGGGAGACTAGTCAGGATGGAGGAAAACATGAATGCAGCAATGTACAGAGACATCCTTGATGAAAACCTGCTCCAGAGCACTCTGGACCTCAGACTGGGGCGAAGGTTCATCTTCCAACAGGACAACGACCCTAAGCACACAGCCAAGATAACAAAGGAGTGGCTACGGGGCAACTCTATGAATGTCCTTGAGTGGCCCAGGCAGAGCCCAGACTTGAACTCGATTGAACATCTCTGGAGAGATCTGAAAATGGCTGTGCACCAACGCTCCCCATCCAACCTGATGGAGCTTGAGAGGTCCTGCAAAGAAGAATGGGAGAAACTGCACAAAAATAGATGTGCCAAGCTTGTAGCATCATACTCAAAAACACTTGAGGCTGTAATTGGTGCCAAAGGTGCTTCAACAAAGTATTGAGCAAAGGCTGCGAATACATATGAACATGTGATTTTTTTCATTTTTTATTTTTAATAAATTTGCAAAGATTTCAAACAAACGTCTTTCAGGCTGTCATTATGGGGGATTGTTTGTAGAATTTGTAGGAAAATAATGAATTTTATCTATTTTGGAATAAGGCTGTAACATAACAAAATGTGGAAAAAGGAAAGCGCTGTGAATACTTGCACTGTATTATGCCGCGTACACATGACCGGACTTTACGGCAGACTTTGTCCGGTGGACTTTTAGACGGACTTTCCGACGGACTTTCCAAATGAACGGACTTGCCTACACACGATCAACCAAAGTCCGATGGATTCCTACGTGATGACGTACAACCGGACTAAAACAAGGAAGTTGATAGCCAGTAGCCAATAGCTGCCCTAGCGTAGTTTTTGTCCGTCGGACTAGCATACAGACGAGTGGACTTTTCGACCGGACTCGAGTCCGTCGGAAAGATTTGAAACATGTTTCAAATCTAAGTCCGACAAACTTTTGAGAAAAAAAAGTCCGCTGGAGTCCACACACGATCGAATTGTCCGGTGGACTCAGGTCCGCCGGACCAAGTATGCCGGAAAGTCCGCTTGTGTGTACTCGGCATTATTCTCACTGCTGTCCTTGGCAATATATGTGTCAATGCTGTTATTTTTGTACATACATGCAAATGTGTGTGGTGAATGTGGCAGCTTTTAATTTTTTTATTTTTTTTTTGTGAGGGTTATTTATTTCATTAAACTTTAATTTTTTTAAAACTTTTTTTTTTTATTTTAACTTACTGGTATTGCTATTACAGGGGGTCTAACAAGGCTCCCAGAAGGGATGGACAGGTAAACCTGGTGGTTTACAAAGACTACAAAAGTAATTGGAAAGTTGTAAAGTCACTTACAGTAGTTTTGTAAAGGCAAAACTTTTTTTATCTTTTTGGATGGAGTAACCCTTGTCAGTGTTTTCCTTCATCTGTGTCCCATTAGGGTTTACAAACACTTTAACCCCACCTTTCTTACCTTTATACTCCAGAGGAACCCTTGAAATAATTTTCTGGTCCCAGGAAGCTCCTGTTACGATTTGTCTATCGGGTACAATGCCACTTCGATTGGAGTTGGGCATTGGGAAGAATACCCCCTTACAGTGGTGCTCAGAATGTCACCTTTGCATTCATGTAACATTAGACGTGGCGTTGGACCTGGAACTATTCATACACCATCAGATGGGTGGAGAGTTAGCCAAAGCTCAAGGAACCCCTAACAGCCTCTGGAGGAACCCTAGGGTTTCACAGAACCCTGGTTGAGAATGACCGATTTAACCAGTTTAGCTCTGGCACCTGTACTCCTGCTATGAGAGCAGTTTTTACTTTTCTGCTATGGGCCTAATTCTTTGGCATTACTTAAAGCGGAACTTCTGCCCCATCTCTTCTGTCCCTTGTCCCAACCCTTCCCCTCCCCTCCCGCATCTACCTGGAACAGGTCACATGGCCCAGAAGGCTGCAGGATCATTCACAAAGCACCACCCAAGCTGGCACATGTGCAATGGGGGCTGGCTATGGTCCCTCAGATAGCCACAGCCAGGTCTTGTATCCAAGATGGTGGTGCCAGAAGCCCACAGTGGTAAGAAGAAGCAACTGCAGGAAGACAGTGCTGGATTCCAGGCACCTGGTTTTTGAGAGTCACCATCTTCAGTATTTGTAGCTGTTGACCTTCAAGGGAGAAAAATCGAGCTCAAGTTTCTATTGAAGAGGTTGCTTTCATTTGGGGATATTTTCTTGCAAAAATTATTTTCATTTTTATGCAATCCAAAAATAAAAAAGTAACAAAATCAAAAAGCCACAGCCATGATCCTGGTATAACCACTTTCTGACAGGACGTTTTTGCATCCATCAGTAAGTGGTTAAGTTAGTGGAGGGGGGTGTTCTATAGTCCTATCCTAGGGTGATAATGGTTCTCCTTCACAGATACAGTTTGGTAAGTGAGCCTTATTCCCCTAGGACAGGAAATGTGTTACTGGCAGGATCAACTGGATGGAGAAAAAAGGATCACTGAGTGAAAAAAAAGCCTGAAAAAATGAAAAACACCACATCTAATGCCGTGTACACACGGGCGGACTTTTCGGCATCAAAGGTCCGACAGCCTTTCCGACGGACTTTCGACGGACTTTTGACGGACTTCCGACGGACTTTCGAACGAATGGACTTGCCTACACATGATCACACCAAAGTCCGACGGATTCGTACGTGATGACGTACGACTGGACTAAAATAACAAAGTCGATAGCCAGTAGCCAATAGCTGCCCTAGCGACACTTTCTGTCCATCGGACTCTCACATATAGACAAACAGACTTCTTTTCGACCGGACTCAAATCCGTCGGAAAGATTTGAAACATGTTTCAAATCTAAAGTCCGTCTGATTTTCGACCGAAAAGGTCTGTCGGATGTCCGATGAAGCCCACACACGGTCGGATTGTCCGACGGATTCATTGGTCGAAAAAGTCCACCCGTGTTTACACGGCATAAGGACTGGCAAGCTGTAATAAATACAAATTTTGTATTTGGGCACTTACCTAGATACCCTTGGTGGGGTTAACCCAATAGTGTCCAAGTTACCTTATGGTGTTCAGGAAAAATGGCCATCACTTGGATAAAGGTACAAGGAAGAAATTAAACTTTCCTTTTCCTTCTTCTGTGAGTTCATTAAGAGAATTGCAGGTAATAAGAATGATCCAAGTTTCTCCTTTAGGGAGTCCAACCCTCTCAGTCCACCTTCTCCAAGGCCTACAAGCTCACAAATTTCACATAGAGACCACAGAGGTCCGGTGTATGTGAAAAAGGACTGATATTCTGATAGGCAATTAGCTAGAGGAGCTCATCAATGGCGGCCTCCTTTATTAGAGAGGGTTATAACATTTCTAATAATGATGATGATAGCAAAAGTTCTTATATGATGTCCAATAAAAATAAATTTATACATAGCTACATTTGGCTACAAATTCCAATGGAATCCTGTTTTCTTAGGCACGGGATTAAATTATAATGAAGCGCCATTGCATCTTAGCGGACACCAGGCAGCCTCCACGCTCTCGCTGTGAAGTTCGGAACCTCCTGTCCCTCTCATTGGATTATCCATCAGGAGGTCTTCCATCTCATTAGGCTTGTTCACACGCTCAAGCAACACGCAGGAATGGATAAAATGCAAAGCAGCAGATTATGTCCTGGAAACCCAAGTGACCCGAGGAGGAGAGCAAAAACATACGAGGCACAATATGTCTTGTCCCATTGTGTAAAGTCACAGGCACACGCTGTCCACATCGGGATAATGGAATATTTAGGGGGTGTCTATGAATACATTTTCCTAATCTTCAAAAGAAATAAAAAATCTATTTCAATAAAGCTAAGTGCCCAATAAATTATCAGCAATGTGACATTGAACTTAATTTTTTAAATAATTTTTTTGTTCATTTTTTATGCCTTTATATATATATATATATATATATATATATATATATATATATATATATATATATATATATATATCTATCTATCTATCTATCTATCTATCTATCTATCTATCTATCTATCTATCTATCTATCTATAGATAGATAGATAGATAGATAGATAGATAGATAGATAGATAGATATAGATATCTATATCTATATATATATATATATATATATATATATATATATATATATATATATATATATATATATATATAGATCTATAGATATATATATCTATAGATCTATATATATATATATATTTATTTTTTTCATGTTTTTGACTTTTTTTTGTAGAGTAACAACACTAACAAATGGACATTGATTGATGCATGTTCCTATTAAATATACATCAGGAATAGGAAAATTCCTTTTTTAGGACACTTCACAGAAATGTTGCTTACGTGACATAATTAAAAGGATGGCATATATTTTGGGCGCATGGACAAAGTCCACTTGAGCCCCAAACAGTAGGTGGCGCTGTATTATTTTAAACCTGGGTCACTGCGACATACGGTAATAGATAGTTTGTTAACATTTTCAGACATTTTTGTGACAATTTTGCACACAATTTTCCTGTTCCAATGTCACACTCTGCGCCACCAATAGTTTATCGGCCCCTCGCTGGTTTTGGAGGATTAAGGGCCCTTTTACACTGGCAGCTGGGGATGAAGTGGTAAAAATAGATGGCTGAGCCCCAGTGTTGCCTTCCCCCTTTAAGGAGTTTACAGGCATATGTTCTTACAGGCAGAAAAAAACCCCCCACCAAACTCATGTTTTTGACTGGAGCTTTCAAACAGAAAAGATGCCTAAGTGCCTAAAAATGAGCAAAAAAGCTCAAAAGAACTTGAAAAAGCTCATAGAAGCTTAAAGAAGCTCGAAAATGCAGAAGAAAAAAAAAGATAAAATGAGTTGGGGGGGGGGGGGGGTTGTGGAAAAAAACGCTTATGCTCAAAGAAGCTGAAAGAAGCTGGAAGAAGCTCAATAAAAACATGCAAAAGAGCACAAGCTTCTTCAAGCCCTTAGACAGAGAAATAAAAGCTCAAATGCCTGTAAAAGCAGCTTTTTTTTTTCTTAAGCCGCAGTGTGCATGAGCCCTAAACAGCCAGGGAACCCCGATAATCAACCAAGTGGAAGCACCACAATCCAAATGGGCCCCCCAGTTTTGTAAGAATTGACTGACCCCCCCAAAGACCCCCTGATCCACCTAACTGCTGTGACAATTTATTATTTTTTTTTTTATTAATACCTTCCCACAACCATTGACTTACAATGAACAGCAAGTCTAGGTGAGTTGGGAAACTTCCTCATCCCCTGAACTTACCTTAAAGTGGAGTTCCACCCAAAAGTGGAAGCTCTGCTTACCTGCTCCCCCCCCCTCCATTGCCACCTTTGGCACCTTTCAGGGGGGAGGGGGGACGGGTAAGCTGTTTTTGACAGGTAGCCTTTTCCACTTCTGGAAGACAGGGCTGTGGCGCTGTCCCTTGGAGGTTCGGCCCCCCTCCTCCTTCTTCCACCACCAGGCCAGTTAGCAAGCACCGTGCGCTTTGACAGTGGCAGCACCCGACAGCGGATCCAAAGTTCGGCTGGGGTGCCGACATCATGGGCTCCCTGGACAGGTAAGTGTCCATAGATTAAAAGTCAGCAGCTGTTCTATTCTATTCTATTCTATTCTATTCTATTCTATTCTGGTCTATAAGCAGCCTAAGTAGGAATCATAATCTTATTTAACTTTTATACGGCACTGTATTTATTGCAATATGTTTCCATTTTGAATTCAAATTCGTTTGTCGAATTCAAATTCAAATTCAAATTCATTTTCATATTCAAATTCAAATTTATTTTCAAATTCGAATTTCTTTTTTCGAATTCAAATTAATATTTGAAAATAACTAATATATGACAGAGAAAATTGAGTACTGTCCGTGATACTTTTTTATTTGCACTAACATACAATTTTTCAGGACAAGCTTTCGGGGTGTGTCCCCTTCTTCAAGGTCCAAGCAGTACTGATTCACAAATTTTTAAAAAATTAAAAATTTGTGAATCAGTACTGCTTGGACCTTAAAGAAGGGGACACACCCCGAAAGCTTGTCCTGAAAAATTGTATGTTAGTGCAAATAAAAAAAGTATCACGGACAGTACTCAATTTTCTCTGTCACAATTGCACTAATACGGCTACAATCAAATCTAATATATGAAACAATTCCAAATATATGGAAATAATTCCGAAAATGGATCATTCTAACATAAGAAATATGACAAAACTAAATGATCAACCTAAAGTATAACTAAAGGCAAAACTTTGTTTTTAGTTTTGGATAGAGTGCAGAGAGATTAGAGCCCCTGTCAGTTTATATTGCTGTCAGTGCCCCCATTAGGGAGATTCACCCTCTCTATTTGTCCTGTTTACCATTATCATTGAAAGTGATCGTAAAAGAAAATCCCACATTTTGGGTTGTCCTTGTAAAAGAGGGGACACTAGCTCTGGGGACCCGGGGGTTCCCAATGAATTCCCTTAATTTGCATTTCCTTTCACTTCATTTTTGGCTATGTAACAGGAAGTGAAGGTAAATCTCTGCAATGGGACACAGAGAGTGAAATAAAATCTGACAGGGGTTATAACCCTCCTTGCACTATCCAAAAAAAAAGGTTTTGCCTATAGTTCTACTTTAATGAACAAATCGGAATCAAAACAAAACACATTTTTCCATTGAACACATCTCTACTTTATTTCATTAAAAGTCATGGGGGCAATCCAAAGATTAGCCAACAGGTTTTGGGGATCCAACCCCCTTCCTTCTTCAACCTTCCTTCTTCATTAAGGCTTGAGAATGAAAACATTGTGAGGGCACTAGAAGTGAACTGGACCTTTATTGGTATTTCTTCTAATAATTACAAGGGTAGGTCTTGTCTGCAGCTGGTTTGGCAACCAAACCACTTCAGTTAACTTCTAGCAGGTTCACATTCTTTTCAATCTCAGGCTTCTTGGAGTCCCGAAACATGTTAGATATTCTTTGGCCTGTCCCTCTGACTTTTATAGGAAGAAAAAAAGTCATATCTGGACCTTTGATGTTCCTCTACAATGTACATTTTTGTTACATTACACTACAAGCCCAGAAGACCATGGAGATCCTCTGGGGTGTGGAAGCCGCCTGCCCAGAAACCAGGTCACTTACATCTGTATACTTTAAGATAGCAACATAAATAAGATAACCCTTATGGGTCCAGTGCAATTTTTCCACTTTTCTCAACTAACATCCACACTATCCCAAACAAGACAAAAATGTTTGGGTTTTAGATATACTTTAACTAGTTCTCCTTGTCTTGAACCATCACTTACCAGCTTGCTCCATTCACTGGTTTGTTTTTTACAGGTTGACTTCAGTGAACCTGAACCTCAGACCTTCCCTGCACTCGAACCATTAGACAGTGTTGAGATCCCCACAGCCTAATTGTTGGTCATTAACTCCCCGCCAGGTCATGTCAATCAGGGTCAGCAAAGAGCAAGTGGTCTCTCAGCTGGGCATTTAGGCATGACTAGGCAATCGAGTCCACTGGCCAGCTATTCAGCATTACAGGCGAGAGGCTCCGGCTCGCCTTCCTGATGGATAGCTAAACATGTTTCAGATGTGACAGGGCCTCAGTTCAAAGTCTGGTCTCCCTCTATCAGACATCTGATTAGGCAGGTCCTCTGCATGGGTCCCAATTTAACTCCGTTTCACGCCGAAGGATTCAAGCTGAGAAAGTTTTTTAAGCTAAGTGAGCAGGGGCCATTAAATTGTTTCCATGTACGTTTTATCATGCTGTCTTTTTCCTTCTGAAGCAACAGGAGCGTAGGTCATTACAGGGTTACCTGCCAGAGTTCATTAAAGTTTCAGAAAGCTTTGCGGGGCTGGCAAAGTAGAGGTCAGGCTCGATAGCAATATTTTGAAAAAATACATTTTAGGAACATTTTGAGCAGTTGTATCTGGTCAACAGACTGTGAAAAACCTTGTATATTATTAGTGTTCAGCTCTATTCCTCTAAACTTCTTAAATAGGGATGAATGACATTTGTAAAAAAAAAACTGTGAAAATCAAAAGATTTTGGTGAAATTTTGGTGAAATTTACCAAATTAAATTGTCTGGCAAAGCAGAAGTCAGGCTCGTTGATAGCAATTCTAGCACCCTCTAGTGTGTGTTATAAATAATATAGGTTATGTTAGAGTAGGTCAATTCTAGTTAGCTCAGAGCTAATCAGGATTAGCTGCACAATCTGAGTTAGGGTTCAGTGAGTCAGGGCTGGATGACTCATTGTGACAGCTCCTCTGGTGCCTCCCCCCTGTTTCTGGAACATTGGAGAATGTTCTAGAGCTAGTGGGTGGAGGTTAGGAGGAGCTGTCTTGAATATTTATGGAGCCTCAGCCAAGCCCCAGAGGCTGGCTGGAAGGGGGCTGAGGCCACTCTATAAATCAACAAGGTGGAAAATGGAGATACAGTGCTGAGTAGGCTGTCAGTGGCCTTCAGGGGTGCCCCCTAGTCAGGTGGGGGTGTCCTGCCTTGGGCCAGGGCTTGGGTGCTAAAAGGATCCTGCCATAGCATGGGAGGAAGCCCTTCCTTGAGGCACGGGAGGAAGAGAGGACAGCATGAGTAGATCAGCACTGCTGGTGCCTAACAATGGAGCGACTGCCACATGTAGCCAGTCTCCCTGAAGACAGTGGTGTGCTTAAGTCTTCATCCTTCCCTGGGAGATATCCTGAGAGTCAGTTGGGTGAGCTGGTGAGAGTCAACCGGTTGGGCTGGGAAAGTGTCAGTCTGGAGGACTGGTGTGGCTAGTGAAAGGGGCAGCTAAAGCCAGGTGGGTTGGCAGTGCCTGAAGAGGTGGTGCTGGGATCAGTAGCCACAGAAGAGTCATGTAAGCTGTCACTGTGATCTTTGCTACACTACAAGGGACTACGATTTCCTGCCTGTAAAGGGCCAGACGACGCGCTGACGTCACCCCCAAGCGAGCTGCTTTCCAGTAGGACGGGTTTGTCCGTGCTCCGGTGGCCACGGAGCCGGACTTAAGGCTGTTTTTCCATTGACAATTTGTAAGTGTACATCTGTATTTTTATCTTATTTCAATAAATGTAAGTGGTTTTACACTATGTGAGCCCTCTTATTTTTTGGTATCGATGCCCCGGGTCGTGGGAGTTGATGCTGACGAGACGACCTCTGGTGGACACCGCTGACAGTTCCCATTTAACTTTAAAGATCTCTGCTTGCTGTGATCCTCTGTGGTGGGGGATCATGGCCTTTTGGTAAGGAGTAACCCCTTCCATACCTGGTGGCGGACCCTCCCTTGTTATCACAGATTTTTATCTTCATCACTTGGACTTTTACGTTTATTGTTGGTGATTTGAATAACACTGAATTTGAATTTTTATAACACTGAATTGATGTTTTATTTTTATGGACTTTTTCACAACCCTTCACTGATGGTTTACCTTATGAACTTTTTCCCTTTTTTCTATTAAGTCTTGCATATTTATTTCATGATCAACATATGAATTTTTCTTCATTGCCAACTATTTATTATGTTTCATCAATATTAGCGCAACCTTTTATTATTTATTTTTTAAATCTAACTGAGAGCCTGTCGGATCTACTAACAGTGATTCAGCTAGAGCCAGCAAGCAAGTGTGTGCAGGAGGAGAGTAAAGGATACTGTATATAGACTGTATATAGACTATATATTGGAAGATGTCCCTGAAGTTGTTGCCAAAGTTTTGCTGAAGTCAAGTGGGCATCCCATTACCTCCCATCCCTATCCAAGTTATTAACCCTCAATAAATAACAAAAACAAAGCCACAGACTATTCTCTGATTTTGGCATGCCTGTGAAAATGCGGTGTGCCTGGCTGTGCAGGAGTGAGGGATCCAGTTCATCTGCAGCCCCTTAAGGGGTGCGATACACAATATTTTGAAAAAAAAGAAAAAAATCCTAGGAACATTTTGAGAAATTGTATATAGTGAACAGATTGTAGTAAACATTCTATATTATTAATGTGCAGCTCTGTTCCTCTAAACTTCTTAAATAGGGATGTATGAAGTGTAAAAACAATTCTATGAAAATCACAAGATTTTGGTGAAATTTTGATAAAATTTTGCCAAATGAAATCTACTAGAGTTATTTATGAGGGAGAATACAAGGTGTTTTTTGGTTGCTTTAAGTATGCCGTTGGCTTTAGCCCTTTAGCCCAAAGCAAATGTACCTGCCATATTTCATTAAAGTTTCATGACACTTTACGGGCCTGGATGAAGTGGAGGTCAGGCTCATTGATAGCAATATTACAAAAAAATGCTAGGAACATTGAGAAGTTTTATCTAGTCAATAGATGGTAGAAAACTTACTATATTGTTAGTGTTCAGCTCTATTCCTCTAAACTTCTTAAATAGGGATGAATGAAGTGTAAAATAAAATTCTGTGAAAATCACAAGATTTTGGTGAAATTTTGGTAAAATTTTGACAAATGAAATGTACTAGAGTTATTGATGAGGGAGAATATAAGGTGCTTTTTGGTTGTTTTAAATATGCCATTGGCTTTAGCCCTTTACCCCAAAGCCAATGTACCGTCAGGGTTCATTAAAGTTTAAGAAATCTTTGCGGGGCTGGCAAAACAGAGGTCAGCCTCGATAGCAATATTTTGAAAAAAAAAAAAATTCTAGGAAAATTTTGAGCAGTTGTATATAGTCAACAGACTGTAGAAAACGTTCTATATTATCAATGTTCAGCTCTATTCCTCTAAACTCTTTAAAAAGCCATTAATGAAACTTGTAAAAAAAAAAAAATTGGGAGAAATCGCAAGATTTTGGTGAAATTTTGATGAATTTTGCCAAATTAAATGTAATAGAGTTATTGAGGAGGGAGAATATAAGGTGATTTTTGGCTGTATTTAAGTATGCCGTCGGCTTTAGCCCTTTAGCCCAAAGCCAATGTACTTGCCATTTCATGAAACTTTACGGGGCTGGCAAAGCAGAGCTCAGGCTCATTGAGCATTAAGCAATATTTAAAAAAATAAAATAAATGCTAGGAACATTGAGAAGTTGTATCTAGTCAATAGATGGTAGACAACTTACTATATTGTTAGTGTTAAGCTCTATTCCTCTAAACAGGGCTGGTAAAGTGGAGGTCAATCTCGTTAATTGCAATATATATAAAAAAAAAAAATTCTAGGAACATTTTGAGAAGTTACATTTAGTAAACAGACTGTAGAAAACGTATTATATATGAAAGTTCAGTTCTATTCCTCTAAACTAAGCTACGTAGCTGCCATAACCCTGGTATCATTATTTATTGTGGGCGATTCTCTACAAGATAAACGTGGTCACATGGCCAGATTCACTACAGGAATCACTTTTATAGGTGGCCGGAGAGTTGCCCCCCTCCCGCCGTCTTCCTGGTAATTTCTGAGCTTACCAGAGCCGTTTGTACACCCGGGAAGTGATCCGGTGCAGCCGATGACTAAGCAGGAATTCGAGTGAGCGTAAGATGGCACACACTATGCTCTATGCCCTTGGAGGACTGGAGCAACCTCTGATGTCACTTCTGGTTCTCGGGCATAAACATTTTTTTTTTTTAAGTGTAAATTACAATTTTTTTTTGTTTTTAAAAGTTAATGAGAGATCTGGGGTCTTTTTGACCCCAGATCTCTCAATAAAGAGGACCTGTCATGCTTGTTTCTATTACAAGGGTAAAAATGTTTACATTCCTTATATTAGGAATAAAAGTGATTAAAAAAATAAATAAAAGAGAAGATGTAAAAATAAAATAAAGAAGTAAAATAAATAAGAGAAAAAAAAGTGAAGCGCCTCATCCCTCCGTGCTCGTGCGTAGAAGCAAACACATACACAAGTCGGGCCCGCACGTAAACAGTGTTCAAACCACACATGTGAGGTATCACCACGATCATTAGAGCGAGAGAAATAATTCTAGTGCTATACCTCCTCTGTAACTCTAAACTGGTAACCTGTAAAAAAAAAAAGAAGTTTAAAGCCTCGCCTATGGAGATTTTTAAGTACGGTACTTCGTTGCCATTCCACGAGTGTGCGCAATTTTAAAGCATGACATGTTGGGTATCTATTTACTCGGTGTAACATCATCTTTTACATTATACAAAAAAATTGGGGTAATTATTGTGTTTTGTTTTTAATTAATTAAAGTGTATTTTTTCCAAACGAAATTGTGTTTGAAAGACTGCTGCGCAATTACCGTGTGACATAAAAAATTGTAAAAACCGCCATTTTATTCTCTAGGGTCTCTGCTAAAAAAATATAAAAATATATATATAATGTATAAATGTATATATATATATATATATATATATATATATATATATATATACATATACAACAATGTTTAGGGGTTTTAAGTAATATTCCAGCAAAAAAATGCTAATTGAAATTTGTAAACAAAAAGTTCCAGAAAAGGCTTTTGTTGAGAAAAAAATATTCCCCTCTGGATTTTAACAAACTTTGTTGCAGATTCCATCCTTTTGTTATTCTGAAGAAATCCCTGTCTTTTTGTCTGTGTCCAATGTGTGAATCTGTATGGGAGTGATATTATAATTATCAATCAGCTGCTGCACCTGCAGGGCACAATTGACGAAAATTGCAGGGTCTGCATCCCTTTAGACATGATTTTCTATTAGGTGTATCTTACCAAAAATGAAATTTTTGTTGCAGAGGAAGCCTTGCATCTCAGTGCAGACTTCTGGGAAAATCAGTCAATCACACAAGCAGGAAATTATGTTTCTGAGTGGCGTTCTGTATACATTCTGTGTACAGAACAACTCCAGGCTGCCATATAGCATTTTACAGAAAATGACAGCGGCTGCAGATTGAAAAGGAAAGGTAATTTTTAACAACATTCGATTACAACATGATTTGTGTCTCAATTGTATACAATATATTATTTTCTATTATTTGCTATTTTTTGTCCTATGAAAGTGGAGTTACCCTTTAATCACTTGCTTAATGGGCACTCTCACCCCCTTCCTGCCCAGACCAACGTTTCAGCCTTTTGGCTAAGATCAAGTGTAGTATCTGTTCTTATCAGTTGCCAGGAGGTGGCGCTTGCTTCTGTCCCTGATCTACGGCGAGGTGGTATCAGGGATGGCGGAGGCTGTGCAAAACCTGCTGGTGTAAAGGTAACCTGGAGCGGTTCGTAGCTGAAAGAGAAGCCTTCTGATGGAGATGGAGAACCATTGGGTCTGGCCAGAGGGTCGGTTTTCTGGCCTTCTGGCCTAGATTGGGGTAGCTCTAGCTTCTGTCAGTTTTTCGGGAGAGAACACTGGCTCCCCTTTCCCACCGGAGGAGCGGTTAGTATTTCCCGAATGTAATTAGGTAGGAGGGATGGGAGCGACAGTGAGGCTTGATGGTAAAGGGCTCTCACCAAGCTTCCAGAACTTTAGGCCTTCCTGGCTTGGGTGGGGGCTGCTGTGGTCTAGGTTGGGGGTCAGGGTTGCATGAAAAGCCAGTGGTGAATGTGCCCCTGAAGTGGCAGTTCAGGGGTGCCGTACAGTCACAGTGTTTTGGCACTTGATTTATGGCACCGAGGTCACTTCACCACAACACACGTGTTTCGCACCTGCCTCTAGGGCCGAGCCTTTTAGCTAGGACCAGGGGAAATGTTTTATTCCTGGCCGGAGGGCCGGCCATTGTATTACACAATGGTCACTTTTCACTCTCTCCCACTTCCTTCTCCCCCACTTTCTTTTTAATAATTGCCCCTTGTTTGTCACTTTTTTGTATCCTTTTGTTTGGTGTATACACGTTTTGTCACAGTGTGATGAGTAGCTCATCCAGGTTTACTTTTCTATTTTCAATATAGGTGAATACATCCATATTGCGCGAAATTTATCCAAATACCATGAGTAGGGTGTGGGCCCTCGGGCCTACTCTGAAAGTCTTGGGAGGGGGTGGACATAGGTCTTCTTGGTTCATCCTCTCTCATGGGGTCTCCCTTCGGGGGAGTCCCACCTAGTACTTGGGTGGGTTTGTTTCGGCAGACCTTCCAGAGAACGGGGGTCCGTCTGGTTGCGGCCAGAAGGACCCATGTGAAGTACCTCAGTCCCCATCTGGAGCCTAATGCCCCGGGGGATCAGGGTAAGGTCCTTCCCTAGTGAAGGATCAGTGTAACACCCGTTGCACGTTTTTGTGTTTCACTCTTTATGTGTGTGCACTTTTTTTGGCACCGGGTGGAAGTTTTTGGTTGTGTTTTGCACTCCACTGGCTTTTCAAAAAAAAAAAAAAATATGACCACAGGGATGTGCGGCTTACAGGGATCACCCCCTTTTCCTTGCATCCCATGCCCGCACCCCTAACAGCAGATGCAAAGGATCCACACACACCCCGCAGCGATAGAGCCTGAGCGGTACACCAAGGTGTAATAGGTCGCAGTGAAAACTAGACTCCTTAAAGGGCCGGTAGGCGGGGGCTCTAAAGGGTTAAAGTATTTCCAAAGGTTTTTCACATCAATTCATTCTTTGCATTAAATGCCCCGTTAACAGTTCTTCCCACCCCCATCCCTAAACACTTACCTGGTTCCATGTCACTGCTCCGGCGCTGTCTCTGGCTCCAGCACCGATCCCCTAGGACAGTAGAACCATAGGCTTCTGCTGCTGTTAGTCAAACGCCTTTGAGGAGGAGGGGGCGTGGCTTACTGGCGCTGTGTGTGTCTATGGACGCACACAACCCAGCTCAGGAGCGAGTGCGCACGGGTGCCTCTATAGCACCCATCTTATTAAACCGCCACCCTGAGCATCGAGGTGTGGACAAAGCTGGCAGGGTACTTCCAGAAGAGGAGATAAAGGACCGCTCTGTGCAATAGTATTGCACAGAGCAGGCAATCATTATTACAAAACAAAGAAAAAAAAAACAAAGAAAAAAAAAAACAAAGAAAAAAAAACGACCTTTAGTATCTTTGTAATGGTGGCCATACACACTTTCGATCTGGCCAATGTGCAATTAGATCAAAATGATCAAATCGGCAAACCCATACCTATATCCTCACTTCAGATCAGATTCAATCAAACCGACCCGATCGGCCAGGGAGGAAATTATGGATCAGTTTGCATCAGTCAGCAACACTGAGGTACATTGTTTACGAACTCAAGCGTATTTCGATTGATTAAATTATGACATTACATGGTGGAAACAGAGATACGATTAATAACATAAGATTGCGAGATTTGATTGTGTCTTAAATATTGATCCCAATCAACTTCCCAGTATATGGCATATCAAACGAATGGTTTATCGACTATAGAGAGAATAGTTGTATTAGAAAGTAAATCAATCATCTATTAAACTGAACATAGATGCTTGTCAGCACTTTGAAAAAATCAGCCAGCCATTAGAAAAAATCAGTCATCTCTTCATTTATGTATTCTAATCTAAACAACGACTAATGACCTATAAATCAATGTTTTTTTATTTTTTTTCCCTAATAATTCGCCCTCTAGTGATAAAATGGTGACATTACACTGTAGAAATGTCTAATCGAGTAACAACATATACAGTACGTAGTGTGTAATATGTTAGATATCTGCAAAATTTGAGTTCACAGCAAATAAGGAGACGGGGAGGGGGAATCACTCTGTAGAGTGGTAGATATGGCGGTTGATCTACTAAAGAAGTCAAATTTTCAAAAAGTGAATTTTCACATAGCTTAGTAGATGAGGTGAAGCAATGCTGACTTTAATCATCCAATCTTGTGTGAGAAAAGACCTGCTATTTTAAATTCAGCATGTTTGGGTATTGCAAGTGGGCACAGCTTCACCGTATTTACTAAGCAACGTGGAATACTATATTCTTTTAGTAGAACAACCTTTTGGGTTTGATTTATTAAAGGCAGAGTGGGCACTAGTGGCGGCAGCTCCATTAGGGGTGCAGGGGCGCCACATCCCTAATCCATGTGCCCAGCTCATAATCTACATGCAGGGAGCCGGACGCATGGATTTCAATGTTTTTTTTTTTTTTTTAAGAAGCACATGATTGGAGCCTGAGGCTCTAATAGGCTTAAAAAATGGATGAGCCCTGAGTCCACCCAGTTATGTGACAATAGAGAATTAATATTTGCTATTGTCTGCCTGCTTCTCCTCCCGGACAATCAGGAAGCGGGTGTCAAGACCCGAATGGCCAAGAGGAGAAGCAACTGTATCGGTTGCCAAGGAGAAAGAGACGCAGGGGGAAGTCAATGAGGAGGAGATGCAGGGGGAACCCGCCGAGGAGAAAGAGACGCAGTGGGAAGCCGCCGAGGAGGAGGAGATGCAGGGGGAAGCCTCCGAGGAAGAGGAGGAGACACTGGGGAAGCCGCCAAGGACGCGCAAGGGGAAGCCTTCGAGGAGGAGGAGGAGACGCAGGGGGAAGCTGCCGAGGAGGAAGGAAAACAGGGGGAAACCACCGAGGAGGAGGAGATACGGAGAAGCCGACGAGGAGGAGGAGATGCAGGGGAAGCCGCCGAGGAGGAGACACATGGGAAAGCCTCAGAGGAAGAGGAGGAGAGGCAGGGGGAAGCCCCCAAGAAGGAGAGGCAGGGTTAAACTGCTGAGGGGGAGGAGATGCAGGGGGGAAGCTGCCGAGGAAGAAGAGATACAGAGGAAAGCTGTCGAGGAGGAGGAGACACAGGGGGAAGCCGCCGAGGAGGAAGAGACACAGGGGGAAGCTGCCGAGGAGGAAGTGACACAGGGGGAAGCTGCCAAGAAGGAGGAGGAGACACAGGGGGAACCCGCTGAGGAGGAAGAGACACAGGGGGAAGCTGCCAAGAAGGAGGAGGAGACACAGGGGGAACCCGCCGAGGAGGAAGAGACACAGGGGGAAGCTGCCAAGAAGGAGGAGGAGACACAGGGGGAACCCGCCGAGGAGGAAGAGAGACAGGGGGAAGCTGCCGAGGAGGAGGAGACACAGGGGGAAGCCGTTGAGGAGGAAGAGACACAGGAGGAAGCTGCCGAGGAGGAGGAGGAGGAGGAGACACAGGGAGAAGCCACCGAGGAGGAAGTGACACAGGGGGAAGCTGCCGAGGAGGAGGAGACACAGGGGGAAGCTGCAGAGGAGGAGGAGTCACAGGGGGAAGTTGCAGAGGAGGAGGAGATGCAGGGGGAAGCCACCAAGGAGGAAGAAACACAGGGGGAAGCCACCGAGCAGGAGATGTATGGGAGGCCGTCAAGGAAGAAGAGACGCAGGGGGAAGCTTCCAAGGAGGAGACAAAGGGGGAAGCCTCTGAGGAGGAGGAGACGCAGGGGGAAGCTGCAGAGGAGGAGGAGTCACAGGGGGAAGCCGCAGAGGAGGAGGAGACGCAGGGGGAAGCCACCAAGGAAGAAGAAACACAGGGGGAAGCTGCAGAGGAGGAGATGTAGGGGGAAGCCGTCGAGGAAGAAGAGACGCAGGGGGAAGCTGCAGAGGAGACGAAGGGGGAAGCCTTCGAGGAGGAGGAGACACAGGGGGAAGCCTCCGAGGAGGAAGAGACACAGGGGGAAGCCTCCGAGGAGGAAGAGACGCAGGGAGAAGCCCCTGAGGAGGAGGAGATGCAGGGAAAGCCTCCAAAGCTGCTGGCAACCTAGATGGGGTAAGTGCGGGGTTGGTGGGCGGACAGGTGAGCGACGGGGGGGACTTTGATGGACCGACTGAACAGATGGGGGAGGGGTGGTTTGTCCCCCTCCCACCCAAAATATGAAGCACCAGCCGCCACTGGTGGGCACTTTGCAAGTGTATTTGCACTCTGCAAGGGCATTTGCTCCAGATTTTTGTAAATGAGGTGAAGCTTCACTTTGCAACGAATACCCAATCACATGTAAGAAGGAAAAAAAAAACATTTTTACTTACACATGATTGGATGATGGAAGTCAGCAGAGCTTCCCTCATTAACTAAGCTCTGTAGCAACTACCTATGCAGAGTGCACAGTCTTTTTGCCTTTAGTAAATCAACCCCAGTGTGTCAGCTTTTGTTTTCAGCTTTTTCAATTGGGTTTTGACAATGAAACCTTGAAGCTGATTGGTTACTATGCAGAGCTGAATCAGATTCTGTGGGCACCAATTTTAGTAAATCTCCCCCCATGCGGTTCCCTACAAACCTTTATCCTGGGTCACTGTCAAGATTTGGGGTTTCTTCAAACCTCGTTGCAACACCCAAATGTTGTAGTCTTAGGGGTGTGTAGCGGTATCCCCGCAAGGGCTGCTGAGAATTGTGGTGTGCCTGTCACCCTGCCCAGCCCTGCATTCACACTCAGGTGTTTTGTCACATTTGGCGACCCATCACATTTGGCTACCTGCTGGACTGCGCATGCGCGACACCGCCATATGCGTTCCAACACTGTGGCGATCTGTGCTTGCGCAGAATTTTATGGCCACACCCCTGAGTCCAGGTTCAAGCCCCACCATCCAAGTGGACATAGAGTTAGATTATAATTATGCCGAGCAAAGCGAGGTCGTGCCCGATGCGTGGCGAGTGAAGAGAGCCCACGGAGGGGCCCTGTGGCAAAATGGTGTCTTACAACAGTGTTGGAACGCATATGGTGGCGTTGCGCATGCACACTCCAGCGGGTAGCCAAATGTGATGGGTCGCCATATGTGACGAAACACAGGCACTCCGAGACATAAAGCAGTCAGTGAACTTTGTTTTTTTGTTTATTGAGGGATATAACTTGGATGGGAATGGGAAAGATGGGATGCCCACCATGGATCAATAGAACAACGATTGGTTTTGGGACAACTATGTACATTCCCTGTACATACTCCTTCAAATTCCTCCTGCACATCACTTGCTTGAAGCTCATTACTCACTCCACCAGCACATCTCTTGCTGCAGACTGTTATTCCTAGTCAACTCCAGACAATCACTTGATTCTCCAGGAACAGCTAGCACTATTTGTTTGGTTAGGTCTGACAAATGAATGCCCTTTTGTAGGCTAGGTCCGCGGGCCCCCAATGATGTAGCATGAAAGTCCTTGTGCTATCTGCCCTAACTATACTATACTATACTGATCCCAGTTAGCCCTCTTCAGGCCCTGCCAGCCCTCCCGGCTGCAACTGACTCCTTCCACTGCCCCTTTCCACCACAGTCCACACTTCTGGTTCTGCACCCATCTCAGACTGCAAGCTCCCAGTCCTCTCAGGAGTACCTCCCCAGTCCTCCTGACTGTTCCTCACTCACCAGCCCTCCTGGCTGCAACCAGTTGTCCTCCCTGAAGTCTCTTAGCAGTGCTCTCTCCCACTGTCCTTGCCTTGCTCTCTCTTGTGCCTCCGGTCCGGTCCAGGACCTTTTCAAGTGTTCCTGAAGATGGTCCCGACTGCACCCAAGCCCAGGCCCAAGGTCACCCCCCCTCCCTCCCAGACTGGGGAGCGAAAGGCCCCGACAGCCTCCACACTCTCTAACTCCAGCTCTTCCACCCGACAACTGCTCCCCAGTTGGGCTGACCCCAGGAATTTAAGGAGGCCTGCCCCTACCATTCCAGGTTGGGGATTGGTCAGGGCTCCCAAAACACTCCAGACAGCTCCACCTCTAGTTGAAGGCGTCCAATGTGCTCTCACACCAAATCAAAGAACATGCTATGCAAAAGGAAGGCAGCCACACTAATTTATACCTAGCCTTTGCAATAGGGTGCACATGAAAGGGCAACACACATCCCAAACAAATACAAATTTCCCATCACATCTACCAGCTAGCTTCCAAACAAACAAAATTGTTGCTGTCTAACAAGTCACGTTAAAAAAAGAGGGTTTTGTTACACACATTTGTAAAGATAAATGTGGAAGCCGCAGTGCCCACATCAAGGTTCCTCTGTTTAACACAGTCCTAACTCTATAATTTTGAGAGTCTCCACGTTGGAGCATATATAGCAGTGGATAAATCAATTGCCCTTTAACATCCAGGAACGGTGATTGGTGCTGCTGTTCAAAATGCGTGACCGGTTCTTGAGCATCTAGGAGATGTGGGTGCACAGCCATTACCTGGGGAAAGCACTTTTAGCCACCAGTTCAGGCTGGGAGCGATTAGTGTTTTAGTGACAAAGGGTCCATCAATGGCATTGGCTGGGAAGTTTCATGGGTGAGCACGCTCACCATATGGGCTCCCAATTTTATGGGCCTCAGGGTGTTAGACAGGATCCCCAATGGACTAGCCTTGAAACCACTGGGAAGTTGAGGCCTTGTGAGCAAAGTATAGGTAGAGATTTCTGAACAGGCTTAGGGCTAAGGTACTAAGGATCTGAATGTGTGTAGCCCCTGTAAAGGCTCTGGGCCCCCGCCCAGGATAGGCTTAACAGCCCAGGTGCCAGTAGGCTCCCTTACTTATTAATAAATAAAAGGAAATTCTCTCTTAGGCTAGGTTCAGGTGTTGGGGGACAAACAGGACACTTGGCATGTGGTTCATGCAAGCACCCCACCAACGATCTGTCTGATAGTACATACTGAGATGAACACCCTATGAATCACACAACTCTAATACCGCGTACATACGGTCGGAATTTCCGATAACATATGTTCGATGTGAGCTTGTTGTCGGAAATTCCCACCGTGTGTAGGCTTCATCGGACATTTGCTGTCGGAACTTCCGACAACAAAAATTTGAGAGCTGGATTTCAAATTTTCCAACAACAAAATCCATTGTCGTAAATTCTGAGCGTGTGTAGACAATTCCGACGCACAAAATTCCACGCATGCTCGGAATCATGCAGAAGAGCCTCACTGGCTATTAAACTTCTTTTTTCTCAGCTCCTCGTACGTGTTGTACGTCACCGCGTTCTTGACGTTCGGAATTTCCGACAACATTTGTGCGACCGTGTGTATGCGAGACAAGTTTGAGCCAACATCCATCGGAAATAAATCCACGGTTTGGTTGTTGGAAATTCCGATTGTGTGTACGCGGCATAAGCTGTGAGACTTGTTAGGTTGCCACCAGTCACCTCCCTGTTTCCACTTGCACCCCATCTTGGGCTTGACTGTGTTAGCAGCCAAACAAAGCAATCGTACTGTTGTACTGTTGGCTCCTGGAGGCAAACATCGTTGATTTTAGTCTGAATACAAGATAGTCCCTTTCCAAAAATCCTATTCTGGCTTTGGCTTGTGTTTGCCAAAAGTTTGAATCAAAAAACGTAAAGCTCTCATTCACAAAATCCACTTCATTTTAGAGGGTGCTTTCGCCGGTGCCAGGAAAGCTTTTTGTGAACTCACTGGCTTCATATTCAGTTATTGAAGCCATTTGTTTTGAGCCGTTTATTCTTAAGGCAGGGAAAATCATATAGACCGGCCCTGCAACGATGTCTAAATAGAGCGAGCCTCCGGACCAAACTTCTGAATTGTATTATCAAAAACAAATCATTGCACACTCATGTAGAAGGACACAATGTGAAAATGACTGGTTTTTGAAAGTAGTAAATATCTGGGAAAGCAATATCGCTGAGAGCGGAGAGTCTATGCAATATCTTTTTTTTTTATGTTAGTCGTTAGTTCAGCCTTGGGAGCTGGGCATTGATAGTTATTGGTGCAGAGCTCCTACCACTGACATCAATGACCATCCCTAAGGCCTTCATCATACGTAACCACCCCCATCTTCTTGTAACCATATTCCTAGTACTGAATACTGTCATAATCCTAACAATAACCTCCCTTCTAGAACCCCCTTTTTGAGAACTCACCTGTTCGGTTATTGAAGCCATTTGTTTTGAGACGCTTATTCTTAATGCAAGGAAAATCATATAGACTGGCCCTGCAACGATGTCTAAATAGAGCAAGCCTCTGGACCAAGCTTCCGAATTGTGTTATCAAACACAAATCATTGCACACTCATGTAGAAGGATACAATATGAAAATGTGACTTTTTATTGAAACTGAAGAAAGCACACAATCAAATCCAAAGAATATTTCAATTTCAATAAATACTCAAGCACAACCTAGACTAAAATCTCCACGATAAACTAGAACAACTACGTACTGAACTCAAGAGCTGCAAAGTCCCTAAGATGGTCTCACCATAGATTCTTTATGTGAGGAGACAAACCAGGGTCTCTTTTTGCCAACATACTTAACCCTAAGACCCACTTTTAAGCTCTATCTAGACTTAAAGTGGAACTAAACTGCATCTGAGCACCACAAACCAAAAACCCTATTTAATTCATTTTTATTATTCAAAGCAAACTCCCCCCATCCATCCATGTCTCCATGCTTTATTTTGTTGGGAAATTTGAAAGACACCCCCCCTAGCATTTCTGCCCGTGGCCATCTTAAGGGCAGATGATTCACGTAGCATTTACTTCCTGAAATCTATCTTCCCGTAGCCTCCCTGGCGGTTTTCCCAAGTGTGGCTCGGGATTAAAATTCAGGACCATTAGCGGTAACCCCGAGCCACACTCGGGATTACATCGCAGGATCCTGGAGTCTCCTTACTTACCTTGTCCCCGGGATCCTGCGATGTCCCCCGCAGTGTCCGAGGGCTCCGTCCTCCTCCGAAGCCTCTCCTTGCCAGGCTCCTTTCCCTGCGAGCGTCGCGACGCACGGGGGCGGAGCCTGGCGGCAAATTTAAAAAAAAAGTAAAAATCATAACACATACAGTACTGTAATCTTACAGATTACAGTACTGTATGAAATGATTTCACATCCCTTTTGTCCCCAGTGCTTTGGCCCATGCCCTGCATGCAGTTTTACATGATATACACTGTTCTTTCTGCCTGGAAACTGGAGGTTGTCCATAGCAACCAAAAAGTGTCCCTTTATGTCAAAAGTGGCTTTAGACCAGCTAGAAAACAGCGATAGTAAATTAGAACACTTGCAGAATTGAGCGATAGTGAATCGTGGGGAAATTTATTTTATTACTATTTATTTTTATTTTTTTTAATTATTTATTTTTATTTATTATATTATAATTTATGTTTTTGTGTTTCAAACTTTATCATACCCGGGATATCTACTAGACTCTGGTTTGGACAGATTTAAGTGTGTTATTGTTAAGATTTACAGACCTACAATATAAAACGCCAAATTTCCATGCAAAATAATTGTACCGCTTTCAGCACCTAAAATCCGAAATAATCATACCGCCAGGGGGGTTAACTCGGACATGCAGACAGAAGGGTGTGCTTACCTCCTCCCCTTCCGAAGACTCCTAGGATGTATGACATAATTTGCCTAGGCCAGAAACCAACTGATAAAACAAGTACATACAATATACTTTTCTATCTATTTAGCAATGCTAGGCCATAAGGATTTAAAATAGTGATGATTGGGAGAGTGAAGTTCCACTTTAAACTTAGGAATGGTCCCCTATTCCAAAATCGGCATCTTACAAGAGTTCCATCATTATTAGAGTAACATACAGTATATCAGAATCCCCTTTTTAATATTCTGGTCGCACATACTGTAGACACATACAGTTTTTTCAGGACCTAAACCTTCCAACTCCAGATCTATAACACGAAGACCTTATGGGATAATCGTTTATGACAAAAAAAAAGCCACAAGGTTTTCAGAACTCTTAAAACCTATAAAAATCACCTGGCCCTGATGGGATTTTGAATGGTTATTATGAGAAATTGTCAAACCTACCGATCTTTTATTAGCGTCATACTCAAATTTAGTAAAGATTCCTCAGATGTAGCCAATTACATTACACGTATGCTTAAATAACTGCAATCTGAAGATTCTCAGGAAAACTCATGCTTTATGGCCAGTGGCAGCCCGTGCATTGTGGGCACATGGGCGCCACCCCCCCCTAACACTGCCGCCGCCCTCCCTATCTATGCGCCCGGCCCCTTTCAGGATGCCGGGCGCATGAATTACAATTGCGGGGATAGGCGGGGGGTGTGTCATTTGAAGCACCTGATTAGAGCCAGAGGCTCTAATAGGCTTCAAAATAGGGTGGGCTCGGGGAGCAGAGAGTGCACCCTGATCCCACCCAGTTGTGTGACACCAGCGAATGAATATTCGATATTCTGCCACATTCTCCTCTTGGCCAATCAGGAAGCCCCTATTGGCCAGGGAGTCTTATGACTCCCTGGCCAATCGTATCTCAGGACACACTTCTGGGTTCCAATCGGTCGGAAGGAGAATGTCTGTGTCCGCGACCAGCTCTTCCTTCTCCCTGTCTCCGTGTCTCCTCCATGCCTCCACTAGATAAGGTGATCACCGCTGCCTGTGTCTCCCGCGGGGGGGGGGTTGGTGCTGCGGGGGTCATTGCCACTGCCTGTGTCTCGGGGGGGGGGAGGTGGGGTTGTTGCTGCTGTGCTGCTCTGGGGGTTATTGCCACTACCTGTGTCTCCCGCGGAGGGGGGGTAGCGTTGGTTGTGCCGCCCCCCCAAAAAATAGTAACCACCAGCCGCCACTGTTTACGGCTAAACTCATTCTTAGAAAACATATACATATCTATATATTTTTTGTAATATGGGGGGATGTCTAGCTCAGTGGTAGATACATTTTTCAGTGAGTTAACAGCAAACAGGATCTTCAGTCTTAGGTCATGGTAGCCAACGTTTATTAAATGGAAGGAAATTAAAGTTCATACACATGTGGATTGCTCACACAGAGGTTCTTCTCTAGCAGAAATACATCAAATGAAAAATGTTAAGCCCTCAAGCCTCGGTTTCAGTACCATACTGTGCAGGCCCACTCCTGGCCCCTAGGAAGGGGTTCTCCTGACCCTCGATGCTTTGTCACTCCTCTGAGACTACGGTTTCTTCTGGTCCCCAGGACTCTCTCTCCCAGTTTTCTCAGCTCTGGTCTCCCAGACTTTCTCAGCTAGCCCAACTCTCTCAGTTCACTGACCTGGAAACTCTCCCACATGGAGTGCTGTCTCAAGGCTATTGCCTTGGTTCCGAAACAGGAGCACACTTCTCTCCTGGCTGCAGCCACTGCTCCAACTCCTACTCCACCTCCCCTGAGCTATGCTCAGATCTGCCTTATATGGAGTGTGTGCTCTTGGACACACTCACAACCTGCAGAATTTCTGGAAAACCTGGACACAAGAGTGAAGACTCCATCCCACCCGATGCTCTTTGGAGTCTTCAAGTCTGCAGCCCCGATCCAGACTTACCAAATCCAAAGAAAACTTAAAACATTGTTTTCTCTGCTCACAAAACTCCCAGTGGAGCTTCTCAAACTGACTCTTTGAGAGTCCCGTGTCCATTTTAAACCTATTTTCCCAGAGACAGGTACTCTTACTATCACAATATAGGGTGGACAGTACCATCAGGAAAAATGGTAATATGCAACCAAGTAGGTCCCAAAAAAAACCCCACCAAAATAAACAATATAAAAGAGGGTTGCAGCACGAGGAGATTAATTCAAAGCTCTTTATGGTTCTAAATTGAATCCAACATTGCTTCAGGCACCCCTGCTCTTTGGTCTCTGACCTGCATTATGCAAAGGAAATGGAGATATGTCTGTGCTCAAATCCAAACAACCTTTACATATGTAACACATGAGATGCTAACAGGATGTGACTATATACTGTATATATATATAAATATATATATATATATATATATATATATATATATATATATATATATATATATATATATATACACCAAGTATACTGTATCTAAAAAAAAACATATAAACAATATAGATAGGCTTACCACACATGCCAATTTTAAGGGAATATCAAAAATAAAATACCCTTTTAACTTGAAAATGAGCAAGTTGATAGAACCAACCTACCTCCAAGAGTTTATGTTGTAGGCTGCCCTGTTCTAATTATAGTGGTGTTAAACCCAAAACCAAAAATGTAATATTGTAATACAATTGTAATATGTATATTGCAGTTTAAACAACACCTAGAAGTGGTGACTACATTAGTTCTTTTTTTTTTGGGTTTTGCCACGATTTCAGCACAATTTGGAATCGTGGGCAGAATCACACCGATTCTACCCGCGATTCCAAACTGCTCCGTGTGAACAAGACCTGACTGGCTGAATCACAGTGTTGCCAACCGCCCGTATTTTCACGGGTAGTCCGTAAAAACAGGGCACTTTTTCTCCTGCCCGTAAATGCCCGTAGCAGTAGAAAAGTGCCAGTAAAAAATGTCTGCGCCCGGCTCGGATCAGAACTGCGCATGTGCAGTTCCCAGAAATCCCAGAGGCTATCAGATAATGAGTTGATCCTGCAGTCTGGGCACTGAAAATCTCTGTGCCAAAGAGAAACAAGCCAGTTTAGAAGACAAAAAAATCCCTGAATCATGAAGAACACTTTAGTGAATGTGACCGGTTACATACTGTATGGTACATTCCAAGTGTCCTATTATCTGCAGGACAGTCCATATTTTTCTGTAATACCATGACCAAGGTACCCCAGATGTTCACCGCTTCCTACAAATTATCCATTATTTACCCATCACATTACACCATCTACCAAATAATGAGTATGACACCATAATGGAGAAAATTTGGCTGCAGTGGCCATTTATTAACCACTTGCTTACTGGGCACTTAAACCCCCCTCCTGCCCAGACCAATTTTCAGCTTTCAGCGCTGAGGCACTTTGAATGACAATTCCGCCGTCATGCTACACTGTACCCAAATGAAATTTTTATCATTTTTTTCACACAAATAGAGCTTTCTTTTGGTGGTATTTAATCACAACTGGGGTTTTTATTTTTTACTAAACAAACAAAAAAAGCTGAAAAATTTTGAAAAAAAAAAAAAAAGTGTCATAGTTTGCTATAAAATTTTGCAAACAGGTAATTTTTCTCCTTCATTGATATGCACTGATGAGGCAGCACTGGTGGGCACTGATAGGCTGCACTGGTGGGCACTGATAGGCACAGATAAGGTGGCACTGATAGGCACAGATAAGGCGGCACTGATAGGCACAGATAAGGCGGCATCGATGGGGACAGATAAGGCGGCACTGATGGCCACTGATAAGATGGCACTGATGGGCCCTGATGGGTGGCACTGATGGGTGGCACTGATGGGCACTGATAGGTATTACTGATAGGTACCACGGATAGATGGCACTGATGGGCACTGATAGGTGGCACTGATGGGCACTGACAAGTGACACTGATGGGCAGTGGTAGGTGACACTGATGGGCAGCACTGTTGATAAGGCACTGATTGGTAACACTGATAGGTGGCACTGTGGGCACTGATAGGTGGCACTGTGGGCACTGATGGGTGGCACTGTGGGCACTGGTAGGCTGCACTGTTGTGCACTGGTAGGTGGCACAGGTGGGCACAGATGAGCTGGCGGCAGCTCTACTTAATCAGGACTGATGTCCATCTGAGAGCCGCCGGTGATTTTTTTTTCTCCTCATGCTATCAGCGTGAGGAGAAGAAATATCCGATTACCAGCTCTGTTTACATCACATGATCAGCTGTCATTGGCTAACAGCTGATCACGTGGTAAGGGGTCGGGATCGGGGTACTGCGATCTCATAGACTCGCTGATCACAGAGCACGATTAGCACGCCCTGCAGCGGGCGCGCAGGTCGCTCGGGCACCGGAGGACTTCTATTGACGTACTCCCAGCAAACTAGGATCTGAAAAAGTTAACAATAACCAAACAATTTTAACATACCTTTAAAACAGAAACAATAAGACTCATAACAAGTAACTATCATTTAAAGGTTGCCGGTCTTGGGAGGCACCACGAACCATCATCTGGTTTGTATTTGCGTGACTAGTAAACCTCCCCAACCGTGCTACACCGGCTCGGGACAGCCCACCTTTCGCAGATACTTACTATTTACCACTTCACAAATAACCCACCATTAACTGGGATACCACAGAAGACTCTATACCTTAGATCAATGGTCTCCTAACTGTGGCCCGGGGGCTGGATGTGGCCCTTTGCTTCCCTTTTCTGGCCCTTGAGACACTATTCCTCCCTCTGATACAAGACACTATTCTGCTAATTGACATCAACAATGGGGCATCATTTCTCCCACTGACACCAACAATGAAGCACTATTCCTCCCAATGATACCAACGATGGGGTACTATTCTTCCCCCTAATACCAAATGTGGCAATGTTTACTCCCACTGATGCCAGGAAAATTTCCACTCCTGCTGTCCACAGTCCGACCCCCCTAAAGTCTGAAGGACAATAAACTGGCCCTTTGTTTAAAAAGTTTGGAGACCCCTGCCTTAGATGGTTCCCCTCCAATTAATTATTACTGAGAAATTTTAACTCCCCCAAAGACCCCAACCTCTAAAACATTTTCATCAACATAAAAAGATCCAACACCGGGTGCGAGGATGGGAAGTTCCTTCACGACCGTTGGCTCAGACTGATTGCCGCCTATACAGATCCCACCCTGTATACCCCCCGCAACCCTCCTCCTCTCTCGAAACTGGCCAATCCAGGTGAATAGCATCCCTCTTTCTAAGTTAACCCTAAACTAGCCTGTTCCACTGTCCCCCTTGTCATGCAGCCCTACTTATTTATTATTTTGCTTCGGGCTTCTCATTATCCCACCAGGAAGAATTCAGCAAACAAGCTGGCATGGTAGTTGCCATTCATTCTTCTAAAATGGGTCCCCCCCCTCAGTTTTCTTGGGAATGTTGGCATGACTTAAATCAAAGTAATAAAAATGGTCATATTGGCACAATGTTCGTGCTTCTGGATTTTTAAGGCTGCATTCACACCTGAGCGTCTCAAAGTCGCGCGTCATTACTGCGTTTTTACCGCAATTTAGCCACGTTTTACGGCGATTTTTCCGCTTTTTTTCTGCGATTTTGTTCAGGCCACCAATGTAGAAGGCAGAAAAATGCCTGTAATCTGCCCAAAAGAAGCTCATGTTCTTTTTTGAGCTTAGGGCGTTTTTCAGGCGTTTTGCTTTAGGTCACAAAACGCTCAGATGTGAACAGGTGCCATTGAAATTAATAGGATTTTGCTTGTTGTGCATTTTTTCAGGTGTTTTATGAGTGCTTTATGAGCTGAAAATGCTCAGGTGTGAATGCAGCCTTATGACTCGTACACACAATCGGATTGTTAGCCAACAAAACCGTGGAATTTTGTCTGAAGGGCGTTGGCCCAAACTTGCATACACACAGCCACACAATTGTTGGCCAACAATTATGAACGTAGTGAGGTACTAGACGTACTACATTGTTTTTCTGCTCTTTAGCTCCACCCTTTGGGCTCCTTCTACTAATTTCGTGTTAGTAGAAGTTTGGTGAGTGTCGATTCATGCTTTTCATTTCGTGCTTTTCAGTTTGTTTCTGAACGGCCGTCAACCAGCCATGTTGTGGAATCGGAGGAGATAACGTGTTATTTATGATTGGCTTTGGAGTTATTGCTTTGACATTATTTTTTTGGTTGAATAATGATTTGATTATTTTCTATATTTTTGGATGCATAGAATGCACTTTTTGGTTCTATTGGCAGATAGCATGTCTAATTTTATTTGTTTTCTTTTTTTAATGCACAGTAAAAAAATTGTGTAGAATAATACTTGGCTTTGTGTTTTACTTCAAATGACATTTTGGGAGTCGGCAGTTACATTTAAAAAAATACAATGTAAAATTAACAAGGGACACCAACATAGTTGTATCTTTGATCTTATAAACTACGGGATAATGGTGTTGTGGTAACTTGCCCAAATAAGAAAAAAAAAAACATAATAATATTATTCTTGATATCACTAGAAAAAAAAAGCCTTTGAAAATTCGTTTGCAATCATCAGTATCACCAGGAAAGCAGCTTCATTATTATCCCATTAAAGAAAAAGAGAATTGTGCGCTGCATTTGGAGATTTCATAATTTGCCGCGTCACGAATGTTCATTCTCCATTACGAACGCTAGTTTACAAGACCGATCACTTCTGTTTCCGAGCATGCGTGTTTGTACTTTGGACTTTTGTCCTGACGGACTTGTGTACACACGATCGGAAAATCCGACAACACACATTTGTTGGCGAAAAATTTGAAAAAACATGCTAGCCAACATTTGTTAGCGGAAAGTCCGACAATTGTCCCATGGAGCGCACACACGGTCGGATTGTCCGTCAACAGCCTGTCGTCGGACGTTTCCGGTCGGAAAGTCCGATTGCGTGTACGGGCCTTAAGGGTCTACAGAATGCCTACCAAATGCTGTGCTTGGGAAAATAATAAAATCATCTTTCTTTACATACAAATCTTGTAAGGGATCTGTTGCTAAAGTAGAACAAGCAGATGCTGCAATGCCTGGTTTACAGGAGCACCTGGATCTTATAAAGAGAGCAGTTGGGTCTCGGAGGGTGAAGTTACATGCTAAACAATTAAATGCTCTCATAAGGTCAAAGTGAGACGATATGAAAAACATTGCAAGCATTCCTCATACTGTCCAAAACCTTTGCTGCGGTGGAAAGCCGGTGTAAATGTAAAGCACACTTTCTTACACAGTTCAGCTACAAAAGTCCTAAAGAAGGACTCCAATAAGTGCTATCTCTATGTACTCTACATGGTAACTTACTAGAGAAATACGGTGTCTTTCTGCAACAAACAAAGAAATTCTTGCACAGTAAAATGGAAAGGATACAACCCAGGAGGAAAGATTGGTGGTTAGACTTTAGTTTAACCACTTGCCTACCGGGCACCTACACCCCCTTCCTGCCCAGGCCAATTTTCAGCTTTCCGCTCTGTCACTCTTTGAATGACAATTGCACGGTCATGCAACACTGTACCTATATGACATTTTTATATATTTTTTTTTCACACAAATAGAGCTTTATTTTGTTGGTATTTAGTCAGCACTGGGTTTTCTTTTTTTTTGCTAAACAAACAAAAAAAGACCACAGATTTGGGGGAAAAAAACATTTTTCTAGCGCTGATGAGGCTGCATTGATGGGCACTGAAAAGCTACACTGATGGGCACTGATGAGGCGGCACAGATGGGCACTGATAGGCAGCACTGATTAGGAGACACTGATTTGCAGCTCTGATGGGCACTGATAGGTGGCACTGATGAGGAGACACTGATTGGCAGCTCTGATGGGCACTGATAGGCAGCACAGATGGGCACTGATAAGGCAGCACAGATGGGCACTGGTGAGGCGGCACTGGTGGGAACTGATGAAGAGGCATTGATGAGGCTGCACTAATATGCGGCACTGATGGGCACTGATGGACACTGATGGGCACTGATAGGCGGCACTGATGGACACTGATAGGCTGCACTGATGGACACTGATAGGCGGCACTGATTAGGAGACACTGATTGTCAGCTCTGATGGGCACTGATAGGCAGCACTGATGGACACTGATAGGCTGCACTGATGGACACTGCTGAGGCAGCACTGGTGGGCACTGATGAGGAGGCATTAATAAGGCTGCACTAATATGCGACACTGATGGGCACTGATAGGCAGCACTGATGGGCACTGATTGATGGCACTGATGGACACTGATGGGCACTGATTGATGGCACTGGTGGACACTGATGGGCACTGATTGATGGCACTGATGGACACTGATGGGCACTGATAGGTGGCACTGATGGACACTGATAGGCTGCACTGATGGCCACTGATAGGTGGCACTAATTAGTAGACACTGATTGGCAGCTGTGATGGGCACTGATAGGCGGCACTGATGAAGAGACACTGGCAGCTCTGATGGGCACTGGTGAGGTGGCACTGGTGGGCATTGATGAGACATTGATGAAGCTGCACTAATATGCGGCACTGATGGGCACTGATAGGTAGCACTGATTTGCACTGATTTATGGTGCTGATGGGCACTGATAGGCGGTACTGATGGTCACTGATAGGCTGCGCTGATGGCCACTGTTAGGTGGCACTGATTAGGAGACACTGATTGGCAGCTCTGATGGGCACTGATAGGCGGCACTGATGAGGAGACACTAATTGGCAGCACAGATGGACACTGATGAGGCTGCACTGATGGACACTGGTGAAGCGGCACTGATGGTCACTGATTGATGGCACTGATGGACATTGATGGGCACTGATAGGTGGCACTGATGGACACTGATAGGCTGCACTGATGGCCACTGATAGGTGGCACTGATTAGGAGACACTGATTGGCAGCTCTGATGGGCACTGATAGGCGGCACTGATGAGGAGACACTGATTGGCAGCACAGATGGGCAATGATAGGCAGCACAGATGGACACTGGTGAGGCAGCACTGGTAGGCACTGATGAGGAGGCATTGATGAGGCTGCACTAATATGTGGCACTGATGGGCACTGATAGGCAGCACTGATGGGCACTGATTGACGGCACTGATGGACACTGATGGGCACTGATAGGCGGCACTGATGGGCACTGATTGACGGCACTGATGGACACTGATGGGCACTGATAGGCGGCACTGATGGGCACTGATTGACGGCACTGATGGACACTGATGGACACTGATAGGCTGCACTGATTAGGAGACACTGATTGGCAGCTCTAAAGGGCACTGATAGGCGGCTCTGATGAGGAGACACTGATTGGCAGCTCTGATGGGCACTAATAGGCAGCACTGATGGGCACTGTTGGGGCTGCATTGATAACCAGGACACTTGCCAGTTACCGTCTTTCTGCTCTCTGTCCCAGCGTGAGGAAAGGAATGCCGATAACCGGCAAGTGTGTTTACATCGTGATCAACTGCGATTGGACACAGCCGATCATGTGATAAAGAGCCGCTGTGATTGGCTCTTTTCCCCCGATCTGTAGTAAGCTGTGCTCACAGAGTGCGCTGGTTGCCTGCTACCGCGGGGGGCATGGGGGGGGGGGGTCAGTTCTGAGAGGATGTCAATAGATGCCCTCTGGTTAAATTGAAGAAGAGTTGCAGGGGAAAATGAGAATTTTCTAGCGTAATGGATAGGCAAAGCAAGGCCAGGACCACCTAAAGAAAACATATACTTACATTTGGGGTAAAGCGATGATAACTATCTGACAGTTAGGCCTAGAGAAAAGCTCCTCTCAACCGCCATTCCCCTCTGAACAGCGCCAGCTACAGGATAATTGCACCTGCCTACACACTGATAGTGATTGCAATGCCCTGCAGGCCTGAATGCAAGAATTTAATAAATGCACGTTATTTATTTTATTAATGTGGGTGCAGTTTTTATATTTTTTGAAGAAGGTGGACTGTGGCTTTAAACGCAAATTCACCTTGTTTGGCCAGAGAGTCCAGATGACCGTTTCTACGAATTCAGTGAGTCAGACTTCACATCAAAGGGTGGTAGGAAAGTGTATAAATAAATGACCCCTGATATGTTAAGTTGTTGCCAACTGCCCATTTGGTTCTGTTCAAGCTCTGGAAAAAGCCGTCCCTCCCAGACAGAGAGTGGGAGAACTGTTATGTATTTATACATGCTATTTCTACTGGCTATATGTTTCATTTGAGTAATATGCCGATGTTCTAAGCCTTTAAATGAGAAACATACCACTTGGTGATTGCTCTTATAGATTCCATGTGTTCAATATGGGGTCAATATGGATATTTCTATATAAATATTTTGCCGGCCTGCAAATGTTGAAACCTTAATGGGAGCAGGGCCAAGCAACGGGCATGTCTTTAAACCGCTGGGGGAACTACAAGCCCCAGCATGTTCCACAGCTGACAACTCTTCCTGATTTATTGAGACAATCTCAGCGTTTTGAAGAGGTATTATAAGGAAGGTCAGGTTTGTTCTAGTAGAAGACCAGTGCAGGCACATGCGTGTGTACATATTACAGTGCGTGGCCCAGTGCTCAGCATGACTGGTGAACATGCATTAGCGCACATGCGTGTGCACCTCGTGGTGGATGCACGAGCATGCATGCATGTTCAGAACCTTGCTGAGTGGTCTTCAGCTCGATTCTGCAACCTGACCTGCAGTTCTACATTGCCTTGTGACTTGTTGTTACTGCCTTGTACTGACACTTCCCTATTGTTACTCAACCTGGCTTGGATCATCAGGTCCCATCCTATCTGCTGAATTGGTCCTTCAATGCTCGACTGTTACCAACTTTGTTACTGTTGTGGGATTGGGGTGATTAAACTCAAGCAGTAGGTGCATTTACAATTAGTTGTGCAAATCCAAAACTGTATTTTAGGGCATGGCAGCCAACCTTTATTCAAAAGCAACTCAAAGTTTATACAGATAAGTCTTCCCATGCAGGAGGGTTCTCGCCATCACTGCAAAAACATATCATTCAGCCCCCTGGCTCCCTTTTCACAGCTTTACTGCTCCGAATACCTCTGTAGGATCTTCCTGACAATAAAACATCTTTTGGGCTTCCTGACCATCAAACACATCCCAGTGTTTCTGTGCAGCCTCATCAATCAATATATCTTAGTTCTGCATCTTTCCTCCCAGTTCCCTAGCTGCGCTTGTCCCTCCTGGACTCTCTCTCAGGCTTCGGCCTTGGTCTGTCCCAACCTGGACAACATAGTGCAACACCAGCACCTCACGACTCCCTTCACACACTGACCTCCTTGAGGGGGTGGGGCTCTGATCTCTAATTCTGGCTCAAATATGAAGCCAGCACACACCTGAGCCATTAGTATGCTACTTCTCAGAGGCGTAGCTTGAAGCTTGTGGGCCCCGATGCAAAAGTTGACATGCCACCCCCCACCAACACCGTGCTTGCAGATACACCCACCGCATGCCAAGATACTCAAGGTGGCTTAAGAGTTTTGAGCTCCCAGAGTTCCTCCTTATATCAGAGCACAGGAATCACTGCTGAAGTGCTGAAGAATCAGAGGACAGGGATCACCGCTGGAGAATCAGAGGACAGGGACCTCTAGCAGGTCACTTGGCAGAGCTCCTTTCCCATCCCAGCACTGTATACAGCCCCCCCCACCCACACTACACAGGGCTGGAATCACATTTCTTTACACACAGTCTGTCAGCCTTCACAGGGTGTATCTGGCTTTTATATTGCCCTTCTGACCTGTGAAATGTTCCGGTCAGAACGGCAGTGTAGTTGCAGTAGGCAGATACACCTTGTGCAGCCCTGTGGAGGAGGAGCAATATAGAGTGCCGTAATGGGAAAGGAGTTCAGCAGCTGGGCATAGCATCCAGCGTGGAGGGGGTGGTTAGAGGGCTTCGGGGGGGGGGGGGGTGCAACTTAGATCTGGGGGGGGAAGCCATGTCACAAAATCTGGAGCCTACAGCCCCTCATGGCTCCCTTAGAAGGTGTTAAGGGATTTGTTTTAGCAATTTCTGAAGTTTTTTTTGTCAGTGTTGGCAGGTGTTGGGGGAAGATCACCTCCCAGAGGCGTGTGTCTTTTTCCCAGTTGTCAGGAAGTGGGGTAAACAGACATCCCCGGGTGGGGGGTACAAAGAATCCCAGCTGGTGACTAGGAGACACTGAGCGGTGTCTTACCTCACCAGTAACATCCGTCCCATCGTGGCTATAGGACGACAATTGTGACCCTGGCAACCTCTTATGCTACGCCCATGCTGCTTCTCCCAAACTCTGGGGTAAACCAACATTTTACTGAGTAGCATGGGTTCACCTTGATACACTGTCAAAAGATGAAGTCACTTCAAAGACTTCTACAATCCTGAACTCCAGCTTGCCTGTGCTCACTTCTCTGGGGTCTGTTTCTCCCATACACCATTTAGGAAAGTCCTGGATCTGCACACCACTTATAAAGGGTAAAATAAACTTTATAGTTCAGCACATGCAAAAACACAGGTGGAGTGGAGTATCTGTGCTACCCGCCTTGGCTTGAATTCTTGATTCTAATCCTGTTTTCTGAACTGATACCCCACCTGCTCAGCAGTTTTTGGTCACAGCTAGTATCTCCACAGCTAGTATGGTCCACGTTCCTGTTGCCTGCTCTGGTACCCCAGTGGTCCTACATAATTTTCTCTTCAAAGGGTCTCTACAGTCACCTGCTCTATGCACTTGCCAGCCTCAACAGGTGCAGTAATACCTGTAAGACTGGCACCCATGCTACTTTGTGGCCATGCATTCCCTTGTCAACTTGGTCACCATCATGTGGCATGCCTGACATGTTTCATCTATTAACCTCATCAGAGTCATGCCTCTGAAGAGGCCAATGATTGAAACATGTTAGGCATGCTGATGCTGGCATTTGTAATGGTTTTTACTTTAACTCCAACTAAGTGCAGCACTATAAATTCTCTCCCACTTTAAAATATAGGTAAATAGTGCAAATACTTTTAGAAAATAAAAAGGTATATATTAATTAATGAAGAATGTCAATAAAGTGTGTTTATACTTCATAAATTCATGTATCAATCATTCTCAACATTTTCATTCATGTTTTATATCCACTTCATCCTTAAAGTACACTAGCTCATCATTTATACATCTTCTGTATTTAATAAGAAAAGTAGACTTTTCTTATTAATAGGTTCTACTGAGAAGGTGAGAGCCCAACCATAGTGGCGGGGCACACTAAGGTGTAATTAGGAGAAATTGTTTAATCAGTCCAAGGAGTGGCGGTATTGGATGCAATGAACACAAAAGATTGATAAAAGATGGACTAAATTGATTGAGAGTAACACAATATTTGTGTCACGTACTTGTTTGGAGGCCATAATTATGAGAGGGCTTCCCTTGCTGCTAAGCTTTGAGCACTCCTGGAGGCGAGAATATGGCTCAAAGAAGGAGAGACTACTCAGGCTGGAGACTGATCGTGGTGATGTCTGACTGGAGAGTTGCTGGACAGGGTGTCCAGAAAGTCAGCTGTGGTAATGGAACCTCCAGTGGAGAGGCAGACCTGGAACAACAATAGGAGGTAGGTGGTACCTGAGGCATAAATGAGTGTTTAGAAGTAGCAAAGTCTGTTAGAGCAAGGTGGGGTCAGAATCAGGAATTAGGCAGGAGACGGGTCCAGAAGCAAGTTGAGTAAGAAACAGGAAATCCAAGAAGCAAAGGAAACTTAGGCACAAGAGCACTGAGGAGCCAAAAATCAACCAGCAATCAATGGAAGCTGCTGTCTTCCTTATGAAGGGCGTTTGGTGCCAGTCCTGGATGAGGGCATGTGCCAGTGTGCATCCTTGCATTGGCGCACACTGGTTCATTCTTAATGTGTCCTTGCGCATCCCCTATGCATCTGCTCACATTCTTGCACAGACAAACGCAGCCATGCGCAGTACTGGCAGTGGTGCCAGGTCTTCGTTTTGGTGCACATGCGCCTCTGATTCATAGTTAGACTGGTTAAAAAAAGACACACGTCCATCCAGTTCAACCAATAGAAGGGAAAAAAATCCAATCCTATATACACAATCCTTACAGTTGATCCAGAGGAACACAAAAAAAACCCCAATAAAGCATAATACAATTTGCTCCAGCGTGTGTAAAAATGATTTCTTGATCCCCCAAGAGGCAATCGGATACTCCCTGGATCAACTTTACCTATAAATATTAGTATCCAGTTATAATATGTGTATCTGGGAAAGAATCCAGGCCTTTTTTAAAGCAATCTACTGAGCTGGCCAAAACCAGCTCTTGAGGGAGTCTATTCCACATTTTCACAGCTCTTAATGTGAAGAAGCCTTTCCGTATTTGGAGATTTTCCCCCAGACATAAAGATTGCCCCCTTATCCTCTGTGATGACCTTAAAGTGAATAACTCAACACCAAGTTCACTATACAGTATGGACCACTTGTGAACTATTATGAACTTGGATTTGAGCAGCATCCTGATAACTTGTGGACTGGTATACTTGTACACATAAGAAGTGCAACTATCATATTTTGAGGAAGGTAAATTCAGGGAGAGTTTAGTCCTTCTGATGTTCAGGTCTAGAAGATTCTTAGATATCACTACTAATGGTGTAAATGTACCCACCTAATGCACCTGGCTTCCCATAGTTCTTCCAGGGACCACCTTTTTAATTTTCTCTATTATGAAAAGTATTGTATTTAATACAATTTTGGTGGAATTCTGAGAACAGCATGGACACCAAGGAAAACAAACAAATGGACCCTTCAACAAAGAAAGGCTAAACCAGATAGCAAGCAATTATGCTGCAAGCTAATGCTAGACTTGCCAGGCTTCACAAGTTTATTGCACAATTGTATGACTCCAGATAAACTTTCTTTGCAAACATTCTGCAAGTCTGATGGAAGTTCTAGTTCAGTTATGTTGTGCAATAGGCATCCCACCACAGGGGGTCACTGTAGTTTCATGCTGTAGACTTGCAGAGCTCTTGCTGTAGACTCACCACTGCAACTTTGCTTTTGCTAGAGACTTGCCACGCAAATGTGCTACAAATTGGAAAAGTGTCAACTAGAACTTGTGCTTCAAGTGCTCTGCATGTGTACAACTTGCCAGTGAAAATGTGCAGCAAGTTAACAGACTTACAATTCAACACTGCCACAAATTTGTGGCAAGTTATGCTTGCTATCTGGGTAACTTTTCACTAGAAGCCAAGATGGCTAGGCTGAAGCTGTCTTCATTTTTCATTTGGACACATAATTTGAAATCACTGTAAAAGATAATAATTCTTGGAAAACTTGAAGGAAAAAGAGAAGGAAACCAGCATTTCGATGGATGGATGCAATCAAAGTTATTTATGAACAGGGACAAAAAAGAATTGGGAGGGGTGGGATTGAATTGTTGCAAATTTTTAATTGTTTCACAGCCTACTTTTTTCAATGATTACTTTATATACACTCACTGCCACTTTATTAGGTACACCTTGCTAGTACCAGGTTGGACCCCCTTTTGCCTTCAGAATTGACTAATTCCTCATGGCATAGATTCAACAATTTGTTGGAAACATTCCTCAGAGATTTTGGCCCATATTGATATGATAGCATCACGCGGTTGCTGCAGATTTGTCAGCTGCACATCCATGATGCAAATCTTCTACCACATCCCAAAGGTGCTCTATTGGATTGAGATCTGGTGACTGTGGAGGCCATTGGAGTACATGACCTCATTGTCATTTTCAAGAAACCAGTGGTGAGATGATTGGAGCTTTGTGACATGGTGCCTTATCCTGCTGGAAGGAGCCATCTGAAGATGGGTACACTGTAGTCATAAAGGGATGGACATGGTCAGCAACAATACTCAGGTAGGCCGTGGTGTTTAAACGATGCTCAATTGGTACTTAGGGGCCCACGTTTGCCAAGGAAATATCCCCCACACCATTACACCACCACCACCAGCCTGAACCGGTGATACAAGGCAGGATGGATCCATGCTTTCATGTTGTTTACACCAAATTCTGAACCTACCATCTGAATGTAGCAGCTGAAATCGAGACTCATCAGACCAAGCAACGTTTTTCCAATCTTCTATTGTCCAATTTTGGTAAGCCTGTGCGAATTGTAGCCTCAGTTTCCTGTTCTTTGCTGACAGGAGTGGCACCCGGTGTGGTCTTCTGCTGCTGTAGTTCATCTGCTTCAAAGTTTGATGTGTTGTGCATTCAGAGATTGTATTCTGCATACCTTGGATGTAATGAGAGGTTATTTGAGTAACTGTTGCCTTTCTATCATCTGGAACCAGTCTGCCCATTCTCCTCTGACCTCTGACATCAGCAAGGCATTTTCCTCCACACAACTGCCGCTCACTGGATAGTTTCTTTTTTTGGGGCCATTTTCTGTAAAGCCGAGAGATGGTTGTGTGTGAAAATCTCAGTAGATCAGCAGTTTTTGAAATACTCAGACCAGCTTGTCCATCACCAACAACCATGTCACGTTCAAAGTCACTTTATTCCACTTTCTTCCCCATTCTGATGCTCGGTTTGAACTTCAGCAAGCCATCTTCACCACGTCTAGGTGCCTAAATGCATTCAGATGCTACCATGTGATTGGCTGAGTAGCTGTCAGAAACCATGAAATCAGACCGAGGTAGAAGTACAGTTAAATCACAATTGTTTAATAATAAAAGTAAAAAGAACAAACGTAGTCAAAATATAGCCAAAGTTCAGTAACCGGAACAGATAGTCAGCCAAGCCAGAAGTCAGGGATCAATGTAGTGGAACAGCAAGCAGAATCTGGAGACAAAAGGAAAGTCAGCAAAACAAGTCTTTGAACAGGAACGCAGGAGATAGCCTCTGTGTTGTTGACCAAGGCGCAGACAGAGATCCTCTGGGCTGGACGGCTTAAGTAGGCAGGACTGACGAGCAGGATATCATCAACAGCTGAGCAACTGTGGAGAGATAGGAGCTGACAATTAGCTGACAGCTGAGCGGCCAGCTCAGAGAAGGAAGGGCTGAGCCCAGCCCTGACATTAGCAATTTGTGTTACAAAGCAATTGAACAGATGCACCTAATAAAGTGGCCGGTGAGTGTGCATTTGGGCTTTCCATTTAGCTCTCTGACTGGAGTTCCACCTTAACAGCATTCACGCAATGATGAACCTTTTGCATCTATTCAGGGATTTGAACATCTGCATGTGCTTGGATTCTCACTCCTTCTGCAAGTCAGTGGGGAAAGAAGAATCGTGATTTGGAAATAACGTTACCTGTTCTTACTTGCGTTCCCAGGTGACCAGGCCAGGCCACCAGGGCCACACGGCCAGGCCAGCATGCCTGTACAAAGCTGAAAGTCATGGCTGGTTTACACTGGAGACATAGCTGCATAGTACAGAGAGTACATTACCTCTGAACCTTTCACACTGTAAACTACAGGACCCCTGGAATTCGCTACAGTTTATAAGTTGGCAGGAGAATAGTGTGTTTGTGTGATGAAAATGATTTAACAATTATCTCCACTCCACGCCATCTGCCCTTAAACTCTCCTTGAACTCCCCCCCACCACCCCCACCAACACCGCGCACATACAAAAAAAAAAGTAAACAAAATAAAAAACAGAAATTCTTGGAGCGCCGGTCTCTTTGTGTGACCGTCTCAGATGGGAGAAAAATCACATACATTGTAAATTTTTTACCCCGATGTTTAAATGCTCCGGTCACTTCACCCCGTCGCACTCCATCTGCGCCAGAAAAGCGAGTCTTTAAACTGTCAATCTAGAGGAAAAAATCTGCACGAGAACAGCTGTGGTGTTATCTAAAGGGCAACTCCAGCAAGACAGCTAAGTACACATTTGCAGCACGAAATATAAAGAAGCCTGTAAATAATAAAAGTACAGTAAAACCTTCGGTTTGAGAGTAACTTGGTTTGAGAGCGTTTTGCAAGACAAGCAACATTTTTAAATAAATTTTGACTTGATAAACAAGCGATGTCTTGGTATAAAAGTAGCGTCATGTCCCAACTAAGTATAAAACAGGGCAATAAAAGTGTAGCAATATGGGTACATTTAATGAAGGTACAACAATTAGAAACTCACATGGTTGATTAAACAGGCACATCTAAGTATGCAGGCATCCAGGATAAAGCTGTCCAAATAGACCATCCTCCGCGCCGCCATTGACGTTGTTCCTTCCAGGCTGCGACCAGTTGTCCTCCCTGAAGACTCTTAGCAGTGTTCTCTCCCGCTGTCCTCTCCTTCCTCTCTCATGTGCCCCTCCTTCCCGGATCTCTTCTCTCCTCCTGGATGCTCCTGAGCCCCAGCCCAAGTTCACCCCCACCCCCCCCCCAGACTGGGGAGCTCCCTGTGGGCACTGACAGCCTCCACACTCTCTCACTCCAGCTCCTCCACCTGACAACTCCTCCCCAGCTGGGCTGACCCTCGGTATTTGAGGAGGCCTGCCCCCTGCCAATCCAAGTTGGGGATTGGTCAAGGCTTCTCAAAATACCCCAGGCAGGTCCACCTCACCTCTCTTCCTCTCTTTCTAGCACCTTCTAGAAAGAAGAGGGAGGCAACAGTGATGCTACCTGTGAGTCACTCAGCCCTGTCCTGAGCCACTCCCAGCCCAGAATGAAATCAAATATGCCTAGCAACTAGCTAAGCCTGCCTAAATTTCCCTACTCTATCAGAAAAATCCTCACTTCAGCACCTGCCTAACTAGAGGGTGCTATACTCACCCCCACCAAAATCAAGCCAGTCCCTTGGCTGGGGGAATTTATAAAAATAACCCCTGGGCCCCGGAGCGAGGGCATCCCATAAAATAAGTTGGCAGGGGAAAAGAGAACAAACTTGGATAAGGGACATTTATACAAATAAATATGTATCTTCTTTTCTGCATTTACAGTATATACATTGTATTCCTAACTACAAGTCCCTATAGCTACAACAATTATCCACATACATAGGACCAAAGCATCTCCCCCTCAGGAGAAATCCTCTGTCTGCAGGATCCGTTGCTCCAGTCAGAGATACCTGTAGATAGACAGCCATCCCATCCTGAAGAGTCCTGCAAACAAACAACATCCTATCCTATTACCTACCTGTACACTTTACAACATTTCTGTCAAAAGGAGGTTATGAGCCTACTGACAGAAATAACATCACAACCGAACACATGTTTTACGTCAAAGCAAATCTTTGACCTGTGGTTCTGTCAGAAGGGGTTTTGAACCTCCTGACAGAACACTAAGAACAAACAGGCTCCCAAAGAAAAAACACCTCACTCTAAAGCCTCGTACACACGGTACACTTGTTGGCAGGGGATTGTCTGTTGACAGACTGTTGTCCTAAAATATGACCGCTAGTACGCTCCTTTTGACAATTGTTGACCAACTTTTGGCCAACAAATGTTGAATGGCAGGCTAGTAAATTTTCGTCGGATAATGGTCTGATGTCTGATTTTCGTATGATCAGTACACAAATCAATCCCACAAAAGTACAAACACGCATGCTCGGAAGCAAGGATGAGCCAGAAGTGGTCGATCTTGTGAACTAGCGTTCGTAATGGAGAATTAACATTCGTGACGCAGCAAATTCTGAAATCTCGAAATGCAGCGCACAATTCTCTTCTTCTTTAATGGGATAATAATAATAAATAATAATGAAGCTGCTTTGCTGTTGATACTGATGGAGTTATGGCAAATGTATTTAAAAGGCATTTTTTTAATAGTGATATCAAGAATATTATTATAATGCTTGTTGTTTGTTTTTTGGGGCAAATTACCACAACACCATTATCCCGCAGTTTTTAAGATCAAAGATACAACTATGTTGGTGTCCCTTGTTAATTTTACATTGTATTTTTTAAAATGTAACTGCCTACTCCCAAACTGTCATTTGAAGTAAAACACATAGCCAAGTATTATTCTACACATTTTTTTTATTGTGCAGAAAAAAAAATAAAACTAAATTAGATATGCTATCTGTCATACAAATAACTTAACCAAAAAATTGCATTCTATGCATACAAAAATATAGAAAACATAACAAATATAATCATTATTAAAGAAAAAATTAAAAAAAATTAGTTAGTGGTGAAGGGGTGAAAGTCCCCGTTCCAGCGGCCTTGTCGGGAGTCTTGTGGCTGGTATTGCCACTGACCGCCATGCTGTTGTGGTGGGTGGGGTGGCTGTGGTGTGTGGGTTGGCTGTGGAGGTGGGGCCACAAAATCCAAAATGTGGGTGCTTTCAGAAATTTGGCCCCTCACCCCCTTGTTGAGGAGCTGCAGGATGAGCTCCTCACACCTGCTACTTTGCTCACCGGCCATCTGCCTTAATTTATTGGCAGTCACACACTCAAATGCCTCAGCCTCATCTGGGTCTGTACGGAGCACAGTAGTGGCCTGGCTGAGGGAGGAAGCTGTGGCCTCCTCCAGACTGACACTTTCCTGTGTATGAAAATGGAACATAATTAGAATCTTTTTTAGGGCTTGGTCATCAATCATGCACAATTTTGATCTCCTCACTGTTGCAAATTCAATGTGGAGAAATATAAAAGACTATCATTCTGACCCCAGCATTTTTCAAATCATTTTTGGTCACTATGTCTATTGATATGGAAACCACTTTGTTAAGGCAGAAATATTTTACCAATAACGTCTAGTTATCATCATTGTATTTTTGGATACAAATATGTTCAACAATGCTATACCTTGGTCAAGCTGGGCTCCTCCACATCTTCATCCTGTGCATCAGGATCTGTGCAGACCTCAGGAGCTGTGGCTCAGCAGATGTCGAAGAGAGTGTAGATAGCGATGGCCTGGGTTCTGTCTGGTCAGTCAAAAAACGCAAGCTGTTTAATACCACAGCCTGGGAACATATAGGTCATCCGCTGCGTCTCCTGACCTCTCAGATTCCAGGACCTTGTTCAGCTCCCTTTTTAAATGTACACCTCAGGTTAGCAATATTTTGCTTTACATAGTTGATGTCTGCCCTGGGGTACACTGGTTTGACCAACTCCACCAGTTTCTCCAAAGTTGCCTTCCTCAATATTTTATTGGAGTAATCTCTACTCTTGACCTTCCAGAGACAGGGCAGATCCCGGTACAGGTCAATGAATTGGGGTAGAAATTCAGGGGAAGTAAATTTATCCGTCATGATAAATGATATGATGCCTGCAAGACAGAACACAAGACAAACCATAATGTCTGGCTTAACCCATAAGCTGGTCCCAATATAGGCCTCAATCTAAGTAGTATAGGACACTACCCACCTATGCCCCAATTTCCAATTGTACCTTTGTTTTTTGCCTCCTTTCTTGCATTGGTAATCTTTCGTCCTCCACTCCAAGATTGTACCTACGGCTGTTCCATCGACCGTGCGTTCTGGCTTTATATACACTGTGCATGCGTCAAACTCCGCTCTCAGTGTGTCATGACGCTGTGGTTTGACCATCTCCCTTCTGCATGCAACACACACAGCGGAAAACATTCGGGAGGGACAACATGATGGATTCGGCGGATTACAGCCAGCCTCACGGTGGTGGAGCTCATAGGAGGCACAAAGCAACCCCCATGAGCAAGGGTGAGATGGTGGAGATGGTGCACATGAGAAGCATGATTATGACTGCAAGCTGCACGATTAGGAAAGGCTCAACAGCCGAAAGGACCTAATTTTGGAGAAGGTCATCTCCGTTTTGCAGTGCGAAATTTTGGTGGAACGATCAAAGGACCAAATCCAAAAATGATGGTCTGATCTCAAACACTGTGAACAAGACCAGATAGAGTGTATACATCAGATCATAAAAAAATAAGCAATGTTTGGATCTAAACTATATGAATATGTGTAAATTAGCTGTCTGTATACTGTATGTTCTTTCTCCAAGTAGATCTAGAGCAGGGGTCTCAAACTGGTGGCCCTCCAGCTGTTGCAAAACTACAAGTCCCATCATGCCTCTGCCTGTGGGAGTCATGCTTGTAACGGTCAGCCTTGCAATGCCTGATGGGACTTGTAGTTTTGCAACAGCTGGAGGGCCAACAGTCTGAGATCCCTGCTCTAGAGAATTCTATATAAGCTTTTCTAAAATCTTTGTATGACTTGGGATTCCAAAGATGAAGGTAAATATAAAGCATATAGGAACATTCTTATTTGGTCATGTTTTTGGACATTCCTTTTTTTTTGGAACTTATTGTTTTTTCTTCTTTCAACAGGGAGGCACCAAAAAATGAGGCTCCAGCCAAGCCACCACACGGGACGAAAGGAGGCTACCCTCGCTCGGGCCCCAACAGGGGAGGCAACAAGGCCATCTTCCCCCCAAAACATAAGTGCCAACTTCAAACACACTCATTTAGCCACCGACAGCGATGTTTCTAGGTGGGCCAAAGGCCATGGGCTTAGGGCAGAACTTAAGAAGGTAAAGAACACTTTTTGGTTGCTGCCTGGCTCATCAGTGCCTATTAATACAGCCTTGCCATTGTAGACATGGGTAGAGGAGAAGCTCTGGGGCTGCCAGTCACACAGCTAGCATGGTCATTATATATCCCGTATCCCATAGGGGACAAGAGGGGTGGGGGCAACTGCAGGACTTTTTCAATGTTGCTACTTTTCAAGTGTTTGCCCTCTGGAAAATGCCATCACCTTCCCTTTTCTATGCATTTTTCACAGTAAAAAATGTAGCAAAATGGATGCTAGAAACAGATGTGACTTGGGGTGGCTTAATGAATGGTGTATTGTTTCTTTTTATACGAAAGTGAGTGTGGTCAGCTCACCCAGGATGTTTCTTTGGAGCCATGGGGTCAAATTCCTGGACCCAGCATAGATATTGCCATTGTGGTCGTCAAATCCCCTGATGCGAGTCACAGTGAGGGCCAAAGCGAACCAGAAGAGGAAGAAAGTATTCAAGAGCCTCTTGTTTGCGCAAGTATTCTTTGAATCTTGCTTCAAATGTGTATACATGTTCAGTGTTTAGAGGCTGCCACTGCTTTACAGCGAAGAATAAGAGATTTTGTGGACAAAATCTTGAATGACATGAAAAGGGGTGGAGCATGGGTGACCCCAAAATGATGCCCCCCCCTGAAAAACGTTCTGCGGATGCCCATGGACCTGGGTTTGCATCTTGAGGAGGAGAGTTGGGAAACACTGCCCTAACTGGCCTCATCTGCCATGAAAACCAAATTGAGGCCCCTAACATTCTCCTCAGCAGGTGACAAGTTTAAGGTGCCATTCTGGAGCCGATTGTAGAACTCTGTTTGCATAATCACTGCTCCGTCAGAGTTGTGGCTGTTCTTCCCAACATCCAGATACAGCAACTTGTAGTTGGCAGACACTACAGCTGGGTGGTGGTACAATCCGGACATGCTTGCCATCAATAGCACCACCACAGTTGGGAAAATTCCACTGATGATGGAACTGGGCTGCAACGTCCTGCCATTGCTCTGGGTTGGTAGGAAACTGTGGATTAAAAAAAAATAAATTACTACTTCTGCACATAACATTGCAAGCAGATTTCACACAAACATGCTTAGCCAACATAAGGATACACTTAAATGAGTATTTAAAGACAAAAGTGCAAGGTCAACTTATCTGATTCCTCCCCCCTCTGGTGGCCATTAGACAAATTTGGGGGGGGGGGGGGGTAATGGGAAGATGTTTTGGACAGGCAACCCTCTCCACTTCCATGAGAGCTGTTTGCATAAATAATCAGTGATACTTTAGCCAGCCCCTCCTTACTTACACTATTGGCAGCCCAGTGGACAGGTAAGAAGGTGTCATAATCGAAAAACCTGGATACACACTGTCCAAATTGCAGAACATTTTGACATTATGATTTAACCCATCAATATAATAGGAGCCAAAAACTTAAGAAACTTCAATTTGTAGGTAATCAGGCAGGCCCTTGCACTACATGGTTTGGTGAATTTATACAGAAATATGAACACAAAAGAGGCATAGTATGTATGGGTTTTGCAAAGTCATTAGATAGAGTATTTGGATCTTTTGACTTAGCATTTTTTTGGGGGAGGTGGTTCCAAATGAGTTTGAGCCCCAAAAAAATGGCCTCTTGCACTCTGCCTGAATTTAAGGATAACAATAACATTTGTACACATTTTAGGGTTTGTTTAGGGTAAGCCCCAAAATGTAGCTGATAAAAAACATTGTTAAGTTACTAGGCTAGGTGTGTATGGGCCCAGGATAGCATGCTGAAGAGGTTAGTGAAGGAAAATATGCATGTAGGCCAAAAAAGGAGCAGGAAAAGCTTACAGCATGCATGAGGACAAAGAGGGCATTCACAGCATATTACAATATTGAGATTTATGTAATCAACAAATTAATACAATACATTAGCAAACATAAATACATAGAATGTGATTTTAAAGGTAAAAACTTACCCTAGTATAGTCCTTCTGCAGGACTTGAATAATGGCTGAGCAGGTCTCTAGAATAATGACTTCCAGAGCCTGGGGGGAGATCTCAGTCGTAAACTTGAGGTCCTTGAGACTTCTCCCCGTCGCCAAGTACCGCAAGGTGGCTATGAGCCTTTGCTCTGGAGTGATGGAAAGCCTCATGCATGTGTCCTGCTTCTTAATAGGGTGTCACCAATGCCAAGAGTTGGTGAAAGCAGGGGTCCGTTATCCGAGATAATTTCAAAAATCATCCGGATTATTCTCCTGGAGCTCCCGCAGCAATGGCATATGACATAATTGGTCACGATTAAGCAACCAATTTTTGGTCCAAGAACTCCTCTTCCTGTTCCTGGACTGGACTTGGGTCAAAGCAATAACTCCTAGCTCAATAATAACATGTTCTCTCCTCCGATTACGCAACATGGCTGGTTGACGAATGACCGTTCAGAAACGAACTGAAAAGCGCAAATCAACACTCACCAAACTTCTACTAACACGAAATTAGCAGAAGGAGCCCGAAGGGTGGCGCTTGAGAAATGAACTTCTTCTTTATATTCTCCTAGTACGTCACTACGTACATGTTGTCGACCGACAATTTGTGTACCGTTAGTATGCAAGACAAGATCCTGGCACACGCCCTTTTGAGAAAAATCTGATGCTCGGTTGGCCAACATTCGCATCGCATGTACGAGGCTTTAGTGTCCTTGAAACAGGAAAAGATTCATCCATTTTGCACCCAGCGTGGCAGGCCGGTCTGCTCCAGCAAAGTCAGGGAAAGGAAGGACACATCCTCACTGCGACTCCCCAGCAGTCCATCTGGGCACTTTATAGCAACTGTACTTCAACAGTCCTTCTCACGCATAAAAGTGTGGGTCAGGCAACCTCCTCCTGCCACCCCCTTCTTCCCTGATGGAGACAGAGTGACTCCTTGTAGGCCGTCCCATCCTGGTAACCATCACTCTGTCCCTGTAGATGGACCTCCTCAGCCTCCATTCCTTCTGACTGTCCACAAAACGGGCCCAGGTCTCTTTATTCTCTGGCACCTGCAGTGACTTAGGGATGTGTAGGTACTAGGGATGATCCCGATGTTCGAGTCGAACATCGGGTTTTCGCCTGTTCGCCGAACAGCGAACAATATGCGGTGTTCGTGGCAAATTTGAAAGCTGGAACACCTTTAAAGTCTATGGGACACAAATATGAAAAATCAAAAGTGCTAATTTTAAAGGCTTATATGCAAGTTATTGTCATAAAAAGTGTTTGGGGGCCTGGGTCTTGCCCCAGGGGACATGTATCAATGCAAACATTTTTTTTAAAAACGGACGTTTTTTCGGGAGGAGTGATTTTTTTTAATGCTTAAAGTGAAACAATAAAAATGAAATATTCCTTTAAATAGTACCTGGGGGGTGACTATAGTATGCCTGTAAAGTGGTGCATTTTTCCCGTGTTTAGAACAGTACCACAGCAAAATTGCATTTCCAAAGGAAAAATTGTCATTTAAAACTGATCGCAGCTGTAATGAATTGTCGGTTCTCGGTGTTCAGTCGAGAAGTGCCCCCCACTGAATAGTGCCTGGGGTGTACTGCGCATGCGCAGGAGGGAAGAGCAAAACAGCTGATTTCCCGAACAGCTGCGCTGACGTAACCAGGGCGCAAGCGAACATCATCTGAGGTATCTCTCGATGGGAGATACCATTTCACACGCACAATTTTAACCTATACAAACAGCGGTGCATTGCTGTTGCTGGAGGGCGCCTACTGCCTGCGTTGAAGAGCTGGTTTTGTCTGTGTTGCAAGCCGCCCTTTCACACAGGCAAAACCGGCCGTTCAACACAGCAAACCTGCCCTGCAACACAGAAAAAAACGGAGCATCAGCACACTGTAAAGCCGCCCCCGCAACAGCGAGACACAATGAGAGAACTACAGTCTCCCCCCCGCTGTTTGTATAGGTTTCAATTGTGGCCGTGAAATGGTATCTCCTATCAAGAGAAGCCTCCTATGATTTGCACCATGGTCACGTCACTCCAGCTGATCGGCAAATCAGTTAAAGTGCGGCTCTGTCCTGCGCATGCGCAGTACTTCCCGGGCGCTATTTGATGGGGGGGCACTTCTCGACAGAACATCGGCAATATAGATAAAATACATTGAAAAAAAGAGCATGGGACCCCCCCCCCAGTCCATTACCAGGCCCTTCGGGTCTGGTATGAATATTAAGGGGAACCCCGAACCAAAATCACAAAAAAAATTGCGTGGGGGTCCCCCTAAAATCCATACCAGACTCTTCGGGTCTGATATGGAAATTAAAGGGATCGCTGCGCCAAATTAAAAAAAAAAGGGCGTAGGGGTCCCCCCAAAATAAATCTTCAGGGTGGTGAAGGATCTCAAATAGTTGTCTGCTACTAATAGGGGGTCCTGTAGCTCTTCCGGATTCCCCAGAAAAATCTGGCTCTTCTCCTCCCTCGGATGGTGCTTCTAGGATCTGGGAACCTCCTGTCTCCCACTCCTCCTCTGAGCAGCTGTCAGGAGATAACCAATCTGATTGGCCTCTCCAGGGACCCAAACTCTGCTAACAATCTGAGGGATCCCCAATCTATGGCTCTCCCCCGCATTCCTCTTCCAGCTCATCTGAGGGCAGACTCCCCCCCAACGCTGGCTCCTTCCAGTCAGGGGTAGCAAGAGGCATAGACGCAGCCGGCATTTCAGAGACATCTGGCTCTTGTACGGCAGTACTTACAGTTGCCAGGTCCCCAACCAGGCCCCAAGCCACAGCATATTCCTCTCCTCCTATGTCACTTGTCTTCGCAGGGGACTCACTAGGCTCACACTCTACCTGCCTTCCAGGGATGACTACGGGCTCGTTCCAGCCTTCTGGGATGTCCGCAGCTGCAGTGTACAAAGTTCAAATGCAGGTCCACATCGTAGTAATGTGGCTCCTACTAGCTGGATGCAAGCTGGATGAGCAGTTCGCCACAATGACCACACGGGATCCAGGCACTGACCACCGCGGTCGATATATGGCACTCTGGACACAACAGTCACAGCCGCTCCATCCCTTCGATCATCCCTAGGGCGAATCCCCCGCAATGCTCCAAATGGACACCAGTATCAACCAGCGTCTGCTCCTGCATTTCCTGCACCCGCAGGCTCACCCTGATCACCCCAGGCACCCTGATCACCCCAGGCAACAGTAGACACTTCCAGGCACACTTTACTGTTCAAAGCAGGATTTTGAAGCAGTAGTTCAGAATGTCCAGCAATAGCAGAGCCCTGGACATATTTGTAATCCAAGTTAGGACGCCCAGCCATAGCAGAACGCTGGGCGTATTTGTAATTCATGGGCATGATGGCCCCTGCGGTTTAGTACAAGTGTCTGTTCCAGTTGCGCTTGGGGCAACTGGGTGAGCAGGCAGCAAAAAAATTGAACTTGAAGGCAGCTCCCGCTGGTTACTATAGAAAACGGCACTTGTTACTATAGCACTAAATAGCAGGCAGAGCGCATAAGTTCTTCCCCAAGGTCTAATTCCTAAACTGGTAGTGGATCAAAGCATAGTTCCCTGGCTCAATCTCAGTTGCTAGGGGCAATGGCTGGCAGGTTAACTGTGAACTGGTGATCCCGGACGACGCCCCCAAATGCAGCCATGCCCCCGTAGGGGTTGCTGAATGTGGTGGTTCACCTGTCACACTGCCCAGCCCGGTATCCATCACTCAGAGACACAGAACAGTCTGTAAGCTTTGTTTTTTGCTTTTTTATTGGAGGGGATTGAACTTGGACGGGATAGGAAATTATGGGATGCCCAGAAAATTCAGTGTAACTTGCTTGGGACTACAATATACACTCCTGTATATACACTCCAGTCTTCTCTCCAGCACAAACACTTGCTTAAGACCTCTTTTCTTTCTATCCTCCAGCACTTCTCTTGCTGCAGACTGTTACTCCTCCAAACTAGCTAGCACCTCATCATTAGGCCTGGCACTAACTCCAGGCCTCAGTGGATTGCCTTTTGCTGGCAGGGGCCTCGGCCCCCTATGGTGTAGGAATAGTTCAGATGCTAGCTGTCCTCTATTCAGCTACCAATCCCAGATAGCTCTCTTTGGGCCCTGCCAGCAAGCCTGGCTGCACTGACTTTTTACCACTGCCCTTCCCACAGTTCACTCTTCTGGTTCTGCACCCATCTCAAACTGCAAACTCCCAGTTCTCTCAGGGTGCCTCTCCAGTTGTCTCTACTATGCTTCACTCGCCAGCCCTCCTGGCTGCGACCAGTTGTCCTCCCTGGAGTCTCTTAGCAGTGTTCTCTCCCGCTGTCCTCTCCTTGCTCTCTCATGTGCCTGTACTTCCAGTATCTATTCTCTTCTCCTAGATGCACCCAAGCCCCAGCCCGAAGTCATCCCCCTCAGACTGCGGAGCTCCCTGTATGCCCAGACAGCCTCCACACTCTCTCACTCCAGCTCTTCCACCCGACAACTCCTCCCCAGCTGGGCTGACCCTAAGTATTTGAGGAGGCCTGCCCCCTGCCAATCCAAGCTGGGGATTGGTCAAGGTTCCTCAAAATATCCCATGCAGTTCCACCTCACCTCTCCTCCTCTCTTTCTAGCACCTTCTAGAAATAAGAGGGAGGCAACAGTGATGCTACCTGTGAGTCACACAGCCCTGCCCTGAGCCACTCCCAGCCCAGAATGAAAACAAACAGCTAGCACTGCCTAAATGTCCGTACTCTATCAGAAAAATCCTTACTCTAGCATCTACCTAACTAGTGGGTGCTACACACTCTTATCTAAAGTCTCCTTTCACTCCCTTCACAGCCACAGGCCAAGGCCAGCTTTGGAAGCCTCCTCTCAACCCCTTTTATTCATTTTCCACAGTCTGCTTCTGTTGCCTCCTGTTACCCTCTCACATCCACCATCCACAGTCTGCTTTCACTGCCTCCTCTCAACCCCTTATATTCACATTCCACAGTCTGCTTCTGCTGCCTCCTCTTACCCTCTCACAACCACAGTCTGCTTCCACTGTCTGTTCTCATCCTCCTATACCCACCATCCACAGGCTGCTTCCACTGCTTTGTCCTCTCACATCAGTGAGACCACAGTGGAATCCACAGTGTGCTTCCGCTGCCTCCTCTCATCCTTCTATTAGGCCCTATATTGTCAGGACCTGGATCACCTGCTTGTGGCACTGTGATGCCCTGGGCTGAGGGTTATAGTTCCAGTGTCCAACAGCAGGTGTCTCCCAAAACACTGATGCTAAAGGCACTAGTAGAGGAGGAACTAAATACCCTTTCAGCAGCCAGCACCAGGTAGAGACCGATTACTGGAATATGTTGACTGCTGGGAGGGTATTTAGTTCCTCCTTTTCTGGTACCGTTTGTATCCGAGTTTTACCTGCTAGCCAGAGACTTGCATGCTGATTGATCTTGAGACTTATTTCTGATCCTGCCTTGTACCTATATCCTGTACCCTGCTGCCTTGTACTTACTCCCTTTGTTCCTGATTCCAATCCTGGTTCCCTCCTCGCATCTCCGGTATTCTCTATGATCTGTGTTCCTCATTTTGTATATGTTGCATATATTGTATTATAGTTAGGTTGTTAGGTATTTTGTTCACATGTATCTTACTGAAGCATACACAGTCTGGTCTCAGTTTCCCAAGTGTAGCCACACAGATTTGGCCACCCCTGCTGCTGATTCCTGATACCTACACCCACTATTCACACTCTGCTTCAGCTGCCTTCGCTTACCCCCTTACATCCACCACCCAAAGTCTGCTTCTGCTGCCTCCACTCATCCCCTCACATCCACCATCCACAATCTTTTTCCACTACCTCTTCTTACTCCTTTAAATCCACCATTTAAAGTCACTACTGCTGCCTCCTTATACCTTCTTATATTCTTCATTCAGTTTGCTTTTGCTATCTTCTTTCACACCTTCCCATCCACAGTCTGCCTCCTCTGCTTTCTCTCTTCCCTCTATGTCTACTGTCCACACATAGGCGTACGCACAGGGTGTGCCGGATGTGCCCAGGCACACCCTAATCCCCCCCATGGGCATTAGTGTTATCGTTCTGTGTAGCAACAGGAACATGGCAAAGATCTCCCTCTTACCAGCTCTGCCATAAGAGAAGTGTTTATCCTTTTCTCTTTCACTGTGCCAGCAGGGAGATCAATGTGCCAGTCATATATATGTAGATACATACACGTGCATGTGTGTTTGAGCTTAAGGGTGCACACCCTAATGCATAAGGCTGCGCACACCTATGTGTCCACAATTGTCTTTCACTTCCTCCTTTCACCTTCTCATATCCACCCACAATCTGCTTCCACTCTTCTCTCATCCCCCACCATTACATGCCACAGTCTATTTCCATTGCCTCCTGTATTCCCTCTTATGTCCTCTACAGTCTACTTCCACTGCCTCTTCTCACCCCTTCTTATCCACAGTACACACTCTGCATCTGCAGCCTTCCCCCTTCAGGCCTAAATTTACCCCCCCCCCCCCCCCACCCTCAGTGTCTCCTTTTTTCCTTCTTCCAGCCATGATATACTCCGCCAGACTTATTTTTTCCCTTCTTCCAGCCAAGATATGCTTCCCCACCTCCTTTTTTCCTTCTCCCAGTCAAGATATGCTGCCTATACCTCCTCTTTTCCTTTCTGTTAATGTATACCTTCAATTCATCATCTCCTTCCACCTTATTTACACACTCCTGCTTTCCTGCATACCCCAAGATAGTGTCCCAGTGTGCTCTCCACCTCACTGCCCACCACCATCTTTTATTGCTCTACCCATCAGTTTTCTGCTCCCCATAAGCTCCTCCCGTACCTATCCAATACCCCTCCTCCTACCTTCTCGCCACACCGTGAACTTTTGTTTCTTACCCACCAAACTCATCTCCTGTCCATCCACACCGTCACCATTAGCTGCATTTCCTTCCTTTACACCATGGGTCTCAACACTTTCTAAACATGGGGCCAATCCTTACTGTCGCTCAGACTTTGTGGGGGCTGGACTGTGGCCAGTGGAAGTAGAAAATGTTCTGGTGTCCAGTGGGAGTAAACAATACCCTATCTTTGGTGTCACTGGGAGGTATAGTGCCCCATCATTGGTATCAATGGGAGGAATGTTGCCCCATCGTTGGTGTCAGTAGGAAGAATTGTGCCCCATTGTTGGTGCCAACGGACGGAAATGTGCCCCATTACTGGTATCAATAGAGGCAATTGTGCCCCATTACTGGTGTCAATGGAAGGAATTGTGCCCCATCATTGGTATCAGTGGGAGGAATTGTGCCCCATTGTTGCTGTCAATAGAAGGAATTGTGCCCCATAATTGGTGTCAATGGAAGGAATTGTGCCCCATAATTGGTGTCAGTGGAAGGAATTGTGCCCTATTATTGGTGTCAGTGGATGGAATAGGGCCCGAAGGGCCAGATAAAGGCAAGCAATAGGCAGCAGTTTGATGATCTCTGCTCTACACCATCAGTTTGTGTGCCTTCTTCTGAGGGACTACTCATTCCATGTAAAAATTAAAAAGAAAAACTTTTATTTTTGAAAGGCTATATATGAGTAATGTTGACACCTTTGCATTAGAAAAACACCTGGGCTTATTAGTTGCTTTCTGATAACTTTTTAAAATTTGCTGCAAGCTTATTCCCAGCACTGTCCTCCAAAGTTTTACCACTGCAAGGTCAAGCTTCATTCATCTTCCATCTCTTCCATCCTGTGGTCCCAAAGATATCAACGACCTGCCACCAAGGACATCATCACACAGCCTTGGCTCACAGTACTCTTGGACTGGCTGGAGCTCACATGCAATTATATGAGTTTTGCTTAGTCCAAGAGAAAATAAAACACCATTACCACCTATGACATCAGAGGAATGACCTGAAGGCTGCAGGAGAAAATGTATGTATAGGGCTTTTTTAGTAAATAAAGATCCAAGGGGAGCTTTAGGGCGGATATTCTGAAACCAGTGATGAACATTCAGCAGCATTCCAGCAAACTTTCACTAGGGACAGGTGCACCTTAAAGAGGAGTTCCACCTAGGGGGGCCGTCAAAAAAAAAAAAAAATTAAAAGTCAGCAGCTACAAATACTGCAGCTGCTGACTTTTAATTGGACACTCACCTGTCCCAGGGTCCAGCGATGCGGGGAATCGAAGCCCCGCTCGTCCCCGCCCTCCGCTCGTCGGCGCCGGCATTTCAACTGTGGGCGCCGGGCTGTGGCTTCACAGCCTGGCACCCACTGCGCATGCACGAGCGGCGCCGCGCGCCGTGATTGGCCGCTCAATCACCTGGGACCTGTAATGGGTCCCAGATGATTGACAGGAGGGAGGGAGCAGAGCGGAGCCCTTCCTGTGCCGAGGGGGAAGTGATGTCACCAGCCCAGGCAAAGGAACAGGCAGACTACGAGGGACCACCTAGCAACAGGCATTTAGAGGTAAGTGAAAAAAAAAAATATCCAAATTTTTTTTGTTTGTTTTTTTAGAATTTTTCCAGGTATTTTTGTTTTTTGGGTGGAACCCCACTTTAAGCAGAGTGTAGGCAGATGCAGTCTACTTTCTCCATTGCAGGTGGTGCTCAGCTGCAGCAGTATGGCAGAGGGAGAGGATGTCAAGATGAACCTAGTTCCTCTATGGTTTCCTGGGTCACAGGGGGCAGCTATCGATTACATGCTAGTGCTCCATGTGACTCTGGCAGCCGTCTTCAGGCAGATTCTACTTAGGACCCTGGCTCTCAGACTAGGTGCGCATTTCGCATGTAAGTAAAGTTGGGTCAGCTCACCCATCTGTCAGGGACAGTGCTTAGCATCAGGGAGAGGTTCCGGAGAAGTATGGAAAGTACAGGGACACTCCATCCTATCTGGAAGCTTCCCCAATTGGGTATAGACAGGCCAGGCTGCATTTGGCTTCTTGAGACAGATGCTGTTGGCACCCCTGAAACATTCTACTACTGACACATCGCTATTATCCTATGAGTGCTCCCGGTCAGGTTGCCTTCCCACCGGGTTTGTTGCGTATTGACGAATTTTAATTACAATATACTCCTGTTTCTCTGCACCTGAACTCTGAGTGTTTGCTGCCGCCACAACATGCTGCACCTACCCACAATGAAGCTCCTCCTGCAGGATTGGACACAGGACCAACACAACACCTGCTCCTGGCTTCAGATTATATATAAACTCTCCAGCCACCTACTGAGAACCCCCCTCCCCCGCCTAAGGGATTGGCTGGATCCCCATGAACATTCAAACTGTCCTTCCACCTTTTTTCCCGCTGTAATTGCAGGGCCTTCCCAGCAACCTGTGAAACCCAGATCAGGCTAAAGTTATCAACCACTGCTCCACTGGCTACAGAGGAGCCAAGCTAAATTTGCCTGACATCCTATACCCTAACTAGGTGGGTGCTACTCCCTCTTTCCAATACTGTTCAGAGCTCCACTTTAAAGCAGACATGTTTGCTTTATTGAAATGACCTAAGCATGCAGGATCTTGCCACTTCATTGGCTTCCCGTGTGCAGACACAATCCAAAGAAAAGGCATATTAGTGTGAACCTATGAAAATAAACAATGGCACGGAGTGTGTTTGTGAGGCGATGGTGGGGGCACATTTCTTTGACATTCTTTCACCACAGGTGATGAAGTTTGTTTGTGCTTAACAGCCAGTAATTTACCCCCCGAAGTACAAACTCCCGCTAGCTGCCACATTCTCAGTTTCGTGTCTTGTATCACGTTGTGAGATTGTTTGTGTCTGCCCTGATGTGTTTGTCATGGATCCTGTGCCCGTCTGGGATGTTTTAGAAAAATAATTTGCTTTGGAATTGTTTTCTTACTCTCTGTATGTGGAACGTGCTCAACCTGTGTCTCAGTCAGATATCCTGTGACATTCCCAAGAAATGCCACTTGTCCGAGTGGCTTTTGTGATGGTCATTGGCATGAACTTGCCTTGAGAGAAACGTGGAGGTTACCATCACTAACCTCGATACTGTGATTTAGTACAAAGAATACAAACCTCAGAAATTCTCTTTTTTGCTTGTTGCAGGTTATCAGCTCTGAAAGTGTTGAAACCAGAGGGTCAGAAAAATGGCCAGGTAACTGTCATTTTCCGCAGCAGGTCAGCAATGGCAGCCCTCGTACATGTCTAATGAAAGGTTTACTTTTACATAAGAAATGGTCAGACTGAGTCATAATAATTCTCCCCTTAGTTTAGGAACTGACAGCTCTGACACAAAAACAACCAGTCAGCAGAACACTAAAAGGGAGTGGTATACTGATTTAATCATTATTGACTGTAAGCATGTAGGCAGGTGCAGTCTGTACTTCCCTCTGTAGGCAGTGCTTGATTGAAGCAGCAATGCAGAAGGGGAAGGAAATCGTGAGGAACTTGGTTCCTCCATGACATCCTGCAGCCACTAGGGAGACAGCTGTCTGTCCACCTCAGTGGCCACCTTGGGTCAGGGCAGAGTCTACTTAAGACTCCCACTCCCAGGTTTGGCATGCTTTACACGAGTGGCTAGCGTAGGGACAGGTTCCCCATTTGGCAAGGACTGTGCTTAGCAGCAGGGAAAAGTTCCTGAGGAGTAGGGAAAGTGCACATGACTAGGCCATCTCCTCATAGGAAGCCCTTCCATTTGGGTGTGGACCAGCCAGGCCGCATTCTCGTTCCTCGCTGCCAAAGTTGGCGGCATCATTTCAAGATCACAATCCTTTGCTACTGCTTGTAAGTGGCTCTTGTCAGCGGTGCCTCCCTGCTGGGCCTGGTTGTATGTTGTTGGAACTCTTTCAATATACTGTTCTCTTCCACCTCAGCCTCTGAGTGTATTCTTTGCCACCGGAGCACCACCCTACCCACAAGAAGCTTATTATATCTTTTTTCCATTATCTCCTTTTCCCTAGTGGTCGGGTACACTGCTCGATTCACATTGCAAAGTCCATTTCCATCCCTGGAGTGAGCAAGGGAAGGTGGCTACATTCCTACATACAGCAGAACCATGGAGAACAAATGTAGCCACCCTCAAGAAGTCAGATCACAGCAGCAAAAAAAAAAAAAGGAATTTGGAGATCTGGAGTAGACTAAGAGCATCAGAAATTACTTTTTTCAGTTAATACATACTTGAAAATAATAATTTTTTAACCAGTGTCTAGTGTCACTTTAAGTGTTCTACCTAGCCAAGTGACTAGTCATGTAAGAGAGAACCAAAGTCAAAACTTTTTTTTTTTCATTTTAGAGTATAATGCTGCGTACACACGACCGATTTTGCCGTCGGAATAAACTCCGAAGGTTTCTCCGACGGAACTCAGACGGAATTCCATTCAAGCGGTCTTGCCTACACACGGTCAAACCAAAGTCCGACCAAAGTCCGACCGTCCAGAATGCGGTGACGTACAACACGTACGACGGGACTAGAAAAAGGAAGTTTAATAGCCAATAGACAATTATTTGCTGCAGAGCATGCGTCGTTTTTTTGGTCCGTCGGAACAGCATACAGACGAACGGTTTTCCCGATAGGAATTGGTTCCGCCGGAAATATTTAGAACATGTTCTATTTCTAGGTCCGTCAGAATTTTTGAAAAAAAAAGTCAGACATTTCGCTTGTGTGTACGCGGCTTTAGACTAAGAGAGAATTATAACCCCTGCCAGTTTTTTTTTTTTTGCCATCTGTGTCCCATTTGGGAGATTTCCCTTCACTTTCTATCCCATAGCCAAAACAGGAAGTAAGAGGAAATCCTTCTAACGTGAGGGAATCCTGAGGTGTTGCCACAATCACTAGAACTAGTGTCCGCATTGGAAGATTTCCTCTCTATTATGCCCCGTACACACGGTCGGATTTTCCGATGGAAAATGTGTGATAGGACCTTGTTGTCGGAAATTCCGACCGTGTGTAGGCTCCATCACACATTTTCCATCGGATTTTCCGACACACAAAGTTTGAGAGCAGGATATAAAATTTTCCGACAACAAAATCCTTTGTCGGAAATTCCGATCGTGTGTACACAAATCCACGGACAAAGTGCCACGCATGCTCAGAATAAATAAAGAGATGAAAGCTATTGGCCACTGCCCCGTTTATAGTCCTGACGTACGTGTTTTACGTCACCGCGTTTAGAACGATCGGATTTTCTGACAACTTTGTGTGACCGTGTGTATGCAAGGCAAGTTTGAGCCAACATCCGTCGGAAAAAATCCTAGGATTTTCTTGTCGGAATGTCTGAACAAAGTCCGACCGTGTGTACGGGGCATTACTGTTCTGTGTCAATTCAAACTTTGGGATTTTTTTTTTTCACTTTCGATGATACAAAGTGGACAAATAGAGAAGGTGAATCTCCCTATAAAGGACAGGGACATAAAAACATGGATTGACAAGTTTGATGTGCAGGAACTCAACTGGCCTGGACAGAACCCTGCTTACTAACACTTTTGGGATGTATTGAAACGTAGGTTAAGAGCTAAGCGTTTTCATCCAACATCAGTACCTGACCCTACAAATACTTTTTTAGCTGAATGGGCGCACATTCTGAAAGACACACTCCAACATCTTGTGGAAAGCCTTCCCAGAAGAGTGGAGGTTTCTATAGTCTCAAAGTGAAGCCAAATTTATACTGATGTCCTTAGTTTTTTTTGTTTTGTTTTTTTTTCAAAATGCTTTTTTTATTAATTTTCAAGAAAAAACAAGGTTAATTTACAGACAGTGGGGAACTACTGTCTCCTATATTAATGTTATTGTACACATTATATCACATTTTTATAATGTATATATACCAATAAATGCTTATCTGACAGTATCATCATTTAAACTTATATTTCGTACTAATGTGATTGAAATAGTTCAAAATCAATTTCAAGTCTTTGTTCATCATGGATAACTACTATAGTAACGTAATAAGTAAAGTATAAAGAGTTAACTAGGAGAAAAGCGTAAGGGTTCGCCTACTCTAAATACTGAGGCAAATTCTGTGGTGAGTTATTTAGTAAGTTGCAAGCCCTGTAGAAAGTACTGATGTAGAGAATTATATGGGTATGCACTATTTCCGGTAAGGAGGAATTGTTCCCTTGTTCTAATGCTTGGGGTCGCTCTTTCTATTTTTGGAGAATTGTTCCCAAATTGACCAATACATTGATGTCCTTATTTTTTAAAATGGATGTCCAACAACCTTCTAAGGTTTTATGGTCAGGGTCCACAAATGTTTGGCCATATAGTATAGATGACAGTATCCAAATAATTGTGTAGGTTCTTAGTGGCCTCTCCATAGGCACACCTCAGTTCCTTAAAAGTCTTGTCTTTGTTAAAACATCAAAGCAAATAATAGCAGCAACTAAGCACATATTAACTTTAACTAGATGGTGATATGATGTGCTTTGTTGTCTAAATAATGACTTGTATGGTATTCTGGTGAAGATCAACTGGAACACTGAGAAGAAGGCTTCTAGCAAAGCATCAGATTTGACCACCGGAATCCCCAACACTTTGTTTACAATAATGTAGCACAAGAGATGTGTTACTTATCAGGGGAAGTGCTCCAGGTACACATCAACAGGTAGGCTCTCATGATCGACAAGGATTACATTTTTGGACAATGTTAATGAATGTTTATTAGGTCACTGGATGACATGATTGGCAGTGCCTTGGGCAACATTATTAACATTTAATTTAAACGTATGTTTATATAATAATATTGAAATGATGTCCAATAGTGTGTTTATTTAGATTAAACTCTTTGGGAATTGGTAAAGAAGGGGTACTGATGTACCTCTGCACTCATTCTCTTGGAAGAGATAAATAGGGTTTCCAGGCTCCACTATATGCCCCCCCCATATTACCCCCATTTCTTACTTGGGACAGATGTAGGCACAGGCTCTTGTCCCTCAACACTGGGACAGGTGCCTTTCAAGGAAGGGGGGTCTTTGCTGAAAGGCATGGAGCCTGGTCTAGTGCAAGAAGGGGGGCCCACTCTCACTGCTGTCCCTTTCCAGGCTCCATGACTGAAAAAGGGTCTAAGGGAAATTTTAGGGGAACATCATATTATATTTTCACATTTTTTAAACTATGTACTGTTGCTTTTAAAGGACTGTATTGCACTGCTCCATAACAGTGCAGCTTTAAGGCATCACCCAACCATGGCATTTATAGGATTGTTATTTTTACAATGTTGCCCTTCAATCTGCATAAAAAGACCCTCCCCCCACTAAAGGGTATTTTTAAAAATGTTTACATTGGTACATGTATACCATGGCAGTGTCCACTTCCCTGTGTTCTTTTTTTTCAACTATAGCTTGCCTATTATGCCCCATACACACAATCAGAAATTCAGTCAGAAAAAACTTGGATGTTTTTTCCGATGGAATTCCGCTCAAGCTTGCCTTGCATACACACGGTCACACAAAAGTTCTCTGAACTTTCGACCATCAAGAACGCGGTGACACTACGTGGAGCTGAGAAAATGAAGTTCAATGCTTCCGAGCATGCGTTGAATTGTTTCCGAGCATGCGTGATTTTTTGCGTGTCCGAATTGCATACAGACGAACGCATTTTCCGATAGGAACTTTGTCCGACTGAAAAATAGAGAACCTGCTCTCAATGTTCTGCTGGCTGGAATTTTTCAAGCAAAAGTTCAATGGAGCATACACGCTGTCAGAATTTCTGACCAAAAGCTCACATCTGACTTTTGCTGGCGGAATTTCTGATCGTGTGTACGGGGCATTAGCCTTGAAAATAGTCAGAACAAAGGTCAAGGTTTTGGCTCCCATAGACTTCATTTGGGTTTGGTGCTAAGTTCAGGGTTTACAGACTTCACACTATGTTTGATGAACCAGGCTCAAACCAAACCCGGCCAATTTTGTTTATTCCTATTTCGGACACATCTTCCACTGTCATATTGCCAAGTACTCAAAAAAGATATCTACCCCCCAAGGCCTGCCAGATTACATTTATGTCCAAATATAGTAAACAGCTCATGTATTTACCAACCATATTATAACAGCCTCATTCCACCCATTTTCGAATTGGACAAGCTGGATGTATGGTTCGAACTACAAACGATGCTTTGAAAGAATTATTAATGGAGACTGGAACGAGAAACTGGCAAACTTTCTCTTGCAACAGCATGTAACTCTACGCTCCAGTACTGGCTGTAGTTCTGTAGAGTTACTCATGAACAGGAGACTTAAAGCTTGTTTGGACCGACCCCGATTTGAACTCTGCGTTACAGGGGAAGCAAAAATATCAGTTCTACAAACATGTGAGTTCATTAGAATGGAGAATGTTTGAACCAGGATCAGATATATATGCCAGATACTATGGTGCTGGACCAAGATGGATACCAGCCACTGTTGTTGAGGGAACTGGGCCAATCTCATGCAAAGTAAAGACTATGAATGACCAGATTATTCGGCAGCATATCGATCACCTAAAACTTAAAAATAAGGAGCCATGTATCCAAATGCTGAAATTTGTTTTGGATCAGTAGACGTTTAAAAGGGATTTGGTTTGCACAATCGGTCAACAAGAAGGAGATGTTTTCTTGTCGATTAAATTGCCTCACAAGCACCGATGGGAACTGTCCAGATTTTGGCTTCAGACTAACCAAAAATATCACTGGGTTGAGGCTGCTGGGAGTTCCTTCAAGCTCAGGTGACAGAAGTAGTGACATCAGCAGGAAAGGAGGAGGAGTGACCCAGAAGGCGGTATTGACTGTTCTGTGTCCTCCATTTCTTCCTACTGGCCACCAAGAATGTGTGGCTGGATGGGGATAGAGACTACAACCTGCAGTTAAACCAGAGGTCTAGGGTTACGGTAAGACAAAGGGGTACAAGGCAGTTTGGTCTCCTGTTAATGTTATTTTATTTACTCGTTTTGTAAAAATTGCCAATTGCTGCCTGTGTAATAGCTGAACATTAGTTGTCTGAATATTGTAATGGTTGCCTGTTTGTTGTTGAGTATGCTGTTCCTTCAGAGGGCATGCACCGGTGGCGTCACCGGATGCAGAAACATTGAATATCTCCTAAACGGAGCACATTTAGGAGATATTCCTTGTACCTACCGGTAAGCTTTATTATGGGCTTACCTGTAGGTACAAGTGTCCAATGCGAGTTTACTACCGGTTTAATGGGAGCACACCTCTCTCCTGGTTGGAGCACTCTCCTGATAGAGCCACACAGCTATGGCCAAGCCTGGCTTAAAACGAGTGTACACACCTGCATACTTACACTACCTCCTAAGAAGGCATAGACACAGGGTTGAAGGCTTCATTCCACCCAAGACTCTTTGAACCTTCAAGCTCCAGGCCACAATTTGGAATGACAAAACTCAGAGAATACTGACAAGCCAGTCTTCTCCACTCAAAAACAATGTGGATGGGAGAAGGGATTATAAAAATATACGTAAACGGAAATTATAGCAAGAACGGCAGTGATACTGTGCAGTAATGTGGGCACCTGGAAGCTAGATGGAGGTGAGGACAACGTTTTGGGTTAACAGACCCCTTTATCAAGTCTGATCCCCCCTAGCAATAGTAAGGCACCACAGCAGTATATATGCTCCAAAATGGTACTTAAAACACAAAGAACCCGTCTTTTGCTTGAGAGGTAACTTCTAGTCTGCATCCCCCCCAGCCACAATCTTTCCAACCACCATAAAAAAGTTGCCATCCAGGTTCCAATTCTTTTCCACGCTATTTAAACAAACACGGTTCTGTTTGGAGTTCCACTTTAAGACTCAATATTGAGATTTATTTTACATCAACTCCTTCGTGACTTGTCCTCTTTAAAGCTGAACTCCAGGCAACCAGCAAAAAAAAAACGATGAAAACCATATATGCAAGTTCTTTTCCTGCCAAACGATTTGTATTTCTGTCTAATTATTCCTGAGATTTACACAGCTCAGTGCATCCCTGTCTGGCGAGGCAGGAGACCTAATTTTATGTGTAGCAGGGAAGTAACCCTTACAGGTCTTGCCCCTCCCTCAGTCTGTGACTGGACAGTGAAAGGAGAAGCAGTCGACTAATGAGCTTTTCTGTCTGTCACTCTGCTCTCTCCTCCTATCAGCATGCTCCTTGTTAGCACATGAGCACTGAAGCACAATTGATCAGCTGCTTGTGCTGCTTCTCCCTCACCCAATCTAAGATCTGCTGTACAGGGATTACAAAAGGCTGGTAACCAAGTCAAGTTCAGATACCTACACTGCTTGCATTGAAAAACTAATACAAAGCTCTATAAATGTGTCTTTAATATCTGCCTGGAGTTCAGCTTTAAACCCCTCTGTTCCTGCGCTCCCCCCTCAATGTTGATCCTATCCCCTTATTGTTTAAAATGTGCTTGCAAACACATATTTATCTTCCGCCGTCCAGAACAAATACTTTTTAGCCAACCCTGAGCTCGGTGAACTTCTGCCCCAGCCTTGACCATATGGGACGTCGCCAGCGTCCTTTCGTGAAACTAAATTCCCAGCATTTGTTTGCTCGGGTACATTTCTTTACTTGAAAACAGAAGGAAGGAAAAAAAAAAAAAGTGGAATTTGTGTCTTGGATGCAACCTTCAGCACAGCGAGTCGTGTTGTTCTAGCACATGGAAGACAACTACAGGAATGTTCGAATCTGGATTTTTAAGTCTTACACCCTGTGAATGCTGAATAACTTTAAGGGAGCATTCACATTCTTGCATAGCAGTAACGTGCAAGAATACGTGTCCTATGGTTCCCTGTCAATCATTTTGAATGCCACCCCACCACACATATACAGGTGCAAAAAATAAATAGTGCTATAGATCTCAGATATGAATACTATAGGGTCTAGCTATGAAAAATTTTGTCAGTTGTCACAAATAATCTCTGTAATGTGTCTAATATGTTTATTTTCTATAATTGCCCGCTTCATTTAGTGGCCATAATGCCATATTTTCCTGACATGCTTTAACCAGGAAAATATTGCATTATGACCACTAGATGGAGCTGACAATCATAAGAAATGAACAAGTTAGACCAGGGGTGGACAATTAATTTTCCCAAGGGGCCACATGAGAAACTGGGACTGTTGTGGAGGGCTGAACCAATAAGATGAGCTTGTATATACTTTCTCCACTGTAATACATGGCCCCGGTTTGTGACGCTACTTCTGCAGCAAGGCATAGGACGGTTTGGTTATTAGTGGGACCTGATAACACCTCCCCACAAGCCCACTCCAATCAAATCCTTGTTGCCCACCTCCCATGGTCCACTCTTCTCCACTGTTGTACATGGCCTTGGCTTGTAACGTCACTTCCGCAGCAAGGCATAGGCCCCGCCCCTTACTCGTGGGGTAGAGAGGGGGCCTGGTGACCCCTCCGCACATGCCTGCTCGCATCAAATCCTTATTGCCCACCTCCCATGGTCCACTCTTCTCCACTGTTGTACACGCCCTTGGCTTGTAACGTCACTTCCGGAGCAAGGCATAGGCCCCGCCCCTTACTTGTGGGGTGGAGAGGGGGCCTGGTGACACCTGCCCACATGCCCGCTCGCATCAAATACTTATTGCACACCTCCCATGGTCCACCCTTCTCCACTGTTATACACTCCTCTGGCTTGTAACGTCACTTCTGTAGCAAGGCATAGGCCCCGTCCCTTACTTGTGGGGTGGAGAGTGGGATCTGATGACACCTCCCCATATGCCCACTCACAATAAATCCTTATTGCCCACCTCCCATGGTCCACTCTTCTCCACTGTTGTACACGCCCTTGGCTTGTAACGTCACTTACGGAGCAAGGCATAGGCCCCGCCCCTTACTCGTGGGGTGGAGAGGGGGCCTGGTGACACCTGCCCACATGCCCGCTCCCATCAAATTCTTATTGCACACCTCCCATGCTCCACCCTTCTCCACTGTTATACACTCCTCTGGCTTGTAACGTCACTTTCGTAGCAAGGCACAGGCCCCATCCCTTACTTGTGGGGTGGAGAGCGGGATCTGGTGACACCTCCCCATATGCCCACTCACATTAAATCCTTGTTGCCCACCTCAAATGCTCCACCTTAGTCGCTCGAGGGGCGGCGCCGCCAATCCTACATGGCCAAAGCCGCTCGGAAAGACCAACTAGAGCAGAAGCACAGCCACCACCATGTTGTTGACTAGCGGCATGGATCCAGGGAAGCCACACTCCTCCCCCAGAGCCATGAAGCAGTGTCACATGCTGGGGGGGGTTCAGCCACCGCCATCTCTTGTAGACACCTGTACTTCAACACTGTGAAGGTAGATTTAGAAAAAAAATATCAATCACCTTGAAAATTAAATCAATGCCGTTGTATTGTGTGAATAGCGTATGCTTATTTCAATTTGATTTCTAATATCCGGGTGACCTCACGCGGCTGGACAGGGATAGCCAAGGGGCTGGATGTGGCCCAGGGGCCATTAAATGCCGAGGCCTGTGTTAGACACATTAAAGGGGTTATTCATGATGGCTTGGGCAATTACACAGCAATTATTTTTATAAATAGGCCCCTATGTGTGTTGTGGCCCAATGCCAATGAAGAACTACATGCACATCTGTGAGCAGAGTTAAAGGCTTATCTTCTGCTGCAATTTTCTGCTGCCCAATCCCAGGCTGGGGGAAGGCAAGTGACAGAGCTTAGTTGCTGCAAATGCAGTAGAGAAAAGTCAGGTCACCAGGCTGACTGTGCTGTGTGGCAAAGTTGGGTGGCTCCACATTTAAGCACATTTCCAAAGGTGACAGAAAGTATCTTATTTAAAGAGACACTGCCCATTTAGAGCAAAGTGACAGCACCTGCTGATAGTGACTGCCCTCCAAACTGCAGCAGTTTGGGTATGCCCCTCCCCATGTGATAGTGTTTCGCCACTCTTGGTTGAGAAGACATGCTCCCCCATACCCAAAAGCAATATAGCGAGGGTTCCGGGATAGCGGAAAGGTGTCGATAGAGCATGTATTGGCAAGTACAGTGGAACCTTGGATTACGAGCATAATCCATTCCAGGAGAATGCTTGTAATCCAAAGCGCTCGTATATCAAAGCGAGTTTCCCCATAGAAGTCAATGGAAACGAAGATAATTTGTTCCGCATTGATTTCTATTACATGCAATACCGCATGTGGCCAGAGGTGGAGGGGGGGCGACAGAGAGCCTCGAAAATACTCGGGGACAGCTTGGCTGAACTCGGAAAGCCTCGGAAAGGCTCAGAAACACTCGGGAACTGAGTATTTCCGATTGATTCCGAGTATTTACGAACGGCTCCGAACCGTTCCGCGTGTCCCCGGCGCCCCCGCACCTCTGGCCAAATGCAGTACTGCACACCCCCATTAGCTTGAATTCTGCTCGTTTTGCGAGCCAACACTCGCAAACCGAGTCAGAATTTAAAAAAAAAAAGTTGCTCGTCTTTCAAAGCGGTCGTTAACCGCGTTACTCGTAAACCAAGGTTCCACTGTATAACTTTTTAGTGGTGGGGGGGCATTAGCAGACACTGCTACTTTGCTACTTTGGCCTGAATGACCAAAGTGACAGTTTTCTTGCAGAGTACTCATCTTGGCTGTAGGTGAGTCAGTGAGATAGGTCTGTCTGATTTATACTGCTAGGTAAAAGAAGGAAAATTGTGTCACTCCCCTCTGAGTCATTCTGCAATATTTTTTATCTGATCTCCCATTTTCTGATCTATGTAACAGTATAAGCTGTTGTGCAAGGCTGCAAAAAGTTTGTGCTATTAAAACTTACTAGCTGTTCCCTTTTAGGGAAACCTCTCCCCTGGGTGGATACTGCAGGTGGGACTAGCATGGTGGCAGATGTATTTCCTACTCCACACAGCAGGTGGCATCTTGCCACCTCGGGGTTGGAGTAGAGTATAAGGGGAATACTTTTTCCCTGCAGCCTTCGTAGGTGTCACTATGGAGAGCAGCAGTCAATTTGGATGCTACCACTCCTCAGTGACCATCTACGGCTATCTTGGGTGGGGCAGTGCTAATCAATAGCAGTGACCTTCTGCATTTGGCACGTATTCATGGTGTAGAGAGAGGGACCCTGTCTGGCAGGGACAGAAAACTCGAGTCAGGGAAAGGTTCCAGCACAAGGTGGGACAAAGTAGTGGACAATGTTGTGTGCTGTATTCAGCACAGATCTAAGTATGGCTGCCACTTGACCTAGGCCTTTTGGAGCCTCCACCAGTGCTTGCTACCTGCCAGCCTGCCACCCCTCCTGCCGATACCACCCCGGTAAGACCAACTCTGTGTTGTGATCCATTGTACCTAAAGGTACACTGCTGTACAGCTGCACCAGGCTACAACCTTTCCGGTAACCTAACTATATTGCTCTGCCACTCCTGTGTCTTAAAGTTATGGAGGCCAAAGGTTTTTTTATCTTAATGCATAGAATGTGTGTAGCAGCCCCAGTCAGCCCCCCTAATACTTACCTGAGCCCCATCTCTATCCAGCGAAGTGCATAAGTGCCTCGGCCGTCCGGGATTCTCCCTCCTGATTGGCTAAGACACAGCAGAGACGCCATTGGCTCCCACTGCTGGTTATCAAAGTCAGTTAGCCAATCAGGAGAGAGAGGGGGCAGGAATGAACCGCAGCTCCATGTCTGAATGGACACACAGAGGAAGCTGTTTGCTGTGGGGGGTACTCGACAGGAGGGAAGGGTCGGGAGAGCCAGCGAAGGACCCAAGAAGAGAAGGATCCAGGCTGCTCTGTGCAAAACCACTACACAGAGCAGGTAAGTATAACATGTTTATTATTTTTAAAGAAAAAAATCAAGACTTTAGTATCACTTTAAGGACTGGGTAGCATTTGGCTGGGACCCAAATTGTGCTTGTGTGGAGTGGTTGCTCTACTGGTCCCTGAGAGTTACTGAACTTATTACTGAGTATTACTGAACCTGTTACAGCAAGTTACTGCACCTGTTAATGAATATTACTGGACCTGTTACCCTAGCCCAGCTCCCAGGGCAAGGATGCAGAACTGCGTCCCCCTCCCCTACTGTTTATACAGGTCGTAGAATGGGTGTACCACCCTGTATCCATTCTTTGCCCCCTTGCTTCACTGCTACCCCTCCTACCCACCCCTTGTCCCGGTCCTGCAGCTGCGTAAGACAAAGCTACTAGTGTTCACTTCTGTGCTTTGTAAGTGAAAGTATTATCTTTGCAATTGCAGCCAGCTAGATACAATACTGTGAAACTGCCCTAGGCTCTGAGCATGCTGTTTTTTTTGCCCACAAGGATAGTCCTTGATAAGCAGGGGCCAGAAGAGCTAGAGGTAGTGGTTGATAGGAAGAGGTTACCTTCAGCATTCTACCATGAATGCTTGTAGCCCAAGGAAGTGAGGTTAGGACTGGTATAGGCCCCATTGAAGAACTCAGGTAATAGGGACCTACAGTGAGGGAAGTAGAAGCGCTGGTCAGCATCCATGGGTTAAAGTTGAATATGTTCCTGCTAGAGTCAACTTTACAAGGGCTGAACGTGTGAACATTCCTTTATTTCTGGAGGTGGGCCTTGGGCAAAGAGAATGTGAGTGGCAAAGATGGCAGGGATCCTCCATGTTATGCTTGTGTGGTGTCCTATCTCATTCCTGTTGCAGGAGGATGGTGGGAAGTGCCCTTGGCCAGCATCCCCATTGCCGGTGGCGAATCAGGGCCCTGATTATATGGTGACCAGTAAGTATGAAATATTCATATGGTTAAGAATGAGGAAAAAAATCACAAACACAATGAATAAATAAATAAATAAATAAACAAAATACTATACATTAAAAAGAGGCTACAGTCCAACCTGGAGCCCAATATGAACGTATGAGGGGTCCATATAAAAGTCTACGAGCCTGCTATTCTCTCTGATTGCAATGTTTGGAAATCATCTCATAGCTTATGGCGCATGTGGTCCACGGTTTCAGAAAATAACACTCTATGTCAACGTACTTTGTGTAACATGTGTAATAAAGCCCCAAATGGCCCACTTAAACCATTTTTATTTAAATTTCTTTCAGGTCAAAGTGAAGGGAAATCCGCAAGATAATATTTTACGTCGTAACAAAACATATACCACATGGTACAGGCTTTAGTGTCGCCAGTGCTGTTTCCACTTTAATATGATGTATGCATTAAAACTTTAATAAAATTCCAGCGGAAAATATGAAGTTTCTTTTAAAAAAATCTGGTAAAGTAGAGGTGATCAAAATCTAGGCGGCTTTTTAATGTAAAAATACAGATAAACAGTTACAAAAGTTGACCCGTACTCAAATGTTAATGGAAAAATGTGCAGAAAAAGTTACGGTGATTGCACATAAAGAGGTGCAGACACGTGCCCATCCAGGGATCAGTGACCAGGCCTTGTGATAGATATCCATACCTGGGAACTTTTGTAAATCAGTGGGCCCGAGAATGGGGTTGAGACAGGGGGTGGGTGGGGGGGGGGTTTGATAGAGGTGCAGCATGCTACGCCAAAACATATGTAATGCACCAAAACAGGCTGAAGGCTGTACACATAGCAGCAAACTGAAGACTTTAATAGCAGCTTGCATATTATCTTGAGGTGAAATATGGGACTAACAGTGGTTGAAGGAGGAAATGCCCTGGTATCAGTGCAAAGGTTAAATGCCCTGCAACAGTGGTGTTACTGGAAGGAAAGGATTCTGCTGCATCAGTATCAGTGGGAGGAAAACAATTCCACTGTGTTGGAGTTGGGATAGAGGAGTTGAGGGGAGCTGGTAGGTTGAGGTAGGGTGCTCTATAGCAGCTATTCTAACCCAGGGTTCCCTAAGGTTCCTCCTGTGGTCCTGTGGCCAATAGGGGTTCCTTGAGCTGTGGCTGAATGACCCCACATTTGAGCATGTCTGCAAAGTTTCAGGGTCATTGCCACTTGGTAGAACCAGCTGCCACCAGATGACACCAATAATCTTTTTTAGCTGTCTGTAAAGGTGTCATTCTTAGCGTTTCATGGAACCCTAAGGTTCCTCCTGTGATTGATAGGGGTTCCTTGAGCTCTGGCTAAATGATTACACATTTGATGATGTCTGCAAAGTTCCAGGGCCAATGCCACTTGGTAGAACCAGCTGTCACCAGATGACACCAATAGTATTTTTAGCTGTCCGTAAAGGTGGCATTCAGACCACTGACCCCCAATAAATTGGGTTTAGAGAGGGTTCCCGAGACCTGAAAAGTATTTCAAGGGTTCCTCTGGGGTAACATTGTTGAGAAAGACTGCTCTATAGTGGGCATTAAACTAAGGGGCCCTGTGTGGCTCTAGGGAAGGGAGGGCTGAAGGGCTCAGAGGAAGGTAGGGGGGGTTAGGTGCTCTTTGGGGAGAGAGTAGAGCTCTGGAGCTGAGATGCTCACCGCACCCTCAACAGGGCATGGACACAGTGCCGGGACAAGGTCATCTTTCGCACCCTTTCCCACAAGATGTATGAGCATTATGTGTCAGCAAAAATCCCCTCTTTAAAACATGAAATGCTTTTGGTATGTTACTTTCTTGGACTTAATTTGAACTTTCTTATTTCACAGAATTTATTTAACACAATTTATGGTTATTAAAATTAAAATGTAATGTATTTCATGTTATCATTTATTTACAGAGTAACTCCATTTTTCTTAAGAAGAAAAACAAACCCTCTGAAAACATGATCTAGGAATGGAGGAGGATCATAGATCATGTTTTATTGATAGAAACTGTAGTACGGCTTCTACAAATGGAGAAGGTGAGTGGAAAGGTTGGGAAGAGTCTGGCTCCCTTGATGAATGCCTGCCACAGCTCCTTAAGTTCTATTAACCCCCATGGCACCGGAAAGCTAGAAAGGTAGAGGTGGGGGGTCAAAGATGGAAGATTTTAGGGAATCAAGGAGCCATTGGCACAAGGGACACATCAGATTAACTGCTTGCTGACCAGCCGCCGTCATTATACTGAGGCAGGTCGGCTCATTCCTGCGAATCTCCATAGCTGTACATCGGTCCCTACACGGCGGGGGAGCTGATGCGCGTGGCCGGCGGTCCACGATCGTCAAACGGCCACCCCCCCCCCCCCGATCGTTGCACAGAGACCCAGAACGGAGATCTGTCAATGTAAACAAACAGATCCCCTGTCAGAAACCATGAAATCAGACTGAGACAGAAGTACAGTTAAATCACACTTGTTTAATAATAAAAGTAAATAGGACAAACGTAGTCAAAACATAGCCAGAGTTCAGGAACTGGAACCGGAATGGATAGTCAGACAAGCCAAACGTCAGGGAGCCGGAGATGAGCGTAGTAAAACAGCAAGCAGGATCTGGAGCCAGAAGGGATGTCAGCCAAGCAAGTCTTTTAACAGGAATGCAGGAAAGCGTCTCTGTGATGTTGACCAAGGCGAAAGCAGAGATCCTCTGGGCTGGATGGCTTAAGAAGGCAGGACTGACGAGCAGGATATCATCAACAGCTGAATACCTGTGGAGAGAGATGGGAGCTGGCAATTAGCCGACAGCTGAGCGGTCAGCTCAGAGAAGGAAGGCCTGAGCCCAGCCCTGACATCCGCATTCTGACAGGGAAGTACAGATCAGTACAGTCTGTAGTGATCAGGAACAGCGATCTCTCTGTACTCCTAGTCAGTCCATTCCCCCCACAGTTAGAAACACCTCACAGGGAACACATTTAACCCCTTGATCGCCCCCCTAGTGTTAATCCCTTCCCTGTCAGTGTCCTTTATACAGTAATCAGTGCATTTTTATAGGTTTGACCGCTGTATAAATGTTACTGGTCCCAAAAAAGTGTCAAAAGTGTCCGATCTGTCCCCCGCAATGTCGCAGTCCTACTAAAAATCGATGGTCACCGCCATTACTAGTAAGAAAAAAAATTTTTTTAATAAAAATGCCATAAATCTATCCCCTATTTTGTAGACGCTATAACTTTTGTGCAAACCAATTAATATATGCTTATTGCAATTTTTTTACCAAAAATATGTAGAAGAATATATATTGGCCTAAACTGATTAAAAACATTTTATTTTATTTTTTAATTTTTGGGATATTTATTATAGCAAAAAGTAAAAAATTATTTTTTTTCAAAATTGTCGGTCTTTTTTTGTTTATAGCACAAAAAATAAAAACTGGCGATCAAATGCCACCAAAAGAAAGCTCTATTTGTGGGAAAAAAAAGGACGTCAATTTTGTTTGGGTACAACGGCGCACGACCGCGCAATTGTCAGTTAAAGTAACGCAGTGCGTATCGCATAAAATGGCCTGGTCATTAAAGTGGTTGTAAACCCTTTCTGGTCACTTTTACCTATAGGTAAGCCTAGAATTAGGCATACCTATAGATAGTGGAAATATCTCCTAAACGTGCGCCGAGTGGACCACTGTGCCGTTTCTTCCCCCAGCGTGTGCCATGACTGACAGCTCCCGCGTGCATGCGCAGGAGTGACGTCACACGACTCCGGCCAGTCACAGAGCCGGAGTCCGTGGTCCCAGAAGGAAGAGGGACGAAGATGGACGCGGCCTGCACAGGGGACAGCGTGGGCTTCGTTTGGGGGTAAGTGTCCCCCTTATCATTCATTCCCATATCAGTCCCCATTATCATTCATTCCTATATCAGTCCCTCTTATCATTCATTCCCATATCAGTCCCCCTTATCATTCATTCCCATATCAGTCCCCCTTGTCATTCATTCCCATATCAGTCCCCCTTATCATTCATTCCCATATCAGTCCCCCTTATCATTCATTCCCATATCAGTCCCCATTATCATTCATTCCCATATCAGTCCCCCTTATCATTCATTCCCATGTCAGTCCCTCTTATCATTCATTTCCATATCAGTCCCCCTTATCATTCATTCCCATATCAGTCCCCCTTATCATTCATTCCCATATCAGTCCCCCTTATCATTAATTCCCATGTCAGTCCCCCTTATCATTCATTCCCATATCAGTCCCCCTTGTCATTCATTCCCACATCAGTCCCCCTTATTCCCATATCAGTCCCCCTTATCATTCATTCCCACATCAGTCCCCCTTATCATTCATTCCTACATCAGTCCCCCTTATTCCCATATCAGTCCCCCTTATCATTCATTCCCATATCAGTCCCCCTTATCATTTATTCCCATATCAGTCCCCCTTATCATTCATTCCCATATCAGTCCCCATTATCATTCATTCCCATATAAGTCACCCTTATCATTCATTCCCATATCAGTCCACCTTATCATTCATTCCGATATCAGTCCCCATTATCATTCATTCCCATACCAGTCCACCTTATCATTCATTCCCATATCAGTCCACCTTATCATTCATTCCCATATCAGTCCCTCTTATCATTCATTCCTATATCAGTCCCCCTTATCATTCATTCACATATCAGCCCCCCTTATCATTCATTCCCATATCAGTCCTCATTATCATTCATTCCCATATCAGTCCCCATTATCATTCATTCCCATTTCAGTCCCCATTATCATTCATTCCCATATCAGTCACCCTTATCATTCATTCCCATATCAGTCCCTCTTATCATTCATTCCCATATCAGTCCCTCTTATCATTCATTCCTATATCAGTCCCTCCTATCATTCATTCCTATATCAGTCCCCCTTATCATTCATTCACAGATCAGCCCCCCTTATCATTCATTCCCATATCAGTCCACCTTATCATTCATTCCCATTTCAGTCCCCATTATCATTCATTCCCATATCAGTCCCTCTTATCATTTATTCCCATATCAGTCCCTCTTATCATTCATTCCTATATCAGTCCCCCTTATCATTCATTCTCATATCAGTCCCCCTTAAATTTCAGACCACAAGCTCAGTAGTGAAGCTAATAAACATACATCTCATGGGGGCTGATTTAGTAAAACTGGAGAGTGGAAAATCTGGTTCAGCTGTGCATGGTAACCAGTCAGCTTCCAACTTCAGCTTGATCAATTAGGCTTTGACAAAACCTTGGAAGCTGTCCAGTTGCAAGGATAGATCTTCTGGCCATGTTGGTACCTGTAGTTTTACATAAAGAAGAAGAGCTACATGAGGTCACAGCTCCATGTCCTGTTATTCCCAGATGCCCAGGAATGAACTTCCAGTACAACAACACAGAGAAGCCTGGAGTAAAAAAAAAAAAAAGAAAGAAATGAATGAAGAGCGGGCATGACAGTGTTAACAGTGGGACAACTGCATGCAGGTGTAATGTAAGGGAAAAGTGGATTGGGTAAAAGGAAGAAAGGAAGAAAAAAACTTTTTTTTTTAATTTTAAGGAGTCTTTTAATGTTAAATTTGTTTTTAGGGTGGACTTCCACTTTAACAAGACATTTTCAAACTTGCAGCTCAATTGCTTGCTATCTAGGTAATGCCTCCAATGGGTCTACCAATCCTGTTGACAACCATCTAAAATGGGAATGCCATTTCACTTCCCGTTGTGTCTCTGGGACAGGAAGTGAAATGAAAAGCTCCACACTGGGATGCACAAGGCAAAGCCTAAACCGAGAAGTGTTTTCTCTCTCCATGACCTAATCTAAAACTAAAATACAGATTCAAGCTGTATATATACTTTAAATTACCACAATTCCTCCTCCACAATTGACCTGTCCAGTACAGACAACACACTCACCTTCATAACACCTTCCAATGCTTGTTTACTCCCAGCAAGGGTCAGGCATCATCAGCATGGGGCGTGTCCGGCCAATCACAAAACCGGCTCGCAGCCACACCTCTGCAATTCACGGACACGCCCACTCGGTTCGAAACCTTTCAGGCCATGATTGGATCGGTCAGGCGCCTGCTGTATTCCATTACTTTACCATTGTCCAGCGTGGGCACCGTCAATGACTGGGGAAGGGGGGAGGAGTCCAGTGACGTCGATGTCCGTGACGTCACCGGGTCTCCGACGGAACTCCCTGAAGTCCCGGAAGCCGGCGGAGAGGTGAGTACCGATCCAAAAAATTTTCATTGATCAAAGAAATTAACCACAGGCACTTATACACCTTCCTGCCCAGACCAGTTTTCAGCACTGTCGCAGTTTGAATGACAATCGCGCGGTCATCCAACACTCTACCGAAACTAAATTTTTATCATTTTGTTCCCACAAATAGAGCTTTCTTTCTGTGGTATTTGATCACCTCTGCAGTTTTTATTTTTTGCTAAACAAATAAAAAAGTTTTGCTTTTGTTTCTGTTAAAAAATTTTGTCTCTTTCACTGATGGGCACTGATAAGGTGGCACTGACAGGCACTGATAAGGCGGTACCAATGAGCGGGCACTGACGGTGGGCACTGACAATGGGCACTGATATGCGGTACTGATGGGCACTGGTAGGAGGCACTGATGGGTGGCACTGATATGCAGCACTAATGGGCATTGATAGGCGGCACTGATGGGCACTCTTGGGTGGCACTGGTGGGCACTGATGGGCACTGATAGGCGACACTGATGGGCACTGAAAGGCTACAAAGATGGGTTCTCATGGGTGGCACTGATGGGCACTGATAGGCGGCACTGCTGGGCACTGATACGTGGCACTGCTGGGCACTGATTCGCGGCACTGATACGCAGCACTGATAGGCATCCCTGGTGGCACTGGCAGTGGTAGGCATTGTGAATGGACACTAATTGGCAGCTGCCTGGGCATTGATTGGCAGCTGCCTAGGCACAGATTAGTATTTCCCTGGGGGTCTAGGGGGCATACCTGGTGGTCCTGGGCGGCTTCCCTGGTGGTCCTGGGTGGGATCCTAGGGGGGGCTGTGCTGATAAACAATCAGCACAGACCCCCCCTGTCAAGAGAGCAGCCGATCGGCTCTCCTCTACTCGCGTCTCTCAAACGTGAGTGAGGAAAAGCCGATCACCGGCTCTTCCTATTTACATCGTGATCAGCCGTGATTGGACAGCGATGGAGTCAGAGATTCTTTACCTAGATCGGTGTTGCGGGGTGTCAGACTGACACCCCGCAACAACGATGGCCGCGATGCGCTCCCCCGGGGGCGCGCAGCGGCTCAATATCCTGCGGCCGTCATATGACGCCCAGTCAGGGTCTTGAAACCACTTTGCTGCTGTCATTCTGGCAGGCGGCAAGTGGTTAACGATTAATCGAGGAATTAATCGTTAATTTCCGCAGCCCGAGAAAAAAAAAAATTATATGTCGTTGGAACTCCGCTTTAAGGGAAAGGAGACACCTTGCAATGAAGGGAGAGGCTGAAGCAGCAGGGAAAAAAAAAAGTACTTCTAAGCAACAGGTCAGTTAAGTCTTCACCCAAAGAAGTGGAATTTATCTTAAAAAAAAAAATAATAATAATAATGCTGATTGCATTTGGATACATATGCAAGATATGCCCTGTAAACTCCCTTTAAAGTGGCAGGCAGGTGTATAATATTGACTGAAGGTTTTTTTTTTTTGCCTTCCACCTTCTGGCGTTTGGCCTTTTCAACTCTTCCCTGCAATTTGCCATCCTCCTCCTTCTCCTCTTTGAGGAAGCGTGAGAAAAGCTCTGCTCATCGGCCACATGTGACGGGGATGGTATGCTCCGCTCAGCGCCTGGGAATCCGAAACAGCAGGGGGATATTCTGCAGCAAAATCATTTCCTCAATTAGGGGCACTGTGACACATGGAAGGGAATGATTAAGGCGGCGAGAGCCAGGACGTGGAATTATACGAGGTCGGAATTTTTCATGCCTGTTCCCTGGAACATGGCTGAGACATCTCTCTGGCCTCTCCGCATACCGCGATGAGTCACCCCCCCAAAAACCTCTTCCCAAACAACAAATACTTCTGCCATTAAAGACTTCTTAATAAAATAATTCTGTTTGCATGTCATGACCCCCTTTTTTCTGCTGCTGTTTTCTCATTGCCATTTCCAGGATCATTCTATTCTTATTTCATGTCACGTGTGCTCCTTTAATTGGTAACATTTATGGTGAAACGCCCAGAATTTTTATAAGAAAAGCCATAAATGAACAATCGATGCAGGTTGTTAGCTCTTTGAACTCCGGAGGGGAATTTTGGATGGTTTGGTAAACCCCGTTAACTTCAGAAGATACTTTGTTAATTCTTCCTTTCGTAGTAATATCTTTACCGTGGAAAATGATTCAAATGATTGGGAACCGTCCATAGATTAATGAGCGGTTAGGCAAGCCGAGTTCTTAAGTATGGTCGGATTTACTGCCAACGGCCCGTCATCCAACATTTCCCGTCGGAAAGTCCGATCGCGTGTACGCGTACACGCGATCGGACTTTCCGACGAGAAATGTTGGATGGCAGGCCGTTGCCAGTAAATCCGACCATGTGTAGGCTCCGTAAAGTAAAGGAGGTTTGGGGGGTAGGGACTTTCAGGAAGCTGTGGCCTGGTAAGGTCAAGTTTTTCCATCCCTAGGGACCTTAAATGACATCATGGCCTGTGAGGTCATAGATATCCATCCCATTGACATATAGAGGAAGGGGTTAATTAACAAAGAGTTAATTAACAAGGAGGGTGCTTCACACAAAGTCCCACCCTCCTTGGTCATTAACTCTTTGTTAATTAACCCCCTCCTCCATGTGTACGCTCCATCGGACAATTGTTGTCGGATTTTCCGCGGACAAATGTTGGATGGCAGGCTTTAACATTTTCCGCGGACAAATGTCTGTTGTCGGATTTTCCGAGCGCGCGTACACAAGTCCGTCGGACAAAAGTCAAAAGTACAAACACGCATGCTCGGAAGCAAGGACGAGACGGAAAACGGCCGGTCTTGTAAACTAGCGCTCGTAATGGATCAAACTAATATTCGTGACGTGGCAAATTATGAAATCTCGGGATGCAGCGCACAATTCTCTTCTTCTTTAATGGGATAATAATGAAGCTACTTGGCTGTTGATACTGATGGAGTTATTGCAAATGAACTTTCAAAGGCTTTTTTTCTTCTAGTGATATCAAGAATAATAATAATAACAATAAAAGCGCTAAATGAAAAACGCAAAAAGAAAAGTGAGAATCAACACTCACCAAACTTCTAGTAATGAAATTAGCAGAAGGAGCCCAAAGGGTGGCGCTAAAGAGCTGAAAAAAAACGTAGTACGTCTAGTACGTCACTACGTTTGTAATTGTTGGCCAACATTTGTGTGTATTCGTGTGTATGCAAGACAAGTTGGAGCCGACAACCTTCGAACAAAATTGCTTTTTTTTTTTTTTTTCATTTCGGCAAGTTACCACAACACCATTATCCAGTTGTTTTTAAGATCAAAGATACAACTATGTTGGTGTCCCTTGTCAATTTTACATTGTATTTTTTTTCCCCTCGTCTTTCAGGACAGCACCTGGAGAGAGCGCAGCTCCACCCACTTTTCCTAGGAAACACTGCAGTCAGTTTTTTCTTTAAAGACGGGACACTTCCACCATGGCCTCAGTTGTAGTGTTTCCTCCGCCATGGTGGAAGCGCTGCAGGTAACCAGGGGTGTGCTGCGCTTTCTCCAGGTGGAGAGAGTAGGGGGCATACCGGTATGCTGTTTTTCTTCTGACAGGCCAGCCCAGCTTCCTCCCTAACGTGTGGGGGTTGCTCCGGCGTCCTCCCCTCTTCATACCCGGCGAGGGTCAGGCTGCTGGGGGTCCCCGCTCCTTTAGACTAGCGGCTAGGCTGTGGAGGAGCGGCATCTCCTTTTTTATCTCCAAAGCCTCAGCCTTCCGGGTTCCGGTGGCGAGCACGTCACTACGGCCGGGGGCGGGACCTCTAGCGGCGCCACGCGGCTTCCGGTTCTTCTTTAATGGGATAATAATGAAGCTGCTTTGCTGGTGATACTGATGGAGTTATTGCAAACAAATTTTCAAAGGCTTTTTTTTTCTAGTGATATCAAGAATAATATTATTATGTTTTTTTATTTTTTTATTTGGGTAAGTTACCACAACACCATTATCCCGTAGTTTTTAAGATCAAAGATACAACTATGTTGGTGTCCCTTGTCAATTTTACATTGTATTTTTTTTAAATGTAACTGCCGACTCCCAAACTGTCATTTGAAGTAAAACACATAGCCAAGTATTATTCTCCACAATTTTTTTATTGTGCATTAAAAAAAGAAAACAAATAAAATTAGACATGCTATCTGCCAATAGAACTTAACCAAACTGTGCATTCTATGCATCCAAAAATATAGAAAATATACAAAATCAAATCATTATTATTTAACCAAAAAAATAATGTCAAAGCAATAACTCCAAGGCCAATAATAAATAACACGTTATCTCCTCCGATTCCACAACATGTCTGGTTGACGAACGGCCGTTCAGAAACAAACCGAAGAGCGCAAAATGAAAAACGCGAAAAGAAAAGCGCGAATCAACACTCACCAAACTTCTACTGACACAAAATTAGCAGAAGGAGCCCAAAGGGTGGCGCTAAAGAGCTGAAAAACCACGTAGTACGTCATTACGTTCGTAATTGTTGGCCAACATTTGTGTGACCGTGTGTATGCAAGACAAGTTTGAGCCAACACCCTTCAGGCAAAAGTCCATGGTTTTGTTGGCCAACAATCCGATCCTGTGTACGGGGCATTACTCATGTACATTTAGGGCCCATTCACAGCAAAAACTGCACATAACTGCATGTTTTTTGACTGCATGCTTACATGTATTTGAATTGCGTTTGAAGCGTGTTTGATGTGCAGTATAAGGCATTTTGCATTTGTTTTGCGCTGAGTTTAGCACTGCGTCTGCAGTGCATTTCTCTATACATTTTTTGCCTTGGCTTAAAGGGACGTGTTGTGGGTGCAGTGCATTTGAAGTGCGTTTTTTAAGCATGTTCCCTGCATTTGCGGTGTGGAAAAATGCACCATGCTCTGTTTTTTAACTGCGCTAAACTGCACTGCAATGATATGAACTATGCCCATAGGACTACCTTTAACCTTTTTGGGCTGTCTATGCATTTGGAGTGCAGTTCAAAATGCATTCAACTGCGTTCGGTGTGAAAGGACCCTAGTGCCGTGTAAACACTGGCGGACTTTTCGACCGGACTGGTTCGATGGAACAAATCCAGTGGACAATCTGAACATGTGTGGGCTCCATCAGACCTGCAGCGGACTTTTTCGGTCAAAAATCTGACGGACTTTAGATTTGGAACAAATCGTGACGCGGCAAATTATGAAATCTGGAAATGCAGCGCACAATTCTCTTCTTCTTTAATGGGATAATAATGAAGCTGCTTTGCTGGTGATACTGATGGAGTTATTGCAAATGAATTTTCAAAGGCCTTTTTTTTTCTAGTGATATCAAGAATAACAATAATAATAATAAAAGCGCTAAATGAAAAACGCAAAAAGAAAAGCGCGAATCAACACTCACCAGACTTCTACTAACACAAAATTAGCAGAAGAAGCCCAAAAAGTAAAGCTAAAGAGCTGAAAAAACACGTAGTACGTCACTACGTTCGTAATTGTTGGCCAACATTTGTGTGACCGTGTGTATGCAAGACAAGTTGGAGTCCACAACCTTCGAACAAAATTGCTTTTTTTAACACTGGCGGACTTTTCGACCGGACTGGTCCGATGGAACGAATCCAGTAGACAATCCGAACATGTGTAGGCTCCATCAGACCTGCAGCGGACTTTTTCGGTCAAAAATCTGACGGACTTTAGATTTGGAACATGTTTCAAATTTGTCCGACGGACTCGAGTTCGGTCGAAAAATCCGCTCGTCTGTATGCTAGTCCGATGGACGAAAACCCACGCTAGGGCAGGTATTGGCTACTGGCTATCAACTTCCTTATTTTAGTCCGGTCGTACGTCATCACGTACGAATCCGTCGGACTTTGGTGTGATCGTGTGTAGGCAAGTCCGTTCGTTCAAAAGTCCATCGGAAGTCCGTCGAAAGTCCGTTGAAAAGTCAGTCGGACCAGTCCGGTCGAAAAGTCCGCCCGTGTGTACGCGGCATTCGTTTTTATTTGAAGTTTGTGTCTACATGTACTCTAGTGATGGTTGTATGGTGTTTATAAGGGAAGATTTCCTGATGGTGACAACAGTGGACCATGGTTGTGTAATGTGTGTTGACAGGAACACTGGAAATCTCAATCAGAAGCCCATGTGATAGGGTGACCATGCAGGAGCACAATTAGCATAAACAGTGAAAGAACATTTGTCACCCTACAAGAGAAAGTGCCTGAACAGGACCTTCATGTTGAGATGACCGGGGACTATTTTAGTTTTCCAGATGTAAAAAAAATTGAGAATGACTTTTGAAATGACACTAACATGTTAAAGTTATATTACATTTAAGGAATTGGGTTTATAGATATTTTATTTCTGCTAAACACAGATGATAGCCAAATATTCGCAGAAGTAAATCCAAAATGACAGTTTATTGAACACCTCCAGTTTGCCAAGGCTGTAGGGAAATTACAATTTAATTATCTGGCAGTTTAGTAAACCAGAGCTGGATGTCTACTGCAATGAAATTGTGGCCTTTAATAATCTAAAATTACAAAATCTGTAGTTGATATACAGTGCTCGGCATAAATGAGTACACCCCTTTCGAAAAGTAAGATTTTAATCAATATCTCAATAAACACAAGAACAATTTCCAAAATTTTGACAAGACTGAGTTTCATAGAACATTTTGTTTAGCTCATAACATGAAGTATCTTTTTCCAATCTTCAAGAATGACCTCTTTTAGAACCTGGATGCTGGATGGAGAGTGATGCTCAACTTGTCTCTTCAGAATTTCGAATAGGAGTTAGATTGGGTTCAGATCAGGAGACATACTTGGCCACTGAATCGCTTTCACTCTGTTCTTCTTCAGAAGCGCAACAGTGGCCTTAGATGTCTGTTTTGGATCATTGTCTTGTTGGAAAAGTGCACAACAACCAAGGGCACGGAGTGATGGTAACATATTTTCTTTCACTATAGGGCAGTACATCTGTGAATTCATGATACCATCAATGGAATAACACCAGCAGCACTCATGCAGCCCCACAGAAGGACACTGCCACCACCAGGTTTCACTGTAGGCACCATGCATTTTCGTTGTACTCCTCACCTTTGTGACGAAGCCATCAGTTCTAAAAACATTTATCTTGGTCTCATCACTCCAGAGTACAGAGTCCCAGTAGTCTTTTTATTTTTCAGCATGGGCCCTAGAAGTGTATGCCATAGTGTGTCACGGGAAACAATCACCCAAGTTTGGCTTTCGACTTCTTCAGCTAACTGCAGTGAACTTGCATGGCAATTTTCTTCAACTCTTCTCATCAGAAGATGCTCCTGTCGAGGTGTTAACTTCCTAGGACGGCCTGGACATCTCTGTGAGATGGTTGCAGTTCCATCTTTGTTACATTTTTCTATAATTTTTAATACAGTATTCTGACTGATAAGTACAGCTTTGCTGATCTTCTTGTAGCCTTCACCTTTCTCGTGTAAAGAAATTATTTTCTTGACTGCTGAGAAGCATAGGTTCATTTATGACCAACTAATAAACCAATACCTCCCCCTCCAAAAAAGACACAGAAGCTGATTAAGTTGGAAATAGGGCAAGGCCACAGCTTTATTGAACTTTTCAAAAGTACAACTTTCCAAATGTACCAAACAATGCCAGTCACAGTATACCTCGAGCACCCATAAATATAAACTCACATAGTCTAAGAGGCCTGTCCTTACCATCAGTGCCAGATTTTAACTTGAGGGCATAGCCCATAAAGCAACATCAAATGTTGGCAAGGTCAAAACCGCCAATACAGCTGAGACAAAACATCACAACGGGCGGGAGGGTGGTCAACTCTTGTGACAGCTGAATCTCCTCAGAGCAGTTGGATGTGCCTCTACATAGCCTTTTCCTAGAGTTCAGGCTCCACCGAGTCACCTCAGGTCTTTGTAGCCAATCCTAAGGTAGCTACTTAACTTCCCTTTTAGGTTCACACCCACAGTGGATGCCATGCTTCCAGCAGTCAAGGCTCCCTTTCCCTAAAGGCAGTTCAAGGGGCCTTCATTTTCAGGCCTTGTGACATTTCTCTACCATGTGGTGCTTTGCTGACAGCATGAAATGAGAAGGGGTTTTCTTTGTTAACTGCTTCCGGACCGCCCACCGCACATTGACTGCCGCAGGGCGGTCTGTCTGAGCGAAACCTTCTTGGTACCTTCTTGGTTTTGTTTTGTCTTAATTTTTCTTGGAATATGCAATGAAAAAAAAAATTAAGCAAAATATGCAAGCAAAAACGTGCAAAGTACCAGAACAAATGTCAGAGTATATTTTTTTTGGAGGGTAGGGCATATGCGCAACAATGCTGGTCCACCATCACTCTGCAGTATACTGTATAGCTAATTCCAGACCAACAGGAAAGACATTAGGTTGCTCAACTGCATTATGCGGATGCTCTAGCCGGCCATAGACAGATCGAAATTCGGTCATGTCAGCAGAATTGCTGACACGCACAGGCACCAATACCGGGGCATTTTTACCTCCCACTGCACCAGTACAGGGGCATTTTTATCTCCCACTGACACCAATACAGTGGAATGTATTCCTCCCACTGACACCAATACAGGGGCATTTTTTCCTCACACTGATGAAGGGGCATTTCTTCCTTCTTCGCTGTTAGCACTATGCAGTGTGCAGTGTATACAGTGAATAGGCCCAGATTCTATTCATTCATCCCCCCTTTAAACTACTCCCACTGTTAGACACAATCTTGCTATACCCACCATTCGTCACGGCACAACAGTAGACATCGGAACTTGTTTCTGGATTCTACACTGGGTTGCCCCAGGTTTTTCATAATCCTAGTCATTTTTTTGTTGTTTTTCTAATGCCTCCACTTGCAGCTGGGGTGGGTGGTGGTAAAAATAGGCGGTTGAGACGTGGTGTTACCGCCTTCTGACTGCCCACAAGATGGTAGCTTGAGGGGGTGGTACATATGCCATACCACATTCTACTACAGGTCGTGTTCGGCATGCAGTCCATTGAAGTGAATGGGGCTGCACCACAACTGTCCTGCAAACATATGTAATACATGCAGTTGCGGCACAGCGCTGTGGGCCTTCAGGGAGTTAAAACAGGCATCCGGTAGGTGACATAGTGCTTCCCAGCTGCCTCTTAACTGCCCTATAATTTTCAGAGGGGTGGCGAAGTGTAAATGAGCCCTTAAAAAATTTTGCATAAGCTACTGCTGCCTTGGCAAAAAAAATACCAATGACAGAACCAATGAGTTTGCAGTAAAATTTGTTTTGCGAAAATAACTCTTGTTTTCACTGATCAACGGTCAGCTCACTGCTTTCAGACGTACACCCCAAACTCACTCATCCATGTCTTTATGGATCTTGCTTTGTGCACTGGTCCAAATCATTTGGTGGAGGGGGGATTATGGTGAGGGGTTGTTCATCAGGGGTTGGGCTTGGCCCCTTAGTTCAAGTGAAGGGAACGTCAGCATACAAAGACATTTTGGACAATTTCATGCTCCCAACTTTGTGGGAACAGTTTGGGGATGGCCCCTTCCTGTTCCAACATGACTGCACACCAGAGCACAAAGCAAGGTCCATAAAGAGATGGATGAGCGAGTTTGGGGTGGAGGAACTTGACTGGCCTGCACAGAGTCCTGACCTCAACCCGATAGAACACCTTTGGGATGAATCAGAGCGGAGACTGCCAGCCAGGCCTTCTCATCCAACATCAATTCCCTGACCTCACAAATGCGCTTCTGGAAGAATGGTCAAACATTCCCATAGACACACTCCTAAACCTTGTGGACAGCCTTCCCAGAAGAGTTGAAGCTGTTATAGCTGCAAAGGGTGGGCCAACTCAATATTGAACCCTACGGACTAATGCCCTGTACACACGGTCGGATTTTCCGACGAGAAAAGTGCGATCGGATTGTGTTGTCAGAAATTCCGATTGTGTGTGGGCGCCATCTGACTTTTTCCGTCGGAATTTCCAACACACAAAGTTTGAGAGCTTGCTATAAAATTTTCCGACAACAAAATCCGATCGGTTAAATTCCGATCGTGTGTACACAAATCTGACGCACAAAGTGCCACGCATGCTCAGGATAAATTAAGAGACGAAAGCAATTGGCTACTGCCCCGTTTATAGTCCCGATGGACGTGTTTTATGTCACCGCCTTCAGAACGATTGAATTTCCCGACATCTTTGTGCGACCGTGTGTATGCAGGACAAGTTTGAGCCAACATCCGTCGGAAAAAAATCCATGGATTTTGTTGGCGGAATGTCCGATCGTGTGTACGGGGCATAAGACTTGGAGGCCATTAAAGTTCATGTGTGTGTAAAGGCAGGCGTCCCAATACTTTTGGCAATATAGTGCATGTAATGCATGCAGTTGCGGAACGGTACCGCGGACCTTCAAGGGTTAAATAAGGCATCCAGTGGGTGACATAGTGCCTCCCAGCTGCCTCTTAACTCTTAATTTTCGGAGGGGTGGTGAACACTGCCACAAATGTAAACGAGCCCTAACAAAATTTGGCATAACCAATGATTTTGCAGTAAAATCACTTTTGTGGAAATTACTCTTGTCTGCCCTGATCAACGGAAGCCAGGGGAAGACTGGGCCGGGGGGCAATTGCTCCCCACAAACCTCTCTGATGCCCTGTAAAAAGGTTGCACCGCTTCCACCGTGGACATGCCTAAAGGTTTCCCGAAAAAGGAAAAAGTCCCCACCAGCGTCCTATCAAGTGCGGGATAAGGACAAGGACAGAGCACAGGCATGGATGGTGTACGCCATGTCCGAGCAAAGGCCGGTTCCGTGCCCCACCAGAGGCTCTCCTCCCCTGGCCAGCCCCAAACCGAGCCATCCTGGCCCCTACCTGCAGCCCCTGGCCTGAGCCTCCCTCTACCAGCCAGTTCGGGAACCCAGATTCGTGCAGCAGGCACTGTCCAGCTTGACCCACATGGTGAGTACCTGGAGCTTCAACCTGAGATGGAGTCGGGAAGGGGCAGGGAAGAGGGAGAGCCGGAGGAGCAATGCTGTATCCTGGCCTAGGCCCACAAGGCCCAGGCCTACTGCAGCACTTTTTTCAGGGGGGCAGCACGGAAGGAGTCCCCGCCAGCTTGCACTGCACTGTTAGTGTAGCGCCAGCGTGACCGTGCCCGTGGGACCGGCGGACTCGATGTCCACCAGTCTCCCAGTGATCATTTCATGGAGCCTTAGAACGGGGAAGTGCCTATGTCAGTGATGGCGAACCTTGGCACCCCAGATGTTTTGGAACTACATTTCCCATGATGCTCCACTAAACTGCAGAGTGCATGAGCATCATGGGAAATGTAGTTCAAAAACATCTGGGGTGCCAAGGTTCACCATCACTGGCCTATGTAAACAAGGCATTTCCCCGTTCTGCCTTGTGTCATGACACCTCTGTCATCGGGAGCAGTGATCGCTGTCATGTGGCTTGAAGCCCATCCCCCCTACAGTTATAATCACTCCCTAGGACACACTTAACCCCTTGATCACCCCCTGGTGTTTAACCCCTTCACTGCCAGTGTAATTTACAGAGTAATCAGTGCATTTTTATAACAGTGATTGATGACAATAGTCCCAAAATAGTGTCAAAAGTGTGTGATGTGTCCGCCATAATGTCGCAGTCCCGATAAAAATCGCAGATCGCCGCCATTACTAATTAAAAAAAAAAAAAATTAAAATAAAAATGCCATAAAACTATCCCCTATTTTGTAGATGCTATAACTTTTGAGAAAACCAATCAATATACGCTTATTGCTTTTTTTTTTTTACCAAAAATATGTAGAAGAATACATATTGGTCTAAACTGAGGAAAAAATTTTAGTTTTTTTAAAAGTTAAAAAATGCGTTTTTTTCAAAATTGTCGCTCTTTTTTTGTTTATAGAGCAAAAAATAAAAAACCGCAGAGGTGATCAAATACCACCAAAAGAAAAAAAAAAGACGTCAATTTTGTTTGGGTGTAACGTCGCACGACCGCGCAATTGTCAGCTAAAGCGACGCAGTGCTAAATCCCAAATAGTGTTCTGGTAAGGAAGGGGGTAAAATCTTCCGGGGGTGAAGGGGTTAAAGTAGAACTATAGGCAACACTTTTTTTTTTTTCATTTTGGAAAGAGTAAAGGAGGGTTATAACCCCTGTCAGTTCATTTTTTACCACCCCTGTCCCAATTGCAGAGATTTCCCTTCACTTCCTGCCCCATAGCCAAACAGGAAGTGAGAGGAAACGTATGCAAATTAAGGGAATCCATTGCCCCCCCCCCCCCCAGGCCCACAGAGCTAGGGTTGCCACCTCATCCCTTTAAAACCGAACACATATGAATTACACAGGTTCTGTGGCTGATTAAGGTGGTAATGAGACTCACTTGGTGCCTTATCTGCATTAAATTAGCCTCAGAACCTGTGTACTTCATATCTTTTCGGGTGCAGGGCCGTCTTTAAGGCAGAGCAAAAGGGGCAGCTGCCCTGGGCCCTGTCATTGTTGTGGGGCCCAGAGCAGCTGCCTCATACTTGCCAACTTTCCCAGTTTAAATTCCCTCGTCCCTTCTCTAGCAACCAATCAACAAGCAGAAATCATGTGCTGTAACCTCTAGCAACTAATCAGTGAGCCGAAATGTTTGCTGTAACCTCTAGCAACCAGTCAGTGAGTGGTAATGTTACAGTGTAACCTCTGGCAACCAATCGCAATCACTGATCTGATTAAGTAAACTGATTTTGAGTCTAGCTGCTATTTAATGTATGTCTCAGAGCAGGTGGAGAGCAGAACTGCATTAACGGGACCCCAAGAAAATTTTTGCCCAGGGTCCAATCAATATTAAAGACGGCCCTGATGAGGTGGCAACCCTACTCAGAACTAGTGAATACTCAAAAATTTCAGGGCGGGTCTTAAACATCAAGGGGTGTGGCCTTAACAGGAAGGGGTGGGCCATATTTAAATTAGGCGGTGCACGAGTTTAGTCAAGCCTAGGGCAGCACAAAACCTGAATACTCTACTGCGGAGGAGGACCAAGTCACTGCACCATAGGCCTCTGGGTTGTACTTGCCCCCTCCCCCCCGGGCCAAAAGTTGCCAGTCAGCCCCTTGTATGTAGTCCTGCCATAATCGTTCACCTTTTATTTCATTCTTTTTTGCCGCGCACGTGAGATCTCTCCCTGCGCCCATTACAGACGGGCTGGCGCTGTAAAGTCTTATTGCATCATGGCAGGTGGGACAGCTTCTACCTCACATCTGGGGAGGGGGGGACGAGAAAAGGCGCACACGTTGAGAGGAAAGCAGACGTCGCCGGTGACCCCTGACGACACTTGGCTAACGAGGGCCTGAGCAACAGCCTTGGCATTTTGATGTATCCAAATAAAAGTGGAACTGGCGGACTCATTCCGAGATTGTTATGCAAGCGCACTGTTCAGCTTCCTCTTTACCTCACGGTGGCTGTAAATAGTTGTCAGCATATTGCAAACAGATGCAACTGCGCTGCTGACATTGTTTAAAAACAGGCCCGTGATGTGTTTGCATGTCAGGAAGTGGCAATACAGTGTGCTGTCTGCAGCCGCGATTGCTACAATTGGGGTCATGTCCGAGTCACTCGTAGGCCTTAAAGCATTTCGTATCACTCATCGTTAGGCCGGCAGCTCGCAAATGTGGCACAAATGGAGTCAGAGCCTACCTCTGAGAAGAGACTGTGGCCTTTTGTTTTTTGCAGTTTATATATAAATTTATTTATTTATTTTTTTACTGATTTTATCTGCAAAGAAATTTTAACTTCGGCTCATATTTTTTTAATTTTCGCTGTTCCATAATTTATTATAAGTAGGGATGCACCGATACCATTTTTTTTTTTACAATGAGTACAAGTACCGATACTTTTTTTTTTTAGTACTCGCCGATACCAATTACCGATACCTACCGCAACTGTTTTGTTTTCACTTCAGCTGTCAGCAATGGTACAAAGCATTGAAAAAAGTTATTTACAAATTATATATATATATAGATATATATATATATATATAGATATATAGATATATATCTAGATATATATATATGTATAGATATAGATATATATAGATATATATTTATATCTCTATAGAGATATATATATCTCTATAGAGATATATATATCTCTAGATATATATATATATATATATATATATATATATATATATATATATATATATATATATATATATATATCTATATAGATATATAGAGATATACATCTATATCTATATTTATCTATAGAGATATATATCTATATCTATATATATAGATATATCTATATATATATAGATATATCTATATAGATATATATATATTTTTTTTTTTACTGATTTTATCTGCAAGGTAATTTTAACTTCGGCTCATATTATTTACATTTTCTCTGTTGCATAGTTTATTATTGTATTATTATTTTATTATTATAACTAGGGATGCACCGATACCATTTTTTTTTACAATGAGTACTGATACTTTTTTTTTTTTTTTTTTTTTTTTAAGTACTCGCCGATACTATTTACCCATACCTACCGCAACTGTTTTGTTTTCACTTCAGCTGTCAGCAATGGTACAAAGCACTGAAAAAAGTTATTTACAAATTAAATATATATATAGATATATATATATATATATAGATATATAGATATATATCTAGATATATATATATGTATATCTATATCTATAGATAGATAGATAGATAGATAGATAGATAGATAGATAGATAGATAGATAGATAGATAGATAGATAGATAGATAGATAGATAGATAGATAGATAGATAGATAGATCTATCTACATATATATATATATATATATATATATATATATATATATATATCTATATATATATTTATTTATTTTTTACTGATTTTATCTGCAAGGAAATTTTAACTTCGGCTCATATTATTTACATTTTCTCTGTTCCATAGTTTATTATTATATTATTATTTTATCATTATAACTAGGGATGCACCGATACCATTTTTTTTACAATGAGTACTGATACTTTTTTTTTTTTTTTTAGTACTCGCCGATACCATTTACCGATACCTACCGCAACTGTTTTGTTTACACTTCAGCTGTCAGCAATGGTACAAAGCATTGAAAAAAGTTATTTACAAATGAAATAAATAGATTTTTTTTTTTTAATCTAGCGCTTTTTCAATGTGAAATGTGTAAATATATGTTAATATATATGTGTAAAAATATTCACTAACAAAGCAAACAAAAAATAAAAGTTTTAATTGTTTATCATTGATAAACTAGACGTGAACAAAAGAAAAAAAAGCAGGAAAATAATAATTAAATGGAGGAGATAAGGGAGTTCATTAAGGCTGATTAGGGTAAATTAAGTGTTATTAAGGGGTTAAACAGAGGAACATTTGTTCATCCCTTTGATCTGCAGATGAAGAAACAGAAATATACAAAAAGAAACAATGTTTCTTTTTATCTTAGTGTTTCAGGGCTGAGCAATGTTGTTGCTCCAGCCCTGTCCAATTACCGAACTTCTTTAACACTTCAGCTGTCAACAGGGGAGACCCACTGACAGCTCAAAGAAAGTATCGGTTTCAGGCACAGTTGATCCGCCCTATACGCTCACTACACAAGCTGTGTAGGGCCCCGCAAATTACTCGAGGCCCCGCCTCCCCCTTGTGTCATAGCGCGTCAATGAATGTTTACAACATCCATTGGTGGAACTTTAGGGATCGCTGCAGTCGCACTTGCGACTGGGCCCTTCCGTTTTACCGCTTTGGGGGGGGCCCCCAAGACCCAGCATCCCCCCCTGCGCCTCTGGCTGACCGTTTAGAGTGCGGTGGGGAGAGGTGGGAGGAGGTGGAAGGCGGCGATCGGCAGCTCTATGGTGCCTGTGTGGGCGGCGCGATCTCCCTGGGGCTTGTAGTACTCTCTTGAGTGTCAGTGTATACAGTGGAGAGGAGAAGGGAGGGGCCTCTGACCCGGGCAGGTATCAGTTTCACTTTCACTCTGCTTGAACACTGTTGCTGATGCAGAAGCCCCTCCCCTCTCCGCTGTATACATTCGGAGATGGAACTATTAGCCCCAGGAAGATCCCCCTGCCTGTGGGGACCATAGAGCTGCCGATCGCCGCCTCCCACCTCCACCAGCCAGGTACAGGGGAACCTCTGCAGGGGGGGGGAGTCAGCTGTTTGGGGACCCTGATGTAAGAGGGGGGCTTTCTGGGGACACTAATGTAAGGACGGGACCCTCTGGGGACACTGATGTAAGAGGGGGCCCTCTGGGGACATTGATGTAAGAGGGGGCCCTCTGGGGACACTAATGTAAGAGGGGGGGCTCTCTGGGGACCTTGTGTAAGGAGGGGCTTTCTGGGGACACTAATGTAAGGACGGGACCCTCTGGGGACACTGATGTAAGAGGGGGCCCTCTGGGGACATTGATGTAAGAGGGGGCCCTCTAGGGACACTAATGTAAGAGGGGGGGCTCTCTGGGGACCTTGTGTAAGGAGGGGCTCTCTGGGGACACTAATGTAAGAGGGGGGCTCTCTGGAGACCCTGTGTAAGGAGGAGCTCTCTGGGGACACTAATGTAAGAGGGAAGGCTCTCTGGGGACACTAATGTAAGGGAGGCTCTCTGGAGACTTTGGTGTAAGGGGGGGCTCTCTGAGGACCCTGATGTAAGGGGAGACTCTCTGGGGACCCTGGTGTAAGTGGAGACTCTCTGGGGACCCTGATGTAAGTAGGTAGGCTTTCTGGGTACCCTGATGTAAGGAGGGGCTTTCTGGGGACCCTGATGTAAGGGGGAGGCTCTCTGGGGACCCTGATGTAAGGGGGGGCTTTCTGGGGACCCTGATGTAAGGGGAGGCTCTCTGGGGACCCTGATGTAAGGGGAGGCTCTCTGGGGACCCTAATGTAGGGGGAGGCTCTCTGGGGACCCTGATGTAAGGGGAGGCTCTATGGGGACCCTAATGTAGGGGGAGGCTCTCTGGGGACCCTGATGTAGGGGGAGGTTCTCTGGGGACCCTAATGTAGGGGGAGGCTCTCTGGGGACCCTGATGTAAGGGGAGGCTCTATGGGGACCCTAATGTAGGGGGAGGATCTCCAGGGACCCTGATGTAGGGGGAGGTTCTCTGGGGACCCTAATGTAAGGGGAGGCTCTCTGGGGACCCTGATGTAAGGGGAGGCTCTCTGGGGACCCTAAGGTAGGGGGAGGCTCTCTGGGGACCCTGATGTAGGGGGAGGCTCTCTGGGGACCCTGATGTAGAGGGAGACTCTGTCAAGTGTGACTGTGTGGCAATGGCAAATGGTTTACATAGCTCACGGCATCACAGGTCAAGTAGAGGGCCCCTTAGCAGAATTTTGCTTAGGGCCCCAGGGAGGTCAGGATCGGCACTAGTTTCAGGTATTGGTGCATTTGCACGAGTACCGATACTTGTGCAAATACTCAATAAAGGCACCGATACCGATACTAGTACCAGTGCAGCCCTAATTATAACAAGGGGATAGGGTGCTCAGGATAGGGATGAGCGAACTGCCCTGGGTTTGGTTTGCATAAAAAAGTGCATACAGTAAAACCTTGGATTGCGAGCATAATTGGTTCCAGAAACTTGCTTGTAATCCAAAGCACTCTTATATGAAAGCAAATTTTCCCATAAGAAATAATAGAAACTCAAATGATTTGTTCCACAATCATTTATTCATAAGTCCTTCAGTTTATAGTCCATATAAAAAGATTATAGCAATGCGATTGGTTGTGGAGCCATAAAATGTCCATCCACAAATGGAAGCCTCCACAGGGGATTAAAAGCAAAATCCAGCAGGAGCTCCAGAGTATAAAAGAGAAGAGAGGCGCCTCTAAGTGTAGCAATATGGTTACATTTGAGGAAAGTACAACATTTAGCAACTCACATGGTTGATGATTAAAACAGGCACATCTAAGTATTCAGGCATCCGGGGTAAATCTGTCCACATAGACCGTCCTCCACACCCCCGGCTCTCACCGCTGTCAGTCTTTAATCGTGACCGGGAAGACTACCCTGCAGTAGAGCGATCTGAAAGTGAGGCTTAAACCGCAGCGTGGAAGGGACGACATCGATGGTGGTGCGGAGGACGGTCTATGTGGACAGTTTTACCCCGGATACCTGTATACTTAGATGTGCCTGTTTTATTCATCAACCATGTGAGTTGGTAAATGTTGTACCTTCATTAAATGTAGCCATATTGCTACACTTATAGGCGCCTCTCTTCTCTTTTATAATCAGTTGTGACATGACGCTACTTGTATATCAAGACATCGCTTGTATATCAAGTCAAAATGTATTAAAAATGTTGCTTGTCTTGCAAAATGCTCTCAAACCAAGGTTTTACTGTATATGGAACCAAAGGATAAAAGAGTCCAGTGGAGACTGGTGCTCAATATTTTGGGGGGGCAAACTAACCTGCCCCCTCCTGTAGGGGACCGACGGTAGCGATCAGTGGCCTTACCTTAGGAGGCCGTTGCTTCTCCTCCTGGCCAAGCAGGAAGTGGGTCCTAAGACCCATTCGGCCAGGAGTCCTAAGACTCCCTGACCAATCGGGTCTCAGGACCCGCTTCCTCATTGGGCAGGGAGACATTAGCGAATATAAATTTGCTAATGTCACACAACTGGTTGGGCTCGGAGCGCAGTGCTCTCGTAGAGAAAACAATGCATGTGTTATGCCTTCATGATTCATGATTTGAATCTAAAATATTTAAACACAGAGCTGGAGTTTTTGCACCCCCCCCCCCACCACACATACGCACACACATAACGTGCATGGTAATATAACTTTCTCATCCAAGCCCCAACTTTTTTTTTTTCAGTTTTATACAGAATTAAAAAGATTAATAAACACTCACCGGAAACTTTATTAGGTACACCTGTTTAATTGTTTGGTAACACAAATTGCTAGTCAGCCAATCACATAGCAGCAACTCAATGCATTTAGGCATCTAGACATGGTGAAGACAACTTGCTGAAGTTCAAACTGAACATCAGAATGGGGAAGAAAGTAGATTTAAGTGACTTTGAACGTGTCATGGTTGTTGGTACCAGACGGGCTGGTCTGAGTATTTCTTTTGTATTCGTTGAAATTCGATATTTATGTATATATATTGATTCGTGATAACGATTCTTAGTTTGGAAAGTTGTTTGTTTATTGAATCTATTAACACACACAATGACAATATCTCTTCTCCTCTGCTCAAATACAATACAACTACCTTCTCACTCAGTTCTCAGGAATACACTTTGCCAGTAATCCAACCTCCAGCACAAAATTAATCAGCTGATTGGACTGTAAGATTTACTTTTGTTTCATTAGATCTTTAACGAACTACCGAATCATGTCGAATACATTAGTTATATCCACTATAATTTCTTTCGTATTAGTTGAAATTCGTTATTTTTTTATTCGGACATTCGGATGCATCCGAATGTCCGAAAGATGCAAAATTCGGCTGAATTTCGATTCGTTACTAAACTAATTGCACAAGCCTATTCTTCACCTGGTTGCCACCAAACACACTTGACACCATCTGAACCAAATAAGTTTATCTTGGTCTCCTCAGACCACAGGACATGGTTCCAGTAATCCATATTCTTAGTCTGCTTGTCTTCAGCAAACTGTTTGCGGGCTTTCTTGTGCATCATCTTTAGAAGAGGCTTCCTTCTGGGACGACAGCCATGCAGACCAATTTGATGCAGTGTGCAACATATGGTCTGTGCACCGACAGGCTGACCCCCCACCCCTTCAACCTCTGCAGCAATGCTGGCAGCACTCATATGTCTATTTCCCAAAGACAACCTCTGGATATGACGCTGAGCACGTGCACTTAACTCCTTTGGTCGACCATGGCAAGGCCTGTTCTGAGTGGAACCTGTCCTGTTAAACCGATGTATGGTCTTGGCCACCGTGCTGCAGCTAAGTTTCAGGGTCTTGGGATTCTTCTTATAGCCTAGGCAATCTTTACGTAGAGCAACAATTCTTTTTTTCAGATCTTCAGAGAGTTCTTTGCCATGAGGTGCCATGTTGAACTTTAATGGCTGTGTGTTGAGTTATTTTGAGGGGACAGCAAATTTACACTGTTATACAAGCTGTACACTCACTACTTTACATTGTAGCAAAGTGTCATTTCTTCAGTGTTGTCACATGAAAAGATATAATAAAATATTTACAAAAATGTGAGGGGTGTACTCACTTTTGTGAGATACTGTAGCTGGGTGTTATGGTCACGTGTCCACCAACATTTGGCCATATAATTGTGTGTGATGCTCAAGTGTCCATAAACATTTGGCCATATAGTTGTGTGTGATGGCCAAGTGTCCATTAATGTTTATTGATATAGTTGGGTGTACTGGTCTACCAACATTTGTCTATCTATCTGTCTATCTATCTATCTATCTATCTATCTATCTATCTATCTATCTATCTATCTATCTATCTATCTATCTATCTATCTATCTATCTATCTACATATGTAGCTATTTCTATAGAATCTTTCTATTAAGTGTTAAGTGTATTAATGTTTGGCCATATAGTTGGGTGTTATAGTCAAGTGTCCGCCAATGTTTGGCCATCTAGTTGGGTGTAATGGCCAAGTGTCCACTAATGCATGACCATATAGTTGGGTGAAATGGTCAGTGTCCACCAACATTTGGCCATATAGATGGGTGTGATGACCCAGTGTCCAGCGATGTTTGGCCATATAGTTGGGTGTTATAGTCAAGTGACCACCAATGTTTGGCCATATAGTTGGGTGTGATGGCCAAGTGTCCATCAACGTTTGGCCATATAGTTGGGTGTGATGGTCAAGTGTCCACCAACGTTTGGCCATATAGACATTTATCTATCTATCTATCTATCTATCTATCTATCTATCTATCTATCTATCTATCTATCTATCTATCTATCTATCTATCTATCTATCTATCTATCTATCTATCTATCTATCTATCTATCTATCTATCTATCTATCTATCTATCTATCTATCTATCTATCTATCTATCTCTACAGTATCTTTCTATTAAGCTTTCTAATAAGTGTTTTAATTTGGCCATAGATGAATGGGGTTCTTAAAAACTGTTATCATATTGGGATCCCTCGGTTATAATGCTGGAGCCACCTATAGCATTAACAATTATATCTTAATCTTACAGATACACATGCCTTCTGTAAACTGTATTTGCCCTGTTTTCAGCATTAAGGAAGCTGAAAGACATTCATGTTCCTTAAAAGAACGTTCATCTTTATCTTCTCTTTGAGTGCAACTTCAAATATGTTTTATTTTCAGGTCCCAGAACATCTTCAAGATGTAACCGCTAAGCTCTGTTTGTTGTTAGTGTCGTATCTGTTTCTTGGTAAGCTCTGCAATCCCCGGATCAACGTAAAAGATGAAGCCAAAACCACAAAGTCGCTGAATGGAATTTTGAAGAATCTGAAAATGTCTTAATGCCTACAATATAAACATCATGCATGTTTGGAAATAGAACATTTTTTTTTATTTTTTCTCCTGTTAAGGAAAGGCTTGCATCTGCGGGGTATGTCCCCCCCACCCCTTCAGCTCTTGAATTCTTTGTATTGCCAGATGAGATCACTTTTGTCCAAGGTGACAAAAAGCTGGTTACTAAAATAAGATTCACTACAGATTTCCTGTAAATGACAGTTTCTGTCCTTGATTAGTTGTTTTACAACACAAGTCAAGCGGAGCAATGAGCTTTGAGCTAAAAAAAAAAAGTCAACAGCGGAGGATGAAATGTCTGACTGACATGGTAGTCAAAGACAATCACGTAAAGTTTATTTTAGTTAGAATTCTAAACCAGTTTACAAATATTAAAGAAGCATCTGGAGCAAGTAAATTTGCATTTACCTTTAAAGCTGAACTCCAGACAAACAGTTGGAATACATATATGTGAACTGTCTTGCCTGCTATAAGATTTGTAATTTATGATCCAAGTACCCCTGCTAGACAATAGTATTAAGATGCTGGTGGCAGAACTTACATTTTTAAAGTTTTAAAAGCTTCTACATTTCAGTACTCTCCTTTTTTCTTTTTTACCTGCCCCCCCCCCCCCCCATCACAGGTCTTCATTTCGATTGTAAAGATGCCTCCTTAGCTTGTAGGGTCCTACAGAGCCACCCTTACGTGTATGCTTATGGAACCCCTACCACTGCTGTCTTTGTGCCTGCTAGCATACACAATGGTGCTAGGATGGATGGGACAAGTACTTTTTAAGAGGGTAGATCTGCATCCCTTTAGACGTGATTGCCCTTTGGGAGTATCTCACCAAAAAAATGAAATTTTTGTTGCAAAGGATGCCCAATATCTGACTTGTATCTTAGTGCAGACTTCTGGAAAAACCAGTAAGCCAATCATACAAGCAGTAAATTACATTTCTGGAGGGAGCTCTGTACACCATCTGTGCATAGAACGCCTCCAGGTTGCCATATTGCATTTTGCAGGAAATTCCAGCACTGCAGATTGAAAGGAAAGGTAATTGTTATTAACATTTAATTACAATATGACTTGTTTCACAATTCCTTATACTATATTAATATAATTCTTTTTTTATTTGGTGCTTTTTTCCCGACAAAGTGGAGTTACCTTTTAAGAGGCATCGCATGCAAAGAAGTCATCACTTTTCTATGCCCCAGTGTCATTTGCAGACTTGTCAGTGTAGCCTTGCTCCAGTGTCATTGCTGCCTTGTCATTGCAGCCTTTCAGTTTAAAAATGGCGCCGCCAAGATACAGAGCCGGATGTCCTGTGTATCTCGGCGGCTTTCGGCCGTTCTCGGCGACTTTCGGACGCTCTCGCCGCCTATGGAAATGGGCGGGGCCCGTGGGGCCCCCTATTGGCTGGGGCTCATGGGCTTGAGCCCAGTCAAGCCCAATGCTAAGTTCAGCCCTGCTCATGTGTGTCCATTAATATAGAAAAATACAGCGCTAATAGTAAATGAATAAATAATAACCTTAAAAAGCAGTGGGATACACACAGAGTGAAAGATTAGATAAAAAGTGAAGCCGTGCTAAACCAATACATTCCATTTGAAGAATATACACATATGAATATGAATACAAAAATACATGTATACAAAAATATATGATGTATAGTTGAAGACAGTCCAACAACTGCATGTAAGTGTGAATGTCCTGGAAATTTCAAGTGACTTTGGAGCAAATCTCATCCACCGCCACAAACTAGTGCACCACCACCACATAGACTGTGTGCTTACCTGATGGAAAGTTAGGAATAGCTTGTGGCTAATTGCCCAGTCAGGGTCTTTATCCAAGGGGCAATACAGGTATCAGCTCACGACTGTGTTCCTTGCATCGAGGGGGCAGGGCACCAATCATCATTCATAAGACAAGGGGCCTCCGTTTACAAAGGTCATGGACAATGGACGAGACGGTTTACCCAAAAAGGAAAAAGGCTCACCATAGTGGAAATCCAACTAATTTTGTTTATTAAAAAGTGTAGGATTTCACTTACACACGGAGCAGGATATAAAGCATCAATAGTAAAAAAGACAACTTTCTGACCCATTGGACAATTGGACAATTCTGCCTTGTGCTTTAATCCTGCTGAACCTTGAACTCCTTGCTCCTCCCAAGAATGTCCTATTTAAGCCATGCCTTTGCACTTCCCGTTTGCCACATTATTGTGCTCTTTCTCCAGCCAATATCTCGCACTTGTCACTCCTGCTGCCGTTCGTATCTCTGCTACCACTTGTTAACGACTTTTGCCTTGTTCCTTGACTATGCTTCTGCTTAATCCCAACCTGCGACCATTTGTTACTGACCTTTGGCTTGGTTACTGACTACGCTTCTCCTGCTATATCAGCTACTGGACCCCAGATTGCTCACATCCTGGTTGGGTAATCCTGAGGACCACGACCTGGTACTAACATGCAGTAAAACCCATTCCCACCACCAGGAGCTCTGGTGAACATTGGTTAGTGCTTAGACTCGGCAGCTCGGGTCAGCCTATGTCATATGCCAGGGTAACCTGCTGTTGCACATATCCAGCTAGTCAGGGGGAGCCCCTCTACTGCTATAGCTACTGGTCTCTGAGCCTGCCCCCTGACCGTGACAGCTCCAGTGAAATTTGTGAGCCACTATTTCCAAAACATGTTCTGAATATTCTTCAGACATGGTAATGGTCTAGTGGTTTGGATGTTGATCTCTAAACATACTAAATCACAAGGTGTACTTAATAATGAGCTACTAATGTTCTGAAAGGTTGTAAGAAATCTTGATTTAACTTAGATTTGACCATCTATCTTTATTAAACTACCAAAGAGACAACTGCAAAATTTGATGCGGGTCATCAACCTTTTTGTTTTAGCAAATCCTATTTTTCATCTCTCGACTTTTCTAGGGGATAAAAAAAACTTTTTACTGGAATTTCAGGATGATCTTTGCTTAAGCTTCCAGTTGGCCACTCGCCATTGCGTTACTAAGACGCCTGGCAAAAAAGGCAGGCAGTCTTATAAATACGCCGTGTTTTCTGAAAACCCGTTTTACTAGCCGACTATGTTTTTTAAATTATGAAAGTTTGTCCTGCCAAGTTCATCCGAAAGCAAAAGGCTCATTGGATTTATTTTGCGGGTGCGTTGATCGTATACAAATTTAATACTAATGGGTTTGGAGGCTCAAGTGTGAGTCTCAACTTATAGAGGCTTTTTATGGATGTCTTGAGTTGTTGACCAAGCCATCGTGTGCTATCAACTACGGTGAGAAAAACAATGGACCTGGCCTAAGATCTGTTCCACCACGTTTGCCAGAACGTATCCTCATGGATTTTTAAGCGAGGGATGAAATGCTTTCTTTGGTCAGGATTTCTCCGGGAACGACGTGTGACAGAGGGGGTTTGGAACAATGTTTATGGTACATTTTAGCTGTGGGAGTACCCCGAGTCTTTATGACATGTGAGCTTTCGCCTGGATCCACAAGCCTGTAACATGCAAAGGGTCATATAAGACTCTAGAAGCCTTGCTCTCGCACTTAATAAAAGTGGGTTTCCAACAGCCATCACTCTATTTAATAAACAGTAGCTTCCAGGTTTAATGGAGCCTTAGCCAAGATTTTATGCTCTTTGTGCAATGGGATTTTCCCAAATGAACCCTCCGTATTTTCAAGTAGCAAAACTTGGTAAGATTTCCCTTGTGCAGTCTCATGACTACAGATCATACGGCTAAAGTGTTGCTCGTAGTAGACTCTCTGACTCCAGTCCTCAGTCTCTCTGACATAAGCCAATAGGAAAACTAAGTCAAATACATTTGCCTGTTTCTTTCTCTTTCTTTTTTTTCCCCCCTTTTTTTCTTTTTTTTTTTTTTTTTTACAAATAGTAAATGGAAGGTACATAGCATTTTCCCATTTCCACTTAAGTCTATATTATGTTTCTGTCTACTGGGAACTCATTAAATTCAATATTAATGTCTGCATGTTGTAGATAGAATTTTAATCTGGAAAAAAGCTGGACGTTTAGAAAAAGCACAAAGATTAATTTATAATGAAGGGTTTTCAAGATGCTTTAGTGTCCCGACAGAACGCTTTTAACTTTTGTAAACTTTTTTTTTTCTAAAGTGAAAAGAGTATTGTTTGTATAACAAAATATTTTAAGGGTACATTGGTTCATCGCCGAAGACAGCATTTGCATTTTAATCCGGTTTGTGTTTTAAGTGAATCTGTGAGCCATTTTAACCACTTGACCTCCAGAAGATTTACCCCCCTTCACGACTAGGCCATTTTGTTGCGATACGACACTGCGTTACATTAACTGCGCTGTCATGCAACGCTGTAGCCAAATGAAATCTACTTATGTCATTTTTTTCCCAACAATTAGAGATTTCTCTTGGCGGTATTTGATCACCATTGCATTTTTTATTTTTTGCGCTATAAACAAAAAAAGACCGACAATTTAAGAAAAAACTATATTTTTTTACTTTCTGCTATAAAACATCTCCAGTAAAAACAAGCCATTTTCAGATCTCTCCAGAGATTTTCAATCGGGTTCAAGCCGTCTGGGCTCTGCCTGGGCCACTCAAGCACATTCACAGAGTTTTCCCGTAGCCACTCCTTTGTTATCTTGGCTGTGTGCTTAAGGTCATTGTCCTGTTGGATGATGAACCTTCGCCCCAGTCTGAGGTCCAGAGCACTTTGGAGCAGGTTTCTGCATTAATCTTTCCCTCGATCATGACTAGTCTTCCAGTTTCTGTTGCTGAAAAACATCCCCACAGCATGATGCTGCCACCACCATGCTTCACTGTAGGGATGGTATTGGCCAGGTGATGAGCGGTGCCTGGTTTCCTCCAGACATGAAGTATGCCACTCAGGCCAAAGAGTTCAATCTTTGTTCCATCAGACCAGAGAATTTTGTTTCTCATGGTCTGAGAGTCCTTCAGGTGCCTTTTGGAAAACTCCAGGCAGGCTATCATGTGCCTTTTACTGAGGAGTGGCTTCCGTCTGGCCACTCTACCATACAGGCCTGATTGGTGGAGTGCTGCAGAGATGATTGTTCTTTTGGAAGGTTCTTTTCTCTCCACAGAGAAATGCTGAAGCTCTATCAGAGTGACCATTGGGTTCTAAGGCCCTTCTACCCCGATCGCTCAGTTTGGCTGGACTTTCCCCTCTAGGAAGAGTCCTGGGGGTTCCAAACTTCTTCCATTTACAGATGATGGAGACCACTGTGCTCATTGGGACTTTCAATGCTGCAGAAATGTTTCTGTACCCTTCCCCAGATCTGTGCCTCCATACAATCCTGTCTTGGAGGTCTACAGACAATTCCTTGTACTTCATAGATTGGTTTGTACTCTGACATTGGCACTGTTAAATGTGGGCCCCCTCAGCCCGCACAATCCTCACCCCCTATCGTTCCATGTGTGTGACCGTGCACTGTTAGGGGCGTCGAACCAATAGGTCTCCACAAGGTCTGTCACCCCCTCACAAGCACTTGACCAGAGCCCGAGGCCCCAGTTGGCCTGTTTCATGTTGTCCTCAAAGCGCAGTGCCCTCCCACCCTGCGATACCAGCTAATAAACACTGGCCATTAGCTCCCGGCTTCCCACCCTGGTCAATCAGGACAGGAGGCCGAAGACCCAGAACCCAGAAAGAAGACCGGGTCAACATAGAAGCTGTGGCGCTGGGCAACAGGGAAGCTGTGACCGCTGGAGGGCTCTGCCCGTGGGGTGAGTGCGGACCTGGAGGGGCCCGCCCCTGCCCCCCCCCAAAATCCTCCAGCACCAGCCTCCACTATATTCAACACTGTGCTACTTTAACTGGCAATTGCTCGGTCATGCAACACTGTACCCAAATTAAATTTATATCATTTTTTTTCACACAGAGTTTTCTTTTGGTGGTACAGTATTTAATTACCTTTTACCTTTTTGTAATATAAACGAAAAAAAAATACAGAAACATTTTTAAAAAAGCATGTTCTTCTTAATTTCTTTAATAACCTTTAGCAAACAAATAATCTTTCTTCATAAATGTAGGCCAAAGTGTATTCTGCATTTTTTTTCTGGTAAAAATAACCCAAATCAGTGTATACTATTTAGTCTGTGTGAAAGCTATAGAGTCTACAAACATTTGAAAATTACAATCCTGATGTACTTTTTACTGCCTATTACATTTCTTGAGGGCCTAAAATGCCAGGACAATACAAATATACCTTAAATGACCCCCTTTTCTAAAGTAGACAGTCCAAGGTGTTTAGTAAGAGGCATGGTAAGTTTTTGTGTTTTTTTGTCCAAATTTTTTATAAAATTAAGAAATAAATATTTTTTTTTTACTATTTTTTTTAACATACTGTCACCAGTGCAGTACAGCATCATCATATGACTAATGTGGCGGTGATCAGGGATACTGATTGGTGACAATATGTAAAAAAAATATATATTTTTTTACGTACTCTCAACAGAGTAGCTTAGTGTCACCATAGTAACTCTGGGGGGGGGGGGGGGGGGGGGGTATGGGGTGATCAAAATTTACACTGTGATTACTTGTTACAGTGATGATCACTGTATCAGCAACCATTTGAACTGTCTTTCATTCATGACTCATTGTTTCCTATTGTGATGCTGTCATTGGCCCACAGCTATCGCATGGTACAGGGTGCTGTGATTGGCCTACAGCTATCACATCGTGCAGGGTGCTGTGATTGGCCCATAGCTATCACATTGTGCAGGGTGCTGTGATTGGCCCGCAGCTATCACATGGTACAGGGTGCTGTGATTGGCCACAGCTATCACATGGTACAGGGTGCTGTAATTGGCCCAAGCAACATGTGATCACTGGTGAACAGTCACAGATCACACACAGTAGTAAACAATGATGTCATGAATGGATTCCATTCATGACTATTGTTTACTAGGTGACATGCACAGTGATCGTGTGGGATCGGGGCTGCTCACATAGGGTTGCACCTGTCTGGAATTCACGCAGACAGTCTGGGTTTTGAATCATGTATCCGGGTTTTCGTCCAACCCTATGCTCACAGTGGCCCGATACTGAACACCACAGTACGCTGTGTCTGTGTGGACACAGTGGTTGGAGATCAGGTACAGATCAGATATATCGCGGTGCCTGGGGGAGCTGCCCGCCAGCAGAAAATGTACTGATGGTGGTCACCAAGTGGTTAAAGAAAACAAAAACAGACACTTGTTTCGTTTAAAAAAAGAAGACCTGAATGGACACGGATGTAAATGGATGACCATCCATTTACATCCCATTTGCCCATAGGAATGCATTGCAGTCCGTTTTTCGTCTGCCAATAGATGGATGAAAAACGAATAAACGCAATGTGCATGTGAAAGGACCCTAATGCCCCGTACACACGGTCGGATTTTCCGATGGAAAATGTTCGATGGGACCTTGTTGTCGGAAATTCCGACCGTGTGTAGACTCCATCGGACATTTTTTATCGGAATTTCCGTCACACAAATTTTGAGATCTGGACCTCAAATTTTCCGACAACAAAATTTGTTGTACACAAATCGTGTGTAACAATTCCGACGCACAAAGTTTCACGCATGCTCGGAATCAAGCACTGGCTGTTGAACTTCATTTTTCTCGGCTCGTCGTACGTGTTGTACGTCACCGCGTTCTTGACGTTCAGAATTTCCGACAAGATTTGTGTGACCGTGTGTATGCAAGACAAGTTTGAGCCAACATCCATTGGAAAAAATCCATGGATTTTGTTGTCGGAAAATCCTATCGTGTGTATAGGGCTTTAGAGTTAACAAAACTTTTATATATATATATATATATATACACTGTATTTTGGAGGATGTTTTTGCCCTCTTTGTCCCATTGGGGAGATTTACCTTCACTTCCTGCCCCATAGCCAAAACAAGAAATGAGAGGAAATCCCTGCAAATTAAGGAAACCCCTTGGGGCCCCCAGGTCACCACAACTAGTGTTCCCATTGGAAGATTACTTTTTTGAGGACAACCCAAAACCTTGGGATTTTTTTCACTTTCAATGATATTGGTAAACAGGACATTTAGAGAGGATGAATCTCCCCCTACAGGAGCACATACAGCAATAAAAACTGACAGGGGTTCTAATCTCTTCTACTCTATCCAGAACAAAAAAAAAAAAAAAAGTTTTGCCTTTGTTTATACTTTAAAAATGCTTGACGTGCCTAAACGCCGCGTTTAGGCACCTTAAGCATTTTTGTTTCCCAAAAGCTCCTCTCAGAAGTGCACTTGATGGTTTTTTTTTTTTCAGCCTGTAAATGCTCATCTAGAAATATGCTTGTAAATGCCCAAACGTGCATGGACACACAGACTAACGTAAAGTTGCTTCTACAGCCTGAAAAGAAAAAGACGCCAAACGCCTGGATAGGCAGCATTTTAAAAAAAATAAATTAAAAAAAGATGCCTCAGTTTTTAGGCGTCTTTGAGCAAGATTTAATCTGACTTTCGGATTCTTGCATTATTTTCTGGAGAGTGTCAGCACTCCACGGACTGATTTAACAACGTTCTGCCTGGACTTGTTGGCTGAGAGTGACAGATCCACTTAATAAGTCATAATTTCCACTGACAGCCTACTGAATATTTTTATATCTGTTTATTTATACAAATAATTAATCGGGAAACTGAAGGTAACATGACATTTGACCAAATATTAAACAGAAACACATTACTGGGCAGATGTCATCTTTCCAACCCGTGGCTTCGGAAAAGTGCACCAAAGAGGGGAGACATTGTGGGCAACTTCAACACACACACGCACTACGAACCCCTTACTTACCGGGCTAATTCTGACACTTCGCACATACATGTAAAAATCTACTGTTTTTGGTAGAAAATGATTTAGAACCCCCAAACATTATACAGTATACATACATATTTTGTGCAGCAGTTTTTGAAACGCAATTTTTTGGGGGAAAAAAATACACTTTAATTAATTTTTTTTTCTTTACTTTCAATATTTTTAATTAAGTTTAACATAAAGAAGAGAATAGAAAATACAATGTGAAAGCTGTCCATCGTGTAATTTGTCATAAAGAATAGATTTGTTTAAGTACAAATACGAAACTGAACATACAAAACCAACCACCTTGGATTATCATAATAATAATCGGTCTATGTGAATAAAGTAGAGCTTGTGCTCCCAATCCCCTCGGGCACCCCGACTGGGACCTATCTGTGTCATGAGGGGTAGTGAGCACAACTCCACCTTTTAGTGACAGCAGTAAAATGTCTGAATGTAGAAGAGCTTTAATGAATTTTATTGCGCACAAACACAATATAATACCCTCATTTTTTGTAAAATATGAAAGATGATGTTACGCCGTCAAAATAGATACCTAACATGTCATGCTTAAAAAATTGCGCACGCTCGTGGAATGGCGACAAACTATGGTATTTAAAAATCTCCATAGGTGACGCTTTAAAAGCCTTCACAGGTTACCAGTTTGGAGTTACAGAGGAGGTCTGGAGCTAGAATTATCGCTCTTGCTTTGACGTTCATGCAATACCTCACATGTGTGGTGTAATCACCGTTTACGTATGTGTGTGGGAACAATGCTTGCTTTCCCCTTTGCGCGCAAGGGGGGACGGAGGTGTTTTAATTTTTTTTACTATTATTTATTTAATTGTTTTTTTTATTTTATTTTTTATTTTTATACACTGTTTCTATAAATTTTGTTTTTTGATCACTTTTATTGCTTTCACAAGGAGTGTAAACATCCCTTGTGACAGCAATAGGCAGTGACAGGTATTCTTTATGGAGAGATTTGGGGTCTATTAGACCCCAAATTAGCTTTTAGCATCTGATCACACCAAGAGAGGAACAGAAAGTAAAAAGAAAGAAGGTAAAAGGAATGGGAAGGGAAGGAAAAAGAAAGGAAAATAAAAGGAAGAGGGAAAGAAAAGAAAAAAAGACAGAAAAGAAGGAGGAAAGGATGGAAAGGAAAGAAAAGGAAGGGGTAAAGGAAAAGAGAAAGGTATAAGGAAAAGGAAAGGTGGTAAAAGAAACAGAAAGAATATGAAAGAAGAAAGAAAGGAGAGGAATGGAAAGCAAAAAGAAAAGAAAGGAAATAAAAGGAACGGAAAGGAAAAGAAAGGAAGATAAAAGGAAAAATGGAAAGGAAAGGAAAGGAAAAGAAAAGAAAAGAAAAGAAAAGAAAAGAAAAGAAAAGAAAAGAAAAGAAAAGAAAAGAAAAGAAAAAAGAAAAGAAAAGAGAAGAAAAGGAAGATGAAAAAAGGAGGGGGGAAGTATAAAAAGGAAAGAAAAGAAAGGGGTAAAGGAAAAGAGAAAGGTATAAAGAAAAGGAAAGGCGGTAAAAGAAACAGAAAGAATATGAAAGGAGAGGAATGGAAAGTAAAAAGAAAAAAAAGGAGGTAAAAGGAAAAGAAAGGAAAATAAAAGGAAAAATGGAAAGGAAAAGAAAAGAAAAGGAAGATGAAAAAAAGGAGGGGAAAGAAAAGGAAGGGGTAAAGGAGAAGAGAAAGGAAAGGAATAAAAGATAAAGGAGAGGGAACAGAAAGGAAAAAAAAGATAAAGGAAATTAAAAAAAGGAGGGAAAAAGGAAAAAAGGAGGAGAAAGGAAAAGGAAAACAGAAAGGAAAAAAAGGAGGGGAAAGGATATATAGAAAGGAAAAGAAAGGGGTAAAGGAAAAGTGAAAGGAAAAAGAAAAGGAAAGAAAAAAAAAAAGGAAAGAAAAAGGAAAAGGAACGGAAAAAAGGAGGGAAAAGAAAAGGGAAAAGGAAAAGGTAGGGGTAAAGGAAAAGGAAAGGGATGGGAAGGAAAATGAAAAGGGAAAATGAAAAAGGAGGGGGAAGAGAAAAGGGAAAGGAAAGGAAGGGAAAGGGAAAGGAAAAAAGGAGGGGAAGGGAAAAGGAAGGAGTAAAGGAAAGGGATGGGAAGGAAAGTGAAAAGGAAAAAGAATGGGGAAGAGAAAAGGGAAATGAAAGAAAATAAAGGAAAGGAAACGAAAGGGAAAGGAAAAAAAGAGGGGGTAGAGAAAAGGATGAAAGGAAACTTAAAAAGAACAGGAAAGAGAAAAGAGGTGAGGAGAAGCATACTGTAAATGAGGAACCTATTACTCGATGTCTTTAAAAAACATCTTTAAGTTATAAAGAAAGTATGTTTCTTTAAAAACAAAATAACTTAGTCTCCTCTGTGCAAAACAGTGCATGCTTTTGCAACCAGGAGAAAACACATTTGTGTTTATTCTGACCAGCACATGAAAATCAGGCCTCAGTTCCTTGAAGGATAATGTGTAAAACATTGTATACTTTTTATATTCAGCTCAGGGTTATTTAAAATAATTTAAGGGGAAGAAGAAATAAATCTTTATTACCAAGAAAGTCACTTTGTGAAACTGGAGAAACTAACAGTCCTTCCACTGTGGGAAATGATATCTGCGTGGATTGGATGGTGCCGGGAAGCAGCTGTGATACAATTGCAGGCTCCAAGCGTAGCTCCGGCTGTATTGTCACTGCTCAGTGTGCTCACATGTGACTGATTTGTTTGATGTGAGTAGTTTGCCATGTGCCCCACTTCGCTCTCCTCTTTTATGGGGATGATACTATGATGGAAACCAAACTCGATTCAATGATTTAACCATCCCTGGTTTGAACGCACATTAGGTGTTTCTGATGGTTCGGCAAAGCTGACCTTCACCTTATATTATGAAGATGTTACATCTGCCCATAAATAATTTTCCATTTATGATGTCCCAGTCACTTTTATTTAGTGTGATAAAAATGGAGGTGATACACTTTCTCTGCGTTTCGTGGAGCCTGTCATAAAGAATTTGGTTTTCTTTCCAAACCTAAAACCACAATAATTGTAGGAAGGAATGAAGTCTATACTAAATTCAAAACAACCTAGTCTGTCCTGAACTCATGACCCAAAACTGTAACTACATATAAAACCTGTCTTATCTGAACATGTATAAGCATGGGCATTGATGTGGGCAGTAGGAAAGGTGGACACTTACCCCTCCAAAGGAAAACCAAGGGGCTGACATCAAAGCCCTTTCCTGTGCCCAAAAGTAAGCTGATTAGTGCCCAATGTAGTTGTCCTGATCCTCTCTGACCTGTCCTGTTGATTTTGCTTGAATATGTACATGATTATTAAATACAATCTATAGGAGATTCAGGAGAAAGGGTACAGGTTTTTGGTTGTTGAATGTCATTATTCAGAGGTAATTGTTGGAGTAGGACTTTTTCGGTATGTTAGGGCACCCAGCCATGTCATAACTTGTATGAGTGATTGATAGTATTTCCTCTGTCCTGGAGGGAACTTGGGGCAATGACTGCATTCGCTAAGGGAATTCCTCATTATGGAATGCTTAAAGCGGGAGTCTGGCGACCAATTTTATTTATTTATTTTTTTTAGGTAATTGAGACACTTTGTTAATCCCAAAATAATACTCACAGTTTGGGTGTAATATTTCCGCCTCTGTCTGTTTTCGTATTGAAGAATAACTTAAAAAATGTGATGCTGGCTTTCCATCTTGCTTGTGGGCATATGAAGCCCACAAGCATTGAATTCTGGCATGCGGTGAATGCTGTTCATTCACAGCTTGTTCACGCGCATGATCATTGTTTCCGCACTGAATCACTAACCTCCCAGGAGACAGTGCGGCGGCGGGGAAAGGCAATAAAAACGCCTACTCCCATGGGAGGAGAGACAGGAAGTGCCACAATAAAGTACAATATAAAGGTAATTACAGCGGTAAAAAAAAAAGGGCGTGCGCCATTTGAACATCTATGCAATTAACTGAAGGGTGTAAGATTAAGTTAAAAATTTCAGTGGAACCCCGCTTTAACGAGACTCATGTGAAGAAGGATTTTTACAGCTGCATAAACTATTGTGCAGGTAAAAATATTCCTGTTTTGCCTGATTGTCAGGAACTATGAAATAGGTGGAGACAGAAAATGCAGTAAAAATCACACCTTTTAATAAAATGGTACAAATAGTACAAATAGTAAACGTAGTCAAAACATAGCCAGGGTTCAGTAGCCAGAGCGGGTAGTCAGAACAAGCCAGAAAAATCAGGAAGCTAGAGTTCAGGGTAGTCAGAGGCAGCAGACGGGATCAGGAACCAGAAGGAAGGTCAGCCAGGCAAGTCTTCAACAGAAACACAGCAGAGAGTCTCGATATGTTGACCAAGTCAAAGATGCTGAATGAATGAGCCAGGTAGTTTAAATAGCTAGAAGGGGCTGGCTGTGGGCTGGATTGAAGAGCAGGAAATTAACACCAGGTGAGCCACTGTGGAACAATGAGTGCTGGCAATCAACCGACAGCTGAGCAACCTGAGCACTGAGAAGGGAGTGCTGAGCCCAGCCCTGACAGTACCCCCTCCTCAACGACCCCTCCCCCTCGGAGGACCACCAGGTTTGAGAGGAAAATGCCTATGGAAAACACGGAGGAGGACAGGAGCATGTACATCCGAGGATGAGACCCAACAGCGTTCCTCCGGACCGTACCCCTTCCAATGACCCAGGTACTGTATGCGCCCACGGAACCTACGTGAGTCAATGATCGATTGTATCTCATACTACTTATGGTTCTCAACCTGCATTGGGTGAGGACATGGTACTGAGGTGGTGAAGGGGTTGCACAGCAAAGGTTTTAATAAGGATACATGAAAAACATTCAAAATATGCATGTTAGAAGGAAGGTCTAATGCGTAAGGGTTGATCCTAAGGAGAATACTGAAAGGCCCAATAAACTGTGGTGCCAGTTTCAGTAAGGAAACACTAAGTCAGAGGTTACAAGATGACAGCCAGACCCTCTCCCCAACCTGGTAGGAAGGCGCAGGTAGGTGTCTGCGGTCAGCATGGAGTCTGTACCTATCACTGGCACGTGGCAAGGACTCTTGGACCTGCACCCAAGTGGAGTGAAGGAATTCTTTGAGGAACAAATGAGTCAGGTAACATGGATGGTTGGAAACCATAATTTGTCATAAACTGAGACAACCGGGAAGTGGTATTGATGGCACTATTATGGGCAAACTCTGCCCAAGGTAAGAGGCCTGACCAGCTGTTATGGTGATCAGAAATATAACAGCGTAGAAACTGCTCCAAGGCTTGGTTGACTCGTTCTGCGGCCCCATTGGACTGCAGATGATACGTAGAGGAGAAGGAAAGCTGAATTCCTAACTGTGTACAAAAGGCTTGCCAAAACTTGGAGACAAACTGGCTACCCCTATCGGAGATGATAACCTTAGGTAGCCCATGTAACAGAAAGATCTCCCGAGCATAGATGCCAGTTCTTTGGATGTAAGCAACTTCTTTAGTTGTTTACAATGTAACATTTTCGAGAAACGGTCAACCACCATGAAAATAGCTGTGTTGCCCTGGGAGTTGGGTAACTCCATAATAAAATCCATAGACAGGTGGGTCCAAGGCCTCTCTCCATTGGGTATGGGTTGTAGGAGGCCCACTGGAAGGTGTCGAGGTGTCTTACACTGTGCACACATGGAACAAGCAGCTACAAGGGCATTTATATAAGCTCGTAGACTAGGCCAACAGAATTGCTGAGGAATAGCCCAAATAAGTTGGCTTTTCTCTGTATGGCCAGCCGCCTTGGGAGAATGGTAAGTCTGGAGCAAATCGGTGCGGAGATTCTCAGGGACAAAACAGCGGTCACCAGGTTTCTTGGGAGGAGAATGGACCTGAGTGGCAAGAATTCTGTCACCCAAAGGTGAAGTGAGACTGGTACGTACAGTAGCCAGAATGCGATCAGGAGGTATCACAGGAACAGGCACCAACTCCAACCAATGTTGGAAGCGGAGGAAAACTGTTGCGACAATGCGTCAGCCCTTACAATCTTAGTATCGGGTAAAAATGAGACTATGTAAGTGAAGCTTGACAGAAAAAGAGCCCATCGCACTCTTCTGGAAGATAAGCGTTTTGCCTCAGACAAGAATGTAAGATTCTTATGGTCAGTCAAAATGATGACCGGCACAGTGGTACCTTCAAGGAGATGCATCCATTCTTTAAGAGCTAAAATGAAAGCTAACAATTCTCTGTCCCCAATCTCGTAGTTGCATTCTGCAGGAGACAATTTCTTGGAAAAGTAGCCACTAGGATGCATAGCGCTCTCAAAGGTAGGATGATGATGCATCAACCTCAAGGATGAAGTGTAGCGAAGGGTGAGGATGTACCAGCGTAGGAGCTGAAACAATGGCAGCCTTGAGAGACTCAAAGGCTTTAATGGAATCCGGAGACCAATACTGTGGGTTACCATCCTCTCTGGTTATATCAGTCAGGGGTTTTAGCAGAGAAGAGAAGTTCCGAATAAATTTCCGATAATAATTGGCAAAGCCAAAAAAACGTTGTAGCGAACGTAGACCTACGGGTCAAGGCCACTGTAGAAATGCAGATAATTTCTCTGGGTCTATCGAAAAACCTGCAGTAGAAATGTCATAAGCGAGAAATTTAACCTGTTCACGATGGAACTTGCACTGCTCCAACTTACAATACAGGTTATTATCTCTTAGTCTCTGTAGCAAATCGGGAGACATCTGCGTGGTGGCTCTCTAGAGATTTGGACTTATGAGCATATCGTCGAGATAAACCACCACACATTGCTGCAACATATCTCGGAGGAAATCATTGCTAAATTCCGGAAAGACTGCAGGAACGTGGCAAAGACCAAACAGCATTACGAGGTATTTATAATGTCCTGTCCTGTGTTAAAGCAGTTTTCCATTCGTCGCCCTCCTTGATCCTCACAAGATTGTATGCCCCTCCCAGATAGAGCTTTGTGAAAACCGTTACTCCCTTGAGGCAGTCAAATAACTCCGTAATCAATGGAATCTGGTAGGCGTTCTTAATCGTGATGCGATTGAGACCCCATAATTGATACAAGGCCTCAGTTGACCACTGTTCTTTTTCACAAAGAAGCCTATTAGAGCCTCTGGCTCTAATCAGGTGCTTCGAAAATACACCCCGCCGCATTGGAATCCATCATATTGATAGGAGAGGCGGCGCCCGTGCGCCCTCTATGGACGAGCCACCACTGCCCCATTCTGTTACTGGGAGTGAGGTAACAGAGGTACACTGGACTGGTGGAGAGGACACAGGCTCAGCATGTCCCTCCTAATGCAACCTACAGTACATCAAGTTACAGTGTTTAGTGACGTGGGACAAGACACTTCACAGAGGAACTCTCTACTTTAATTAGTGCACACAGTGAAGGTTCATCTCTAAGTCAGGAAACTGCCTTAATGTTAGATTTTTCACACAACCGCAGTCTCCGCCTGATCTCGGGCATTATTGAGCATGCTCCACGCAAAAGGTACCCTGAAACACATTGGCCTTCCATTAAAGCGGCAATTACAAATGATTATTACCACACAAGGAGCTGGATGGAATAAGAGCATATAGTCAATAAATGTAGTTCATCCGCTCTTCAGGGAGAGACACGGGGCTGATAGAGGGTTAAGTGGCTTCCTGGATCCTCGGGCAGCTCAGAGAAAGCCGCTGAGTTCAAATCCATGTCAGAGGTGGAGTGGGCAGTGAGCGCATTTGGAGCATGCATGCTCCTTTGTTGCTTCAACCAGACTGCCTAATGAAGGAGCACGCATGCTCTGAATGCTCGAACCCCCACTCCACCTCCAACCCGGATGTGACGTCAGCGGCTTTCACTGAGCTCCAGGGATTTCAAGGATCCAGGAAGCGACAGGAACCACCGGTGCGGACGGGACAAGTGTCTGCTCAACCCCCCATCAGCCCCATGTCTTTCCCTGAAAAGCGGATGCACTAAGTGAATAATACTGCACTTAGATGGCGCTGCTCTTTCTTGTCTCCTTCCATTAAAGCGGATCTCCGGCTGACCCCCCCATTTTTTTCTGGCCTCGCTTACCTGAAGGTGGTGTCTGCACATTTCAGATACTCACCCATCCAGTTGATCCAGCAGTGTCCCACTGAGATGCTCTCATACCTGGCCATAGCTCTGTCCGGCCAGGGGCGGATCCAGAGTCTAGTCTCGGGAGGGGCACTGCCAGAAAATATATTTTTTTGGGGTACATTTATCGGGGAAATGGCTGGTGTTGGCGCTTCAATCATCACGGCACCATGGTTGTTATGGTGTCAGGATGATTGAAGCGCATTATTACCATAATTACATTGTTATAAAAAATTAAATAGTTTAACTCACCATAATGCAGAATCAGTGGGAGCCCCGAGTGTGTCACTTGCCACGTCAACTGTCACTAGATGCAGATTGTCACTTGCCACGTCGCCTGCCACGTTGCAGATTGTCATTTGCCATGTCACTTGCCACGTCGCCGGCCACTGTGCGGATTGTCACTTTCCACGTCGCCTGTCACCAGATGCAGATTGTCACTTGCCACGTCGCCTGCCACGTTGCGGATTGTCATTTGCCATGTCACTTGCCACGTTGCTGATTGTCACTTGCCATGTCACTTGCCACGTCGCCTGCCACGTTGCGGATTGTCACTTGCCACGTCACCTGTCACCAGATGCAGATTGTCACTTGCCACGTCGCCTGCCACGTTGCGGATTGTCACTTGCCACGTCGCCTGGTCACCAGATGCAGATTTTCACTTGCCACGTTGCGGATTGTCACTTGCCATGTCACTTGCCACGTCGCCTGCCACGTCACCTGTCACTTGCCACCTGCTAAGGTGGTCTCTTGTGTCCCAGAGACAGGCAGCAGAGAGATGATGTAATCTCTCTGCTGCCGCAGCTGCCTGCATGGAGGGGGGGGAAGTTGAACTGCAGGGATGCAGGGCGGGCGCCGGGCGGTGAGAGATGATGTCATCTCTCTGCTCCCCCGCCCGCCGGCTCCCTGATTGGCCAGCAGGCAGCAGCCCGCCCACAAACACATTGAGCGGCGGCTCTCTCTCGCCAATGGAGCCGCCCGGCGGCTCCCTCAGTCACCGAGCCGCCCAGCGGCTCCTTCAGTCACCGAGCCGCCCAGCGGCTCTCTCTGTCACCGAGCCGCCCAGCGGCTCTCTCTGTCACCGAGCCGCCCAGCGGCTCTCTCAGTCACGGAGCCGCCCAGCGGCTCTCTCTGTCACGGAGCCGCCCAGCGGCTCTCTCTGTCACCGAGCCGCCCAGCGGCTCTCTCAGTCATGGAGCCGCCCAGCGGCTCTCTCTGTCACCGAGCCGCCCAGCGGCTCCCTCAGTCACGGAGCCGCCCGACGGCTCTCTCACACACACCCTGCTCTAAGTCACCTGCATTTCTCGGAGGGGGCAATTGCCCCGTTGCCCCCCCCCTGGATCCGCCCCTGTGTCCGGCACTGCCATATTCTCTCTGACATCATCAAGAGGCCCGCCGGCTGTTCTGGTGCATCGGTTGATGATGCACTGATAGCCCCCCCCCCCTCCATTTCCTTGAATGAAAGGCTATAACCTGGGATATGTGACATTCACATCCCAGGATGCACAGTGGGCAGTGTGCGCGTCAATCGCCTAAGGCATGGGGAGGCGGGGCTGGACATTTTTTGCAAAAAAAAAAAAAGAAGGTTAAAAAAAAAAACATCACGATACTTCTGCAGGATGGGAGGAGGGGTGGAATGGGAAGAACAAGTGGAAGAGGGTGAAGATCCGCTTTAATAATACTACTCTAAATTCTCTCTGTTGGAGTGGCAAATAATCTCTTTTGGAGTGGCACCTTTATTGCTATCCATTCGTGTATGGCTCCTCAAGCTTGCTATAAATATCTCTCAATCACCAAGAATGCAGTCTAAAGCCTCGTACACACGATCAGAGTTTCCGCAGACAAAACCTCTGACTTTTGTCCGAAGGCGTGTGCCTGCATTTTGTCTTGCATACAAACAGCAAGGAATTGTCGGCCAACACACATGAACGTAGTGACGTACTACATGGTTTTCCAGCTCTTTAGCGTCACCCTTTGGGCTCCTTCTGCTAATTGCATGTTAGTAGAAGTTTGGTGAGTGTTGTTTTGCGCTTTTCATTTTGCGCTTTTCATTTAGTGCTTTTCTGTTCGTTTCTAAATGGCCGTTCGTCAACCAGACATGTTGCGGAATCGGAGGAGATAACGTGTTATTTATTATTGGCCTTGGAGTTATTGCTTTGACCCAAGTACAGTCCAGGAACAGGAGAAGGAGGAGTTCTTGGACCAAAAATTGGTTGCTTTATTAATCGTGACCAATTATGTAATTTGCCTTTGCTGCGGGAGCTCCGGGAGAATAATCCAGATGTTTTTTTGAAATTATCTCCGGATGACGGACCCCTGCTTTCACCAACTCTTGGCATTGGTGACCCCCCTATATTAAGAAGCAGGACACATGCATGAGGCTTTTATTTTATTTTTTGGTTGAATAATAATGATTTGATTTGTTATATTTTCTATATTTTTGGATGCATAGAATGCACTTTTTGGTTAAGTTCTATTGGCAGATACAGTGCCTTTCAAAAGTATTCACCCCCTTGGCATTTTTCGTGTTTTGTTGCCTCACAACCTGGAATTAACATGAATTGTTTGAGGATTTGCATCATTTAATTTACAGAACATCCCCACAACTTTGAAGATGTTTTTTTTTTATTTTTATTGTGAAGCAAACAACAAATGGGACAAAATAACAGAAAAAGTCAATGTGCATAACTATTCACCCCCCTAAAGTCAATACTTTTTAGAGCCACCTTTTGTGGCTATCACAGCTGCAAGTTGCAGTGGATAAGTCTCTATGAGCTTGCCACATCTTACCACTGGGATTTTTGCGTTTTTTTTACGCTTGTTAACAGCAATCTTTAAGTCTGACCACATATTTTCTATTGGATTGAGGTCTGGGCTTTGACTAGGCCATTCCAACACATTTACATGTTTCCCCTTAAACCACTCAAGTGTTGCTTTAGCAGTGTGTTTGGGGTCATTGTCCTGCTGGAAGGTGAACCTCCATCCTAGCCTCAAATCACACACAGAGTGGTACAGGTTTTGCTCAAGAATATCCCTGTATTTAGCACCATCCATCTTTCCCTCAACTCTGACCAGTTTCCCAGTCCTGAATGCTGAAAAACATCCCCACAGCATCAGCATGATGCTGCCACCACCATGTTTCACTGTAGGGATGGTTTACTTTGACGGCCAAAAAGTTCAATTTTAGTCTCATCAGACCAGAGCACCTTCCTCCATACATTTTGGGAGTCTCCCACATGCCTTTTCGCAAACTCAAAATGGCCCATTTTGTTTTTTGCTGAAAGTAATGGTTTTCTTCTGGCCACTCTGCCATAAAGCCCAACTCTATGGAGCATATAGGTTATTGTCGTCCTATGTACAGATACTCCAGTCTCTGCTGTGGAACTCTAAAGCTCCTCCAGGGTTACCTTAAGTCTCTGTGCCGCCTCTCTGATTAATGCCCTCCTTGCCCGGTCCATGAGTTTTGGTGTGCGATCGTCTCTTGGCAGGTTTGCTGTTGTGCCATGTTCTTTCCATTTTGTTATGATAGATTTGATGGTGCTCCTAGGGATCATCAAAGAATTGTATATTTTTTTATAACCTAACCCTGACTTGTTTGGTTAGTGGTGCCTCTTGCTTAGGTGTTGCAGCCTCTGGGGCCTTTCAAAAAGGTGTGCATATGTAATTACAGATCATGTGACACTTAGATTGCACACAGGTGGACATTATTTCACTAATAATGTGGCTTCTGAAGGTAATTGGTTGCACCAGAGCTTTTTATGGGCTTCATAACAAACATGTCAATTATCATTTTTTTATTTCTGAAAAATATTTTTATGTATATTTTTTTTTTACTTCACCAACTTAGACTATTGTGTTCTGATCCATCACATATAATTCAAATTTAAAAAACATTGAACTGCCTTTGAAAATACGTTTGTAATAACTCCATCAGTATCATCAGCAAAGCAGCTTCATTATTATCCCATTAAAGAAGAAGAGAATTGTGCGCTGCATTTTGAGAGTTTTCATAATTTGCCGCGTCACGAATGTTAATTCTCCATTACGAACGCTAGTTTACAAGACCGACCGCTTCTGGCACGTCCTTGCTTCCGAGCATGCGTGTTTGTACTTTGGAATTTTGTCTGACAAATTTGTGTACACACGCTCGGAAAATCCGACAACAGACATTTGTCCGTGGAAAATTTTAAAACTTGCTATCCAACATTTGTCTGTGAAAAATCCGACAACAATTGTCCGATGGAGCGTACAAATGGTCGGATTTTCCGCCAACAGCCTGTCATCACACAATTCCCGTCGGAAAATCAGATCGTGTGTACGCGGCTTAAAGCTGGCCATACAATGGTAGAAATTCATGCATGAAAAATCTTGTCAGTACATATGATAATGCCAACAGGGACTTACAAATATCTGTTTGCTTTTAACATATGATTTTGATATGAATAAACAACATACACTATTTTAAAATTTGTTCGAGAAAATTTTTCCATCACCATGGGCGAAAACAATTGTCGGTTTGACTCCTAATGATTATAAAATTGAACAACCTTTCCAAAAATGAGAATTTTTAAACTAAATTCTACTAGAAGCAATAGTAGCACAAAACAAGAATTGTGACTATTATTACTGTGTGTATATGACCAAGTTTGCCAACTGAGTTCTACTGTAACTTCAGACCAGGCCATGCAGAGTCTAAAATATTATACATCCTTCATTTGATGTACCATTAATTGACTCCCCGCAGCAATTATTGGAAAAGATTCTGATTGCACCATCTGACCTACAGATGTGTATAATGTGAATATATTTATGACATATGTTCATGGAACGATGTCACAGCAACCAATGTGAACATCACATCAAAATGTATTTTCAGGCTAATTTTAGGATAACTCATCAAAAGCCAAATCTGAAAATGTAGGACCGGATTCCAAGGACATGTAAAATAATGATAAAAATAAAAATGATTACCTCACTGCAATTTTTTAAAAGCAAATCTGCTCAAAAGGAAACCGTTTTTAGGAGTCAGGGAAATGGCCGAAGAACTGGCATTATTACCAACATCTGGCGAACTTCTGTGCGCAATGGTGCGAATTGGCGCACGTGGCGTGACAGATGCTGGCACCCACTGGCCTATGTAAATCTCCTGTTGAGTGCTCTAGATTGCTGGATTATCGTCAGCTTCCCTGTGCTTCTGTGTTTCCTGATCCTTGGACCTCCCGTTAACGACCCAGCTTTCCTTGACCTGCTTCCTGATCACCTGGTTTGACCTCTGGCTTGTACTTCTGACTCTGCTCCTGCCTTCTCCCCTGTGTTTGACCTCGGCTTGGCTCATCGACCCTGCTTCTCCTCCTGCTTCCTGTGTATGACCCCGGCTTGTTCCAGCTCTGCTGCCTGATTGATCTCCCATGTAGGACCTTTGGCCTGGCTCTTGGTTTTGCCTATCACCAAGTACTCCTGCATGCCGGCTCTACAGCGCATACTGCCTGCTACAGCTATCCCCGGGTGATGAGCTCTTCTGACTTCGGCATCTAGCAAACCATGCTTCTTTGGACATTGCACTCCCTGTACCATCTCCAGGGGTACTGTGCACTTAGCCACAAAGGGGAGCCCTCTCAGCACCTCGGCCTGACGACCTCCAGCCGATATGTGACAGGCAGTTTTCAATCAAGAGCCTTCGTCATTGGTGAAGAAAAATCTGCCATCCCCATCAATAACATGGTCATAAAAGGTTGAGTACCTGTGGTACCAGCCCTAGAACTCTTCCATCAGACTGCAACTGCCTTCCATGTGCTCCTTGCTGTTAAGGCCAGTTATAGTGTGGGGCAGTTGCTGTTTGTTTGTACTGTTGGTTATTTGGTGGGGGGGCGCACTGGACACCTTTGCTGCCATTGTGCTATTTGCTGGGGGTCCGGTGCAACCTCTGTGCCTTTAGGAGGGGTGGACTTTCTCACACCATACCGGCCCTAAATCTATCTATTACTATTTATGTCATCCTACTATGAAGGCTCTCAAAATTTATAGAGTTAGGACTGCAGATAATACTAGGGTGCTGTGACGTGGCCTCTGCAGCTTATGCATGTATTTGCAAATGTGTGCAAACTAAAACCCTGTTTTTACCTTGAATAGACAGAACAATTTGATTTGTTGGCTGGCTGGCTGGAGACTAAAATTGAATTATTTGGCCTCAACGCCAAACGATATGTCTGCCGGAAATCCAATAAAGCTCACCATCCAAATAACACCATTCCTACAGTAAAACATGGAGGTGGTAATATCCTCTTATGGGAATGTTCCTCTGCAGCAGGGACTGGAGTACTTGTCGGGATAGAAGGAAAAATAGATAGGGCAAAATACTGTCAAATTCTTGAGGAAAATCTGCTCACCAGAAAGTTGTCAATGGGAAGAAGGTTTACACTCCAACATGACCATGACCCAAATCACACAGCAAAAATGACCACACAGTGGTTGAAGGAGAACAGGGTGAATATCCTTGCATGGCCTAGTCAGAGCCCAGACTTAAACCCCATTGAAAATCTGTGGAATGACTTGAAGACTGAAGTCCATAAACGATCACCATCACATTTAATTGAAGTTCTGCAAAGAAGAGTGGGCAAATATTGCAAAGTCTAGTTGTGCAAAGTTAGTAGAAACAAATCCCAACAGACCAAAGTATGTAATTAAAGCAAAAGGTGGTCCAACAAAATACTGACATAAGGGGGGTGATCCTTTTTCCAACTCAGTTTTTTTATTTATTTTTTATTTTTTTCTGATATGTTGGTGTTATATCTTTCCCTTATATCTTATAAGTTGCACTAGTAAATACAGCTGGATAAAACAAAAACTGTGTCTGTCTTAATTTCAGGCTGCAAATCAATGAAATGTGATTATTTTAAAGGAGAGTAATTCTTTTCTATACCCACTGTATGTTTGTTTATTTACCATTTTTTTAAAAATTTTCTTGGGTTTTTCAGCCATTTTTGCTCAACACTCCCTCCAGTTTTTACATGGTTCAAGAGAGATGAGTTAATCAGTCTGCTGCTTCTCCTTTCACTGTCCATTCACAGGTGTGTGTGTGTGTGTGTGTGGGGGGGGGGGTGCAGAGAAGACCTGTACATGTTTCTAAACGACAGTATTAAAAGATCAGGTCTACTCCCCTGCCAGAAAGGACTGTGCTGTCCATCCAGTCCATCCAGGACTGGATGGACAGAATTACAAATCCTCTGGTAGCTATGCTGACATAGCTCACATACTGTATATGTATTTCATCTTTGTATGTATCTGCTTGTATAGGGTTCGACTTCAAATTCTACTTGAGAAGAAAATGTACATGCCCGTGGATTATGTTTTAATAAAATGGACCGTACATGACCATTAAGTACTCTTCTTGGTGGAAAGTGTGTGTGTATATATATATATATATATAAATATATATATATATTTATATACATACACACATGGCACCGCTGTATCCTGGCCTAGGCCGACAAGGCCCAGGCCTAGGGCAGCACTTTGCAGGGGGGCAGCATGGAAAGAGTCCCCGCTGGCTTGCACTACACTGTTAGTCTTATGTCTTATGGGGAGAACTGGGAGACAAATTAGTCTAGTGCCCCCATAAAGCGGCCACACTGCTTCCAGTATGCGGGCGGCTGACATTCCGCAACTGTGTGGGGGGGGGGTGCTTCCAATTTTGACTGTCCTCTCATCCTGGACCACAAACCTTCCTCACTGTGCTATATGTATTCTGCTGCACCATTGGCATGGTTATATCTTCTTAGTCCTCTCCATAAAATTATCAGAAATTTGTGCTTAAAGTAGAACTATAGGCAACACTTTTTTTTCATTTTGGCTAGGGTAATAACCCCTGTTAGCTTATTTTTTACCATCCCTGTCCCATTGCAGAGATTTCCCTTCACTTCCTGCGAAACAGAAAGTGAGAAGATATCTATTCAAATTAAGGGAACCCATTGCACCCCCTCAGAACTAGTGTCCCCACTCGACAATTTCAGGGCAGGTCCTAAACAGCAAGGGGTGTGGCCTTGACAGGAAGGGGTGGGTCATATTTAAATTCGGGGTGAACAAGTTTAGTCAGGCCTAGAGTAGCACAAAACCTAAATGGACCTTGCTTTGTGCACTGGTGGGCAGTCATGTTGGAACAGGAAGGGGCCATCCCCAAACTGTTCCCACAAAGTTGGGAGCATGAAATTGTCCAAAATGTCTTGGTATGCTGACACCTTGAGCGTTCCCTTCACTGGAACTAAGGGGCCAAGCCCAACCCCTGAAAAACAACCCCACTCCATAATCCCCCCTCCACCAAATGATTTGGACCAGTGCACAAAGCAAGGTCCATAAAGACATGGATGAGCGAGTTTGGGGTGGAGGAACTTGACTGGCCTGCACAGAGTCCAGACCTCAACCTGATAGAACACCTTTGGGATGAATTAGAGCGGAGACTGTGAGCCAGGCCTTCTCGTTCAATGTCAGTGCCTGACCTCACAAATGCACTTCTGGAAGAATGGTCAAACATTCCCATAGACACACTCCTAAACCTTGTGGACAGCCTTCTCAGAAGAGTGGAAGCTGTTATAGCTGCAAAGGGTGGGCCAACTCAATATTGAAACCTACAAAAAGGGAAATGCCCCAGGGATTGTGTGGGCATGAGAAGTAAAACCAGATCATATAAAGGTATAAAAAATATACAAAAAATTATTGAAAATACACATAAGCATAGTTTTGATATACAAAAAGTAGAAATACCTATAAAAATACTAGTATATGACACCAAAAGATATATAAACAGCATAGAGTTTATCTACCATGCACATGGGGTCTAGACCTGTAGTCGACCTCAATGTGTTTGCAATATACCCAACATGTTTTGGATGGATAGTATAGTATATATTTCCTTCTTCAGGGATTGAACTGAGGTATGCTGTTTTATTTTATTAACAAAAGAAAAAAACAACATAATACAAAATACAAAATAAATGTTATAGTATAGATACAATGGCTATTTCATGAGCATGGCATAACATCAACAATTTGCAAGGGATACTTACATAGTTCGTGTCTTTTTACACAGCAGGATAAATTGACACAAGGCGAGGCTGAAATCTTCCTATTCCAATATTGAACCCTACGGACTAAGACTGGGATGCCATAAGGCGGGTGTCCCAATACTTGTGACAATATAGTGTATGTTGGGTCTTCTTATCTGGGTTGACCTCTCTGGTCTCTAGAGCCTCTCTGTATTTTTGCTAAGATGTGTATCAGTAGATGTACTCTGTCCCACTACACCCAAAATGGTAAAATATATATTTTTTTTTTGCGTAGGGTAGCTCTGTAAAAAAAAAAAAAAAATGGAATTGCCAATATAAGTAATGTAAAAAAAAGTCTTTCAAGTTTCAAATAATTATAATAAAAAAAAAAAACTTGTAAAAATGTATACTTATCCCAGCATGACTAAAAGTTGTCCTAAAATGCTCCCATCTCCCATCACGTAGCCTGGTATGCGTTCCGTCTCCCTTACCTTTCCCTAATCTGACTCTCCATAGTCAGGGATTTCCTGTGCTGTCATCCATTTGTAAAACGTCTACATGGGATTAATATTCCAAGTGACTTGGATTGAAAGCTTTGATTTTGGTTTAAATATTTGCCACAACAACCTGACTCTAATTATTAAGTAAGTTCAAAGGGAGCAGTGTACAAGATGGCATATTATTCCGCTGAAAAAAAAAAAAAAAAAATCAACCCCGTCACTAATAGACTTCAGAAAATGATCCCTCCTAATCGGGAACAGATGGGCCCTGCCGACTACCAGACAGAGACCCCTGTGCTGAATAACTACATTGATTAACCGAAACAGAATCCTAACCATCATTTTCAGCCAACAGTCTGCTGCCCTGTGGTCTCCATTAAACACGGAATACATTGTTTCAAAAAATAATCGCCCCGCAGGTATCCCTTTCTCTGGTGACACATGCAAAATTAAAAGGAGCTCCAATTAGACCCAAAATGACTTCTGATGGTGCCCAGATAGGTGAACTTGAGGTTTTGAAGCCCATTTCAACCCTCAGTTGGAGACGTTGTAGATGCATAAAAAAAACATAAGATTGCAAAGTCTTGCGTTTCACTTTCTTTAAAAGCAGCCACAACTTGGGAAGAGAAGCCTGTCCCCTGCCAGCAGACGCAGAATGGGACTGTTGCTGTCTGCTGGGAATCAGTGGTCTCTCTGCAGAGATCAGGCACACCTACTGCGGAGTCAGAGCTCCAGTGGTGTCTCCAGCTTTCATATTTGGGGGGGGCACATGGGGGGACAGGGACAAAAATAGGGGGCAATATAAAATGCAAATATATATATATATATATATATATATATATATATATATATATATAGATATGTCTATCAATCTATATATATTCTATCTATCCTGGGGCCCTTTACCCCTTTACTACGATCCCACAACGGCCCTTTCACATGTTCTGCAGTGAGCTCCCTTCCTACTGTATTGGGGTCCCCCAGGGTGGCAGAAAACAAGAGATATATGTCACCAGCATACCAAGAAAATATAAGGGTCCAAAGCAGTGGGAGAACTATCAGGGTTGCAAAGGTTGTCTTGCCTCCGGGCCCTGGTGTTCTGTCACTGTGGGGTTTCCCAGCCTCCTCTTGCTGTCCTGCCCCTGCTATTGATAGTGCTGGTCTGGCATTTCTTGGAATTTACAGACTCGTTCTCCTGTCCTAAGGATGGGAGAAATCAGTCTGTTTTTTCAGTAATTGAGAGTCCTGGTGGAGTCCTTCCTGCAACTCACTCTTCTCCCTGCCAATGAGGATGCAGGGGAAGGAGCAGATCGGGCGGCCGTGGTTGTGTGAGTGCTCGCATTATGCAGTGTCAGCGAGCAGAGGGAGGGGGGAGGAATCACCCGCAGGAGCTGACTGGGGACGTTCTCCCTCTCAATAGAGACTGTGTTACCCCAGCGGTGGCCCGAGTAAGATGCGGCACATCCGATATGAATACAAACAAAAATAAATTGCCTTTTTGTAAAAAAAAAAAAAAAAAAAAAAAATTTTTTGGGGGGTGGGGGGATGGGGGACATGGTGGGGCCCAGCATAATGTTGGGGGGGGGTGTCAGGGCCCCCTCTGGCCCCCCCTAGGGTCGCCATTGCAAAGCTCTAGCCTTGCAATGTCTACAGTGCCTTAAAAAAGTATTCATACCCTTTGAAATTTTCCACATTTTGTCATGTTACATCCAAAAACGTAAATGTATTTTATTGGGATTTTATGTGATAGACCAACACAAAGCGGCACATAATTGTGAACTGGAATGAAAATTATAAATGGTTTTCAACATTTTTACAAATAAATATATGAAAAGTGTGGGGGGTACATTTGTATTCAGCCCCCCAGAGTCAATGCTTTGTAGAACCTCCTTTCACTGCAATTACAGCTGCAAGTCTTTTTGGGGATGTCTCTACCAGCTTTGCACATCTAGATAGTGACATTTTTGCCCATTCTTCTTTGCAAAATATCTCAAGCACTGTTAGATTGGATGGAGAGCGTCTGTGAACAGCAATTTTCAAGTCTTGCCACAGATTCTCAATTGGATTTAGGTCTGGACTTTGACTGGGCCATTCTAACACATGAATATGCTTTGATATAAACCATTCCATTGTAGCTCTGGCTGTATGTTTAGGATCGTTGTCCTGCTGGAAGGTGAACCTCTCAGTCTCAAGTCTTTTGCAGACTCTAATAACCTGTACACACGGGCGGACTTTTTGGCAACAAAGGTCCGACAGTCTTTCGACTGACTTTTGACAGACTTCCGACGAGCATAACTGGTCTAAGATTGTCCTCTATTTGGCTCCATCTATCTTTCCATAAACTCTGACCAGCTTCCCTGTCCCTGTATCTTTGGTGCCACTTCCTGTCTACATGCACTCCAGTGATGGCTGCATGGCTTTTTTCAGGTCAGGGTGACACCATTGGCTCGTATATTGCACGTAAGTGCATGCAAGTCCTTGTGACAGGGTGACAATGATGAGAGAGGGATACGGCATTGTCACTCTATTACAGGAAGTGCCTGAACAAAAAATGTCATGGCTAGATCAACTGGTATTATTTTAATGAATATTGCCAATTTAAATAAATAAAGTTCAATTAAATCTGTCCTCCTGCCCTCCCATCAGTCTTGTACTGTTGTACCGCCTCCTCTCCTGGACTGAAATGACTTACTCTGATTACACTACACTGCCCACTCCTACAGAGGACACTCCCCGACAAAGACATTATGATATTTGCATAACTCCTCCCAATAGGAATTATGCAAATATAATACATCAGGACTGAGGGCTCTTGGTAGCAGTCCTGAGAGGGCTATCTTACATCAAGACTGAGGGCTCGTGATAGGAGTCCTGAGAGGGCTATATTACATAAGGACTGAGGGCTCTTGATAGGAGTCCTGAGAGGGCTATCTTACATCAGGACTGAGGGCTCTTGATAGGAGTCCTGAAAGGGCTATATTACATAAGGACTGAGGGCTCTTGATAGGAGTCCTGAGAGGGCTATCTTACATCAGGACTGAGGGCTCTTGATAGGAGTCCTGAAAGGGCTATATTACATAAGGACTGAGGGCTCTTGATAGGAGTCCTGAGAGGGCTATCTTACATCAGGACTGAGGGCTCTTGATAAAAGTCCTGAGAGGATATCTTACATCAGGACTGAGGGCTCTTGATAGGAGCCCTGAGAGGCCTAACTTACATCAGGACTGAGGGATATTGATAGGAGCCCTGTTAGAGCTATCTTACATCAGGACTGAGGGATCTTGATAGGAGTCCTGTGAGGGCTATCTTACATCAGGACTGAGGGCTCTTGATAGGAGCCCTGAGAGGGCTATCTTAAATCAGGACTGAGGGCTCTTGGTAGGAGTACTGAGAGAACTATCTTACACCAGGACTGAGGGCTCTTGATTGGAGCCCTGAGAGGGCTATCTTACATCAGGACTGAGGGATCTTAATAGGGGTCCTGAGAGGGCTATCTTACATTAGGACTGATGGCTTAGGATAAGAGTCCTAAAAGGGCTATCTTGAATCAGGACTGAGGGCTCTTGATATAAGTCCTGAGAGGGCTATCTTACATCAGGATTGAGGGCTCTTGATAGGAGCCCTGAGAGGGCTATCTTACATCAGGATTGAGGGCTCTTGATAGGAGCCCTGAGAGGGCTATCTTAAATCAGGACTGAGGGCTCTTGGTAGGAGTACTGAGAGAACTATCTTACACCAGGACTGAGGGCTCTTGATTGGAGCCCTGAGAGGGCTATCTTACATCAGGACTGAGGGATCTTTATAGGGGTCCTGAGAGGGCTATCTTACATTAGGACTGAGGGCTCTTGATAGGAGTACAGAGAGGGCTATCTTACATTAGGACTGAGGGCTCTTGATAGGAGTACAGAGAGGGCTATCTTACAGCAGGATAAATTGACACAAGGCAAGGCTGAAATCTTCCTATTCCTATTCCAATATTGAATCCTACGGCCGAATGCCCCGTACACACGGTCTGACTTTCCGACGGAAAATGTGCGATCGGAGCTTGTTGTCGGAAATTCCGACCGTGTGTAGGCTCCATCGGACTTTTTCCATCGGAATTTCCGACACACAAAGTTTGAGAGCTGGATCTAAAATGTTCCGTCAACAAAATCCGTTCGCGTAAATTCCGATTGTGTATAGACAATTCCAACGCACAAAGTTCCACGCATTCTCAGAATTAAGCAGAAGAGCAGCACTGGCTATTGAATTTCATTTTTCTCGGCTCGTTGTACGTGTTGTACGTCACCGCGCTCTTGACGTTCGGAATTTCCGACCAACTTCGTGTGACTGTGTGTATGCAAGACAAGTTTGAGCCAACATCCGTCGGAAAAAATCTGATGGATTTTGTGGTCGGAATGTGCGATCGTGTGTACATGGCATAAGACTGGGATGCCATAAGGCAGGTGTCCCAATACTTGTGACAATATAGTGTATGTTGGGTCTTCTTATCTGGGTTGACCTCTCTGGTCTCTAGAGCCTCTCTGTATTTTTGCTAAGATGTGTATCAATAGATGTACTCTGTCCCACTAAACCCAAAATGGTAATTTTTTTTTTTTTTTTTGCGTAGGATAGCTCAGTAAATCAGGAGTACAGAGAGGGCTATCTTACATCAGCACTGAGGCCTTGTGATAGGAGTCCTAAAAGGGCTATCTTAAATCAGGACTGAGGGCTCTTGATAGAAGTCCTGAGAGGGCTATTTACATCAGGACTGGGGGCTCTTGATAGGAGTACTTAGAGGGCTATCTTATAACAGGATTGAGGTTTTTTTTTATAAGAGCCCTGAGAGGGCTATCTTACATCAGGACTGAGGACTCTTGGCTGGAGTCATGAGAGGGATATCTTACATCAGGACTGAGGGGTCCTTATAGGAGTCCTGAGAGGGCTATCTTACATCAGGACTGAGGGCTCTTGATAGGAGCCCTGAGAGGGCTATCCTACATCAGGACTGAGGGCTCTTGGCAGGAGTCCTGAAAGGGCTATCTTACATTAGGACTGAGGGATCTTTATAGGGGTCCTGAGAGGACTATCTTACATCAGAACTGAGGGCTCTTGATTGGGGTACAGAGAGGGATATCTTACATCAGGACTGAGGGCTCTTAATAGGAGTACAGAGAGGGCTATATATATTACATCAGGACTGAGGGCTCCTGATAGGAATCCTAAGAGGGCTATCTTACATCAGAAAAACAAGGAGAGAGGCGCCTCTGGGTGCAGACATTTTTAACAAGCTTTAATACACATAAATTAGTCAAACTCACATTTCAGCACAAAGTGATAGGCATAAAAGTATAGACATGGTTCAAGGTGGCGATCATGATTCCTGGGCCTTGTAGTTCCTCTGTCAAAACAGTCTGGTCAGGGAGGTGTCTGCCGTTAAGATGTTTATGCCGGTTCCGGAAGACAAACTCAAGACGAGGAGTAAAGCGTCGGGAACAACAGGATGCAGGCTGCTTGCTCTGGACTTTTAACCCTTCTCACCATCCGTACATAGATTTATATAGACTGTGTATATAAAACAAAACAGATTGACCACAGATCTATGATTGATCGTTTTACACATTTATTGCAGATTTTTATTCGTTTTTTTTATGGTTTTAGTTGTTGCGCCCCCACTTGTTTTATCCATCTTACATCAGGACTGAGGGCTCCTGATAGGAGTACTTAGAGGGCTATCTTACATCAGGATTTAGGGCTCTTGATAGGATCCCTCAGAGGGCTATCTTATATGAGGGCTGAGGGCTTGTGAAAAGAGTCCTAAAAGGGCTATCTTAAATCAGGACTGAGGGCTCTCGGTAGGAGTAATGAGAGAACTATCTTACATCAGAGCTGGGGGATCTTGATAGGAGCCCTGAGAGGGCTATCTTACATCAGGACTGAGGTCTCTTGATAGGAGTACAGAGAGGGCTATCTTACATCAGGACTGAGGGCTCTTGATAGGAGTCATGAGAGGGTTATCTTACATCAGAACTAAGCGCTCTTAATAGGAGTACTGAGACAGGGTGTTATGGTTGATAGAAATTCTGTATAGCCCTACAGAACATACAGTGCACAATCCACATGGGCTTTGCTGCTTAACTGCAGACAGGAAAAGACTAATGCTGCATACACATGATCGGAATTTTCGTCAGAAAAAACTTGGATGGTTTTTCCGATCGAATTCTGCTCAAGCTTGCCTTGCATACACACGGTCACACAAAAGTTCTCTGAATTTTCGATCGTCAAGAACGCGGTGACGTACAACACTACGACGAGCCGAGAAAATGAAGTTCAATACTTCCGAGCATGCGTCAAATTGTTTCCGAGCATGCGTGATTTTTTACAAACTTTTCTCGACCGAAAAATGGAGAACATGCTCTCAGTCTTTTGCTGCCTGGAATTCCGCCAGCAAAAGACCCATGGAGCATACACACGGTCGCATTTTCCGACAAAAAGCTCTCATCGGAGTTTTGCTGGCGGCATTTCCGATCGCGTGTATGCGGCATTAGAGTTTTACCATAGAGCAGCTACCAATGTATAAACACTGCCATCTACTGGTTAAAGAATTTATTTCTACGGAACACTGATATTGAAGGAGTTGTTGCATAAAATATAAATGAACATTGTATTTCAACAGTGGTGTCCTCAGGATGCTATGTACAACACCATCCTTGCCCCTCCCACCAGCCATGATCTGCATGCATTGTATGGAGAAGCACAGAGTCCTAGTGACGACATCATTGCGTCTAAAATATAAGCAGAATAAACTTCAGCTTTAACGTGTTTAAACGTATATGATATTTTAGTGATCGGGTTTTACATCTACTTTAACTTACTCTTCTCCAAAGTTGGACAAATTCTCCTTGCTCCCTATTTATTCCCTTGCCCGTCTCTGCACTCCTCCCAGCCCCCAGACCTCCTGTTTTGAGAGCCGCTGTCTAGAACGGATTTACCTATTCGAGACGAGGCCCGTCTGGAAGGAAGGCAGAGACAAGCGGAAGCTACCTGTCTAATTTCAAGTTTCCTTAAGACTTTGTAATTGTTACATATGTCGCTGGGAACAGTTTTCCCCTCTTTGATGGGATGATAATAAATAATGAAGTAACTGAGATCTGGACGGATTCCCCCGTGGCTTTTCCTCTCGCTGCCAGATGCGGGATGTGTGTGTGTTTTTGTTGGTAATGTGTCATATTTTTCAGATCTTCGGTTTTGATTAATATCCAGAAAATGTATTAATTCCACAAAAAAACATAATTATTTCCCTACTTCCCCAAGACACGGGCGGCGGACAAAGCTTCCCATTGTTCCCATTCCTAGGCTGTGCTTTATACAATTAAGTCTTCAATGTACAAAGGAGCTCTATGTGTTCCTCTCCGGACTGAATGCTTCTGCCTCTCAGATGGATGGAGACGGGGCACGGACCATTCTTCACCGACTCCTATAGGCGGTGGGGACTCTAGGAACAATATATGTGTGGGGGGGGGGGGGGGCACATAAGATGCCACAGTCAAAACTGGGGGGCACTAACAATTTTCACCACAAAACCATACCACTAAAAAAACCTAAATAAGTATATATAGAGAAGTGCGGTTCGTTTCGTTCCGAATTAAAATTCTGACACATTTTTCGTAATTATGAAATTTGAATGTATCCGAATTTCCGAATTACAATAGTAACAAATTTAAACAAATCTGTAATAACGAATCAAAATTTCGAACAAAATTTATATATTTTTCTAATCAAATTTCCAAAGAGGATAAAATAGAAAATAAAGGAATAGAATAGAAAATATTATAATAGAATATAATAGAAAACAAAGAATAGAATATAATAGTGGAAAACAGAGCAGAATACAAAATAAAATATCAGAGAAAAATAGAATAGAAAAAAAGGGACAGAATAGAAAATAAAAGAATAGAGTAAAACAGAACAAAATAGAATAGAAAATAAAAGAACAGAATAAAATAAAATAGAATAGAAAATAAAGAAATAGAATAGAAAAAAATAAAAAATAGAATAGAATAGAATAGAATAAAATAGAAAGAATATACTATAACCATCTTTTGAAATTCGAATAGAATACATTTGTGTTTAAATAGAATAGAAAAAAATAAATTAAATTAAATAATAGAATAGATTAGAATTAACAATAGAAAATAATATAATAAAATAGTAAGAATAGAAACAGGATAGCCATATTCCGAAATTCAAATTTCAAATAGAATACATTTGAATTTTGAATAGAATACATTTGAATAGAATAGAAATGAATATAAAAGAAAAGAACAGGATAGAAAATAAAAAAAAGCAATAGAAAAGAATGGAATATAAAGAATATAACCAACTTCCAAAATTCTCATTTCGATTAGAATAAATACAGTTTCAAATGAAATTTGATTCGAATGCAATTCGAATGGAATTCAAAAATTTTAATCAATTTGAATTCAAATACATGAAACAAATTCCAAAAACGAATTAAACTAATTTAAACTAAACAAATTTATGTAAATAGCGAATCGGAACAAAAGAAATAATTTGCAGTATGCAATGATATCCTTTTATTGTACTAACCTAACACTTAAAAAACAAGCTTTCAAGAGTTTTCCTTTCTTCCTCAGGTATTGCTTCAGCACAGCGTTGGGGAATGGAAGACGGGTATTTTAAACATTCGAAGCCCAAGCAAATGGCTGGTGCTTTGGATTTTACCACCCTAATGTGACATTGCAGGAACAGGTGTCAGTGTGTTCAGTATGTAACAGTGCAGATACAGGTGTCAGTGTGTTCAGTATGTGACTGTACAGGTCAGTGGCGGCTGGTGAAGTTTTAGGATGGGGGGGCGCCAGAGCCCGACCTTCCTTTTTGACCCCTCCCACTTGGTGAAAATGGGCGTGGTTACAGTGAAATAGTGGGTATGGCTCTAAGGTGGTGTGGTTGGCGTCTGAGATGAACGAGGGATGGAGGGAGAGGGAGAGAGGGATGGAGGGACAGCAGGCCCAGATCCTACACAACAATAGAAATATGTGTATTCTAGAAAGTTTAACAATCAGCAGATAAAGATATTCCAAACACCTGGTGTTAGCGCTTCAATCATGCCGGCACCATGGTTGTTATGGTGTCAGGATGATTGAAGAGCATTATTTATATTATTACATTGTAATATAAAATGAAATCATTCAACTCACCATAATGCTGAATCAGTGGGAGCCCTGAGCATGTCACTAGCCATGTTGCCTGCCACCAGATGCCATCAGGTGTCCCCAGCAGAGTCCCTCCTTACATGTTGCCTGTGTCACATCAAATGCAGCCTGTGTCCCACCAAATGCAGCCTGTGTCCCACCAAATGCAGCCTGTGTCCCACAAAATGCAGCCTGTGTCCCACAAAATGCAGCCTGTGCCCCACCAAATGCAGCCAGCCTGTGTTCCACAAAATGCAGCCAGCCTGTGTCCCACCAAATGCAGCCAGCCTGTGTCCCACCAAATGCAGCCTGTGTCCCATAAGATGCAGCCTGTGTCCCACCAAATGCAGCCAGCCTGTGTCCCACTAAATGCAGCCAGCCTGTGTCCCATAAAATGCAGCCTGTGTCCCACCAAATGCAGCCAGCCTGTGTCCCACCAAATGCAGCCAGCCTGTGTGCCATAAAATGCAGCCTGTGTCCCACCAAATGCAGCCTGTGTCCCATAAAATGCAGCCTGTGTCCGACCAAATGCAGCCTGCCTGTGTCCCACCAAATGCAGCCTGTGTCCCATAAAATGCAGCCTGTGTCCCACCAAATGCAGCCTGTGTCCCACCAAATGCAGCCAGCCTGTGTTCCACCAAATGCAGCCAGCCTGTATCCCACCAAATGCAGCCAGCCTGTGTCCCACCAAATGCAGCCTGTGTCCCATAAAATGCAGCCTGTGTCCCACCAAATGCAGCCAGCCTGTGTCCTACCAAATGCAGCCAGCCTGTGTCCCATAAAATGCAGCCTACGTCTCACCAAATGCAGCCTGTGTGCCATAAAATGCAGCCTGTGTCCCACCAAATGCAGCCTGTGTCCCATAAAATGCAGCCTGTGTTCCATAAAATGCAGCCTGTATCCCATCAAATGCAGCCTGTATCCCACCAAATGCAGCCAGCCTGTGTCCCACCAAATGCAGCCTTGCCTGTGTCACATCAAGTGCAACCTTGCCTGTGTCACATCAAATGCAGCCAGCCTGGGTCACATCAAATGCAGCCAGCCTGTGTCCCATAAAATGCAGCCTGTGTCCCACCAAATGCAGCCTTGCCTGTGTCACATCAAATGCAGCCTTGCCTGATAGGACTGGTATTAAAACCCCATGTTATGAACATTAATGAGAGGCCCAAAGCTTTGGTGCATCCACATTTGTTTCACACACAGAAATGTCAATTAATTCCTTTGCGGGTAAAATAATGTTTGCACGGAGTCACTAAGCGTCCACTTTGTCACAGGGCAGAGGGAGATGATTTAGGAAAGTTTGAGCCTGAGGAGAACATTATTAGCGGAAAACTCCGACAGTACTTCAGAACGTAGCGCGTTATCAGTCTCTTACCTTCCTCCTTCCTGCAGCTCCGCTCGGACCGAAGAACGGAGCTGCTGACGTCACTTCTGGCTCTCTGTTTCCCTATGGACGGGCCACCACTGGTACAGGTACAGGTGTCAGTGTGTTCAGTATGTGATGGTGCATTTACAGGTGTCAGTGTGTTCAGTATGTGACAGTACAGGTACAGGTGTCAGTGTGTTCAGTATGTGACAGTGCAGGTACAGGTGTCAGTGTGTTCAGTATGTGATGGTGCATTTACAGGTGTCAGTGTGTTCAGTATGTGACAGTACAGGTACAGGTGTCAGTGTGTTCAGTATGTGACAGTGCAGGTACAGGTGTCAGTGTGTTCAGTGTATTCATTATGTGACAGTACAGGTACAGGTGTCAGTATAGTTTGTTACCACAGTACAGGTACAGGTGTCAGTGTGTTCAATGTGTTCAGTATGTGACAGTGCAGCTACAGGTGTCAGTGTGTTTAGTATGTGACGGTGCAAATACAGGTGTCAGTATAGTTAGATACTACAGTGCAATGCTGTGTGTGTTCAGTATGTGACAGTACAGGCAGCGCTGTCACTGACCTTGTCTCATGTGTACTGTGCAGGGCTTAGTCAGGTGGTCCTCTGGCGGCTCTGCTTTCATCCTATATGCTCTTCTTCACAGTCCACACACGTCTGACTCCTCCCATGACCCCCGTCCTGGCGGCGCTTCTGCTCTTGACTCCCCTCCAGGCTACTTTTCAGAGACTGCAGACATGATACAAGAGATGGTCAAAGACTGCGGACAGGATACAAGAGATGGTCACAGATTGCAGACATCACATAGGACTTGGTCAAAGACTGCGGACATGATACCAGAGGTGGTCACAGACTGTGGACATGATACCAGAGATGGTCAGACACTGCGGACATGACACCAGAGATGGTCAGAGACTATGGACATGATAACAGAGATGGTCAGAGACTATGGACATGATACCAGAGATGGTCAGAGACTGCGAACAGGATAAAAGAGGAGCTCAGAGGCTGCTAACAAGATACAGGAGATGGTTAGAGGCTGTGGACATGATACAGAAGATGGTCAGAGGCTGTGGACATGATACATGAGATGGTTAGAGATTGCAGACATGACTTCCCAGTAACGATCATTCATGGTCATCATAGGGAATGGAAAAGTCTCCTGTAATGCTATCCATTTGCTCACCTCTCAGTATAGTGGATGATTTGATGGAAGTTGCATATCACAGTGGAGTCCAAGGACAGCACTACCAAAGCTCCTGATGCCAGCACTCCTGTCTCCCAGCCAGTTCTGGTTGTTGCTGTGACTTATAAAAGGTGACAAGCGGCGCCATTACATCACCCGGGCCTAGCCAAGACTGCCCGAACCCAGCCAAGACCACCTGATACAGGGCCGGCTTGGGAACTACTTATATGCAGTTGCAGAAAGCCATTTTTTAACTACGGCCATACTGGCAGTGCGGCCTTTTATGGGGCATGAATGTAGCCCAGGGAGGCAAATGCCACCCTGCCCCCGGCCCAGTCCACCCCTGGCGAGGGGGCACACGGGGGGCAAGCAATAACCTGGGGGGGCATTTGCCCCACTGTAGCAATTCCACTGCCTATAGGTCTTCCTGGATCCAGGATGAAGAAGAGGTGATTGTGGAAGCCAGACCCACAGGTGAGACCTGATGTCTCTATGTCAAGATTCTACAGCAGGGGGCTCCAAACTTTTCAGTATAAGGGCTGGAAAAAAAAGAAAGGCTATCAGAGTCTCTCCAGGGCCGTCTTTAATGTTGATTGGACCCTGGGCAAAAATTTTCTTAGGGGGCCCCCCCCCTCCATGCAATTTTGCTCTCCGCCTGCTCTGAGACATACAATAAATATCAGCTAGACTTAAAATCAGTTTACTGTATCAGATCAGGCAATGATTGCAATTGGTTGCCAGAGGTTACAGCATATCATTGCCACTTACTGACTGGATGCTAGAGGTTACAGCACACATTACGGCTCACTGATTCATTGCTATAGGTTACAGCACATGATTTCTTCTAGTCGATTGGTTGCTAGAGATTACTGTACAGTAATACTGCTCACTGATTGGTTCCTGGAGGTTACAGCACATCATCTCTTCACTGCAGAGGGGCATGATATACATATGAATGCTGCCTTTATTTACATATGAATGCTGCAGGCCTCAGCTATTTACATATGAATACTGCCGCTATTTACATATGAATGCAATTGTTATTTACATATGAATAATGGTTATTTACATGTAAACACAGGGTCTGCATGTGAGTCATCTGTACACAACAATAGGGCAGATCTGGGCAGCATTAGTAGCAGCACTTCACACTGAGATATCAGGACACAGCAAAGGACTAAAACTTCAAGGGACAAGGGAATTTAAACTGGGATAGTTGGCAAGTATGAGGCAGCTGCTTTGGGCCCCACAACAGTGACAGGGCTCAGGGCAGCTGCCCCTTTTGCCCTGCCTTAAAGACGGCCCTGAGTCTCTCCTTTACATCAGGTTCCCTATCAGAGTGTGACTTAGGATGAGCGAAACCTTCCAAAGATCGTGGAGGAACGCACAGGCATCACAATCAGCTAACGCGCTTCGAAGGGAACGTCCCTTCTTCGTCGGAGCTATGAATAGCTCTGACGAAGAAGGGACGTTCCCTTCGAAACGCGTTAGCTGATTGTGATGGCTGTGCGTTCCTCCATGATCTTTGGAAGGTTTCGCTCATCCTAAGTCGCATGCTGTTTGTCGGTGCACTTTTATGTTGTGCCTCCTCCACCTATTGCTTGTGAGTTGTTTCTTTTTACTATTTTTATACAATAAATGTTTTAAAGTTAATGCACAAGGCTGGTGCGCCCTTGTTTCCTTTTTCTTTCGGTTTCTATTAGGATCCCCCATCCTTGAGGGCAGCAAGGCCTGTGTTGACGTACCATTTATATGGTGATCCACCTGTGCGCAGAAGACAGTTTTTCTTTTCTGCTACTTCCCTATCAGAGTCCTCCATTACTTCAGGGTCCCCATCAGAGTCCTCCTTTATGTCAGGTTCCCCATAGAGATTTAAGGTAGCCCAAAATAGAAAGCTGAGCTATTGCCAACTATCATGTTCCATTGGGTATATTTCTATAGGGTTACTGTGTCTGCAGGTCACATGACAGTCAAAGAGGTATAATAACCCCAAATAAGAGAGCTCAGATTGAACTAAACCCTACAAGTTAAATGGAGCTCCCTCCACCAACCCAGTGGGTATGGTCCTATCAGTTTACTGTGTCTGTAGGTCACGTGACCAATCAAAGTGGTATAATAAACCCAAATCCCATGTTTCAGTGGGTACGGTCCTATTGGGTTACTGTGTTTGCAGGTCCCATGGCCAGTCATAGAGGTATAACATTTTTACAGCTGAGCTTGAACTAAACCCAACAATGTAGAATGGAACTCCTTCCACCAACTACCATGTCCCATTGGGTACAGTCCTATAGGGTTACACTGTCTGCAGGTCCTGTGACTAGTCAAACAGGTCTAATAATCCAAAATAGGAGATCTGAGCTTGAACTAATTCCTATAAAGTCAAATGGAGCTCCTTTCACCAACGACCATGTTTCAGTGGGTACAGTCCTATCAACTTACTGTATCCACATGGCACATGACCAGTCAAAGTACTATAATAATTTCAAATATTAGAGCTGAGTAGGGATGAGCCGAACACCCACCGGTTCGGTTCTCAGGCACAACATGCGAACAGGCAAAAAATTTGTTAGAACACGTGAACAACGTTAAAGTCTATGGGACACGAACATGAATAATCAAAAGTGCTAATTTTAAAGGCTTATATGCAAGTTATTGTCATAAAAGGTGTTTGGGGACCTGGGTCTTGCCTCAGGGGACATGTATCAATGCAAAAAAAAGTGTTAAAAACGCCGGTTTTTCGGGAGCAGTGATTTTAATAATACTTAAAAGTGAAACAATAAAAGTGAAATATTCCTTTAAATTTCGTACCTGGGGGGTGTCTATAGTATGTCTGTAAAGTGGCGCATGTTTCCCGTGTTTACAACAGTGCCTGCCCAAAATGACAGTCTAAAGAAAAAAGTCATCTAAAAGTACTCGCGGCTATAATGAATTGTCGATCCCCGGCAATACACATAAAAGTCATTAAAAAAAGCGGCATGGGATTCCCCCACAGTCCATTACCAGGCCCTTTGGGTCTGGTATGAATATTAAGGGGAACCCTGAACCAAATTTTAAAAAAAAATGCGTGCAGGTCCCACCAAAATTCCATACCAGGCCCTTCAAGTCTGGTATGGCTATTAAGGGTAACCCCGTGCCAAAATTTTTAAAAAAATGGCGTGAGGGTCCCCCCAAAAATCCATACCAGAGCACGCAACCTGGCAGGCCCCAGGAAAAGAGGGGGATGAGAGAGCGCCCCCCCTCCTGAACCATACCAGGCCACATGCCCTCAACATGGGGAGGGTGCTTTGGGGTAGCCCCCCAAAGCACTGTGTTCCCATGTTGATGGGGACAAGGGCCTCATCCCCACAACCCTTGCCCAGTGGTTGTGGGGGTCTGCGGGCAGGGGGCTTATCGGAATCTGAAAGCCCCCTTTAACAAGGGGACCCCCTGATCCTGGCCTCCCCCCTGTGTGAAATGGTAACGGGGTACAAACCCATCAACATGGGGACACAGTGCTTTGGGGGGCTACCTCAAAGCACCCTCCCCATGTTGAGGGCATGTGGTATGGTTGGGGGGGCGCTCTCTCCCCCCCTCTTTTCCTGTGGCCTGCCAGGTTGCGTGCTCGGATAAGGATCTGGTATGGATTTTTGAGGAGACCCCCACGCCATTTTTTAAAAAATTTTGGCACAGGGTTCCCCTTAAAATCCATACCAGACCTGAAGGGTCTGGTATGGATTTTGAGGGGGGACCCACACCATTTTTTTTTAAATTTTGGCGCAGGGTTCCCCTTAATATCCATACCAGACCTGAAGGGCCTAGTATGGAATTTGGGGGGACCCCCACGCATTTTTTTTTTTGCATTTCGGTTCGAAGTTCTCCTTAATATTCATACCAGACCCAAAGGGTCTGGTAATGGACTGTGGGGGAATCCCATGCCATTTTTTTCAATGACTCTTATGTGTATTGCCAGGACCGACAATTCATTATAGCCACAAGCACTTTTAACCACTGGCCGCACGCCGATGTACGTCCAAACTTTGACGGTGGATATTGTTGTTATGGCAGCAGCTACCTACCATAACCCCGGTATCCCCGTTTTCGTGCGGCAGACAGCTTTCTGATAAAAGTGGTCCCTGCGGCGGATTCGCCGCAAGATCACTTTTATCTGTGGCGGGAGAGGGGCCCCCACCTCCCGCCAAGATCCGGTGACCTCCGCCGCTTACCGGAGCCATCGGTAGCGGCGGAGGCGATCGTGTCCTTCTCTCTTCTGTGCCTGGAGACGAGTGAGGCTAAGATGGCACCCACTCGGCTCCATGACACTGCTGGGCGGAAGCGACGTCAAAACGCCACTTCCGCCCACGCCTCTTAAAGGCATATTTTTTCAATGTCATTTTTTTAAATGACTTTTTTTTTTTTATTGCATTTCAGTGTAAATATGAGATCTGAGGTCTTTTTGACCCCAGATCTCAAATTTAAGAGGTCCTGTCATGCTTTTTTCTATTACAAGGGATGTTTACATTCCTTGTAATAGGAATAAAAGTGACACAATTTTTTTTTCTTTAAACAGTGTAAAAATAAATAAAATAATGTAAAATAAATAATAAAAATAAAAAATAAATAAAAAAACCCCCGTCCCGACGAACCCGCGTGCAGAAGCGAACGCATACGCGAGTAGCGCCCGCATATGAAAACGGTGGTCAAACCACACATGTATCGCCGTGACTGGTAGAGCGAGAGCAATAATTCTAGCCCAGACCTTCTCTGTAACGCAAAACATGCAACCTGTAGAATTTTTTTAATCGCCTATGGAGATTTTTGAGAGTAAAAGTTTGACACCATTTCAGGAGCGGGCGCAATTTCGAAGCGTGAGATGTTGGATATCAATTTACTTGGCGTAACATTATATTTCACAATATAAAAAAAAATTGGGCTAACTTTACTGTTGTCTTATTTTTTTTTGTTCAAAAAAAGTGAATTCTTTCCAAAAAAAGTGTGCTTATAAGACCGCTGCACAAATATGGTGCAAAAAAAAGTATTGCAACGACCGCCATTTTATTCTCTAGGGTGTTAGAAAAAAAACATATATAATGTTTCGGGGTTCTAAGTAATTTTCTAGCAAAAAAACCTGTTTTAACCTCCTGGCATCCGCGCTATGGCCGAATGACGGCCACAGCGCGGACCTGCATTCCCGGGAGGCCGTCATATGACGGCCTCCCCTGTGCACGCGCTGTGATCACCGAGTCACTGAGACTCGGCTAATCACCGATCTAAGTAAGGGGCAGGTCCCGGCCCCTTACCATGTGATCAGCTGTCAGCCAATGACAGCTGATCACATGATGTAAACAAAAGATCGGTAATCGTTGACAGCGTGAGTAGAAAAAAAAGCCGATCACCGGCTAGGATGTGAGGGACATCGGTCCCCAAGTGGAAGAGGCACATCTGCCTCATCAGTGCCAACTAAAAGTGCCACCTAACACTGCCCACAGTGCCACCTAATAGTGCCCACAGTGCCACCTAACAGTGCCCACAGTGCCACCTAACTGCCAACAAGTGCCACCTATCAATGCCCACCTGTAGTGCCAATCAGTGCCACCCGGCAGTGCTGCCCATCACTGCCACCCATCAGTGCCCATCACTGCCGCCTATCAGTGCCCATCACTGCCGCCTATCAGTGCCCATCACTGCCGCCTCATCAGCGTACATCAATAAAGAGGAAAAATTACCCGTTTAAAATTTTTTATAACAAAATATGAAAAAATAACAATTTTTTTTTTTTTAATTCAGTTTTTTACATTTTTTTAACAAAAAGTAAAAACTGCAGAGGTGATCAAATACCACCAAAAGAAAGCTCTATTTGTGGTGAAAAAATGGTAAAAATTTCATTTGGGTACAGTGTTGTATGACCGCGCAATTGTCATTCAAAGTGCATCAGCGCTGAAAGCTGAAAATTGGTCTGGATAGGAGGGGGGTTTAAGTGCCCGGTAAGCAAGTGGTTAAACATGTAAACACCTAAAATCCAAAACGAGGCTGGTCCTTAAGTGGTTAGATGACTTTTTTTCCTTTAGAAATGTCATTTTGTGCAGGGACTGTTGTAAACACGGGAAACATGCGCCACTTTACAGGCATACTATAGACACCCCCCAGGTATGAAATTTATTGTTTTACTTTAAGCATTATTAAAATCACTGCTCCCGAAAAAACTGCCGTTTTTAAAACTTTTTTTTGCATTGATCCATGTCCCCTGGGGCAGGACCCGGGTCCCCAAACACTTTTTATGACAATACCATGCATATAAGCCTTAAAAATTAGCACTTTTTGATTTCTCCCATAGACTTTTAAAGGGTGTCCACGGCTTTCGAATTTGCCGCAAACACCCCAAATTGTTCACTATTCAGCGAACAGGCAAACACCCGATGTTCGAGTCGAACTTACATTCGACTCGAATATCGGGCTCATCCCTACTGAGCATGAACAAAAACCTACAAAGTAGAATGAAGCTCTTTCCACCAACCACCGTATACTGTTGGGTATGGTCTTATTGGGTTACTGTGTCTGCAGGTCACCTGACCAGTCAGAGAGGTATATTAATCCCAAATAAGAGAGTTGAGCTTTAACTAAATTCTACAAAGTAGAATGGAGCTCCTTCCATTAACTACCATGTCCCATTGGGTACGTAGCTATTTGATTGATGTGGTTTATTTACTAAAGCTGGAGAGTGCAAACTCAGGTTCACTTCTGCATAGAAACCAATCAGCTTCCAGGTTTTATTGCCAAAGCTTAATTGAACAGGCTGGGGTTAGAAGTTGAATGGATTTTATGCAGAAGTGAGCCTGATTTTGCACTCTCCAGCTTTAGTGAATAAACACCACTGTGTCTACAGGTCACTTGACCAGTAAAGGGGAAATTTAATAACAAAGAAGAGAACTGATTTTGAAATGAATGCCCTGTACACACGATCGAACATTCCGACAACAAAATCCATCGTTTTTTTTCCGACGGATGTTGGCTCAAACTTGTCTTAAACTAAACTTTGTGTGTCGGAAATTCCGATGGAAAAAGTCAGATGGAGCCTATACACGGTCGGAATTTCCGACAACTAGCTCCGATCGCACATTTTCCATCGGAAAGCCCGACCGTGTGTACAGGGCATAACTCTACAAAGTGGAATGAAGCTCTTTCTGCCAACTACCCTGTCCCATTGGATATGATCCTATCGGGTTACTGTGTCTTTAGGTCATGTTACCAGTCAAAGGGCTTTAAGGTAGCCCAGAGAAAAGAGCTGAGCTTGAATTAAGCCCATAAATGTAGGGCTTTTTTTCAGCAGGATCATGGGGGAACGCAGTAGCGGCACCTCCAGAACTTAATACATATAATAGCAAGGGGCACTGGGGTGTGCTGGATGGTCAATGGATGCTGGTTACTGGGGAATCTATTGTTGCTGTAGGGGATCTATTTTTGTGGAGGAAGGGGGTCTGTTGTTGCTGGGGAGGTCTTCTGTTGCCCGTGGGGGATATATTGTTGCTGGGGTAGGTCTTGTGTTGCTGGGGGTCAGTCGTTGCTGGGAGGGATCAACTGTTGAGAGAGGGGTCTAATGTTGCTGGCTGCTGGAGGGTCTATTAATGCTTGCTACTGGGGAATCTATTGTTGCTGCAGGGGATCTATTTTTGCAGGGGGGTCCATTGTTGCTGGGGTACTCAACAACTGCAATGTCCTGTTGGGTATGGTCCTATTGGGCTACTGTGTCCGCAGGTCACGTGCACCTAACCAGTCAAAAAGGTATAATAATCCCAAGCGTGAGAGCTGAACCTAAATTAAACCCTACAAAGTATAATGGAGATCCATCCGCCGACTACCATGTCCTATTGGGTACCATCCTATTGGGTTATTGTGTCTGCAGGAAACTTCACCAGCAAAAAGAGGTATAATAATACTAAACCCTACAAAGTAGAGTGGAGCTCTTTCCACCAGCTACCATGTCTTATCAGGTATGATCCTATCGTGTTACTGTGTCTGTAGGTCACGTGACCAATCAAAGAGGTATAATAATCCCAAATAAGAGCACTGAGACGGAGCTACACAATACAGAGTAAAATGGAGCTCCTTCCACCAACTACCATGTCCCTATCAGGTTATTGTGTCTGCAGTTCATGTGACCAGTCAAAGAAGTATAATAGTCCTAAACCTTACAAGTCAAATGGAGCTTCTTCCACCAACTGCTATAAGGTAAGGTCCTATCCATAAGTATGGGGCCCCCCCACAAAAAAATGGTGGGGCTTAAATTAAATAGTGGGCGTGGCTCAATGGGGGTGTGGTTCGAGTCGGAGATGAATGAGGGATGGAGGAAGGAAGGAAGGAAAGAAAGAAGGAAAGAAAGAAAGAAAGGACAACAGGCCCAGATCCTACACCACAATAGCAATATATGTATTCCAGAAAGTTTAACAATCAACAGATAAAGATACTCCAAACACCTGGTATTGGCGCTTCAATCACCCTCACCTGTGCCCAATGTAGTGTGACCAATGCCCAATGTGGCCTGTGTGTTCCCAATGTAGCGTGGCCTGCCCGTGCCCAATACAGCCTCACCTGTGCCCAATACTGCCTCACCTGTGCCCAATGCAGCATGGCCTGTGCCCAATGCAGCGTGTCCAGTGCCCAATGCAGCCTCACCTGTGCCCAATGCAGCCTCACCTGTGCCAAATGTAGCGTGGCCAGTGCCCAGTGCAACGTGGCCAGTGCCCAATGCAGCATGACCTGCCTGTGCCCAATGCAGCATATCCAGTGCCCAATGCAGCCTCACCTGCGCCCAATGCAGCCTCACTTGTGCCTAATGCAGCATGGCCTGGCCGTGCCCAATACAGCCTCACCTGTGCCCAATACTGCCTCACCTTGCCCACTTGTGCCCAATGCAGCCTCACCTGTGCCCAATGCAGTGCCTGTGCCCAATGCAGCATGTCCAGTGCCCAATGCAGCCTCACCTGCGCCCAATGCAGCCTCACCTGTGCCCAATGCAGCATGGCCTGCCCGTGCCCAATACAGCCTCATCTGTTCCCAATACAGCCTCACCTTGCCCACCTGTGCTCAATGCAGCCTTACCTTTGCCCAATGCAGCATGACCTGTGCCCAAGGCAGCCTCACCAGTGATCAATGCAGTGTCACCTGTGCCCAATGTGGCCTGCCTGTTCCCAATGCAGCGTGGCCTGCCCGTGCCCAATATAGCCTCACCTGTGCCCACTGCAGCCTCACCTGTGCCCAATACTGCCTCACCTGTGCCCAATGCAGCCTCACCTGTGCCCAATGCAGCGTGACCGTGCCCAATACAGCCTTACCTGTGCCCAATGCATCCTCACCTGTGCCCAATGCAGCCTCACCTGTGGCCAATGCAGCGTGACCCGTGCACAATGCAGCCTCACCTGTGCAGAGAAAGAGGCGAGCCAGTGGCAGAACTACTGGGGATGATGAGGAATGCATACTGCAGCCCTCAAATGGCTGTTGGTGAGCATGGGGCTGCCTCAGAGTGGGGGGGCGAGCTCTGCCCGCACGGTCCCCCAGCCAGGGGAAGTGAGGAGAGGAAGAGGCGAGCTGTACGTATGAGCAGAGAGCTGTAATGGCTTTCATTTGAATTTCCTGTGTTCCTGGGGCTCCCTGTCACATAGCCCCACCTCTTGGCCCGGCGCCTTTGACGACGTCACATGTCCCACATTGGATCGGCCTTCTGTCTATCAAAGGCACCAGGCCAAGAGGTGGGGCTATGTGACGGTGAGACCCGGGAACACAGGAAATTCTAATGAAAGCTCTTACAGCTGAGCTCTCTGCTCGTACGGACAGCTTGCCTCTTCTTCTCCGCACTTCCCCTGGCTCGCCCCCCCCCCCACAGTATGCATTCCTCATCCTCCCCACGGGCCCCTCTCGGCTGCGGGCCCCATAGCAACCGCGTGGCTCGCTATGGAGGTAGTTCCGCCACTGGTCCTATCGGGTTACTGTGTCTGTGAGCAATCAAAGAGATATAATAATCCCAAATATGAGAACTAAGCTTGAATTAAACTTTACAAAGAAGAATGGAGCTCCTTCCACCACTTAACATGTCCCATTGCGTACGGCCATATTGGGTTACTGTGTCTGCAGTCCAACACCTTTGACCAATTAAAGAGGTATAGCAGGGGTAGGTAACCTTAAAAAGGTGGAGATCTGCCTTAACAACATCAAAAGAAATCAAAGATCACTGGGCACAGTGTCCCCTCCTCACACCTGATATAAATCTCTAATTGCTATTTTACCGTGTCGCAATGCACAGCAATCATGGGTTTAAATCAAACACACTGGGATCCCTTTTGAGAGGAGCAGCAGTGCCTGAGCCCTTAGTTGCATTCGACAGCAGCACCCTTTAGAGCTTGTTCATACATAAAGTTGGGGGGTGGTAAAACCCTGCAGTTGAGTTGAGGCAGCAGCCAAAGGTATACGCATACTGAAGGAGGAATGAAGCCCCCTGGTGCTTTTGGTGGGTGCTGCTGTGCCTGCCAATCACTCCCCAGTAAATGGGGCCACTTTGCAAGTGCCCCGCAACTGCATGCTTCTGTGGCGTCCAAGGGGTTATAGTAGGTGGTGAGAAAGCTGCCTGCTTTAACCCCTTGTTTGCTATACTGCACAAGGTTGCAGGGCACTTGCTGAGTGGCCTCATTCACTTGAATGGGTGCTACACCCACCAACCATGGCAAGTCTATGGCTAAGCACAGCAAACCCGCAGGAAAGCTACAGGTACACTGCACTGCACCCACAGTGTGGGTAAACCGCAGAACATCAGTGTGAAAACAGCCCTATACTATTATGCCCGGTGTATTTCTTCGCAATGACCTGAAGATCTTTCCTGCTGCTGGCACCAATCTAGAGACCGCTACCCGGGATAAGACATGGGGTGCAGTTGGTATCACTTTGCATGGGACAGGAGCCGGCACTACAGAGGAGGCATCGGCTTATGCGGCTCTTGCTCCCTACTACAGCTCCAACTTTACAAGTAGACCCTCTGCACTCTGTTTTATGCTCTGGGATGGCGGGTCAGCAAACCCAGACCGCGATCTACCAGTCACCTGTCCGCAGTCTACTGGTAGATCGCGATCTACAGGTTTCTGAACCCCGAGGTATAGTAATCCCAAATAAGAGAAATGAGTCTGAACTACACCCTACAAAGTAGAATGGAGCTCCTTCCACCAACTACCATGTCCTATTGGGTATGGCCCTATTGGGTTATTGTGTCTGGAGGTCACTTCATCAGTCAAAGAAATATAATAGACCTAAACTCTACAAAGTAGAATGGAGTGCCTTTCACCAACTACCATGTTTGATCAGGTACAGTCCTATCCGCTGACTGTGTCTGCAGGTCACATGACCAATCAAAGAGGTCCACGCCTCTGATGACGTCAGATTGTGACAAAAGACGGGACCTGTGGTGCATGAGGTAAGCACGCTGGCCGCCGCATCCATTTTAATAGTCTGTTTGATGCACATTTCACTTCTTTACACATGTTTGTTGTTTATTTATTAAAGTGTTCCATGGTTTTAAGACATACTGCACTACTCTTTATTCATACTCTCATGAGGTAATTGTTTAATGGGTTTGATAATGGTATCGTTGGATGTGCATGTTTCTTGGAACATATGGTAAAATCTTTCAATACACCGCTGCGTTGATATGAGGATACTGCTAGGATTCCAGTTGATGTTTGATCCACGTCTTTAATGGGAATTCTGATACTAAAATTTTTAAGGCATTTTTAGACCTCTCTATAATTTCAGGGTCTACATCATCTGGTAAGCAGATTTGCCTCATCATTGTGGTGCTGTGTGTGTCCATCTCTCGCACTGAAGCTGGTGCGGAGATTATCACTATCAATCAACCATTGTTTATGAAGTTTGATTAATTAATTTATTTGATTAAGAGCTGCATATATGGTTTTTATTATGTTATAATTGGTAATCAAAAAATTGCTGCTGGCTGCTTTTTTATATATTGTCCTATAATCCAAGCGTAGATGTTTCACGTTATTTTATATATTAATCATACAGTATATTAATCAAAGAGGTATAATAATCCCAAATAAGAGAACTGAGCCTGAACTACACCCTACAAAGTCAAATGGAGCTCCTTCCACCAATCCAACTAAGCACCGGAACTGGCATTGTGTTGGGGATCCCCTCTTTCACCATCGCACACGCAGCCCCCCCATCCATGCATGAGCGATAGACCATTCTCGTACTGAACTGTGAGTACTAGACAATGTATACTACATTTAGGGAGGCATATATTCCCCCCCTTTCTCTCCTTTGGTTGAGAGATACATATAAGTAATATATTTGATGATTTTTTCTGTTCTTACAGTGTAGTCCTGCATCCATACTCCTGATGAGTGAATATATTTCACAAAACGCGTCGAGTATACAATTTTGGAGTGCCAAGACAGTTCAGCTCATACTCTAAACATTCAACATGTAATTATGTGTCTATGTATATGTACTGTATATGACTATGTTATATCAGTTCATATGTACATTTGGTAAATGTGTATTTATTTATTACCAACTTATTGTATATTGTTACCAATATATACATAGCTGAAACACGTGAAGCATAATATCAAAAGATTGAATATTAGACGGGATATAGTAAAGTCCTAATATATGGCTATGAATCTGATACAAGAGAGTCCCAAACATAGGCTAAATATGAATGTTGGACTGATGTAGAAATCTTCTCTTGTATATCATGAGTTGTACGATCATGGGAAGTGAATAGATGGAATACGCTTACCAGCAGGAGTGGATTCGGATGCCGGTGACACCGAATCAAACAGGCTCTGAGATCCTTAGTGGACGATGGTTGGACGATGGTTGGTCCTGGAAATCCCGGATCTCAAGGGGGATCTATCCTCTATGGTCCACGTCACGACTGTCCGTTCAGAAGCCCGAGAGGGAATTCTCCGCCACAAACAAGTCTCCAGAGCATGGATGGTTCCCAAAAAGATAGATAAGACGCCAATAGTGCAAATCAAATGACGTATTTTATTGGATATAACCAATAATCAACAAACGATATAAAAACGTGATCACGAGTAAAACAATAAAATCAAGTGTAGGAAAGAGTAAGGCTCACCCTTACTCTTTCCTACACTTGATTTTATTGTTTTACTCGTGATCACGTTTTTATATCGTTTGTTGATTATTGGTTATATCCAATAAAATACGTCATTTGATTTGCACTATTGGCGTCTTATCTATCTTTTTGGGAACCATCCATGCTCTGGAGACTTGTTTGTGGCGGAGAATTCCCTCTCGGGCTTCTGAACGGACAGTCGTGACGTGGACCATAGAGGATAGATCCCCCTTGAGATCCGGGATTTCCAGGACCAACCATCGTCCAACCATCGTCCACTAAGGATCTCAGAGCCTGTTTGATTCGGTGTCACCGGCATCCGAATCCACTCCTGCTGGTAAGCGTATTCCATCTATTCACTTCCCATGATCGTACAACTCATGATATACAAGAGAAGATTTCTACATCAGTCCAACATTCATATTTAGCCTATGTTTGGGACTCTCTTGTATCAGATTCATAGCCATATATTAGGACTTTACTATATCCCGTCTAATATTCAATCTTTTGATATTATGCTTCACGTGTTTCAGCTATGTATATATTGGTAATGGTCACCATGTCTGATGTGCATTTTACCATTGGTTATCATTTTTAGCGCTGCATTTCACTTTTACTTCTGTTTACAATATTGGTCATATTTTATGTAGCTGCTTTTCACATTGGGTTAGCGCAGTGTTATTTATATTTTCTTTGAGATATTGTATATTGTTGCATTTACATTTGTAAACCATGTCATGCAGTTCTAGACCCAAGGAACTGCGTTAGACAAAATAAAGGTTTTATCGTATATATACATTCCATGCACTTTTTTTTTTAAGCAGTAGCACACCTCATTCAAAGTCCCACTTATTTTCTTCCCTTTTTTTTGTTCTCCTTTCACCAGCTACCATGTCCCATTAGGTATGGTCCTATCGGGTTATTGTGTCTGCAGCTCACTTCACCGGTCAAAGAAGTATAATAATCCTAAACCCTACAAAGTCAAATGGAGCTCCTTCCACCAACTACCATGTCCCATTGGGTATGGCCCTATCGGGTTATTGTCTCTGCAGTTCACTTCACCGGTCAAAGAAGTATAATAATCCTAAACCCCACAAAGTCAAATGGAGCTCCTTGCACCAACAGCCATGTCCTATCAGGCATGGTCCTATGGGATTATTGTGTCTGCGGTTCACTTCACCGGTCAAAAAAGTATAATAATCCTAAACCCTAGTAAATTCAAAAGAAGCTCCTTGCACCAACTACCATGTCCTATCAGGTATGGTCCTATTGGGTTATTGTGTCTGAAGTTCACTTCACCGGTCAAAGAAGTATAATAATCCTAAACCCTACAAAGTCAAATGGAGCTCCTTGCACCAACTGCCATGTCCTATCAGGTATGGTCCTATCGGGTTATTGTGTCTGAAGACCAAGTGACCAATCAAAGAGGTATAATAATCCTAAACCCTACAAAGTCAAATGGAGCTCCATGCTCCAACTGCCATGTCCTATCACGTATGGTCCTATCGGGTTATTGTGTCTGCAGTTCACTTCACCGGTCAAAGAAGTATAATAATCCTAAACCCTACAAAGTCAAATGGAGCTCCTTGCACCAACTGCCATGTCCTATCAGGTATGGTCCTATCGGGTTATTGTGTCTGCAGACCAAGTGACCAATCAAAGAGGTGTAATAATCCTAAACCCTACAAAGTCAAATGGAGCTCCTTGCTCCAACTGCCATGTCCTATCACGTATGGTCCTATCGGGTTATTGTGTCTGCAGTTCACTTCACCGGTCAAAGAAGTATAATAATCCTAAACCCTACAAAGTCAAATGGAGCTCCTTGCTCCAACTGCCATGTCCTATCACGTATGGTCCTATCGGGTTATTGTGTCTGCAGTTCACTTTACTGGTCAAAGAAGTATAATAATCCTAAACCCTACAAAGTCAAATGGAGCTCCTTGCACCAACTGCCATGTCCTATCAGGTATGGCCCTATCGGGTTATTGTGTCTGCAGACCAAGTAACTAATCAAAGAGGTATAATAATCCCAAATAAGAGAACTAATCCTAAATTAAAAGAAGAATGGAGCTCCTTCCACTGACTACCATGCCCCATTGGGTATGGCCCTATTGGGTTACTGTGTCTGCAGGCTAAGTGATCAATCAAAGAGGTATAAAAATCCCAAATAAGAGAACTGATCTTGAATTAATTTCTACAAAGAAGAATGGAGCTCCTTCCACCAACTACCATGTCCCATTGGGTACGGCTCTATCAGGTTACTGTTTCTGCAGTCCAACACCTGAGCCCTTTGTGTAAATTTAAATGCATCAGCAAAATGTCCAAAACATTTTTTTCTTAGGAAAGTGCCAATGTGAGATAAACGTTGTTTTCCCATCCCCTTGCTCCTGGGTTTAAAGGAAGTTTTACTAGGTATGAAAATACAATTATTCGACAACGTAGAGCAGTAAAAAGGGGCTACCGTAACCTTTCAATGACTTGAGTACACAAACCATTGTAAAAGCGCACATTGCTGAAATTTCTTGAACATTTTTTTTTTCCTTCTCTTCCCCGGTTTCCTAACCACCTCAGAGAGAGTTATAGAAGTTCAGGCTGCAGATCATGTGGCAGCCATATGCGTTGTGAGTCATGTGTTTGCTAAGTTGGGGCCAAACTGATGGTGAAAGCCGCAGAACAGCGGCAAAGCCATGCAAGACAAGTGTCATAGGTTTGATTTAAGCAAAGCAAGAGATCGCTCGGTTTATAAAAAGGTCATCAGATGGCTATCGTACTGAGCTGAACTATTTTTTTTTTTTTATTACCCCCGCTTTTTTTGGGTTCCAGCAAAACTTCGAAATTGGCTCCTAAAAGACATTTTGTATGTCAATGCTTTATCGCTTCTTGCACGTTAATATGAACACAAGTGCGCCGTCAAGTGCCTGACTTTTTTATGTTTCGGCTTTATTTGTTTATGTCTTTGGCCCAACGCATGAAACATATTGAATTCATAGTACTGGGATGGATAAAGCACTGCAGACGTTTCTCACTGTGAGCACACATTTACGAAGTGTCAGTGACAGGTCAGCTTGACATGAAAGCTTGTAAGGAGCACAGTGCACTTAAAGTGTAACTCCAGTTTTACTATAAAGAAAACAATCCTTTCTGACTAAACAACAGTGGCGAAAATAATTATTTGATCCCCTGCAGATTTTGTAAGTTTTCCCACTTACAAAGAAATGAAGGGTCTATAATTCTTATCAACCAAAAATCCAGAAAAAAACACATGATACAAATTATATAAATAGAGTTGCAGTTTAATGAGTAAAATAAGTATTTGATCCCCTACCAACCAACAATAATTCTGGCTCCCACAGACTGGTTATGTATGTATGTGCTCATGTGGTACACAGATTAGTCCTGTCAAAGAAGGTGCTCCTAAGGACAACTCATTATGTGTATAAAAGACACCTGTCCACATAATCTCTTTCTTCCATTCAAACCTCACCATCATGGGCAAGACCAAAGATCTGTCAAAGGACATCAGGGATTGAAGATTGTAGACCTGCACAAGGCTGGAATGGGCTACAAGACCATCAGCAAGAAGCTTGGTGAGAAGGAGACAACTGTTCGAGCGATTATTCGCGAATGGAAAGAAATACAAAATAACTATTGATCGCACTCAGTCTGGAACTCAGTCGCCCCATGGAGTAAGGATGATCTTGAGAAAAGTGAGGGATTAGCCCAGAACTACACAGGAGGAGCTTGTGTCTCAAGACAGTTGGGACCACAGTCATCAAACAAACTATAGGTAACACAATACGCTGCCATGGATTAAAATTCTGCAGGTCTCCCTCCTCAAGAAGGAGCATGTACAGGCCCGTCTGAAGTTTGCAATAAATATCTAAATGATTCAGAGAAGGATTGGGAGAAAGTGCTGTGGTCAGAAAATGTAGCTCTTTGGCATTAACTCGACTCGCCATGTTTGGAGGAAGCAAAATGCTGACTATGACCCTAAGAACACCATCCCTACAGTCAAGCACAGAGGTGGAAATGGAAACGTTATGCTTTAGGGCCATTACTTTGCTAAATGAATAGGCTTACTTTGTCGCATTGAGGGGCCAATGGACGGGGCTATGTATTGTAAAATCTTGGATGAGAACCTTCTTCCCTCAGCCAGAACACTGAAGATGGGTCCTGGATGGGTCTTCCAGCATGATAATGACCCAAAAATAACTCCAAGGCAACAAAGAAGTGGCTCAAGAAGAAGCACATTAAGGTCATGGAATGGCCTAGCCAGTCTCCAGACCTTAATCCTATAGAATATTTATGGAGGGAGCTGAAACTAGGAGTTGCCAAGTGACTGCCAAGTGTCACGTCTACCCCAAAGCAGGTGGTCAGACACTATAGCTGGCTACTGTGTTTCCCCACCTATAACAGCCCCCTTTTCCATAAGGCAAGCAGGGCTACCAGTACTCGGTTGCCCCCCAGGACTTTTAGACAATGATATAGTGCCTGGCCACCACGCCAGGGCAGATACGAACTTAGCAAATCAAATAGATACTTGCGGTTAGCAGACAGATAACGTGTTCCTATGACAGTCCAGGTAGTCCAGGTAGGCAGGCTGAGTTTAAGCAATAGTCCAATAATCGGTCCAAAGTCATACACAAGGAAATCCAAACTAGCAAAGCAGGGCAGACAGACAGGGAGCTTGATTAGTAACAACACACGTATCACTCTCTATCACAAGGACCCACATGAGGTTTATGCTGGCTTATAACAGGCTTGGTTTCCACCCATAGCCAAAACCCCGGATCCTGGAATGAGGAACAGGAGCACTAAGTGATCCCGACACCAAGAAACCTTAAGGATTTAGAGAAGATCTGTAAAGAAGAGTGAACCAAAATCCCTCCTGAGATGTGTGCAAACCTGGTAAACAACTGCAAGAAACGTCTGACCTCTTGCTTGCCAACAAGGGTTTCTCCACCAAGTACTAAATCATGCTTTGCTACATTTGCTATGGTATATATTGCGTTGTTTATTTCCCAAATTAAAATGAGATAGGGACCTTGTGCGTCTGAGATTGAGTCAATGAGGCGAAAGGCCACTATGTCCTTAATCGTGATTAGCACCCCTCTCGATTTGGTAGGTGCGTTTGCGAAGAAGATGTGTTCTTATGGGAGAAGGCTGGAGCTTTGGTTTGTAAAAAGTGCGTCTCCTGTAGGCATATGATATCACTCCGGAGTTTGCGTGCTTCAGATCATGAGGAGTACCTTTTTCCTGGGTGGTTTAACCCTTTAACATTCAGGGATGTGATTCTGAACGACATGGTTATGTAGAGTTAGTGGTTGACTTTTAGGGATGTATAGAGTAATGGGATGATGGGGTTACTCACTTTTAGAAGATGTTTTTTGCTGCGGTTTATTCTTGTTGAAGGTAGTACACTGTGGAGACCCGAGCAGAGACTTGGTGGGAGGTTGAAGTAGGTCTTTAGAGGAGATATTGTAGTTATTAGTTATTTCCTGTAAGAGTCAAATGTGGTTATTGCAAATGCTGCCACAAAGCTAATATACACGCTGCTCTAGTGTAGGAGTACTACTCTTGATAAAAACAGTGAACAGCAACAAAACAAAAAGAAGAAAAAAAGAAAGAACTTGTTAAGAAACAGTGAAACTGTGTATCAGCGGTTTAATACTGCGACTACAACTGGGGGTCAAGAATATACGGGCCGAGCTTATGCGGCTGTACCAGGGCCATTGATGGTAGATTGGGTGGTAATAGTTTGGTTAAGTTGTCATGTCGTCTGGTGGATCAGTATCATCCCATTCCGCGGTGTTGCGGGTGCTGTGCTGGTGGTGCTGTTGGAGGTGTTCTCCAGGATTTAGGATTTTCCATTGCCATAGTAGAGAGATGACTTCTTCCATAGATCTTATGGTAAAGGTTTTGTTATCTTTCATGATCACAAATTTTAAAGGGTGACCCCATTTGTAGGTGATCTGGTGGTTTTGTAGCGGCTTCATGATTGTGGAAAGATTTTTCCTCTTGAGCATAGTGTACTGAGAGAGATCTGCATAGAAGGATAGGTTTACATACAGGTGAGGATACGAAGATGTGTTTCTTGTGGCATACAATATTCTTTCTTTGACATGGAAAAAATGGATCCTGACAATCATATCTCTGGGAATGGTATCTGGTAGGTGAGACGGCTTTGGAAGTCTATGGATACGGTCAATAGCCAGCTCTACTGGTGGTGTACCAGGCAGGGGTGGACTGACAACCCATGGGGCCCCCGGGCAATACGAAATTTTGGGGGCCCCCAGCAAGCTGCATGCTGTGGGGGGCACTCCATAGGAGGGAGGGGCCAGGAGCAGCGAAAAGGGACCCGACAAGAGGAGGATCTGGGCTGCTCTGTGCAAAACCAACTGCACAGAGGAGGCAAGTATGACATGCTTGTTATTTAAAAATAAATAAAAAAACAAGACTTTACAATCCCTTTAATTAAAACCAGCAACTGTTGAGACAACACCTTGGTCAGGTCTATGTACAGTATAATGTACAGAGTACATGGGTCAGGAGTAAGTAACAAACAAAACAACATATAGAGTACAGCAGTAAGGATGAGCGCCACGCTCACATCAGAGTCCTCCCCCACATCAAAGTCCCAACATTCTCCCTATACATCACAGTCCACAGAGTCAGTCCCCCCTTACATCAGAATCTCACCTTACGGAAGAGCCCCCACAGTGGCACCCTATGGCAGAGCCCCCAGAGTAGTACCTTACGGAATAGCCCCCAGAGTAGTACCTTACGGCAGAGCCCCCAGAGTAGTACCTTACGGCAGAGCCCCCAGAGTAGTACCTTACGGCAGAGCCCCCAGAGTAGTACCTTACGGCAGAGCCCCCAGAGTAGTATCTTACGGCAGAGCCCCCAGAGTAGTACCTTACGGCAGAGCCCCCAGAGTAGTATCTTACGGCAGAGCCCCCAGAGTAGTATCTTACGGCAGAGCCCCCCAGAGTGTCACCTTTTATCGGTGTCCCTTTACACACACCTTTGCACCTTAATGCACTGCTTGGTATGGTAGGCAGCTGGCGGAAGTATCTTACGGCAGAGCCCCTAGAGTAGTACCTTACGGCAGAGCCCCCAGAGTAGTATCTTACGGCAGAGCCCCCAGAGTAGTACCTTACGGCAGAGCCCCCAGAGTAGTATCTTACGGCAGAGCCCCCAGAGTAGTACCTTACGGCAGAGCCCCCAGAGTAGTACCTTACGGCAGAGCCCCCAGAGTAGTACCTTACGGCAGAGCCCCCAGAGTAGTACCTTACGGCAGAGCCCCCAGAGTAGTACCTTACGGCAGAGCCCCCAGAGTAGTACCTTATGGCAGAGCCCCCAGAGTGTCACCTTTTATCGGTGTCCCTTTACACACACCTTTGCACCTTAATGCACTGCTTGGTGTGGTAGGCAGCTGGCGGAAGTATCTTACGGCAGAGCCCCCAGAGTAGTACCTTACGGCAGAGCCCCCAGAGTAGCATCTTACGGCAGAGCCCCCAGAGTAGTACCTTACGGCAGAGCCCCCAGAGTAGTACCTTACGGCAGAGCCCCCAGAGTAGTACCTTACGGCAGAGCCCCCAGAGTAGTACCTTATGGCAGAGCCCCCAGAGTAGTATCTTACGGCAGAGCCCCCAGAGTAGTACCTTACGGCAGAGCCCCCAGAGTAGTACCTTACGGCAGAGCCCCCAGAGTAGTACCTTACGGCAGAGCCCCCAGGGTAGTATCTTACGGCAGAGCCCCCAGAGTAGTATCTTACGGCAAAGCCCCCCAGAGTGTCACCTTTTATCGGTGTCCCTTTACACACACCTTTGCACCTTAATGCACTGCTTGGTGTGGTAGGCAGCTGGCGGAAGTATCTTACGGCAGAGCCCCCAGAGTAGTACCTTACGGCAGAGCCCCCAGAGTAGCATCTTACGGCAGAGCCCCCAGAGTAGTACCTTACAGCAGAGCCCCCAGAGTAGTACCTTACGGCAGAGCCCCCAGAGTAGTATCTTACGGCAGAGCCCCCAGAGTAGTACCTTACGGCAGAGCCCCCAGAGTAGTACCTTACGGCAGAGCCCCCAGAGTAGTATCTTACGGCAGAGCCCCCCAGAGTGTCACCTTTTATCGGTGTCCCTTTACACACACCTTTGCACCTTAATGCACTGCTTGGTGTGGTAGGCAGCTGGCGGGAAAAGGCTTTAAAAAAGCAGGCTCTGAACTGAGTCGTGGAGCCAGCGGATTCGTGAACTGCTGTGGTTGGCCACAGGTTGGGCATTGAGGCATGTGAATAAAAGCCATGCTTGATGTGTGCCATGATGTCACTGCACAGGTGTGTACCCATACCTGCTGCCGGGTCCGAGGCTGAGCTCAGGAGTTCACCAATCAAATGGCTCCAAATGGCAAAAAGTGCATTTTACATGGACACGGGATTGTTAGAGCGATTTCTGTTGAGCGGCAGTGGGCACACATGGATCATACAGTATACACACACAGTATACACACAGACACACACACAGTATACACACACAGTATACACACAGACACACACACAGTATACAGACACAGTATACACACGTTATGCAGATGCAATATACAGACACAGACACACACACGGTATACAGACACAGTATACAAACACGGACACACACACAGTATATAGACACGATATACAAACATGGACACACAGACAGTATACAGACACAGACACACACGCACAGTATACAGACACAGTATACAGACACAGTATACACACAGACACACACAGTATACAGACACAGTATACAGACACGGACACACACACAGTATACAGACACACACACACAGTATACAGACACACACACACAGTATACACAAAGACACACACACACACAGTATACAGACACAGTATACAGCCACAGTATACACACAGACACACACAGTATACAGACACAGTATACAGACACGGACACACACACAGTATACAGACACACACACACAGTATACAGACACACACACACAGTATACACAAAGACACACACACACACAGTATACAGACACAGTATACAGCCACAGTATACACACAGACACACACAGTATACAGACACAGTATACAGACACGGACACACACACAGTATACAGACACACACACACAGTATACAGACACACACACACAGTATACACAAAGACACACACACACACAGTATACAGACACAGTATACAGCCACAGTATACACACAGACACACACACTCAGCCTGAAGTCCATCCCACACTGCAGGCTGTGTCCCTGCCTCCCTCTCCTCTCCTCCAGTTGTCAGCATATCCTGCTCTGTACAGTATTCAAAGAAGCCACGCGGGGGAAGGGGGCGTGTACACTGTGTTCCCATTGGCTGAGGAGGTAGCAGAGGGGCGGAGCAGCTATAACCTCTGAAATTTTACATCAAAATGATGTCGGTGTCAGACATTTCAGGGACAGATATAAAAATACACAGATTTTTGCAATCTGTCCCTGGTTTTACTGAGTCCGGCAACCCTGATGGGGCACCCTAGTGGCATGGGGCCCTTGGTCAGTGCCCGAGTGCCCGAATGGTCAGTCTGCCCCTGGTACCATGGAGGAATGCTGCCATTAGTTGTATGAAGTAGTCTTTTAAAGCCGATGTATTAGTGTCACTGGTATTAGTGTCACCGGTCACCAAAAAAGTGTCAAAAGTGTTACTTAGTGTCCGATTTGGCCGTCGCAATGTCGCAGTTCTGCTAAGTCGCTGATTGCCGCCATTACTAGTAAAAAAAAAAAAAATCTATAAAACTTCCATAAATATATCCCATAGTTTGTAGACGCTATGGGGTTGATTTACTAAAGGCAAATTGACTGTGCACTTTGCAAAGTGCAGTTGCACTCTACAAGAGCAGTTGCTCCAGAGCTTAGTAAATGAGTAGAAGCTCTGCTGACTTCCACCTTCCAATCACGTGCAAGCAAACATGCTGTTTTTTTATTTTCCTTTGCATGTGATTGGGTGTTCTTTGCAAAGTGAAGCTTTACCTCATTTACAAAGCTCTGGAGCAATTGCACCTGCAGAGTGCACAGTCTAGTTGCCTTTAGTAAATCAACCCCTATGACTTTTGCGCAAACCAATCAATATACGCTTATTGGGATTTCTTTTTACTAAAAATATGTAGCAAAATACATATTGGCCTACCGTATATACTCGAGCATAAGTCGAGTTTTTCAGCACATTTTTTATACTTGAGTTAAGCACTTTTCTGCAGCAAAAAAATTCATTTTCCAAACCGACTTTGGGGCCCTGTATCTTAGGGCCACTTGGTGCTAGGAACCCTAAATTTGGTGTGCAAACCCAGTGGAATTGGTACCATAACATATCCAAAGCTGGGGTTCCTAGAACTAAGTGGCCCCGATATACGGGGCCCCAAAATCGGTTTGAAAAATGTCATTCTCTGCTGCAGAAAAGTGCTTGACATTTTCTGAACCGACTTTGGGGCCCCATATCTCAGGGCCACTTGGTGCTAGGAACCCCAGCTTTGGATACTTTATGGTGCTAACACCAAATTTGGGGTTCCTAGCACTAAGTGGCCCCGAGATACGGGGCCCCAAAGTTGGTCAACTGTGTCCATCTGCAGCAATGTCATTTAGGGACCCTTTGGGTTCAGAGACCCCAAATTTTGGCTGCAGCTAGGGGGCATCTAGAAACCCTTAACTACTGAGTTTGAAGTTCAGGGGACCTATGGCTGCAAATGGGCACAGTGAGGCATGCAAATAGGCACAGTGAGGCTGCAAATGGGCATTGTTGACCCTCTTTTCCACTTACATTAGCTGTGCATTTCTCACCCTCGTCTTATACTCGGGTCAATAAGTTTTTCCCATTTTTTTGTGGTAAATTAGGTGCCTCAACTTATACTCGGATCGACTTATACTCGAGTATATATGGTAAATTGATTTGAATGTTTTTACATTTTTTTTATTGTGTAAGTACAGTTAGGGAAAAAAGTATTTGATCCCCTGCTGATTTTGTACATTTGCCCACTGAAAAAGAAATGATCAGTCTATAATTTTAATGGTCAGTTTATTTTAACAGTGAGAGACGGAATAGCAACAAAAATATCCAGAAAAACACATTTTAAAGAAGTTATAAATTGATTTGCATTTTAATGAGTGAAATAAGTATTTGATCCCTTATCAATCAGCAAGAATTCTGGCTCCCAGGTGTCTTCTATACAGGTAACAAGCTAAGATAAGGAGCACTCCTAATCTCAGTGTGTTACCTGTATAAAAGTCACCTGTCCACAGAAGAAGTCAATCAGATTCCAATCTCTCCACCATGGCCAAGACCAAAGAGCTGTCCAAGGTTGTCAGGGACAAAATTGTAAACCTACACAAGGCTGGAATAGACTACAAGACCATCGCCAAGCAGCTTGGTGGGAGGGTGACAGTTGGTGCGATTATTTGTGAATGGAAGAAACACAAAATAACTGTCAATCTCCCTCGGTCTGGGGCTCCATGCAAGATCTCACCTCGTGGAGTTTTAATGAACATGAGAACGGTGAGGAATCAGCCCAGAACTACATGGGAGAATCTTGTCAATGATCTCTAAGCAGCTGAGACCACAGTCACCAAGAAAACAATTGGTAACACACTACGCCGTGAAGGACTAAAATCCTGCAGCGCCCGCAAGGTCCCCCCCGCTCAAGAAAGCACATGTACAGGCCCGTCTGAAGGAGAACTGGGTGAAAGTGTTGAGGTCAGATGATTCTGTGGACAACTGTTGGAACGATTATTCGCAAATGGAAAGAAATACAAAATAACTATCGATCGCACTCAGTCTGGAACTCAGTCGCCCCATGGGGTAAGGATGATCATGAGAAAAGTGAGGGATTAGCCCAGAACTACACAGGAGGAGCTTGTGTCTCAAGACAGTTGGGACCACAGTCACCAAACAAACTATAGGTAACACAATACGCTGCCATGGATTGAAATTCTGCAGGTCCTCAAGAAGGAGCATGTACAGGCCCGTCTGAAGTTTGCGATAAATATCTAAATGATTCAGAGAAGGATTGGGAGAAAGTGCTGTGGTCAGAAAATTGAGCTCTTTGGCATTAACTCAACTTGCCATGTTTGGAGGAAGCAAAATGCTGACTATGACCCTAAGAACACCATCCCTACAGTCAAGCACAGAGGTGGATTTGGAAACATTATGCTTTAGGGCTGTTTTTTTGCTAAATGTACTGGCTGTCTTTGTCGCATTGAAGGGCCAATGGACAGGGCCATGTATTGTAAAATCTTGGATGAGAACCTTCTTCCCTCAGCCACAACACCGAAGATGGGTCCTGGAAGGGTCTTCCAGCATGATAATGACCCAAAAACAACTCCAAGACAACAAAGCAGTGGCTCAAGAAGAAGCACATTAAGGTACTGGAGTGGCCTAGCCAGTCTCCAGACTTTAATCCCATAGAAAATATGTGAAGGTTCGAATTACTAAATGTCAGCCTTGAAACCTTAATGGCTTGGAGAGGATCTGCAAAGAGGAGTGGGACAAAATCCCTCCTGAGATGTGTGCAAACCTGGTGGCCCACTACAAGAAACGTCTGACCTCTGCCAACAAGGGTTTTGCCACCAAATACTAAGTCATGTTTTACGAAGGGGGTCAAACACTTATTTCACTCAATAAAATGCAAATCAATTTATAACTTTTTTGAAATGCGTTTTTCTGGATATTTTTGTTGTTATTCTGTCTCTCACTGTTATAATAAACCGACCATTAAAATTGTAGACTGATCATTTCTTTGTCAGTGGGCAAACGTACAAAATCAGAAGCAGATCAAATACTTTTTTCCCCTCACTGTTTTATAGCAGAAAGTAAAAAATATTGTTTTTTTTTTTCAAAATTGTCTTTTTTTGTTTATAGCGCAAAAAATAAAAACCGCAGAGGGGAATCAAATACCACCAAAAGAAAGCTCTATTTGTGGGAAAAAAGGACATACATTTTATTTGGGAACAGCGTCGCACGACCACGCAACTGTCAGTTAAAGTAAAGCAGTGCCGTATCGCAAAAAAATGGCCTGGTCATGAAGGGGGTAAAACCTTCCAGGGCTGAAGTGGTTAAACAAAGGTGTCGGTGAAGGTTCTCATTTATCTAGGTCATGGCGTAGCTTTCAATTCCTAGTCACTTTCAACTGGATTTGTTCTGTAATGTTGGATTTTCCTCAAATGTCTGTTTTATTTGCAGCCGACACAACCTGCAGCCAGCTTATTAGGAAATTTGGTTCATGGGCTGTTTAACATCCAAATTTGATTTACAGACCAGAAACCATTGCAATAAAAAGAAGCAAAAAGGAAAAAATGTATATTTCTGAATAAAATCATATTCGCCCAAAAGACATTTTTCTACAGTAAATGGAATAGAAGCAGCCTGTCAACAAATAGAGGTTGCAAAAAAAATTTTTTAAATATATATCATGCTGGGGACTGCTGACTTTTCCAATCTCAAATACCTCTCTTCATTCCCTTCAACATACCGAGCTCTGTGCTCAATCAACAGTAATTTATAACAATCGTAGCTGTGATCCAGTTGGCCCCACGTTACCATTGTTTTGTTCTAATGCTCTTGCATAATTTTCCGTATCAGATGTTTAAAAAGCATAAGATGCAATCACAGTATGTCTAAGCGAGGTCTGAACACTAAGCACAGTGTTGTCGGAGCCAAGTCGTCTTTTTTTTTTTGCAATTTTAATAAGTTTCATGAACATCGGTTTTCGAGAACAGATAAGCTGTGACAGCTTCTTGTGCCTACCAAGTTGTGCAGGACTGTTCCAAAAGGTTTTAATCACCAACACCTGTCATTAAACTGTGAAAGTGATTTACAAGGTGATATCAGGATTCAGCTATGAGGGACCTGGACGCAGAGATAATATATTAGCAAGGCAGGGCTGTAATTGGGTTTTCACTGGCCCACCCAGCGTAGACTGGAATTTCCCCCATTTGGTCGGTTCTTGCCAAGAAAATTCTCTAGTAGGATTTATTTGTGCCCTTCCTTTGTACATTTGAGGATAAATCGATGAGCTGCTTGCCTTTTGTGCTGTCAACACACATGTATATGTAGGGCTTACCCCTGGAGGGGCTGCTGAAAATATGCCTAGGTTTCCTCCCTTGCAAGTACAGAGGTTGTCTGCCACAGACACAGTTCCATGTACATTTGTTTGCAGGTATAGGTTGACCTCCCTACACAGGTGGCACTGTTCCAAACCACCATGCAGGGAGAGTGGAGGACAGGAGGAATTCACGTTCCTCTTAGGTTTCCATAAGTGTCATCTGGTGAGCAGCTGTCCGATTGGATGCTGCTGCCCCAGATGAACTCCGTGGCCATCTTTGATGAGGATAGTGTTTTTAAAAAGTACTGGATTTCTGCATTTTATGTGTGAATAGGTCAGGGACAGGAACCTGCTGGATAGGGAGAGTGTTCCTAGTGTAAAGCAAATGTTCCAGAGGAGGAGGGGGAGCATAGGGACTCTTCATTAGTGCTACTGTGTGGAACCTTCCACCACTAGAGCCTCATTGCATACTGCCTACCAGCTGCCTCCTGTGCCAGGTGTTGTTGGTTTCCAAGCGTCACTCTCCACAAGTATTGCATAATCATCTGTGAGCATTTCTGCCAGTTTCAAGCCTTTGCATAAACTCTGTTACAATGTGGTTAGAACATTCTTGACAATACACTTCCTTGAAATTTCGGACCATGTGTGTCACGCCTTCCCTCTTGGGTGCCTACCACCCAGCCTCGCTCACTCCTACACTCTGACACTACTGGCTCAGTTTAGGGGTTGTCTTTTTGTGAAGTATTGCAGAAAATCTAAACAGGAAGGGACCCTATGACTAAGCCCCAGTGGGGAGGACAAAACTGATTCTGTGCGGATCTAGGGGAAAGGTTCCTCTTTAGCTTTGAGTGGTGCTGCAAGCATTTGAACTCAGGTTGCATTGAACAGTTAGGAGTTCCAGGATACTCTAAACAACTGGCTGGAGATAGTGAATGGCCAGGTTTTTATAAGAGCAGACCCAGTCTATACACTAACCCCTGGAACTTGACTCTCTCTAGCATATGCAAACCTGGGATCACAAGCAAGATTTCCACTTGACCCATTTCAGTGAGGAAAACAAAAAGATCCTTCTCCAGACCAGAGTCACAGGCGATGCCTTCCAGCAGAAATCCTTTAGCAAATATTCTAAATACAGCTCCTGGACCAAAACTGCCATTCTAGTCACACTGTAGCTGCCTCCCAGGGGCAGCAGTCCTTAGGAGGACTAGAACCCTCCCTGAAGAAGAAAGAACCCTCTGGAAAGGCCACCCCAAAAATGTATCACCTCCACAGCCACCCTCTAGATGCCCCCTTCCAGGGATTGGCTGAGGCATGATAAATACTTATCACTGAATATCTTATCCTCCCTGCCCTATATTCTGGAAGCTTCTCCCAGAAGCAGGTAGGAGAAATCAAACACCCAGCTTAGGAAGCCCTGACCAGACAAAAAAACAAAAAAAAAACAGATCACCACTCCACTGGATACAGTGAAGCCAAAACACTAAATGTAGCTTAACCTGTTGGCAGGGTGCTACATCTAATTGTTTTTTAAGGCCACGCCTCATATGTTGATAAACCTTTAAAGGGTACCTGTAACGTCCTGCAAAGGAAGCTTTTTTTTCTGCCTATAAAGTCACTGACCTGAAGAATTCCAACAAATCATGTGATGCAAAAGAAAAAGCAGAGGTTAACATTGGTGAAAACCACGTGTCAAGCTCTAGATTCATAAAGAAAGGGCAGATTTATTTGTAAGCAAATCTTGACTTTTCATATTTGAGCTCAATCTTGTTTCCATCAGCCCCCTTACTGGTCAACAGAGATGTGCAGAAAATTATAGGGATAAGCTCAACTTCTAATAGTAAAGTCAAGACTTGCATATAACTTCAGTTGCCTAAAATTCTGGATCTACTGATCATTCTGATATGCGCTGTCCTGACTCCGTATTTTCTGCAATCCAACCTAACCTCCTCTTTCCAGTTTCTCTTCACAATCTTTCATCTAGACTATTTTACAAGTTTTCACTATCTAGTAGTTTGAGATAATATTAACCTCCAGTGTTCCACAAACATGCTCTAAACCAGGGGTGTCAAATTCAAATTAATTGCAGGCCGTATCAGCATTATCATTCCCCTCAAAGGACCGGTTGTATCTGTAAGACTATACATTTATCCAGGGCTTTTTTCTCAGAGAATAGGCGCAGGAACTGAACCACTCCCCCCCCCATCTCCTTCCGAACCACATCAAACAGTGGGGTTGATTTTTACTAAAGGCAAATCCACTTTGCACTACAAATGCACTTGGAAGTGCAGTCACTGTAGATCTGAGGGGGACATGCAAGGAAAATAAAAAACAGCATTTTAGCTTGTACATGATTAGATGATAAAATCAGCTTTTCCTCATTTCAGATCTTCCCTTCAGATCTAAAACGACGGCACTTCCAAGTGCACTTTCAGTGCACTTTTAAGTGTACTTGCAGTGCACTTGTAGTGCAGAGTGGATTTGCCTTCAGTAAATCAACCCCAATGTGTGTGCCTAAATTTGGCATTGAGAGACTCTTAAAGGGGCAATAAATACCAGGAACACCTTATGTGTGGAGCTAAGGGATGTGCTATGTACCAAGTTCAGAGTTCAGGAGTGCACTGCGTATATAGTGCAGAGTTCAGGGGTGCATTACGTACCGAGCGCAGGGTTCAGGGGTGCATTGTACAGAGTGCAGTTTCAGGGGTGCACTACATGCAGAGTGCAGAGTTAAGGGGTGAGCTACATGCAGAGTGCAGAGTTAAGGGGTGCACTACATGCAGAGTGCAGAGTTCAGGGGTGTGCTACATGCAGAGTGCAGAGTTCAGGAGTGCGCTATATGCAGAGTGCAGAGTTCAGGGGTGCGCAAACATGTAGAGTGCAGAGTTCAGGGGTCTGCTACATGCAGAGTGCAGAGTTTAGGGGCCTGTGTTTACAAGTGATCGTGTTGAGCAGGAAGCAGAGGGTGAGAGTCGGAGGTGGCAGAATGGAGTTTCGCCAAGTTCCAGCTGAAAAAAGCCCTGGACGCAAGGGCCACATGAAATGACGCTGGGGGCCAGATTCGTCCCACAGACCTTATGTTTGAAACATGTGCCCTATGCCATCTAATGGTGGAAGATTAATTTCTTGTTTGAAACTTCTCAGGTGCACCTATGGACAATTTCTCTATTGCTATATAAGGACATTCTTAGGTTCAGCAAGTTGCTTAAGTAGAGAAGTACCTATCGTTTCTGAAACCTGGTGTTTACTCTGTACCTAGTTCCTGCATCCTGTGTTGGGTACCTTGCTCCTGATTTCCTTGCTACAGATTTCTGCTACCTGCTGACTGACTTCCTGTTTACATCCCTGCTCTTTTGTGATTACCAACTACCTCTGCCTGTTGGAAGCCATGACCTCCAGCCTGTCCCTGACTCCAGTGTTCTACAGGTGTGTTCCAATTCCATTGTACCCTTCAGTGTTCTTGCTTGGAACTTCCTAGGTGCACCTGTGGCCAATTTCTCTATTACAATACAAGGAAGTTCTTAGGTTCAGCAAGATGCTTAAGCAGATAAGGTCCTGGCATGTCTAAGCCCTGGTGTTTCCTAAAAACCCAGCCCCTGCATTTTGTGTTTGGTTCCCTGTCCATGATATCCTTTCTTCCTGATTCATGATTTCTACTAATTTTTTTCAACCCTGCTAGTTTGAGATTACCAACTACATCTGCCTGCCACAAACTCTAACCTCTGGCCCGTCTCCTATGACTTAGTACTTCACCTTCTATTCGTACTCATTATCAGTCATTTCCAATGGGATAGGCCTAGTGTGTGCTACCTATGGGTGTCCAATGCACTGTGAGGAATGTCCTAGTGAAGACTGGACTTCCTTTGTCATGTCCCCAGGTAAAGCCTCCAACATCCATGGGAGACACAGAGGATCTACCTTCAAACCTGGTACCTGGCATGCTTTTTTTCACAGTAAACAACTGCTATGCACTTTTCATCATAAGCTTAGCTTGAATTATCCAGGCTTGTGGCAGTTTCACTCTAATCTCAGACCCAACACTGCTCATGTTTGCTGAAGAAAAAAATGACACCCACGTGATTTCTCCAGGCTCCATCTGTAATAACGGAGACAGTATTTTCTAGTCTTACAACGTAGATTTTTCACATAATAAGCTTTGAAAACCAACACTATACTTATTGCTTGGAGCTGGGTCAATGTTGCATTACTCAAGTAGCAGATCATGAGCTTGCATGGCGTTTTCTCAGCCGCTGACCTATTGAACTGCAGTATTTTTAGACGCTCTCTTACTTATTGCTCCTCGACCTGGTGCATTTTTTTGGGAATAGGGTGAAAACAAGGTTTCAAGAGAGAATTCCAGTGGTGGTTTGCAACCGATGTTTAGGGCTTTAGAACGCAGCTTGAAATTACAGGGCAAATTCGGCATCCAACATTCCACAACAGTTTGCTAATCCAACTCAGCATTAATCCAGCTGGAATAAAAGAATTTAACAGTGAAAATGGAATTAAATAATGTAGTGAATATACTTTTTTTCTCTCTAAACAAAACCACAGGCTTATGAGATAATTGACGGTTGCATCGAACACAAAGTCTACACACTAAAGAGACCTTGTAAGACTTGTAAACCTCCTGAACGTTGACAGATGAAAGACATACCAATGTCCTCACTTAAACAGATTTGTGAAATTCAGCAGAAATTTCTCTGTTCTCGCAGATGGAACATTGCGCTTCTGTTTTACTATTTCCAGAAGTTCTAACTGATTGACATTTAGAACAGGGGTCAACCTAACTGGACTAAGTTCATTTCCAGCTATAAAATTTTTGGCTTTTTCTTGCAGAAATTAACCTAAGATGACATTTACGTAATGGTCTTCATGTATGAAAGTACGGGGTCTTCAGAACCAGTACACAGGGTGCTGACTGACACACTGCCATAAATGAAATGTTGCATGTTTACATCATGACTAGAGAAAAGGTCAAAACACTCTTTATTAAAAGGTCAGTCTACCTAAACTTGATATTTAGGTTTTTTGGTAGATGTTGGTGGGTTAAAGCCATACTCCATGTTGGGCAGATCCCTGACCTTCCCCTACTGCAGCAAATGTATACATACCTTTTATGGAGCTGTCTTTGGTCCTCTATAATGCAGAAAACAGTGCATAATTTTCCTGTGAGCCCACAGTAAGTGGGTTAAATAGCACTGGACATCAACAAAACAACTTTCTCCTGAGCAGGTTCAGCAGGAATCATCTTAAAGGGTGGTATAGGAGCCAGCAAACATAGAAGTGTTCCTCCGTCTTAGCCAATTTACTTTCGCCCTGAGTAGGCTCATGCCAGGGAGTGTTGGCTAGGTTGGTGGAGGGGCTTACAAACAAACAAGTGTTTCTCAATCTTAGAGAAATCAACCTTCTCCTCAGCCTGTGGAACGTTACCTAGGTTGGTAGATGGACCTACAACAGCTAGAGGATCCAGTAAACATAGAAGTGTTCCTCGATCTTAGCCAATCTACTTTCCCCTGAGTAGGCTCAGCCAGGGAACGTTGGCTAAGCTGGTGAAGGGACCTACAAACAAATAAATGTTCCTCAATGTTAGCCAATCAACCTTCCCCTGAGCAGGTTTGGCCAGGAAACATCTGCCAGGTGGTAGAGAAGCCAGCAAACAGAGAAGTGCTCCTCAATTTTAGCCAATCTACCTTCCCCTTAGTAGGCTTGGCAAGAGAGCATTGGCTAGGTTGGTGGAGGGACCTACAAACAAACATATGTTCCTCAATCCTGGCCAATCAACCTTCTCCTGAGTAGATGTGGCCAAAAAATATCTTCAAGGGTGGTAGAGAAGTCAGTAAACATAGAAGTGTTTCGCAGTCTCTAATCTAATCTAGTCTCTAATATAATCGACTTTGCCTTGAGCAGGAACAAACGAGTGGCCTCTATGGTAGATTACTAAAGTAGGCATTGTTAGAGACTTATACCATCATCCAGGAATCTAGAATTAGCAAAGTTGGGAGCCTGATCCCCAATCAGGCTGCCAGAAGGAAATGAGGGCATTTGGACTATTGCGGTACAGTGAAAAATATTACAATATAAATGATATAACAATGATGTAAAAATTATACAGTTGATTTTATTGATGCAGAAAACAAATCATCAGTTACACAATAAAACATGGTAGCAATACAGGTATATCACCAGTGGAGTCATTGACCCCGAAGGGGGAAATGTACAGTAGGACAATTGATCTCAGATATCATGTTCCTCGACTAGTTTCGCAGACACTGGCCGCTTCATCAGGAGGGAATCTGTAGATTGTTTTTTCTGTCTAAACAGTCTAAACCTAAACCTTGCCTTGAGCAGACTCAGGGAACATCTGTCAGGATGTGAGAGGCTGCCTTTGGCATACAAACGTTCTCCAACCCATTATAAACTGAAAATGACCATTAATGTCTATACACCTTTAGTGTTAGGTCACCTTGAAAGTGTGATCAAACACATGACCATCCACTGAGATCCATCACCGCCTTAGCTGTTGTTTCAACATTGGCCACCTTTCATCAGCAAGAATGCTTTTCTGATTTAAACAACTAGGAGGTCTGATAATGATTTTGTTATGGGACCTCTTTGTGTATAGTTACTCCCTTGTACTGCAAACAGATACCATCTAGACATTTATATAGAAAAATCATGCATTGACAGTATATATCAAATAAAACCATTGAGGATAACGTAAAAGCAAACATGTCCATAAACAAAGCTCAACTGCTGAAATTTTGTTTTCTTTTTGTTGATGAAAAATGATTCTCTTTTCATAAGTTTTCAGCCTGGAATGTAGCAATTTAGAGGATTTATGGTGATTTCATGTTATTTCAAATGTTTAGCATTTCCATCCTTCAAGGATAATGTTTGTTATATTTTGTTTAATTCTGGTCATGAAAACTAAATTACAGACTGCCTTGTAAATGATTTTGTTTTTGAAAATCACAGTACCGACTTGAATAAACAGGAAACCGATGTCCATTTTGCTAGTGCTGAAGAAGTATTCAGTTAGTTACAGTTGAATCCTTGTAACTTTGGGGAAGCATGTACAGGTTTTCAACACTGTGTAATTTCAGAACCTCCACAAAGTTTCTGACATACAATATCAGGTTAAAGAAATATTATTAGGATTGGGAAAATAAAAACCAACTGGCCCCAATACCCATCAGCCTGACAGCACTGTGTACGCTTTGTACATAGATTCTTTGCTTGACATCCCTTGACTGCAGTCAAGCTCACTGTGTGCACCCAAGACTACCTTAAGTTAAGCTATATGACCAAAAGTTTGCTAACATCTTACCATACCACCTAGCGTACATGAGTTTCCCATTACAAAATCATGGGCAATAAAATGTTGGTTCCCCCTTTTCAACTAATAACAGCCTCAACTCCTCTGTGATGGCTTTCAAAAAAATTTTGGAAAATCTCTGTGGGAATTTGTGACCAGAATTGTACCTGCTGTTAGATTTGCTGCGATGTGGTGGGCTGAGTCTGTTGAGGTACCTCAATGCCTAAAGCGGCATTTTAAACATTTCAAACTGCAGCCAGAGGAAAGCCCTGTCCACCACCTGGGAAAACAAAAGAAGCAGTAATGGTGGTTCTGTGCAGCCTGGGAAAGGTCAAAGCCTGCTGGGAGGATCAAGGACTTCTGGGAGATATAATGCCCAGAAAGACTTAGCCTGTGCTGCAGTTGTGTTCTTGAACTACAGATCCCAGCATTATTAAAGCCCTGCAGAGGAGGGTAAAAAGAAAGGCGGTTCCTAGATCCAAAGCAGTCCACAGGAGAATGTTGTGGGAGACGGACTATTTTGCAGGCTGCTATCAGGACCTTTGCTACTGTGTTGGGGGCGCAAGGAGGATGAGTAGGAGACATCTTCTAGTTTGCAGGAACACCATTGTCAAGCCTGGTTTGCACCCTGATCACTGGGGAGAACACCACTGTAGCTGACTTAGAGGAGTCATCACTCTAGGAGTCGGTGAGGGGCCACTAACCCTACCCTACCAGACCCTACTTAAAGCAGTATTAAACATTAACAGAATTGCTAACTGGAATATCTTTTTGCCACCTATACCCACGTTTAGAAGGACTTAAAGTGAAAGTTCAGTCTAAAACTAAAATCTCTGAATCTACTTGTAGCCACAACCTAAGACTAACCTATCTAGCCCTATAAAGCAAAAACCGCTATACATACCTTTTCTGAAGCAGCTCCAGTCTGGTCTCCAGTGGCCAAAACTGTATGCAGGAGACAACCAACAATGGTTACTATGGGGCTTCCGTTGTCGGTTGCCTCTTCTGCACTCACCTCCACAGAGAAGCCTCCGCTGCCAACTCAGCAGGGGACTGGGCTGGAGGCTTCAGAAAAGGTATGTATAGCAGTTTTTGCTTTACAGGGCTAGATAGGTAGTCATAGATTGTGGCTGCATGTAGATCTAGATATCTTCGTTGTAGGCTGAACTTCTACTTTCATTTGTGAGCGCTCCAACATTGGATTTGGGCCCCAACATACTGGCCAATAAGGAAAGGTTTGATAAAGACTGCTGGACCATAGTCATAACATTATACAGGACCTTCCCAAGTATAAGGTTTAAAGGTCATTCTCTGGTCAACTTGCTTATTGCCAGTTGTATACTCTGCCACTGCATATATGTTTATTTACTAACTGAATACCCTATTTGCTACTTTTTTATATATTTGTGAAAAAATATATAATCTAAATAAATAAACTCGCACTGATGGTGAAAATATATATAGGTAATGTAAAGTGATTGAAGCTGCTATACACAAAGTGCTAAACACTTGAACACAATAAAAATACATAAATACTACGCTCACAAACACAAACCTATCATAAGTGAAAATAACAAAAACATAAAGTCCATATATTTTATTATATCTTTTCACGTAACAACACTGAAGAAATGACACTTTGCTACAATGTAAAGTAGTAACTGTACAGCTTGTATAACAGTGTAAATTTGCTGGCCCCTCGAAATAACGCAATATGCAGCCAATAATGTCTAAACCACTGGCAACAAAAGTGAGTACACCCCTAAGTGAAAATGTCCAAATCGGGCCAATTAGCCATTTTCCAACCCCAGTGTCATGTGACTCGTCGGTGTTATAAAGTCCCAGGTGTGAATGGGTGTGCAGGTGCGTTAAATTTGGTGTTATCGCAGGGCACCTCATGGCAAAGAACTCTCTGAGGATCTAAAAAAAAAAAATTGTTGCTCTACATGAAGATGGCCTAGGCTATAAGAAGATTGCCAAGACTTTGAAACTGAGCTGTAGCACGGTGGCCAAGACCATACAGTGGTTTAACAGGACAGGTTCCACTCAGAACAGGCCTCGCCATGGTCAACCAAAGAAGTTGAGTGTACATCCTCAGCGTCATATCCCAAAGTTGTCTTTGGAAATAGACATATGAGTGAGGCCAGCATTGCTGCAGAGGTTGAAGGGGTGGGGGGTCAGCCTGTCATTGCTCAGACCATACGCCGCACACTGCATCAAATTGGTCTGCATGGCTGTTGTCCCAGAAGGAAGCCTCTTCTAAAGATGATGGACAAGAAAGCCCGATACAGTTTGCTGAAGACAAGCAGACTAAGGACATGGATTACTGGAACCATGTCCTGTGGTCTGATGAGACCAAGATAAACTTATTTGGTTCAGAAGGTGTCAAGCGTGTGTGGCGGCAACCAGGTGGAAGAGTGCAAGGTCTCTAACATCCACCAGATGTCGTCATGGAGGAGTGGAAGAGGACTCCAGTGGCAACCTGTGAAGCTCTGGTGAACTCCATGCCCAAGAGGGTTAAGGCAGTGCTGGAAAATAATGGAGGCCACAAAAAATATTGACAATGTGGGCCCTATTTGGACATTTTCACTTAGGGGTGTACTCACTTTTGTTGCCAGCGGTTTAGATCTTAATGGCTGTGTGTTGAGTTATTTTGAGGGGACAGCAAATTTACACTGTTATACAGGCTGTACACTCACTACTTTACATTGTAACAAAGTGTCATTTTTTCAGTGTTGCCACATAAACAGATATAATAGAATATTTACAAAAATGTGAGGAGTGTATTCACTTTTGCGAGATACTGTATATATATATATATATATATATATATATATATATATATATATATATAGTTACAATAAATATTTGGGTGTGCCCAAGGCATGGTGCTGCTTGTAGATGACCTGGACAACAGTGTAAGCATTACAATAATAGAAATGCACGATGGTAGGGGCAGCACCAACAGGAGAAGTGGTAGTAGCAGTTATTGCAGCAGCAACAGACATTGCAGCTATAGAACAATCGTAGCACTAGCAGTTTTAGCCATAGTAACACTAGTGGAGACAGCAAAAAGAGCTTTAGTCCCAGTTCACACTGGCGTGACTTGTGATGCGATTTGCGACACAACATAGAGTTGCGTGACAGGTCAAATCACATTATTTTCAATGGTGGCCACTCAAGTCACGTTTTCGGTGTAGGTTGCTGCTCTGCTCATGCAGAAACAAACATATTTGAATGTAGCCTAATTGGTTTTGACACCCCAATCATTGTTAGCAGACGCGTGGTATGTCATATGTTTGTCGTGCGACAAAACACACTGCAAACGTGCCAAAACAACAACAATCCACGACCGAAAAGGTACTTGAGCTACTTTGGGGTGTTAGTCGTGTGTAGGACAGCCCAATCCAGTGAACGGACTGCCCTATGCATGATGAGCGTTTGCATGTGAAAAATGCAGAAAAAAAACGGGAGCGGGAAGGCACGTTTCCACTACGCTTGGGTGTGCATAAAATATGCTTGGGAGGAGAGTTTTTAGTCAGCAAAGATGACCTAAGAGGAGAGGTGAGGGTTAAAAAAAAAAACTGATCTCATCAAAGTCGCATAGGAATCCTTTTTAACTAATACTAATGTGATTTCTGTGAGAAAAGTTGAATTGAAGTCGCAAACAAGTTGCACTATATAGTAGCAATAGAAATTGCATCACATTAGTTTAAGCTAAGCCTTAGTAGTAGTAATAGCTACTATTATTTTATTATTATTTTATTATTATTTATGTATTATTATTATTTAATTATTATTATTTAATTATTATTATTTAATTATTATTATTTTTGTATTATTATTATTTATGTATTTATTATTATTTAATTATTATTATTTAATTATTATTATTTAATTATTTAATTATTATTATTTAATTATTATTATTATTATTATTTAATTATTATTATTTAATTATTATTATTATTATTATTATTATTATTATTGTTGTATTATTGGTAGCTCAAACACTATTAGCAACAGTAGTATTATTAGTAAGAGTAATAATGTAGTAGTAAGAGTAGCAGTAGCAGTACCAATTAATAATAGCAGCAGCGTCCAGGCCATAAGGGGTGCAGGGCCGCCAACCCCCGAATCCCCATGTGCCGGCCCCTAATCTCCATGCGGGGCACCGGACGCATAGATTTCTATGAGTTTTTTTTTTTTTTTTTTTAAGCACGTGATTAGAGCCTGAGGCTCCAATTGGCTTCAAAAAGGTTGGGCTTGTAGCCCAGTGCCCACCCACTTGTGACATTAGCGAATCAACAATGCAACAGAGAAAAGGTCTGGTGTCACCTGTAGAACACCTCCATCCCAATATTGTGGAATAGAACTCAGAAAAGTCGCCTTGGGACTTTGAGCGAGGTGAATACCGAGAGCCATTGAGCATACCAGAAGTAAACATAGTCTCAATATTTATTTTAAAAAAATGTCAATAGCAAAGATGGGTGTCAAGCCGATAAAATAGTACAGTACAATGTAAAAATTGTCATGGACATACAATACATATAAAATGCAGTAACACAAGCATCTAATATAACCCTATGTGTTTCCCGAGACAAGTATATCTGAAATGATAATAAACAAGTATGTGACCCGGTGGTGATGGCTAAGACAAAAGGTAAGAGGGGTCTAAGGGTAGAAGACCCCATACTTGCTGGCTTCCCAAAAATATATTTTCCCTTGCCGTCCTTTGGGAAGCCAGCATTTGGTAATCTGTCCAGGCCGATTGGCAAGTATGAGGTCTTCTACCCTTAGACCCCTCTTACCTTTTGTGTTAACTATCACCACTGGGTCACATACTTGTTTATTATCTATACAGATATACTACACAACAGGGATGTGCGGTAAGGTCAGTGGCTGGTGAGGCACCGGCCAGTATCAGAGCCAGATACACACAGGTTACATACGCCGCGACCATTAGAGCGAGAGCGATAATTCTAGCACTAGACCTCCTCTGTAACTCTAAACATGTAATCTGTAAAAAAAAAATAAAAAATTAAAGCGTTGTCTTTGGAGATGCTTAACCGCTTCCGGATCAGCCGCTGCAGTTTTACTGCAGCAGGCTGGCTCCCCTGCGCAAAGTCACGTTACTGTACGTGTTCTCGCAGGGTCCGGATAGCAGGCGCACGCGCTCGCTGCACAGCGGGGGTGCCGATGCTCGTGGCCGACGGACACCATGATCGCAGGCCACGAGCGATCGTGAGCAGGAGACACAGAACAGGGACGAGGGTGTGTCAACACACATATCCCTGTTCTGTTCTGACAGGAGTGACAGATCGTGTGTTCCTATTAGCTAGGAACCACGATTTGTCACTTCCTGTGGTTAATCCCTCCCCCTTCAGTTAGAATCAACTCCCAGGGAACACAGTTAACCCCTTCACTGCCCCCCAGTGTTAACCCCTTCACTGCCCGTGACATTTTTACAGTAATCAATGCATTTTTAATCGCACTGATCGCTGTATTAATGCCAATGGTTCCAAAAATGTGTCAAAATTGTCCGATGTGCCCGCCATAATGTCACAGTCATGATAAAAATCGCAGATCGCCGCCATTACTAGTAAAAAAAAAAAAAAAAGAAAAATGCTATAAATCTATCCCCTATTTTGTATAACTTTTGTGCAAACCAATCAATATACTCCTATTGCCAGTTTTTTTTTTACCAAAAACATGTAGAAGAATACGTATGGGCCTAAACTGAGGGGAAAAATTTTTTTTTTTATTTATTTTTGGGAGATATTTATTATAGCAAAAAGTACAAAAAAAATGCTTTTTTTTCAAAATTGTCGCTCTTTTTTTTGTTTATAGCGCAAAAAATAAAAACAGCAGAGGTGATCAAATACCACCAAAAGAAAGCTCTATTTGTGGGAAAAAAGGACGTCAATTTTGTTTGGGTGAAACGTCGCACGACCACGCAATTGTCAGTTAAACTGACGCTGTGCCGAATCGCAAAAAGTGCTCTGGTCAGGAAGGGGGTAAATTCTTCCAGGGCTGAAGTGGTTAAGTACTGAAGTTTGGGCCATTCCACAAGTGTGAGCAATTTTAAAGCGTGACATGTTAGGTATCTATTTACTCGGTGTAACATCATCTGTTACATTATACAAAAAAATCGGGCTAACTTTCTTGTTTTTTTGTTTTTTATATTCATGAAACAGTTTCTTTAAAAAAAAAATGCATTTCAAAAATTGCTGCGCAAATACCGTCTAACATAAAAAGTTGCAATGACCACCATTTAATTCCATAGGGTGTCTGCTAAAACAATATATATAATGCTTGGGGGTTCTGAGTAATTTGCTAGCAAAAAAAAAATGATTTTTACATGTAGGAGAGAAGTGTCAGAATTGGCCTGGGTGGCAAGTATTATACAAATAATCATTATATATTGTTTGTAAGGTAATTTACTATATTTTCAAAATCTGTACTCAAGCAGGTGGCTTAACGGAAAAATTACTGAAGTTTAAAGTTATAACTTCCAACCAGTAATTTCACAGTAAATAGATAAATAATAATTTATGTTATAACATATAGCATATTAATATATGATTTAAAACATTACTTTTTCAACAGCAGAAGATTTTACTTCTCCCTCTTAACTGTGTGAGAAAAACATGGGATTGTGGGTAAATCTTATACCCATGAACACATCTATTTCATTGTAGATAAGAGGGCTGGGCTGGAAGGGAGGATTTGTCTTTTAGCCACATGCCCCCTTCTATGACACTGCAGTGAGAGGCGTGCCTCCACTGCAGCATTTTTATTGGACAGCTTGGGCCAATGGTGCTTTACCATTGGTCCAAGACTCCAAGCTGTCCATTGAGCTCAGTGCCTCTGACAAGAAGTGAGGAGAGGCACTGTGAGCTCATCCTCTCAGTCTGCTCATTTATTTATTTTTTTTCCATGTTCATGCCTCACCTGCCTCCCCTGACTGCACATCCCTGCTACACACGCATCCACCCCTGAAGAAGCGAGCTTTGTCTCACAAAAATGCGTAGGATTATATTAGATGCTTGTGTTACTGCATTGTATATGTATTGTATGTCCATGACAATTGTTGCATTGTACTGTACTATTTTATCGGCTTGACACCCATCTATGCTATTTATATGCGTATAACATTTTTAAAATAAATTTTGAGACTATGTTTACTTGTATGCTTTATGGCTATCCGTATTCATCTCACTCAAAGTCCCAGGGAGCGACATTTCTGTGTTCCATTACCGAATCAACATTCGCAATTGTCTTCCTGCTTCTCCTCCCGGCCAATCCGATAGAACACCTTTGGGGTGAATTTGGGCGCAGACTGCAAGCCAGGCCTTCTCGTCCAACATCAGCGCCTGACCTCCCAAATGCGCTTCTGGAAGAATGGTCAAACATTCCCATAGACACACTTCTAAACCTTGTGGACAGCTTTCCAAGAAGAGTTGAAGCTGTTATAGCTGCAAAGGGTGGGCCAACTCAATATTGAACCCTATGGACTTAGACTGGGATACCATTAATGTTCATGTGCGTGTAAAGGCAGGCGTTACAATACTTGGTAACATAGTGTATTACGTGTCCTCACGGCTTGTCAAGCAACCTCTGAAAAAGTGATTGCTCTTTAGAGGGCACCACACATCTGCCCCAAGAGTAATGGTAATGATCATAATACTCTAATAATACTATCTTCGCTCCTGTTACTTTGTTGCTCTTCCAGCATCGTACTGCAAAGCAAACCAAAAGTGACTTTTCACAAATATAATTTTTCTTTTTTTTTTTCTCTTATCACAAATTTTAAATCTCAAATTAGCAACCTTCAAAAAAAAAAAATGTAAGCGGGAACCCAATCTATGAAATCGACCACAAATACACGCACTGTGCAGGATTAAAGTTAAGAAAATAGGAAAGGGCTTAGAGGGAGAGAAATGTTAAAAAGCTTGCTTTGCTTCTTTGCTCCGGAAAACTGTATCCACACGGGAGAATCCCGCAAGGAATTCGCCGCCTTCTTGACCCCGGGAACATAAGCCGAGATTTGTAGCCTCCACCTGAGTCCTACATTTGTTTTATGAATTGACCCATAAATCACAGCTCTTCCTCGCTAAAAAAGTATCCTTTCAAAAAACAAACACGGCTCGGGTTGCCTGGGTTGATCGGGGTGGCACTTTCTTTCGCACTCCGCGCCACTGGGGACGAGAGCGATATAAGCGAGTTTTACATGCCGCGCCGCGTGTTTGACGCCTATGGCTTGTTACATAAACACTCGGAGGAAATTTATCTTAGATTCCATAATAAGCATAACCTTTTCATTAAGAAAACACCGGGCCCAGTCAGAATTAGCAGAGGGCCTTTCTGTAGGCTGGGCTCCCGCTGGTTAACGGCGCAAAAGTGTGCAAAGTTCACAGCGACGCCCCCTCAACCCAAGGAAAAGACATTTGACATGTCCCCTCTAAACCTATGCAGCAAGCAAGAAAAAAGTAAAAAAAAAATGCTACCATCATTTATCAAATTCCCATATTTTTTTTTTTCTACAGAAGTCAACATTCTTTTATGGATATGTATGGTGGAGAAAAGTAACTTTGTTTAAAAAAAAAAAAATAATAATGCTACAATTAGTTATCAAATACCCATGTTTTTTGGTTTTTTTTGTTTGTTTGTTTTTTTAGAAATCAACATTCTTCCATGGATATGTATGGCAGAGAAATGTAACTTTGTAAAAAAAAAAAAAATGCTACAATCAGTTATCTAGTTCCCATATTTTTTTTGTACTATTATTATTTTACAGGAGTCAACATTCTTTCATGGATATCTATGGCTGAGAAAAGTAACTTTGTTAAAAAAAATTGCTACAATCAGTTATCAAATTTCCATATATTTTTAAATTATTATTATTTTACAGGTGTCAACATTCTTTCATGGATACTGTATGCATGGTGGAGAAAATTAATTTTGCTCTAAAAAAAAGGCAAAATAAATTAGAGGAAAAAAGAGTCACTATTTCTACAGTAATTGCTGTTTATTATCACCCATTTTTTTTTTTTTTTTATAGAAGTCAACATTCTTTCTTGGATATCTATGGCAGAGAAAAGTAACTTTGTTAAACAAAAATGCTACAGTTATCAAGTTCCCATTTTTTTTAATTATTATTATTTTACAGGAGTCAACATTCTTTCATGGATACTGTATGCATGGTGGAGAAAAGTAACTTTGTTTAAAAAAAAAAAAGGCAAAATAAATTAGAGGAAAAAAGAGTCGCTATTTCTACAGTAATTGGTGTTTATTATCACCCGTTTTTTTTTTTTTAATAGAAAATTCTTACATAGATATGTATGGCAGAGAAATCTAACTTTGTAAAAAAAAAAAAGCTACAATCAGTTATCTAGTTCCCATATTTTTTTGTATTATTATTATTTTACAGGAGTCAACATTCTTTCATGGATATGTATGGCGGGGAAAAATAACTTTGTTAAAATAAATTGCTACAATCAGTTATCAAATTCCCATAAATTTTTTAATTAGTATTGTTTTACAGGAGTCAACATTCTTTCATGGATACTGTATGCATGGTGGAGAAAAGTAACTTTGTTTAAAAAAAAAAAGGCAAAATAAATTAGAGGAAAAAAGAGCCGCTATTTCTACAGTAATTGCTGTTTATTATCACCCATTTCCTTTTTTTTTTTTTTTTTTTTTATAGAAGTCAACATTCTTCCTTGGACATGTATGGCGGAGAAAAGTAACTTTGTTAAACAAAAATGCTACAGTACAATCAGTTATCAAGTTCCCGTATTTTTTTAATCATTATTTTACAGGAATCAACATTCTTTCATGGATACTGTATGTATGGTGGAGAAAAGTAACTTTATTTTTTTTTAAAAAAAGGCAAAATAAATTAGAGGAAAAAAGAGTGGCTATTTTTACAGTAATTGCTGTTTATTATCACAAGTCCTTTGCTCACATGACTAGTTTAAAAAATATATATATATATATATATGTATGGTGGAGAAAACGGAAAATTGTATACTCACCTTTCCGTAATTTTCCTTTCCTGTCGCATCTTCATGGCAGCATACACTTTGGGTTGTGACTCCGCCCCCACAACCTGATAGGACCACATAGCTATAAATTGAAGAGAAGGCACCTGCCCCAGTATTCTCTGTATATATAAATCACCTCAGAAGGGTGGGCGATTGTATGCTGCCATGAAGATGCGACAGGAAAGGAAAATTACGGAAAGGTGAGTATACAATTTTCCGTTTTCCTGTCGCATCATGGCAGCATACACTTTGGGGAGTAACTCGCCAGACTGGGTGGGAATGCAAAGTAGGTTTATTGACAAGGAATAGAAGAGTTGGCCTGTACAACAGTCTTCCTGAAATCTACTGCTGATAGGCGTGCAGCATCCACTTTATAATGGGAAATAAAGGTGTTTCTGGAAGACCAGGTGGCCGCTCCACAAATGGCTTCCGCTGAGACTCTACAGTAGGCTGCCCATGAAGTAGCCACTGTCCTGGTAGAATGCGCCCTTAAGCCCCCCAGCATCTGTAAGGTGCTCAAGGAGTAGGCCTTCTTGATAGTCTTCACCAACCATGAGGCGATGGTACGGGCTGATGCCGCTTGGCCTTTTTTAAACCCGTGTGGGATGATTAGGAGGTTTTCAGATTTTCTGAACGGCTTGGTTACTGACAGATACTGCAAAACGTTGCCCTGCAGTGATAGACTGGCCTCCTCCGAGATGTAAATCGGTTTGGACATGGACAAACCGTCCCACTGGCGCAGGAAGGAGGTTTGAAGGGGTCTCGAATTCCATTGCGCCCATCGGACCATTGGAATGGTTGCTGACAGAGAGCCTAGAAGACTGAGGCATGCTCTGGCTAGTAAGAACGGTGCCGAGATTGATTTTTTTACTCTCTGAATTAATGGAGGTATTTTCTCCAGCGGCAGCTCCACTGTATTTGCTCGGGTATCCAGTTCGGCCCCTAGAAAGACCATCCTTTGGGTGGGCTGGGTGTTTCTCTTTCCCCAATTTATTATCCATCCCAAACTCTTTAGTGTGGAGACTAGGATCTTGCGGTGTTGCACGAGGCAGTCCCGGCTGTTTGATAGGAGGAGGATGTCGTCCAGGTAGTGGTGGACCCTTAGACCTTTTTCTCTTAAGGAGGCTATCACTGGTAATAAGACCTTTGTGAATGTTCTGGGGGCTGTCGAGATTCCGAAGGGAAGACTCTGAAATTGAAAGTGCCCGTGATCCACCGAGAATCGCAGGAATCTTTGGAATGCAGCATGAATCGGGATACGCAGGTAGGCGTCCTGGAGGTCTATGGAAAGCATCCAGTCTCCCAGGTTTATGGCCTGGAGGATAGACTGTAAGCTTTCCATTTTGAATGACTCCACCCGGATGGATCTGTTGAGATTCTGTAGCTCTAGAACTGGACGCAGATCCCCCGATTTCTTTTTGACGAGGAATAGCGGAGAATAAAATCCCTTGCCCCTCTGTGCTGGTGGAACCTCTACTATCGCCCGTTTTCGGAGAGGATCCTGAACATAATTCAGCAGTGACATCCTTTTTTCCTGAAATGGAGGAAGATGTGTTGGACAAAATTGATCCTTCGGGGGTCGATCCTTTATAGTTTCCGCCCAGGCTAGCCTGAATCTGGAGAGTCTGGCTCCCACTACTGCTGGCTGGACGGACGCACCTTCAAAAGGACTTCTGATCACTGGAAGCGGGAGTCTTGGGCTTTTGAAATTTCATGAAGGATGACTGAGGATTTTTCCAGCTCCTTTGGTACTCCTTCCCAAGCCTGTAAGCTTTTGCGCCCCTATACCTCTCCGGAAGGTTTCGTTTAAAGGGAGGAGGTCTCTGTTGCTTGGGCCTTCTATCCGAAGGGATGAGTCCAGACTTGCCGCCAGTCACCTTAGAAATGGCTGAGTCCAACTTCATCCCAAAAGGTTCTCCCCCTTAAACGGGATGCGACACCAATTGGACTTGGAGGCGGGGTCCGCCGTCCAGGGCTTTACCCATAGCGCTCTTCTGGCCGTTACCGAGGCCAACATAGACTTAGTTGCAGACCTGATTGTATCGATGGAGGCCTCTGCCACAAAGTCGCCCGCCAGGCTTAGTTCTTGCAAAGCTTTTACTATTTTCTCCTGGTCTGCACCCTCCAATACGAGCTTCTCAGTGTTTGTGGTCCAGCTGGAAATGGCTCTACCCACCGCCGCGAGCACTATTGCTGGCCTGCAGGCGCCTCCTGCTGACAGGTAGGCCCTCTTAAGGTCTGTGTCGATTTTCCTATCGAGCACGTCCCTGAATGTTACCGCGTCCTCTATAGGGAGTGTAACATGCCTGGCTAGGCGCATCAAAGATGCGTCCACCACAGGAGGAGAAACCAGGGGGGTTACTTTAGGCTCCTTGAGCAGATACAGTTTAAGAAGTCTGTTATTTAGACTGGATTTCTTCTCGGGTCTTTGCCATTCCTCCTTAATTAGGTCATCTAGCTCCTCAATAAACAGGAAAGCTTCTGGATCCTTCTTAAGGTGAGGGAAATACTTCCTTTGTTTCTGTTGAACCTCCTGGGGTTCCTCCCAGCTTATTGCCTCCTTAACTGACTTGACAAAAGGCTCTATTAGAGAAAAGTCAAAGCCAGCCGATACCTCCAATCCCTCATTATCAGACAGAGAGTCTTGCTCTCTTGATGTACTGGCCGGAGTGGGGGAGGCACTGTGGATAGAAAATTCTGCTTCCGTCGTCAAGGCCTGCGGAGCTGAAATTCCAGCGGATTCTCCAGTATCCAAAACTCTTTCTTTGGTGGCCTCCTCGAGACACTTTTGACAGGCCAGTTTATCCGGGAGGGCCACCGCACCACAAATCCAGCAGGCGTTCCCAGAGGGACGGGAGTGGCGCGCAGGAGACCGGGGTCTGCGCGAAGGGGATCTTCTATGGTGGGAGCGACTGTGTCTTGAGTATGATCTAGACTGGCTCCTTCTGCGACTCCCTCTGTGTCCTGAGCGGCTTCTCCTGCGGTATGAATGGCTCTGTCTGTGCCTGGAGCGACTTCTTCTATGCGAGGTCTCTCTTTGTCTTAAAGCAGACGTTCCTGAGGACCTGATAGGTCTGACCAATTTAGGTAGCATTAGTAGTGCTCTCTTTTTCAATCTTCACTACTTACCATGTCTTCCCCCCCTTACCTATTAGGCTGGCGGTGATCTGCTGGGGCAGCGGTCTCCATAGTGGAGGAGTGGTGAAACCTGCAGATATAGTAAGATTAAGACATGCAGAAGACATTTAAGGCAGAGGATAGTTAGTAGTTAGTCAAATAGTATAAGTACTTACCTTTGCAGAGCGTTTTATGGCTAAAAAAACAGTCCCAGGTCAGCCACACAGCAAAAGCAGTGCAAAACTGACACTGGGGCTTTAAAACTGCCGCCATGAATGTTGAGCGCTCGCGCATGTGCAGTAGCGCCCCGCGGCATCCGGCGCCATCTTGGAACCTGGCATAGGCAGAGAATGCCCTGAAACTGCGCACTGCGCATGCGCGAGAACGCCGAGAACGCTCGGCGCCCACAGGGAAGGCTACAGGAGGACAACAGAGCCCAGAAACACCAAGTAGGTGGGAGAGAGTGGGGGGAGACCGCTGCACACAACTAAGCCTATTTAAGGCTTATATCTTTGAGGCCAAAACGAGTCTTCCGAGGCCATTCCACCGGATAGCCTATTTAAGGCTTATATATGGACTGCTGACACGTCAAGCCTGTTTAAGGTTTAAGGTTTAATGGTCAGCAGAGACAATGAAAAAAAGTGCCCCTGAGATCACCAGAGTGGGGCTCCTTCCATCTAGCTCGTTTAGAGGCTGTACAGGAAGGACTTCCACCCAGGAGAGGCTAGAACCTGGCTGGGGCGAAGCGGTAAGGGGGTGCTGATCCGTGCGGTCCTGACAGGTGAGGAAAAATAAGAGAATACTGGGGCAGGTGCCTTCTCACTAATTTATAGCTATGTGGTCCTATCAGGTTGTGGGCGCAGAGTCACAACCCAAAGTGTATGCTGTCATGATGCGACAGGAAAAGTACCTTACAGGACAGGTTCCACTCAGAACAGGCCTCGTATGGTCAACCATAGAAGTTGAGTGCACACATGCTCAGCATCATATCCAGAGGTTGTCTTTGGGAAATAGACGTATGAGTGCTGCCAGCATTGCTGCAGAGGTTGAAGGGGTGGGGGTCAGCCTCTCAGTGCTCAGACCATACGCCGCACACTGCATTAAATTGGTCTGCATGGCTGTCATCCCAGAAGGAGTTCTCTTCTAAAGATGATGCACAAAAAAATCCGCAAACAGTTTGCTGAAGACAAGCAGACTAAGGACATAGATTACTGGAACCATGTCCTGTGGTCTGATGAGACCAAGAAAAACTTATTTGGTTCAGATGGTGTCAAGCATGTGTGGCAGCAACCAGGTGTGGAGTACAAAGACAAGTGTGTCTTGCCTACAGTCAAGCATGGTGGTGGGAGTGTCATGGTCTGGGGCTGCATGAGTGCTGCCGGCACTGGGGAGCTACAGTTCATTGAGGGAACCATGAATGCCAACATGTACTGTGACATACTGAAGCAGAGCATAATCCTCTCCCTTCGGAGACTGGGCCACAGGGCAGTATTCCAAAAAGTATTCCAGTACCCCAAACACACCTCCAAGATGACCTCTGACCTAAACCCTATTGAGCATCTGTGGGCCATCCTCAAACAGAAGGTGGGGGAGCGCAAGATCTCTAACATCCACCAGCTCTGTGATGTCATCATGGAGGAGTGGAAGAGGACTCCAGTGGCAACCTGTGAAGCTCTGGTGAACTCCATGCCCAAGAGGGTTAAGGCAGTGCTGTAAAAAAATGGTGGCCATATAGATACTATATATATATATATATATATATATATATATATATATATATATATATATATATATATATATACATATATATATATATATATACATATATATATATATATATATATATATATATATATATATTAGCGCTGGCAGATTTATGATCTACCAACTGATAGGTAAATTTAGTGAATTGCTCGTTAGGGGAGTTAGATTTGTCTCTGTTCCAGCTTGGCTGACGTTGCGTGTGGTTCCACACTGAGCCGGTGGGTGTCGCTGTTACCATTGGCTAGTGTTGGAAGGACAACGCGTCGAAGCGTATGAGTGCTCCTCTGTCCCGGAGTCAACTCAAGGGAGGTGGTCCTCCGAGTTGCATTCTGGGAGAGGGTATTTAGGGGACAGATGCCATGTTTTGGGGTTCGTTTTTACAGCCACCTGCTGGCCCTCCTGGCCGACAGGTATGCTTTAGAGTACCACCTGGGGGTCCTCCGTTCCGGAGGCCCGCGCCGCTGCGGCGCGTGGGTGGGCCCAGAAGCATGTCTGGGGCTTACCATAGCAGCCGAGGAATGGTCCTGAGCTGTCTATTCAGAGTGAAGAAGCTGGACAAATGAGAAGATCCCAGGGGAGGACCCGTCATGGAAGGATCATGCAGAGTGCTGGTCTGGAGAGGGGCCTGGTGACTCGGTTGGAGGACGTATCCTAAAGTAGTTCTACAGCATAGTACTGCCGGGTTGGCTTAGAGGTCCAAGTACTGTGTCTGACATTCACCGCAAAAATTAATACATCCTGTGGCAGAGGATCGTACGGGTTTATTTCAAGCAAATCTGTGGCAAAGAAAGGTATTTAAGCTTCCCTGCAGTTTTCCTCCTGCCTCTTTCCTGCTACTTCCTTTGTTACTTGGTTCAATAAAGCATTGAAAACGTACTCAAGTGTTGGTGCTTATATCGTCCAGAGGTAAACTCAACGGAAGCCTAGACCCGGTGTCGGTGAAGCAGGGGTGTCGAGAGTGAAGGTAACAAGCCCGCTTAAACCAGCAGCTCCACCGAGAGTTATTGCTACATATATATATATATATATATATTTTTTTTTTTTTTACACAAGTCAACATTCTTCCATGGATATGTATGGCAGAAAAAAAGTAACTTTGTTTAAAAAAAAAAAGGAAAAATAAATTAGAGAAAAAAAGAGTCACTATTTCTACAGTAATTGCTGTTTATTATCACAAGTCCTTTGATGTGCTCACATGCCTAGTTGGCTGTTCTGCGTCCAATTTAAAAGAAAAAAAAAAGAAAAGTGACTTCTGTATTCATAGGAGAAACTGGGTTTATCCTAAAATAAATCTCAATATCATCCAAATATTCTGATAACCTGACTCATCAAGATTAAGACCTGCTTCACACTATGAATTGCCTATGAATCGCACAGGATTCACACCTCCTTCTTGTGTAATTCTCATTTTGAATGGGCTAAAATCGCATCACATACTGTAGCACCAAAGTAGTACATGCACTCATAGGAGTGCTCAGCCTATTGCATTAGGGTGTGCACCTCAAAGCTCAAACACATACAGTACAGGTATGTGTGTGTGCATGTGTATATATACTGACGGTGTCAGTAGAGCAGTGAATGGTGTCAGTAGTTTTTATTTGTATCACTTTATTTTTTTATCATTTTTTACAGTACATTTTTTTGGGGGGAGCCCTGTTTGGGGGCTTTGGTGAAACATCAGGGGTTTAAACAGGGGGAATCTGTGCCACACAGGGTGATTAGGGTGTGCCCAGGCACACCTGGCACACCCTGTGCGCACTACTTTTGGAAAGGCCTCGCAACTGGATCGCATGGTCGTTTTCTACCATATAATCTGGTGCAGGCAAACTGCAGTTGAAACATGCACTTTCTGGGAAGAATGTTACCAGCACACCACGGATCTCCAAAATGGGTCCAAACCTTTAACCAGCGACCAAATCTTTATAGCATAAGCAACGTTTCCGAGCCTTGCAGGACCCCTTCATCAGACATGGGACATATTAAAGCTTTGGACCCATTTTGAGAATCTGTGGTGTGCTGGTGACCATTCTTTACCTTTGATTGTCGTCGGTTCCAGACGAAGGTTACTGCAGCACCCGTCTAAACGCAGAGCCCTTTCTGCAGGAGCGTGTGCGCTGGGAATAGTATGCTAGTGTAGCGCACAGACCGGATTAGTCTGGTGATTTGATCCCGGGTCCTGATCCCTTAATTGAGCAAGCAGCCAGGCACAGGGTATTTTCAGCCAGATATATTAAATCTCACTCAGCCCTCAGACAGTAATCAGATAGATACTGTATTTTTTTGTTGTTTTCTAGAACTGGGATAGGGATTGAGAAAAGCTTTGGGATGCCCAGAACTAAACAACTTGAAAGAGGACAGGGTTCCAGGTTCCTTCTTTCAATAAATATATTTTTTTGGAATGGCGCCCTTCCTTGACTGCATGACTGCATCTTTCCCCTCACTGGGGGGAAGAGGGGGGGCGGTTGGCTCTTCCTAGCTTTTAAGTATATTTTTGGGCAGCGATTTTGGTTACATTTTGTATTGGTGGTTTGCACGTTTGTGCTCTAATGCAGCGGTTTGTTTGGAGGTTGCCTTCCTGGGACCCCTTTCAGAACTCCGTAATTTAGTATAAAGGGGGATGAGAGCCTATGGTATACTACCCGTGTGCCGCACTGGGATTACGTTGAGGGTTTGGGTGGCAGCTAGGCATAGGTTCCTTAGAGCTGATCAGTGGTATCCTGCCCAACACCTGTGGGGGAACCCCTCTGTGACTCACTTTTGTACCATTATGGATCCCCAGGTGTGGACGAGGTATGGTGTCAAAACCCTTGGGGACATTATGCCCACTGACTCCCTGTTATCCTTCTTCCAACTCTCTCAAAAGTTTTGGCAGCCTGGCTGGAAATTGTTCAGATAGTTTCAATTATGGCATGCTGCCAGGTCCCTGTTTCCACAGCTAAACCCATAGAGGAACTTTTGGCCCAGAGGGACCTACTGTATGTAAGCCATAGTCCACATTATATGCTGCTCTTCTGTGCACTAACTCACTGAAGGTGGAGCGCCTATGGGATTTCTGGAAAGCTGACATTCCTTGATAGGGAAGATTGCAAGGATAGTCTTTAACACTGCCCTAAACTGGTTATACTGTAACTTCCAAAGATACGTTAATCCAGACAAAATTCTTGCACAGTGTATACTACACTCCTGTGCGACTCCATAGAATCTACTTAGACCTCTGCTTACCCACATTGTTTAATTCATCTGGGCTCTTAGCTTCATATGGTCAAATTTATGGCCAGAGACCAGCATCTACAAACAGTATGGCACCAACATCCCTTGGAAATAGAAGAAAAATTTAGGAGATACGGGACTTTACGGGTGCATTTTAATGTAGAAATCAGTCGAGAGTGTATGTAAAAATATATACAAAATGTTATTTAAATGAATAATATCATAAAACCAGTGCGTACAATACAATCATAGCCATAGGTGTGCACAAACATCCTAGTCATGACAATGAGTTACTGTAATCACATTCATATTTTCCTCACGTTCATATTTTCTACATGTTTTGACGTACAGCTTCCTCGGGAAAGAACGTGAAGATTAATTTATTACATATGAAGACCTATAATCAATCAACTTTAAATGTGCACAAAAAAGGCAGAAAAACAAGAAATTAATACAGCAATAATAGACATATCATATATTACATAGTTAGTAAGGTTGAATAAAGACACCAGTCCATCCTGAGTGAGTGTGGGTGCGTGTCTACAATTGTCTCTATCCCTGTACATTGTGTCTCATTAAGATGCTCATCTATTATATTATTATTTTTTTAAGGTACCCATATACCGCTGTCAATTTATGCAGCGCTCCACACATACATCGCACACTCACATCAGCCCCTACCCTCAAGGAGCCCACAATCCAAGGTCCCCAACTCGCATTCATATACTAGGGCCAATTTTTGGACAGAAGCCAATTAACCTACCAGCAAACCGGAGTACCCAGAGGGAACTCACGCAGGCACAGGGAGAACATGCAAACTCCAGGCAGGTAGTGTCGTGGTTGGGATTGGAACCAGCGACCCTTTTAACTGCTAGGTGAGAGTGCTATCCACTACACCACTGTGCCGCTCTTATATACATATGGCTGCAAATGCACACATGGCAAGTGACACCTGATGGAGATTAGGTTCCTACCTCTTTGACTGAGTATGGGAACCTGAATGGAGTTAAAACGTGAATAAGGAGTGGAATTTTTCTTCTTAGTTTCATATGTTCTGGGAATGTCCAAAGATTTCTTCTTTCTAGAAAGATGTCTTTGACCTTATCAACCAAAAGCTGTAAATGACCCTTCCCTTATCCACAGAGCTGGCCTTGTTGGGTGTACATGAAGACGCACAGAGGCCTCACCATACTACTTGTATATTACTGGTTTCATACTTGCTATAATATGCTTAGAAAGACATTTTGTATAAATGGACCTCTACAACTCTTCTTGCTGTGCCTTCCTGGGAGGCTATGGTTAATGCTGCTTTGCCATTGTAGAAAATGACCTATATAATCTGTGGTGGTCCTTAGAAATATGACAAGGTCTGGCTCCTGTGGATGTCCCAATTGGTCAATAGGTGCCATGTTTTCAACAGCTATGCTCCCTATTAGTGTTGAGATGGGTGGCTTTAATAGGCCCTTCCCCTCCCCTGCTTCCCTTTCCCACCTACCCCTGGCTCTCAACCCCCCCCCCCCTTTTCCTTTTCCCTTCTAAACTCATTTTAGGTCTTCTATTATGCTTTTTCAAGTAGAGTTATCATGTATAATACATTCATTCTTTATTGATACATTAAATGCCTTCTACCACCCATCAGAAGACAGTGGATGTGGGAGCATAAGCCAACTGAGTGACCCCAGGTTGAAGGGCCTAATATGGAACCGTTTCCCAGGCCCACTAGCTAGTGATGGCACTTGACCAGACACACAATGCTTAAAGCGGGGCTTGTGACATGATCATTAAAGGCAATACCAAAGCTCAGTCATCGTGAAGACCTTATGGAGAATGTGATAGTTCCCTATGGGGTCTGCACAATCAGTGGGCTTTTTTTGTATTGAAATACGAATGAATTGCTGTGTTGTTTCCAATATGTGACTTAAACTTAGCATCTTACGGTCCTAAAAACTATTTGTGTAGTCCATCTCCTACCTCTAAACAGCAATGGCTGCCAGCTGTAGAGTTATAGGAAAAAGGAAATGGGGGGATCTTACACATCCATCAAAGGTGGGGACTAATGGAAACCCTTTAAAAGCTCTTTGTCAGGGTGCCAACAGAGGTGTGTGTGGGCCAATATGCTGGCTGGACACTTCCACTAGTATGCTGCGTAGGCAAACTCAATGAATCTGCAGGCACGATGTGCAGAAGTCTGTGTGTGCACATGTGGGTATCCAATTCCAGAACTAGCGCCAAACTCCCTATTTGAAGGAACGAGTAGTTGTAGATTGTTGCTGGATGATCTTCAGCTTGTCCATGATCCCTGCTCCCGTGCATCTTGATCTCGTGTTATTCTGATTTCCATTTACAGACATGGTCTGCCCCTAGATTTTCATCTACCGTACCTGATTTCTGGTTGTGACCTCGGCTCATTTAAGGACCCTTATTGTTACTGATCAACCGTGTATGACCCTTGTTTCTGCTCTTAACCACCCCAGTATTTCCGGTCCTACTGAGCATGTGTCGGCGGGTGGTGAGCTGCATTACAGGCTGAGACTGCTATTCACTATTATGCAGCAGGTCTCGACTTGATGTATGGCTCGCCTAGCCACTCTCTACCACAGCATCACGTGTGGCCATAGTGAGCAGCTGAGCCAACCCCCCCAACAACCTAACCGTCTGGACAACACAGGGCCTTGCCCAATGAATGACCCAGTGTGTGGGTGGCAGACAGAGCCTGACTCCCCATCCACCCTCCTGACTGTGTGTTTCATCCCCCTCAATCCCTGGGGTTCCAGAAACTGGGCACCCACCCCAGGCCCAACAACCAGGGGACACCAGTAGAACTCACGATCACACTCTTCAGAGCATCATTCTTACCAAATAAAGGCATCACAAGGCTGGATGTGGTTAACGTTCCTTTACTAAAAGCCTCAATTATTCATCATTCAAAAGAACAACATAGTTCAGTCATGTAACAGACTTTTGGTCCCAGGCCCTGCCAGTGGCTGCTTGTGTCTCTGCAGTTAGATGGGTCTATGCTCTTCCTGACGTAGGATTGGGAGAAAAGAGGGGTAAGCCAGCTCCATGGCTCTCTCTTTTCTCTCCTGGAACTAAGATTGGGAACCCCACTACACACTGCCCCTCCCCTAAGGGAGGGAGAGCAGGAGTACAGCCCTGCCTAGTCTCCCAGCCTTCTCCCAGGGGGAGAAGGCGTTTTAAAGGGTAAACCACTCTATCACCTGCCTACACACCTTGGCTTGGCTCCAGACCTTGACTCTCTCATCTCCATCCTATTCCTCCCCTGTGTGTGACACCGCTACTCTCCAGTCCTCCCCTACAGGTCAGATCCTGCATCATCTCTTCCTACTGCGGTTGTTCTTTTGGGCCCTGACCTTTACAGAGCCTGTCCGTGATCCCTCTGGGACTTCCATCCCCAGGCTAGAGATCTATCCTGCTGATCAATCCCAAGAGCTGGACTTTCTGCACCCGGCCCACTTTTTGCCTTGCTCTCCTTGTCACCATCTCCAGGGGTGTTCGGACCAGAGCCACAGGTGAAGCCCTCTCGTCATTTCAGCCTCTAACCAGGTACATCACACTCTTACTGTTTGCGCACCCTCGCAAGTGGATGTGAGTTGGAGGAGGGAGGAGTGAATGCATATCTACCCAGTGTCATTGATTGTTACATTTGTGCAAATGTGTGTACTGGTGGAGAGGTCATTTGAACTGACAAGTCTGTCAAGGTTTTCAGCAAAACTCTCAGGGGACAGTGGGGGCAAATGGATAAATATTTGCAAACTTGCCTAATTTCCCTATCTAGATAACATACCTAAAGTACAATAAAATGTACTTATCCTTTAAAACTATGAACCATTTTTTCTTTAAAGCAATAGACCCACCGGTGATTTACTTTTAGAATTTGAGCAATGAGACTCTTGGCAAACAGATGGAATTCAAGCCGCAGGCTACCAGGAGACACAGCAGCAGAGAGAGAGAGAGAGCGTGCGCTAATGCATCCTAAGTCGACATAAACCCAGTGTTTATAAAGTCCCAGGGAAAGGGAAATTTGACCTTCTATTATTTATCTTTTTCTGCAATATTTATTAAGATAATATTAAAAATGATTCTTATTGTGAGGGGGGTCTGGAACATGTCAATAATCTCTAATTCCGTTCCTCGCTCCATCCACGTGCTCGATGTTATGACAAATAATAATGTGGGGAAATAAAAGGTCTCAGTGGTCAGGCCTTATCTCTCTCCATTAACTCCTAGGAAAAACAAAAGAATGTTTTCTGGATGTGAGTACATTGGCTGCCCTGCGCTAACCCGCGGGAGTGCACATTTAGCTCCGCTTTAAATATTTTCTCAATGATCCGCTTCATTTCAAATCAATGTCATAGATTCTTGAAGTGCCTTCAAAAAGTAAAAAGGGGTTTTCCTGCTATACTTTTATGCTGTCTTGAACTTTTTGATTTTTGTAAACCTGTTATTAATAGGGATGAAATCCCCTGGGTCCAGGTCGAGCAGGACATGGCGAACCCGAACCCTATTGAAATCAATTGGGCCAAATCTGTCAAATCAAGTCTGCCCTGGGGAACATGTACCAATGCAAAAACAAATAAAAAAAATCAATAAAAAAAGGAAAAAAAATTAAAAAATAAATTGCAGGCAAATAACATTTCCCTTGTGGCTTCTTTTTAAAAAATAGATTTGGGGTACCTTTAGAGGGGTCCTGTGCAGGCAATGAAATTTCATTGCAAGCAATATGCTAGGGACACAGTGGGTGCCAGCACCCGCAGATTCCTTTGGAACAATTGACAGAGGGCAACTGTCGTATGTTGAAGCTTCTGTATATGATGTTTGGTTTCTGCTGAATGGACAAAAGTTCAGGCGTTTGTCCAAACACCTGAGCAGCCAAGGTTCAGTTCAAACCTAGGTTCAGACTGAACCATCAGCTCATCCCTAGTCATTTCATTAACCTTTCTATTTATGCATGTACAGGTCCCAACTTGGGGCAGCACAATGGTGTAGTCGTTAACACTTTCACCTAGCAGCAATGGGGTCGCTGGTTCAAATCCTGACCTCAACTCCATCGGCCTGGAGTTTGCATGTTCTCCCTGTGCCTGTATGAGCTTCCCCTGGGTACTCTGGTTTCCTCCAACACTCCAAAGACATGCTGGTAGGTTAATCTGATCCTGTCTATAACAATTGGCCCCAGTATGTGTTTGTAAGCATGTCAAGATCCTACGGGGTAAATGACCGCGCTATATTAAGATGCAACTCAACTCAACTTGTACTGTAAGATACTTTAGGTGGAACCATAAAACTCGTGAAATTATGCAAACTTTTACTACACCTCACAGCAAACTGAACTCTAACATGACTCCCCCAACTTCACTATTGGTCACTATTGGGGAATGAAAAGTAAGAAAAGTGGGGAAAATATTAACATCCGCATGGTTACTTGCCTCGGGTTTCGGGGCTCCCATATCTATAATAAAGGTAGAGAGACCAATATGTTCCTATTTATAGCACTGTAGTATAGGATTGTTATCTAATGGCTGATTTATTGTATTCTTCCTTTCATATTATTATCAATTTCAAATCATTTTAGTGACCGACCAATGCCAGAATCGGCTTTGATCGGGTCTCGGATCTAGTAACCTGAAAGCGATAACAGGACATCACTTCCGGTTTACAGAAGACTCAAAGACACCAAATTTTAAAAAAACTACAGTATTCAAAACAGTCAAATTTGGTGTTTTGAATGTATTTAAGTGCAAAGGAGGGATTTGGGGATTATAGACCCCAGATCCCTCCATAAAGAGTAACTGTCACTGTAAAAATAACAAAAATAAATAAGAAAAAAATAATAATATTTTAAAGTGCCCCATCTCTCTGTGCTTACGCAACTGGGAGGGGGGTTGCTATGTAATATGCAGGGGGGCTGTGTGATGTGCAGGGGGGCTGTGTAATATGCAGGGGAGGGGCTGTGTAATATGCAGGAGGGGCTGGGTAGGGGGGGCTGTGTGATATACAGAGGGGCTGTGTAATATGCAAGTGGGCTGTGTAATATGCAGGGGGGCTGTGTGATGTGCAGGGGGTGCTGTGTAATATGCAGGGGAGAGGCTGTGTAATATGCAGGAGGGGCTGGGTAGGGGGGGTGTGTGATATACAGGGGGGCTGTGTAATATGCAAGTGGGCTGTGTAATATGCAGGGGGGCTGCGTGATGTGCAGGGGGGTGCTGTGTAATATGCAGGGGGGCTGTGTAATATGCAGGGGGCTGTGTGATGTGCAGGGGGGCTGTGTGATGTGCAGGGGGGCTGTGTAATATGCAGGGGAGGGGCTGTGTAATATGCAGAAGGGGCTGGGTAGGGGGACTGTGTAATATGCAAGTGGGCTGTGTAATATGCAGGGGGGCTGTGTGATGTGCAGGGGGGCTGTGTGATGTGCAGGGGGTGCTGTGTAATATGCAGGGGGCTGTGTGTTGTGCAGGGGGGCTGTGTAATATGCAGGGGAGGGGCTGTGTAATATGCAGGAGGGGCTGGGTAGGGGGGCTGTGTAATATGCAAGTGGGCTGTGTAATATGCAGGGGGGATGTGTGATGTGCAGGGGGGCTGTGTAATATGCAAGGGAGAGGCTGTGTAATATGCAAGAGGGGCTGGGTAGGGGGGCTGTGTGATATGCAGGGGGGCTGTGTAATGAGCAAGTGGGCTGTGTAATATGCAGGGGGCTGTGTGATGTGCAGGGGGGCTGTGTATTATGCAGGGGGGCTGTAATGTAAAGGAGTACAGAAGTACGGGAGCTGTGTAATGTAAAAGGGTCCAGAGGTGCGGACTGTATAATGTAAAGAGGGCCAGAGGTGTGGGGGGCTGTCTAATGTAAAGGGGGCCAGAGGTGCGGGGGCTGTGTAATGTAAAGGGGGCCAGAGGTGTGGGGGCTGTGTAATGTTATCTTCATTTATTAGCAGGTGAATGCGGCCCTCCATGCATTTACATACATTGAATCCTGCCATTAAGTGGAAAAAGGTTGCTGACCCCTGGTTTTATAATCACTTTAACTAGCTTACAGCATATGAACGATCTGTCTAGCAAGTGGCATCCAGAGCTGCTCTTAAAGCTAAACCCCAAGTAGATATAAAAGTTATAAATTCATGCAGTTCTAGATTCAATTATAGATTATTAAATAATAATAATAATATATACCATACCTATGGCACCCCCCCTGGAAGCTGGAAATCATGGTAGTAGGCACCACTAGTTCAGTGATCTCCACTTTCTCCTGGGCCCTGTGCCTAGCGACTGCTCTGATGCTCACTGAAAACAGGAGAATGCCCACTTGGCACGGTGCCATTCACAAAACACTATGCATTTTTCTCAATGAATTCCTTAGAATTCATCTTTAAAAGTTAACTGTGCCTGTACTATGGACAATGTAGCGGAATGTTAATTTACTCACCAGGCTCAGATGTAGGCAGAGATCCCTTTCCCAAAACTCCCTGGGTTCCTGCTCAGGGAAGATACATTTTTTGCTTAAAGCGGGGGTCCACCTACATCAGCCTAAAAAAAAAAATATTAAAAGCCAGCAGCTACAAATACTGCAGCTGCTGACATTTAATACATGGCCAATTACCTGTCCCAGGGTCCAGCGATGTCGGCAGGCGACGCCGAGAACCAACTCAGTTCTCGGCAGCTGCCGCCGCCATCCTAGGTGAGGGAATTAGGAAGTGAAGCGTTGCGGCTTCACTTCCGGGTTCCCTACTGCGCATGCGCGAGTCGCGCTGCGCATCCCTAGTGGTCCCCGCTCTCTCCTGGGAGCTGTGTGTTTCCCAGAAGACAGCGCGGAGGGACAGGAAGAGGCATAGACTCCCATGGGAGTCTATGCCGGAAGTGGGTGCAAATACCTGTCTTAGACAGGTATCTGCACCCCCCTCCCCCCTGAAAGGTGCCAAAGGTGACACCGGAGGGGGGGAGGGTTCCGAAAAGCGGAAGTTCCATTTTTGTGTGGAACTCTGCTTTAATTTTCCTCAGACAGCCCTGACCTCCCTCCAGCACCCAGAAGGTGATTGGCAACCTCAGCTGTGCATGTTTCCCTGTATGTAGAGGGGGTTGTGTCCATTCCCTCCACTCATGTTTTGGATTACACTCAGCTCCCTGCTCTATGCTTTGCAGTTTGTGACATCAGATCCCAGCCCTCTGCCTTCTGGAGCTGAGAAATAGCCTTTGTTTCTGTTAAATAAGCAGGTACAACTTGTGTAAGAGAATCTGTTTCATCTCTGTGTTTCATCTGAGGCTTGACACTTCAGTGTGTATATGTGAGGGTTTTCAACTACTTTAATGATCATTAGATATTACCCCATCCCAAAATATAATAACCACTGCCTCAGATACCTATGGTAAGCCTGGCTATGGTCACATGGGTGGGCCTGGTTACTCTTAATCAAATAGGGGACTTTGCAAAAATGTTTGCATAATTGGGTTGATGTGGCTCTGGGTTTCACTTAGGGTGGAAAGCTTGAAAAAAAGAGATACCCATTAACAGCTTCCAATATCCATATATAGTAAATATACACTGTCAGAATAATTAGAATATCTCATTGATTTACTTTAAGGTGCCTGTTCTCCCAGCAGCATTCGCTTTCTCCATCGGGAGTTAAATGATCCACCAAAGTTATTTCTGGGCTGGAGGCCAGCAGAGTTCACGTCTTAGAAATATAGCCTATTATTGAACACTTGCAGAATAATATTGCAGTTTATCTACTTGTCTGTTGACGATGACATATATCTACTTATTTCGAGATATAAGGTTTTCATTTACAATGGACTAATGTGAGTTAAACTTTCCCCTATAGCAAGTTAAAATTCTTGACCATGATTTGACCTAAACAGACATTCATCTATAATATGAAACATACACATGATGTATATTTTATGTCCAATATACTGGTAAAATAATTTATTGACTGACTTTGTGTTTTATTTTATTATTATTTTAAGAGGTTGGATTGAGGTAAAAGTCTTTATGGAAAAGCCACTTCATGATTGTCTCATGATGGTCACAGACCAAAAGTTTTATAAAATCGGATTTGGGGGACCAGTGACAACTGAAGGCAAAGAAGACTTTATAGACAAGATAAAATCAGAATGTTTTTTAGCATTGGAGCCTGGAGGGGCTAGAGCCTGTTTAAGGCCACAAAGTGGTTGTAAATGTTCAATTATTTTTTTTCTTAAAATAACAAACATGCCTATACTTACTGTACCTGCTCTGTGCAATGGTTTTTCACCATGTTAAGGGCATGTGGTCTGGTATGGTTCAGGAGGGGGGCTCTCTCATATCCCCCCCTTTTCCTGCAGCCTGCCAGGTTGCATGCTCGGATAAAGGTCTGGTATGGATTTTGGGGGGACCCCTACGCCATTTCTTTTAATTTGGCTTGGGGTTCCCCTTAAAATCCATACCAGACCTGGAGTGCCTGTTACGGATTTTTTTTTGGGGGGGCTCTACGCCATTTTTTCTCAAATTTTGGCGCTGGGTTCCCCTTCATATCCATACCAGATCTGAAGGGCCTGGTATGGATTTTGGGGGGACCCCCACGCAATTTTTTTTTTTTTGATGCAGGGTTCCCCTAATATTCATACCAGATCCAAAGGGCCTGGTAAAGGACTGGGGGGGACCCATGCCGTTTTTTTCAATGATTTTTATCTATATTGCCGGGATCTGACAATACATTACAGCCACAAGCAGTAATAAATCATATTTTTTCCTTTAGAATTGTCATTTTGCTGTGGTACTGGTCACCTGGGGCAGGACCCGGGTCCCCAAACACGTTTTATGGCAATAACTTGCATATAAGCCTTTAAAATGAGCACTTTTGTTTTTTTATGTTAGTGTCCTTTAGACTTTAACGGCGTTCCGCGACTTCTGAATTTGCCGCGAATGCAGCATATTGTTCGCTGTTTGGCGAACGGGCGAACACACGTTGTTCGAGTCGAACTTCCGTTCGACTCGAACATGAGGCTCATCCCTAGTCCGTAGGAATGCGTGAACGGTGGCAGGTGAAGGTCCAGGCTCAACATTACAATAAGGTGCCTGCATTTTTAACAGTTTTTAATGGCTTAATAAATTGCATCATTTTTAATAATATTAGCAATATTAATAGGTTAGTAGTAAAACATACAAATCTCAGGCAATTTGTTGGACCAGGTTGCACAGTCATGCCTAGACCACTTTATTTTATATGCTTTTGCAGAGCCACCATTGCCACTGCTGCCTGCGTCAGTTGGCGTGTCCCCTGCTGCCTGCTGTGGTTCTTCCCGCCAGCTGCTATTTCAAGGAGGGGGGAGGCAGAAACCATTATACTACTTTTTTATTGTTTTAATATATTTTAATACAATGGTATTTTCCTCATTACTATTAATATTACTCCAAACCTAAATATGTGCGATTATTTTGTATCATATCATCTTGAATCTATTGTTTAATCACATGTCTCCAGTCTGTATTGTGTAGCACACATTTACCATGCGCTCCGCACCACACATATATGATTTTCATTTATCTATTTTTTATTTAGAGCGCTCTGATGTGGACTGACATGGAGTTAAGGAGAACTAACTATCCTTCACATGATATGTCTCCCCACTAGCCACTCCTTCCCATGTGCATACGTGTTGGTCCACTTGTTTACACAGACTGTGTTCTTTTTTTTAAAGCTCTGATGAAGAGGTTATCCTTGAAACGCGTCAGCTCATTCTTTAACACTTGCCCCTATATGGGCATGTCCCACTTGTAATTCTATAAGTGCATATTTTGTAACCCTATTTTTACGAAACATAGTATATACTTATATTTCCTACATGTACGTATTCCATTGTTCATGAATAAACTGTATGATTTGATGCAAGTGTTTGATCACGCGCCTTCCACCCATCCTTCCCACACTATCTTCTTCAGACCACCCCTGGTCAGCCTAGGCAGCGGGACACGCATGACCACCTTCTCCAGTTTTGCCATTTCAACAGTACTACATATTCACACCAATAACACCCTCATGAGCGCCGGAGTAAGTTTTTTTTGTTTATATTTTGCACCAGAAACCACAGTGCGCAGTGGGGTATACATTCGGAAAGACTGTAAAGAATGGACTCAAGCAGGTAAGTACTTATCATCTTTCTTTACAGGAGGCTGATTTGTTATATTAGCAATGCGTAAAATGCAAGCTACAGCTTGCTCTATATGTTTAGCTCAGCTCTGATCTGTCAAGGGTTTTGCACCCAGTTAACCTTACTCGGGGGGAGTTCTCAGAACATTAAAAAGTATCTGCATCAAATCAATCTGCAGTGACCAGTTAACCTTTTCAATGAAAGGGATGCAATCCAAAGAAAGGGTAATTAATCATATCAGCTAAACATTCTGTAAATTAATTTGTATGATAAAAGCCATGAAGGTATTTTAGCTGAAATTATGAAATTGTTCAGAAATCAACCATGGAGATTCTTTAAAGTGGACCTTTCATCAGGTATATTTTTCTTCATGCTAAAAGTGGCATGTTGAGTAATGCGTGAGGCCCGGTTCACACTTGTGCGATGCCAGACATCGCATGTAATTTGCAGCGCACTGCTGTTCACATTACATGCGATCAGGGCCGTCTTTAATATTGATTGGACCCTGGGCAAAACTTTTCTTGGGGGGCCCCCCGATGCAGTTTCGCTCTCCACCTGCTCTAAAACATACAATAAATAGCAGCTGGACTCAATATCAGTTTACTGAATCAGATCAGGCAGCTATTGCGATTGGTTGCCAGAAGTTACAGTGTATCATTACCGCTCACTGACTGGTTGCTAGAGGTTACAGCACACATTACGGCTCACTGATTAGTTGCTAGAGGTTACAGCACATGATTTATGCTTGTTGATTGGCTGCTAGAGATTACTGTGGATATGACCTCAGGGGGGCATGATATACAAATCAATGCCGCCGGCCGCTGCTATTTGCATATGAATGCTGCCGAAATTTTAATAAGAATGCCGGTAATTTACATGTAAACACGGGGTCTGCAGGTGAGTCATCTGTACACAACAAAAGGGCAGAGCTGGGCAGCATTAGTATCAGCACTTCACACTGAGATATTGGGACACAGCACGGGACTAAAACCTCAAGGGACAAGGGAATTTAAACCAGGATAGTTGGCAAGTATGAGGCAGCAGCTTTGGGCCCCACAACAATGACAGGGCCCTGGGCAGCTGCCCCTTTTGCCCTGCCTTAAAAACGGCCCTGCATGCGATGTCTGTGCGGTGCGATATCAGCCATAAAGATAGTATGGCTGATATTGCACCGCATTCGGTCCAAACACGCACAGGACCCTTTTTACTGTTCGGACCAAAATCGGATCGCATGTGTGTTCACACCTATGCGATCCGATTCATGTACGAACTGTCAGTTCGCAGTGCGATATGCAAGCTGAATTGGAGGTGTCGTTAACAATGTATTGACACTCCCCAGCAATTCGCATATGGCAGTGTGAACTGACATGCGAGTCGGTGCGATGCGGGAACCCGCAGTGCATTCGCGGTGTTCTCGCATTGCACAAGTGTGAACCCGGGCTTAATGTAACACTTCGAGATATTGTTTTTTTTTTTTTTACTTCTCACGGAGATAACATTACTCCACCTGACTAGTGATGAGCTTGGGTTCATGGCACACGTGGCATGACATTGACCTAATATGGCCATGTGACCATATTAGTTCATGCCGAGCAACTGCCGAGCAAGGAAAGACCCAGCCACAGTTGATTGGGTCGGCACTGACAGCTTCCTTCTGAGTTCGACAGAACATCTGCCTTCATCTGCTTTTCTTTGAAAGATGGAGCTAATTTTTGTGCAGGTATTGTTCTGTTCTCAACAGCCACATTATGCACTGACATTCTTCCAATAGATCTCGACATGTCTGGACAGTATGATCACATAGCTCCCAACTGTCCCTGATTTTGAGGGACTGTCCCGGATTTGGAACAAAGTCCCAATGTCCCTCGTCCCTCCTCATTTGTCCCTCTCTGATCTATACAGCTGTATATAAAATGCACTTTTTATCTTTCAAAAAGTGTTTCCCAGTGCTAAAATCCAGCTTCTAAATTGCTGCATTTGTAAATATCAAAAGCAAATATAAAGGAATAGTAGTGGTAAAAAAAAAAAGCACCTGTGGGTTTAACTAATCTGTTTTTTTGCCTAATTCTCCTTTAAGGGGGCGTGGCAGGGGGGGGGTGTCCTGTGCCAACATACTTTTGCTAATACACTATATTACCAAAAGTATTGGGACACCTGCCTTTACACGCACATGAACTTTAATGGCATCCCAGCCTTAGTCCGTAGGGCTCAATATTGAGTTGGCCCACCCTTTGCAGCTATAACAGCTTCACCTCTTCTGGGAAGGATGTCCACAAGGTTTAGGAGTGTGTCTATGGGAATGTTTGACCATTCTTCCAGAAGCGCATTTGTGAGATCAGGCCCTGATGTTGGAGGAGAAGGCCTGGCTCACGCTCTCCGCTCTAATTCTCTAATTGTGTAGACAAATCCGACGCACAAAGTGCCACACATGCTCAGAATAAATGAAGAGACGAAAGCTATTGGCTATTGCCCCATTTATAGACTTGACATACGTGTTTTACGTCACCGCGTTCAGAATGATCGGATTTTCCGACAACTTTGTGCGACCGTGTGCATGCAAGACAAGTTTGAGCCAACATCCGTCGGAAAAAATCTGATGTATTTTGTTGTCGGAATGTCCGTTCAATGTCCGATCGTGTGTGCAGGGCATTAGTGTACCTAGACGATTCAAGCAGTTTGGTGCCTTGTGATCACTGTGCTGATCAATCACATCCATCACATGCTAGGGTTTATGTAAGGGATGTCAAAACCAGGTACCCTGTAAAAAAGGATTATAGTTTTGTCATGGAGAAAGTAAAACCCATGGCATTTCTATTAAATCACCAGTAGATGGCAGCATAGAGTGAAAAGCCTGAATGACATAAAGCACATTCTAATGGGACCTTTACTAATAAGAAGGGGAACCAAAAGACTGACCTTTGTTTCTGGTGGGAACACAATAGCAGTTGCTACCCAGTCTATCGGTCTGAAGGTCATGTGTTTGTGTCATTGCGGGTAAGAGGGAACACATTTAAGGCTATAAACAGGGTGGAAGTGATTTAATTTACATCCATGTGATCAGGAAAGGCTGCTGTGTGATTAATTAACATATCAACACATGTACAATTGGTTATTATTTTCTATGAGGACATTATTATATTAATACTATATATTATACTATATATACTATACTATATATTATATATAGTATATGTGAATGTTATTATTATAGATACTGTATAGATGTGTATTATTTTGTATGAACACAATAGCAGTTGCTACCCAGTCTATAGGTCATGTGTTTTTGTCATATCAGAAACTTTTCAATAAAAACACTCCTGGTGTCACCCGGCCCACTCCCTTCGCACATTGGAATTATTGATCATACTTTCAGCATATGAGCAACATTTACATGGTTGATTACTCCTCTTCCTCTTACAACAGTAGAAGGATATGACTCAGTAATATGTAAATAGGAAATTAATTAATGGATCGTTAATTTCCACTGACTGTAATATCACTTTTCTAACTGATACCCCCCCCACATTTGATTTCCAGTTTGTCTTTGTATTGAAAATGTATATTAACCCTCACCAGGGGCGGACTGACCATTCGGGCACTCGGGCACTGCCCGAGGGCCCCATGCCACTAAGGGGCCCCATCAGGGTTGCCAGCCTCAATAAAACCAGGGACAGTATGTAAAAATCTGTGTTTTTTTTAAAAACCCAAGATTATGGCTTCCCCGTCTCTCCAGTACCTTTTCAGTGTGTGTATGTGTATTCTGTGTGTGTATATTGTGTGTCTGTGTGTGTCTACTGTATGTGTGTGTGTGTGTATACTGTGTGGCCCCATAATCTATTGCTTGGGTCCCCATAATCTCCTGTTGCCTGGGGGCCCCATAATCTCCTATTGCCCGGGGGCCCCATGAGTTGTCAGTCCGCCCCTGACCCTCACCCCCTTTTCCTGCACATCTGCGCATTAACCCCTTCCCCTCTGCCACTGTATGTGATCGGTATGGTTATCCCTTCACTCCCCCCCCTATGTATGACCCATACATACATTAATGTATCTAGCGCACCTTTAATAAGCCCCTTTTTTTAACTTCCTCAATACCAGTGTGATAGATCAAACTGGCACAGAGGCTTAAGGAGGGGACTAGGGACAAGCCTCCTACCCACTAACTATGGGCCCTGGCTTCTACTCTTTAGGAGATGTGTGCCTGGGGGAGCCTTGGAGTGGTCTTGCTTCAGATTCAAGTCCATGTTTCCCCAAAACACGCAGACTCTGCCCAAACCAGCAATGACTGCTTCAGGCTGTGAGACTCAGAGCAGATGTTAACATAATCAGCTCAAGCAACCTGGTGCTGGGGGTCTCCTGCTATCATTTGTTTATTAGGTGTTATATGTTTATTAAGTGTGTCTCTCCCATTGTGTGCCTCCTAGGTGTGCATTCCCATTGTTAATTGGGTTATTTGAGTCACCTATTGCTTCTGGCTGTTGGCCAATTTTGCTAACCCTTATGCCGCGTACACACGATTGGATTTTCCGGCGGGAAATGTGAGCTTGTTGGCTGGAAGTCCGACCGTGTGTACGCGCCATCAGACAATTGTTGTCGGACTTTCCGCCAACAAATGTTGGCTAACTGGTTCTCAAATTTTCCGCCAACAAATATGTGTTGTCGGATTTTCCGATCATGTGTACACAAGTCCATCGGACAAAAGTCCAAAGTGCAAACACGCATGCTCAGAAGCAAGTACGAGCCGGAAGCGACTTGGCAAATTATGAAATCTCCAAATGCAGCGCACATTCTCATCTTCTTTAATGGATAATAATGAAGCTGCTTTGCTGGTGATACTGATGGAGTTATTGCAAACAAATTTTCAAAGGCTTTTTTTTTCTAGTGATATCAAGAATAATATTATTATGCTTTTTTTTTCTTTTTTTTTTTTGGGCAAGTCACCACAACACCATTATCCCGTTGTTTTTAAGATCAAAGATACAACTATGTTGGTGTCCCTTGTTAATTTTACATTGTGTTTTATAAAATGTAACTGCCTACTCCCAAACTGTCATTTGAAGTAAAACACATAGCCGACTCAGTCCACAGCTACCACTGACACTTACATCCCCAAAAAGCATGCAGTCACCAGGAATCAGTTCAGGGCCTTTTACTCACAAGTTTCCCAGGACAGCTGCCACTTTCCAGCTTCCTCGGGGCATGGTCCAGTGAGGGAGACAATCCTTCTTCAGACCAGATCCATTGTGTTGAAGTTCTACAGCCAGGTTCTCAAGGGGTTCATCCAGGCCCTCAGCCCTGATAACGCTGAGGCCTCAAGAACAGCTACACAGTCCATGGCTGTCTCAGGGCAGCCCCTGAGGCTTTGGAACCCTCCTGGGGAGAAGGAATAATCTCTCCAGAGCTTCAGACTATTTGGCAACTCCCTGGCCATCAGCTGGTCAGTGGTCCCCCAGTGATAGATGGGAGCATGATCAATGTTCAGACTAGTTATTTGAATCGCCCTCTCTAAATTCTGGGGGCTTCTTCCAGAATCAGGGAGAAGCAATCAAACTCCCAGCCTGTGAAACCCTGAACAGGCCAAAACAAACAATCACCGCTCATTGGCTACAGAAGGAGGCAAAAACAACATTTGCCCAGCATCCTGCGCTAGGAGGTTGCTACATTTTATAAAAGTAAGGAAAGGATAGTAAAGGTCTTTTTTGTGTTTTATAGTGTAAAATAAAGAAATGGTTAGTAAATACCACCAAAAGAAAGCTCTGTCTGTTTCAAAATCATGATATAAAATTAATTTGGGTACATTGATAATATATATTATTATATTATATTATATTATATTATATTATATTATATTATATTATATATTTAGAACTAAAAAGTCCTGTCACTAAAAACTGTGGAATATTTTTTTTTAATCAGATTTCTGTCATACTGCTTAGCATCTGTTTGATAACATCCAAACAGCTGGAGAAAGATGAAGACATTTGTTGCCAGTAAATATTAAGCAATGTCACGTAAACTGAATGTGTCTTCACAATTTTTTTATTGTGCATTAAAAAAAAAATTAGACATGCTATCTGCCAATAGAACTTAACCAAAAAGTGCATTCTATGCATCCAAAAATATAGAAAATATACTAAATCAAATCATTATTATTCAACCCAAAAAATAATGTTAAAGCAATAACTCCAAGGCCAATAATAAATAACACGTTATCTCTTCCGATTCCAGAACATGTCTGGTTGAAGAACGGCTGTTCAGAAACGAACTGAAAGCACGAAATGAAAAGCGCGAATTAACACTCACCAAACTTTTACTAACATGAAATTAGCAGAAGGAGCCCAAAGGGTGGCGCTAAAGAGCTGAAAAAACACGTAGTACATATAGTACGTAACTACGTTCGTAATTATTGACCAACATTTGTGTGACTGTGTGTATGCAAGACAAGTTTGAGCCAACACCCTTCGGACACCCTTGTTGGTCAACAATCCGATCGTGTGTACAGGGCTTTAGAGGTGATTATGATGGGATTAGCCTTGTGTCAGCTTTAGCTCATTATCTAAACTATTCTGTGCAGTTTTGGGTAAATATTTGGTTTTATTGTTCATGTGGTGACTGGCCTACTTTTGGAGTATATAAAAACCTGTATTTTTGTTCAATAAACAGTCATTCCTTTGGATTTTACCTCAACATTTTGTCTGTGTACGATGCTTGGGGTAAAAGGGCTGGTATTAGCTCTCAGTCTGCTGGAACCATTTGGAGGGCAGGAGGCACTGTTTGGTTGAAGCACCTAAGCGAGGTGCCAATCAGTTCCATCACAACCAGCATGTTTCTTCACTTCCAAAAAATTGTGACAAAAAATGATATCACCCCTGGGTGTCCACTTTCCAAAAAGGAGTCATTTCAGGGGCGTTCATACTGTCCTGGCATTTTTTTGTTTTCGTAGTGCTACCCCCCAGAGGCCATTGGTAATAAATGGTTCTTCCCCAATAATACAGAGGCTGCCCTCCATAACAAGCTCCAATCCATACACTCTAGCTCCAATAGTCTATGGGATGCCTTTTTGAAATGCATTGCTTGTAGAACATTAAACAGGAGAGGTGTTAGGGCATGGGATACTGCAAAAGCGATTATCAACAGCAATGGGAGGACACTCTTTTCTCTAGGTAATTGGGAACATCAAACAGTTTAAGGCCTCACAGCTGTAGATCATAAGACAATTTATTTGACATATGGTTACACTGCACAACTGTTGGTACCCAATACATATTCCAGGATACTGCACAGTAACAAGGGCACTTTTCCTTTAGGTTCACACTCCAGGATTCTGCTGAGGACAGGGGAATGGCCAGAACTTTGAAACCGTATGAGATCTGACTCAATCCACAGCTACCACCGACACGTACATCCCCCAAAAGCATGCAGTCACCAGGAATCAGTTAAGGGCCTTTTACTCACAAGTTCCCCAGGACAGCTGCCACTTTCCAGCTTCCTCCGGGCATGGTCCAGTGAGGGAGACAATCCTTCTCCAGACCAGATCCATTGTGGTGAAGTTCTACAGCCAGGTTCTCAAGGGGTTCATCCGGGCCCTCAGCCCTGACAGCGCTGAGGCCTCAAGAACAGCTACACAGTCCATGGCTGTCTCAGGGCAGCCCCTGAGGCTTTGGAACCCTCCTGGGGAGAAGGAATAATCTCTCCAGAGCTTCAGACTATTTAGCACCTCCCTGGCCATCAGCTGGTCAGTGGTATCCCAGTGATAGACGGGAGCATGATCAATATTCAGACTAGTTATTTGAATCTCCCTCTCTAAATTCTGGAAGCGTCTCCCAGAATCGGGGAGAAGCAATCAAACTCCAAGCCTGTGAAACCCTGAACAGGCCAAAACAAACAATCACCGCTCATTGGCTACAGAAGGAGCCAAAAACAAAATTTGCCCAGCATCCTGTGCTAGGAGGTTGCTACATTTTATAAAAGTAAGGAGATAGAAAGGGTCTTTTTTTGTGTTTTTATAGTATAAAATTTGTGTTTTTATAGTATAAAATAAAGAAATCCAGTGGTTATTAAATACCACCAAAAGAAAGCTCTATCTGTTTCAAAATCATGATATAAAATTAATTTGGGTACAATGATAATATATATTATATTATATTATATTAAATTATATTATATTATATTATATTATATTATATTATATTATATTATATTATATTATATTATATTATATATTTAGATCTAAAAAGTCCTTTCACTAAAAACCGTGGAATATTTTGTTCTAATCAGATTTCTGTCATACTGTTTAGCATCTGTTTGGTAACATCCAAACAGCTGGAGAAAGATGAAGACATTTGTTGCCGGTAAATATTAAGTATTGTCATGTAAACTGAGTGTGTCCTACTAGAACAAAACTTTGTGATCATTACAGAAGTTCAAGTCATCACCGCACGATTGTAAACACTGACACGTATTCTAAAATATACACTCAAAATTGTCTTTATTGACCTATTCACCGGGACAATAAACACGATTTCCTGCTCCGGCGGTATTTCAGCACTTATGAGGTCATTTCTGCTTTGTCCTGCACTCACTCGGGTTCCTGGCTGCCTTGTTTAGAATCAGAATTAACACGACTAACCACACAGACCGCGGAGAGCCATAGAGATATCCCAGGACTGCGTGTGCGGAAGCTAAGCCCAAGCTGATTTATGAAGCTAAGAGCTCAGTGATATATTTAACATTCGCTAGACTCTGGTTCCTGCGGTTTACTCTTTGAATGGACAAGTAGCTCCCAATGCCATGATGTAAGAGTAAAAAGAGATTATTTAGTCTGAGAAACCCAAATACATTTGGCTAACGGAAGCAAATTTTCATGGTCAAATATGACACATTTATTAGTATAGATTGTCCATAATTTCACAATATATTACCGTTCTTGTCATGATAAAAAGAAGCAACAATTTACTAAATATCCTGTTATCATTTGAACGTGAGTGTTTGTCACACGGACGTAAACTAAACCTGTACTTTACCCATTTTTGGGCAAAACAACAAATTCTCTTTGGAGAAGGAAGAGGCCAAAAGTTTGTGAACTCCCCTAAACATGATTGAGTTCAAGTGTGAAGGGCATGACTAATGCTACAGTGTACAAAGACTTTATAGACAATTGTGCACTTCCAACCTTGTTCCAACAATTAGGGAAAGGCCCTTGTCTGCTCCAACATGACTGTGCTCCTGTGTACAAAGCCAGCTCAAGAAAGACATGGTTTGACTAACTTGATGTGGAGGACCTTGCACAGAGCCCTGACCTCAACCCCACTAACCATCTTTGGAATAAATTATAATGGCACTTACGAGCCTGGTCTTCTCGTCCAACATTAGTACCGGAACCTCATAAGTGTTATTTTGGTAGAATAGGTAAAAACTCCAACAGACACACTCCAAAATCTAGTGAAAAGCCTTCCTAAAAGAGTAGAGGAACCTACTGTATAGCTGCAAAGGTGGTGGTGGGGGTCACCATGTTAATGACCACGGTTTGTTACAGGGGGAGAGCAGCAAATTCCACACTTCTTCTTGGTGATCCCTGGAGAAGATCAAGTACAGTGTTTTAGCCTAGTGGGAGTCTGTGCCTACTGTTAGTGACCCAGAAGTTCCTCTCCATTTTTTTTGACACTAGGATCACTCTAAGCTCCCTGTCTCTATGACCAGCAGCCAAGCAATTCAGTAGCAGAAGCATGGCCGTTATGGCTAGATTGGCAAATAAGAGTGTTAGACAACAGTAAAGACCATCCACAACTGCAAAAAAAGTTTGGGTAGACCACTTTTAGGTGCTCACCACAACCCCCCCCCCAATCATCTGGGATGAAATTGGCTTTCCTAAGGTGGCCGTAAAATATGGGCAGGCAAGTCTGAACCTGAACGACTACATGAGGAAGTTTACTTCTACCTACACTCTGATAAGCAGGGTGGATTTGATTTAAATCAACTCGATTTAAGTCATCATTTTTAAATAGCAACTGTCATCTCTGACCCGCTGTTGACTCACCGACAGTCCCATTCACTTTAATGGGACGGCTGGTGATGCGACAGTGACTCAACAAAGTGAGTGGCGTGGTGGCAGCAGGTGAGTGGATGCCGCTAACAGGCGTTGCCATGATGGATCTGAAATGACAGGTGCTCTTTAAATGTAAGGACTTATTTTTGCTGGTAGCTAGAATCTTTAACCACTTACAGACCGGAAGATTTGGCTGCTCAATGACCAGGCCATTTTTTGCGATACGGTGCTGCGTCGCTTTAACCACTTGCCGGCCGGCTCCTGTACATATACGTCGGCACTTTAAAGATGGACATCTCGGTAATGGCAGCAGCTGCTGCCATAACCGAGATATCCACCTTTTTAGTGAGCTGTCCTGTTAACGATAATGGTGGTCTCTGCGGCGGATTCGCCGCGAGATCACTGTTATGGGCGGTGGGAGAGAGCCCCTCCTTCCCCCCGCTCTCCAGTGCCCTCCGCCGCTTACCGGAGCCATCTGCAGCGGTGAAAGCGATCGGGACCTGTCCCTGGCTGGGTATGGAGATGAGTGAGGGGAAGATGGCCAAAACGTCACTTCTGCCCATACGTCTTAAAGGCACATTTTTTTTTGTTGTCATTTTTTCAAGTGACAAATTTTTTTAAATCTTTTTCTTTTATTGCATTTAAGTCCAAATATGAGATCTGAGGACTTTTTGACCCCAGATCTCATATTTAAGAGGACCTGTCATGCTTTTTTCTATTACAAGGGATGTTTACATTCCTTGTAATAGGAATGAAAGTGACCCAATTTTTTTTTTCTTTAACAGTGTAAAAATAAATAAACTCAAGTAAAATTAATAGGAAAAAAATTTTTTTTTAAAGAGCCCCGTCTCGACGAGCTCGCGCACAGAAGCGAACACATACGTGAGTAGCGCCCGTATACGAAAACGGTGGTCAAACCACACATGTGAGGTATCGCCGCGATTGTTAGAGCGAGAGCAAAAATTATAGCCCTAGACCTCCTCTGTAACTCAAAACATGCAACCTGTAGAATTTTTTAAACGTCGCCTATGGAGATTTTTAAGGGTAAAAGTTTGACGCCATTCCACGAGCGGGCGCAATTTTAAAGCGGACATGTTGGGTATCAATTTACACGGCGTAACATTATCTTTCACAATATAAAAAAAATTGGGCTAAATTTACTGTTGTCTTATTTTTTTATTCAAAAAAGTGAATTTTTTCCAAAAAAAGTGCGCTTGTAAGACCGCTGCGCAAATACGGTGTGACAAAAAGTATTGCAATGACGGCCATTTTATTCTCTAGGGTGTTAAAAAAAAAAAAACTTATGTTTGGGGGGTTCTAAGTAATTTTCTAGCAAAAACTTGTTTTTAACTTGTCAACAGAGAGTCTGAAAAGAGGCCCGAACTTTAATCGTGCGATGTTGTACCCAAACAAATTTGACATCTTTTTTTCCCACAAATAGAGCTTTCTTTTGGTGGTATTTGATCACCTCTGCGTTTTTTATTTTTTGCGCTATAAACATAAAGAGATCGACAATTTTGGAAAAAAAACAACAATATTTTTAACTTTTTGCTATAATAAATATCCCCAAAAATGTTTTTAAAAAAACAAATTTCTTCCTCAGTTTAGGCCAATATATATTCTTCTACAAATTTTTGGTAAAAAAAAAAATCGCAATAAGCATATATTGATTGGTTTGCACAAAAGTTATAGCATCTACAAACTATGGGAAAGATTTATAGCATTTTTATGGCGTTTTTATTATTATTGTTTTTTTTTTTTACTAGTAATGACGGTGATCTGCGATTTTTAGTGGTACTGCGACATTGCGGCGGACAGATCGGACACTTTTGACACATTTTTGAGACCATTGACATTTGTACAGCAATCAGCGCTATAAAAATGCACTGATTACTGTGTAAATGTCACTGGTAGGGAAGGGGTTAACACTAGGGGACGATCAAGGGGTTAAGTGTGTGTTCTAATTGTATGGGGATAGGACTGACTGGGAGAGGAGACATATTGTTGTTCCTACTTAGTAGGAACAAACGATATGTCTCTTCTCTCCTGACAGAACAGGGATTTCTGTGTTTACACACACAAATCCCTGTTCCTGCTCTCATGCTCATTATTGCGTGTGGCTGGAGGCGATCGCAACCGCAGGTCACGCGCATCTGGTTCCCCGCCGTGCAGCCTGCTATCGCTCCTTGAAGGTACAGACGTACCCATACGGCGATTCGTGGGAACAAACCACTATGCTGCCATATATTGGCGTGAGCTGGTCGGCAAGTGTTTAATATTTGCAAACAAAATGAAGGTTTCCTATTTAGAATAATAAGCTGTCAGGTTCGAAAAACAGCGATATCAGAACCGATTAGTTGGAGAACTACTCAAATTCTTTTATTTAATTAAAACGATAACATTGCCAGTGCATGTTATCTCAGCTTGCAGAGATTGTATTTATTGAATGAGTTTACCAAAAATTTAAATATTGCCTCATGCTACATAACTAAGCTCCATTTCATGCTGAATAAACGAAATTATCAATGTATCTTAAATAGAAAACTATATTTAGATTTTTACTCCAAAAGTATTTTACTAAAACAAATGTAATAAAAATAAAAAAAAATCTAATTTAAATAAAAAAAATCAGATTTAAATAAAAAAAAAAAATCAGATTTAAATAAAAAAAAAATCTGATTTAAATTAAAAAAAAAAAAATCGGATTTTCTTTTTTTTTTTAAATCATTGATCTTTATCCACCCTGTTCATAAGTAAGGTGAATATTAAAGCGGTGTTCCGTTTTTTTTTATTAAAGTCAGCAGCTACAAACACTTTAGCTGCTGACTTTTAATAAGGACACTTACCTGTCCAGGGAGCCCGCGTTGTCAACACCGGCACCCCCCCCCCCAGGACGATCCGTCCAACGGATTGGGTGCAGGCACCACCATTCCAACTAAGGGAAACCCGCAGTGGAGCCTTGCGGCTTCACTGCCGGTTTCCGACTGCGCATGCGCAAGTCGCACAGAGCTTTGTGAATGGTCAGCTTGTCTTCTGGGACACACACAGGTCCCAGAAGACAACGGGGGGGGGGGGGGGGGCACTGAAGAGGACGTGACATCCTGGGCCGCGGCCCGGCTGGTTCGACCAGTGCACAATGATATACGTCGGCACAATGGCATGGCTGCGCAAATGGGCATACAGGTACGTCCCCTTTAAGACGCGGCATTGTGGGCGTGCACGTGCGCAGTGTACTCCATGATCATGCCCGTGGGTCCCGTGGACTCGATGTCCGCCGTTGTTCTGTGACCGTGGCACAGAGAGGCAGAACGGGGAGATGCCTATGTAGACAAGGCATTTCCCTGTTCTGCCTAGTGACATGACAGGGATCACCGCTTCCTGCCATCAGGAGCAGTGATCGATGTCATGTCAGGGGTAGCCCCCCCCCCCCCCACAGTTAGAATCACTCCCTAGGACACACTTAACCCCTTGATCTCTCCCTAGTGTTTAACCCCTTCCCTACCAGTGTCATTTACACAGTATTAAATGCATTTTTATAGCACTGATCGCTGTATACGCCAATGGTCCCAAAATAGTGTCAAAAGTGTCCGATGTGTCCGCCATAATGTCGCAGTCATGATAAAATTCACAGATCGGCACCATTACTAATAAAAAGAAAAAAATAATAAAAATGCCATAAAACTATCCCCGATTTTGTAGACGCTATAACTTTTGCGCAAACCAATCAAAATACGCTTATTGCGTTTTTTTGTTTTTTTTTACAAAAAATATGTAGAAGAATACATATCGGCCTAAACTGCAAAAGACATTTTTAAAAAAATATATATATTTTTTGGGGGATATTTATTATAGCTAAAAGTAAAAAATACAGCTTTTTTTTTTCAAAAATCTCGCTCTTTTGTTTGTTTATAGCGCCGAAAATAAAAACCGCAGAGGTGATCAAATACCACCAAAAAAAAAGCTCTATTTGTGGGGAAAAAAGGACGTCCATTTCGTTTGGGTGAAACGTCGCACGACCGCGCAATTAAAGCGGCGCAGTGCCGTATCGCAAAAAGTGCTCTGGTCAGGAAGGGGGTAAAATCTTCCGGGGGGGCTGAAGTGGCTAAAGAAGAAAAAAAAAAGTTTGCAATATCCAAAAAAACGAGGGGTGGAGAGGTGGACTTTCGTTTAAGACCACCTCTCAAAAGTGGGTGGAACTCGGCTTTAACCAGCATAAGATTCTTCAAACCTTCCAGTCGATATTCTAGTGGTTGGTACTCGTGTGCGGCGGTCACTTTAGGCCTAACTCTATCCAGTTCTTATTAAGAACACATAGATAGGCAAAGCTCTTGTTGTGTCCATAAAAAGTTAAACTGTTGCTCCGCAGCTTATTGACATCAGGCAGCCATTTGTCCTTGTGTAAGGAGGGTAATTTTAATTGGGACATAAATTGTTGGATTTCACAACATGTCTTGTTACGCAACTTTCTGTTTTATCATTCTCTATTTAACTGAAGATCAAGTTTACCTCCACATGTGTGCTCACCGTGTGTCAATCTGTTTTATTTTATGTGTATGATAGGCACAGTCACATCCAGGGGTTTTTTGTGAATTTTCCACAAGCCTGAACCCATATAAAGCATCATCTCAAACAGAAGACTGTGATGAGGTCAATCTCCATCCCCAATCAATCTGTTATAGATGTTTAAATGATAGATCAAAGGAAATCTGCCATTTGCCCATGTAAGGGAAAACCTATAGGGATGAGTAAAATACCGAGTTTTCATTTCCCGAAAACTTCTGTTAAACCTGAAGATTTTCGTGAAATGTAACCATTTTGACAAAATACATTGGAGCTAATATGGAAGGTGGAAATAAAAAGGTTTCTGGTGGTTTTTAATGGACTTTAAAGCGGGGTTCCACCCAAATTTTGAACAATATCTGTATGTATTCTCTTCCTTGCCTAGATGCTGACATGCCGTTTAAAAAAATTTAAATCGCCGTAATTACCTTTTATTTTTCTATTCTTCTTTGCACTTCCTGGTTCTCCTCCCGTGGGAGTAGGCGTGTTTCTAGCCTCTCCCAGACTCCTGGGAGCTAGTCTCAGGCTTCCCAGGATGCCACTGAGCATGTGCGGGAACGAGCAGTGAATGCTGGGAGCACAGCATTCACCACATCCAGGAAATAAATGCTTGTGGGCTTCAAATGCCCACAATGAAGATGGAAACCGCCTGCAGTGAATAAAATAAGTTATTCTTTCCGACGAAATCTGACACAGGCGGACATATTACACACAATATGTGAGTATGTAATGCTGAGAAGAAAAGTTTGTGAATGAACTAAAAAAAAAAAAACCGATAGTAAGGTGGACCCCCGCTTTAAATGGCTCCTTGTAAAATAGCACCTTTATGCCCCGTACACACGGTCGGACTTTGTTCGGACATTCCGACAACAAAATCCTAGGATTTTTTCCGACGGATGTTGGCTCAAACTTGTCTTGCATACACACGGTCACACAAAGTTGTCGGAAAAATCCGATCGTTCTGAACGCGGTGGCGTAAAACACGTACGTCGGGACTATAAACGGGGCAGTAGCCAATAGCTTTCATCTCCTTATTTATTCTGAGCATGCGTGGCACTTTGTCCGTCGGATTTGTGTACACACGATCGGAAATTCCGACAACGGATTTTGTTGTTGGAAAATTTTATAGCCTGCTCTCAAACTTTGTGTGTCGGAAAATCCGATGGAAAATGTGTGTTGGAGCCCACACACGGTCGGAATTTCCGACAACAAGGTCCTATCACACATTTTCCGGCGGAAAATCCGACCGTGTGTACGGGGCATTAGACTGTCCTGGACCTGTCACATGTGCCTCTCTTTGGCCTACTTATTTAACTTTTTTTGCACAAGTTAAAAAAAATGGCAAAGAAAAAAAGTTAAAACTATTTAAGAATCATATACAACAAAAGAGTAAAACAATATACAAAGGACATTAAATGAAAAAAATGAACCACTTCAATACCGGGCACTTTCACCCCCTTCCTGCCCAGGCCAATTTTCAGCTTTTAGCGCTGTCACACTTTTTAATATGACAATTGCACGGTCATGCAACACTGTATCCAATTACAATTTTCTATAATTTTTTGAGACAGATAGAGCTTTACTTTAGTGGTATTTAATCTCCACTGGGTTTTTTATTTTTTGCTAAACAAACGAAAAAAGTGACCACAAATTTTGAAAAAAATAAACTTTTTCTTTGTTTCTGTTGTACAATTTTGAAAATAAATAACTTTTCTTATTCACTGATGTGCGCTGATGAGGCTGCACTGATGAGCACTGATAAAGCAGCATTGATAGGCACTTATAGGCAGCACTGACAGGCACTGATATGCTGCACTGATGGACACTGATATACTGCACTGATGAGGCTGCACTGATGAGGCTGCACTGATGGGTTCTGATGAGGCTGCACTGATGAGGCTGCACTTATGGGCACTGCTGAGGTGGCACTGATGGGCACTGATGAGGCGGCACTGATGGGCACTGATAAGCTCCACTGATGGGCACTGATGAGGCTGCACTAATAAGGAGGCACTGATGGGTACTGACATGCACTGATAGGCGGCACTGATACGTCAATATGCTGCACTGGTGGACACTGATATGCTGCACTGGTGGACACTGATATGCTGCACTGGTGGACACTGATATGCTGCACTGGTGGACACTGATATGCTGCACTGGTGGACACTGATATGCTGCACTGATGGACACTGATGGGGCTGCACTGATTATCAGGGCACTTGTGTTCAATGTCTTATGCTTTTCGGCATCAAAGGTCCGACGGTCTTTCCGACGGACTTTCAACGGACTTTTGACGGACTTCTGACGGACTTTCGAACGAACGGCCTTGCCTACACACGATCACACCAAAGTCCGACGGATTCGTACGTGATGATGTACTACCGGACTAAAATAAGGAAGTTGATAGCCAGTAGCCAATAGCTGCCCTAGCGTCGGTTTTCGTCTGTCGGACTAGCATACAGACGAGTGGATTTTTCGACTGGACTCGAGTCCGTCGGAAAGATTTGAAACATGTTTCAAATCTAAAGTTCGCCTGATTTTCGATCGAAAAAGTCCGCTGCAGGTCCGATGAAGTCCACACACGGTCAGATTGTCCGACGGATTCGTCCCGTCGGACCAGTTCGGTCGAAAAGTCCACCCGTGTGTACAGGGCATTACAGTTCAGTTTCTTTCTAAATCAGCCACAGCCTAAGAAGACCAGCCTGCTCCTGCCAGCAGCTGCAGAGTGGGACCCTCACTGTCTGTGGGGCAGCAAGACTTCATATCACCTTCGGGCATTGGTCATCGAAAAGTCTGCCATTGGGCTCACGCGAGAGTGATTTTAATGTGTAAATCCACAGCCAGTTAATGAAATATAGCAAACAAAAATTGGCATTCAGTTGACTCCAAACACACTGACGTGCTAAGTTGTTACAAAATAAGGTCCCCCTAGTTAATTCGCAAGTCAGTCTAGTATTACTCCAAGTATATAGAGTACGGCTGACATGTGTGAATGATGATTGGCTAGGGAAGGTTCATCTCACCCCTCACGCCACTATCTCCATCCTGGCAATTGCCAGCCTCGAAAGGAATAACACACCATTAACTTGCAGCTAAGTTCAGATATCAATATCCATGGGTGAAATGCTTAAACTCATCATGCATGGATTGGAGTAGCAAGGAGTTAGATAAAGATCAGAGGCTGCCCGGAGGCTTTCACCACTCGGGCATCTCCTCTGTCTTTTCCTCCATTTGCATGTAAGTAAGGTGTGGATACGGTGAGCCGCGATGGCTGTTCCGATAGGTGAGGCTCCAGTCTGGCTGTTCGCCTCGTGGTGCACGCCGTGCTATATTGTGCTTTATCGATACTTTCATTGTGTAGTCCAAAAAGTCTATAGATACCGCAGGTCCAGCATCGCGGGATTGATGAACCACATGGGGAGATGCAAGGCCCTGTTCTGTTGCATGTGTAAGACAACGTTGTCATCTTTGTTTTTAATTGTTGGTGCTTGGATGTATCGGCCATTTGGCCTAGTAAGTTTTGTTAATTGGTCAACTTTTTCGAGAAAGTATTTTTTCTAGAAAATAATTACCGTGGCTGAGTTAGACCTAAAGCCCTACAACTAGCAAAGCTCAGTTGGAGAGTTCTAGCTCTGAGTCAACAGGGAGCATGGTGGAGTTCTTCAGAGAGATCATTGCTTCCCCACAGAGAGTAAAGGCCCAGCTCTGCAACATGCATGCCGATGAGAGGCTTTTCTACTCAGGCTGTGGCTGATTTTTAAAGAAAACTAATTTTTAGGGCTAGTTTGCACTAGTCTTAGCCCTCTGAAAAATGATTTAGTTTGACAGGTAATAAGGAGGCACTATGTTTCCTCCTCACCACCTGTTTTAACCCCCACAAACCCGCACAACTGTGCTGCAATTGCATGCATTGCATATGGTTACAGTGCAGGCCATTTCTGGTGAATGGGTCATGTTTGGGTGTGTCAGGAGGGATAATTCTTGCTGTAGCCTAAAATCAAAGCATAAATGCGGAAACATGTATACACCTTGAGGAATCATAGGAGGATCTTCCCAAGCTGATAATATTATTTATTACAGTCTTTTTTATAAAGCCCTTGCTTGTTTACACCGCAGTCCCCAAATCCAGTGTGCAGTTCCACATGCATTTGCAATGTACGTTTGAGCATTCCCTTGTTTTTCACCTTGTTGCACCTGCTGAGCTGAGCCGTTCCAGGAAAGACCTTTGGTCACCTTAAGAGAGGGTCCAATTTTACCAATATTTCCATGGAGATACCAGGCTTATCTAATTGTTGATTGCGGTGAGTGCATCACCAAAGGGGTGTTCACATGGTGCATCGGTGAGGGTATTCAGGAAAGGAACGTTTGTTTAAACCCCGTACACTGATTTAAGGACTTTTGCATGGACTTTGATGTTGCTCACTTTGTGTGTGTGATGTTTATAGCGCACTGAATGCTATCGTATTGCACTGAATATTTTAGGATATTCTGCTAGCGCTGTTAATGCTGCGATTTTTTTATCTATGCATATTTTCTTTTTTTGTTTCATAAAGTTTTTATTGATTGAACAAATAAATGTAATACAACATTGTCATATAAATGAAGTATAGCAAAGTCACATAGTCATCTGAGTAACATTTGGGTTAAAGTGGATTACACAATCAATAGTAATATCAAGATGATTTGGACAGTATTAATAACTATATTTAAAGCATATACATATTACATATTTAAACTTAGTTGCTTAATGAGTATTAAGGTGAATTAACTCATTATATGAGTATGGAGAGGTATGGAAAGGCAATAGAAAAATAATAATAAATAAAAAAAAAAAAAAAAAGGGGGGGGGGGAAGGGGTGAATAAAGACTATTTATTTATTATAGTAGTCTAGTACTCTCTTTGGTTTTTCTGTGTATGTCTTGTTTTGGTGAAGGAATCTTTTTATTCATTAATTAATAATGGCTTTGTAAGACTGAGAATTTTTGAATTCAATCCAGTTGTACCATATTGATGTAAATTTAGAAATCTTCTCCTGGGAAATACTTATAAGTTCTTCTATCTTTTCGATATTGTTTATTCTCCGGAACCATTCTTTTTTCGATGGAATAGAGTTTGAGCGCCAGTGGCAAGGGATACAGTGTCTTGCTACATTTATCATGAACATGGGTAAAGATTTTAAATATTGTTTTTTGGGGATTGAATTGTAGTGAAGGAGGTATTGTGCTGGATTAAAACTTATGTTCTCTGAAGTGAGTGAGGTAATGGTTTCATGAACCATTTTCCAAAAGTTTTGTAATAGAGGGCATGACCACCAGATATGGAGCATAGAGCCTTCTTCTTGTTTGCATCTCCAGCATCTGTCCGAAATGCTTGGAGAAATTTTGTGTAGTAGGGTGGGGGTTCTGTACCACCTGGTAATTATTTTGAAGCCACACTCCTGGGTGGCTACATTAAGAGATCCTTTATGAGCATGCATGTATATTGTTTCCCAATCCTCTTCTGAAAGAGATAAATCAAGCACTTGTTCCCATGCTTGGCACGACGCACTGGAGAACTCAGTTTTGTCCCCAAAAAGTGAATTGTAGAGAGTAGATATAATGTGTCTTTGTGGGGTTTTTCTTGTGCATAGTTCCTCTAGCTTCGTGAGTTGTCTAGTCCATGATTGGGCTGTCTCATTTCTGGTCAAAAAATGTCTGATTTGCAAATAGTTCCACTGTGAAATTTGGTTAGGGTTGTTGTTTTTGTTTATTTCTTCTCTAGATAGGAGTCTCTTATTTTGAAAAAAGTCACTGACTAGAATTTCTTTATGCGGCCATGAATTTGCAAGGAAATTTTGTTCTAGCCCCGGAAGGAAGTCTGGGTTATTTCTAAGCGGTGTGAGGGGGCTAAGCCAAGGAGAGGAGTTTAATCTTTTAAAGGTGTTTCGAAAGGTTTCTAATGTGGGGCCTATTAGGGGGTGAGTTTTGATATCTTTTGAGTGATTTTTTGGATGAATCCATGGAAGAGATTTAAGCTGTTGGGAGAATTGTTTTTGTTCTAAAGATACCCAGTCTTTCACTGTGTTATGGATGTTCCAATCTACTATTCGAGCTAAGAGGGCAGCCTGGTGATATTTTTTTAGGTCAGGTAATGCAATTCCCCCTTTATTTTTGGGTAGATTTAATCTAGTGAATTTGATTCTGGGAGACTTGCCTTTCCATATGAAGGTAGAACAGGCTTTGCGAAAGGATTCAAAGAATGTCGTTGGTAGTCTAATGGGAATTGTTTGCATCACGTATAGGAATCGGGGCAGAATTGTCATTTTTATTAGGGAAGCACGTCCAAACCACGATACGTTTAGTGAGTTCCATCTTTTTAAATCATCATGCGTTTCTTTTAGGATAGGGGTGAAATTAAGTTTAAAGAGATTATTTAGATTTGTAGGAATTTCGCTTATTTTCTAATGTGTACACCTCCACTATGCAGCTTAAGGGGGAGTGGTTGGAAGAGGGGTAAAACATGCCATTAAGCTTCAAAACTGCAAGTGTAAACATAGCCTTATGCCGTGTACACACGGCCGGACTTTTCGACCAAACTTGTTTGACGGAACATATCCGTCGAACAATTCGACCGTGTGTGAGCTTCATCGGACCTACAGCGGACCTTTTCTGTCAAAAATGTGACGGACTTTAGATTTAGAACATGTTTCAAATCCTTCCGATGGACTCGAGTCTGGTTGAAAAATCCGTTCGTCTGTTCCTTCGTCTGTATGCTAGTCCGACGGACGAAAACCGATGCTAGGGCAGCTATTGGCTACTGGCTATGAACTTCCTTATTCTAGTCGGTCGTACGTCATCACGGTTGAATCCGTCGAACGGAAGTCCGTCGAAAAGTCCGACGTGGTTCAGTTCGTCAAAAGTCTGGTCGTGTGCACACAGCATAAGACTTTGCATACCTTTTTTCTTTTTGATACACATGAAGTGTTTTTATCAAATTTAAACTGAAAGACCAACAAGGCCAACTGGGTCTTAAATATTTACCTGACTTTATTACCAGAGACTCAACTTCCCTAACTTTTGGGTTTAGCTCTGCCAATGGGCAATGCTGTCCAGTAGGAGCCATTATGGCAGACAGGCTGGAGGTAGGTGAATTGGGCTTAGTTTAGAAATCAGGATAGTCAAGATCCCAGTGTAGCACCCTCCTCTGGTTAGGCTGCTGGGCTAAATGTAATTTTTGGCCTCACTGTAATCAGTGGAGTAGTGGTATGTTTTTGTCTGGTCAGGGTTTCCTAGCTGAGTGTTTAATTTGTCCCACCTGCTTCTGTAAAAAGTTTCCAGAATACAGAGCAGGAATAGTTAAAATGACCAGTATGAATATATATATATATAATATCATGCCCAAGACAATCCCTGGAAGGGGGCATCCAGAAGGTGGCTGGGGAGATGATAAATGTTTGGGAGGCCTTGCCAGAGTGTTCCCTTTCTCCTAGGAGAGATCCATCTCTCTTGGGGCAGCTGGCCCTGGGGGTAGCACTCCTGAGTCGAAGACTACAGTCTGGGCCTCAACAGGAGTTGGGCTGAGGGGCCTTGAGAAGATTGCAAAAGAGGATTTTGGCTACAACCTAGGCCACAGCAGGAGTTGAGCTGAGGGCTTGGGGAAGAGTGTTAATGCATTTTTGTGTGGAAAGGTACCAGTTGAAATTCTGGTCTGGAGAAGAATATTTTACCTTCTTCCCTGAAGACCTTCCACTCCCAAGCTATGTGATGGCAGTTATGAGGATTTAGCATGAAGATTGCCTTCCTGTTAATTGCTAAAAGCTTTTGGTGTAAAAGTTGTGACCCTAAACCCCTCTCCTGTTAAAGTTCCTGAGCAATAAATAGTAAAAAGACACCCCCTATACTGAGCCTGTATTGTCAGTGTGCATGGAACTGTGCTTGTGACTGTCAGCCTCTATACCAGGGGTCTTCAAACTATGGCCCTCCAGTTGTTCAGGAACTACAATTCCCATCATGCCTAGTCATGTCTGTGAATGTCAGAGTTTTACAATGCCCCATGGGACGTGTAGTTCTGCAACAGCTGGAGAGCTGTAGTTTGAGGATCCCTGCTCTATACTATTGTGGGGTTCCTGGGCCCATTCTCAGAGGCCCATTCCGGGGGGGTGATCACCCCCCACTCCGGGAGTGATTGCTAGACTAGTAACTAAATTAAACAAAACCAAGGCAAAAGTAGCAATCACTTTGTGGCTCCTAAACATAGGCGAGACATTTAATTTTAAAAGTTTAGAATTACTGACAGGTTTACTTTAATTTATGGCTATTCTCTACACTTTTTTCCAGTTCTAGTGCATCCTGTCTGTGATCTAATTCTAATGCCCCGTACACACGGTCGGATTTTCCGATGGAAAATGTCCGATCGGAGCGTGTTGTCGGAAATTCCGACCGTGTGTGGGCTCCATCGGACATTTTCCATCGGATTTTCCGACACACAAAGTTGGAGAGCAGGAGATAACACAAATCCGACGGACAAAGTGCCACGCATGCTCAGAATAAATAAATGAAGAAGAAAGCTATTGGCCACTGCCCCGTTTATAGTCCCGACGTACGTGTTTTACGTCACCGCGTTTAGAACGATCAGATTTTCTGACAACTTTGTGCGACCGTGTGTAGACAAAACAAGTTTGAGCCAACATCCGTTGAAAAAAATCCTAGGATTTTGTTGTCGGAATGTCCGAACAAAGTCCGACCGTGTGTACGCCCTATTACAAATCAATATTCAAGATGTATTTGTACTAATGCATTACAAAGTATTAAAAGTCGGTCCTAGATGTTCACCTCCAATCGTGTCCAACTCAACGGCGTAAACATCTTCTGAACATCAAACAGACCCGTCCGGAAGACATTAAAATTCTTGTATTTTATCACTTTTCTCCCTGATCGTGCAAAATAAGTTCTACCAAAGTTCACAAGGAGTTCATGGAACACGTGCCAGATCATACGTGTTTTTCATCTTCTTCTTCTAACCTGCACCAGAAGATGAGGAGGCAAAAATAGCATAACATTCACATATTGTGTAATCAACACAGCAAGAGGACATTATACTCAGCTGTGAAAGGCTATAAGAACCATCATAAAACCATCCAAAAAGGGTTCAGGTAGAGGCAACTCTGCAGGAAAATAAAGTTAAAGCAGACCCAAAGCAGATGTTGCAGAGTTAAATAGTATGTCTATGAATGGGAGCGATTAAGTTAATATGACACTGCTTGGCTCCCTGGCTGTACTGGGTCCCACAATGGCACTGAAAAGTGTTTTCTACTCATAGAAACAAACCGACCTCCTAATTTTATGTTCCCATACTACACTAGAGACACAAATGGGAGCCCTCTTTTGCCATAGGGAACAAGGTTGGTTCATAGGTTGGACTTGATAGACTTGTGTCTTTTTTCGACCTCACCTACTATGTAACTATGTAAGATACAGGCCCCTTCCTAAACACCTTCCATCTGAAGGTCTATCTATAAGGCAGACCCATATCTCACAAAGAACTCTAATCTTATGCCACGTACACACATACGGACTTTTCGACCGGACTGGTCTGACGGACGCCGACGGACCAAATCCGCCGGACAATCCGATCGTGTGCGGGCTCCACCGGACCTTTAGCGGACTTTTCCAGTCCCAAATCTGACGGGCTTTAGTTTTGGAACATGCTTCAAATCTTTACGTTGTAACTCTGCCGGACCCAGAAATCCGCTCGTCTGTACGCTAGTCCGACGGACAAAAACCGACGCTAGGGCAGCAATTGGCTACTGGCTATCAACTTCCTTATTTTAATCTGGTGTACGTCATCATGTACGAATCCGTCGGACTTTGGTGTGATCGTGTGTAGGCAAGTCCGGTCGTTAGAAAGTCAGTCGAAAGTCCGTCACAAGTCTGTCGAAAGTCTGTCGGACAGGCTGTCGGACTTTTGTAGCCGAAAAGTCCGACCGTGTGTACGTGGCATAACCCTTACCTACAGGGCCGGACTGGCTTGCCGGGATACCGGGAGATTTCCCGGTAGGCCGCCTGAGTTGCTGCGGCTGCAGTGCTCCCCTCCTGCTCCTGTGTGTCACGGAGCTGGCTGTGTCTGTGTTCGGCGGCCGCGCTGTAACATGGTCCCGCCCCCCTAGACCGGCTTGTGTGATAGTGGATAGAATCAGTGTTCCGCCTATCACACGAGCCGGTCTAGGGGGGCGGGACCATGTTACAGCGCGGCCGCCGAACACAGACACAGCCACCTCCGTGACACACAGGAGCAGGAGAGAGGGATACTGTAGATGCCCGCCCATACAGTCCGCCCTGTTTGCCTCAGCCTGTATAGGAGGATCGGCGGGGGGAGAGGAGGGGGGCCGCATATAGAGGAAATTAGCTTTCTATATTCCTCCATGCAGCCGCTGAATACTTGCAGGAGGGAGAGGAGGAGAATCAAGTATTCAGCGGCTGCATGGAGGAATATAGAAAGCTCATTTCCTCTATATGCGCCCCCCAGCCGATCCTCCTATCCAACTTCTTTTACTGCCCCCCCCAGTTCCTCTTGTGCTCCCCCCCATGCTCTCCTCCCCTCACCACACTCTCCAGCCCCCCCCCCCACAGTTCTCTCCACCCCTGTTTTTTCTGCCCCCCCCTGCTCTCCAGCTCTCCCCATCCTACTCTAGCCACCATCCCAGTGCTCTTCACTCCCCCAGTGCTCTCCACCCATGTTCTTTCTCCCCCCCCCAGTGCTCTCCAGCTCTGCCCATCACTCTCCAGCCCCCACCCCAGTGCTCTCCACCCCCCACAGTGCTCTCCAGCCCCCCATTCTCCGCACCCCTGTTTTCGGTCCCCCCGGTGCTCTCAAGCTCCACCCATCACTCTCCAGCCCCCACCCCAGTGCTCTCCGCCCCCCACAGTGCTCTCCAGCCCCCCATTCTCCGCACCCCTGTTTTCGGTCCCCCCGGTGCCCTCAAGCTCCACCCATCGCTCTCCAGCCCCCCCGTGCTCTTTGCCCCCCGTGCTCTCCACCCCTGTTTTTTTTTGGCTCCCCCTCCAGTGCTCTCAAGCTTCCCCCCCAGCACTCTACGCTCCCCACCCCTGTACTCTCCACTCCCCCGCCAGTGCTCTCCAGTCCCCCATGCTTTCCACCCCTGTTCTTTCTGGCCCCCACTGGTGCTTTCAAGCTCCCCCCATTGCTCTCCACTCCCCCCTGCTCTTTGTACCCCCCAGTGCTCTCCACCCCTGTTTTTCTGCCCCTCCCCCAGTACTCTTCGCCACCCCACACTCTTAGCCCCCACAGTGCTCTCCACCTCTGTTCTTTTTGGACCTCCAGTGCTCTCAAGTCCCCCCCCCCAGCGCTCTCCGCTCCCCATCCCTGTGATTTCCACTCCCCCCTGCTCTTTGCCCCCACCCATGTGCTCTCCAACTCCGCCAGTACTCTCTGCTCCCCCTTCTTTCCAGCTCCCACCCAGTGCTCTCCACTTCCCCAGGACCAGAGGACAGGCTGACTGGGGCTGGAAAATGAGGATGGCTGAAGGTGCAGGTGGCCAGGGACCACTCCATCTCACAGCAAACAGATCCTCTGGAAGGAGCACTGTCCCCATCCAAAACGAGAACAGACCCTGCCTGCTGTTGGCCATCATGGATATCCTGCTGGCATGCAAGGTACCGTACCGAGCATCAACAACACACCTTCCCACAGACAGGGACTGCTGACTGGGCCATGGGGCACAGGAGGGGCTGCAATGATGGGCACAGTGAAGCTGCATTCCTGGGCACAGTGAGACTGCATTCACGGGCACAGTGAGACTGCATTCACTGGCACAGTGAGACTGCATTTGATGGGCACAGTGAGGCTGCATTGATGGGCACAATGAGGCTGCATTGATGGGCACAGTGAGGCTGCATTGATGGGCACAGTGAGGCTGCATTGATGGGCACAGTGAGACTGCAATGGTGGGCACAGTGAGACTGCAATGGTGGGCACAGTGAGGCTGCAATGGTGGTCACAGTGAGGCCGCATTCATGGGCACAGTGAGACTGCATTCACGGGCAGAGTAAAGCTGCATTTGATGAGCACAGTGAGGCTGCATTTGATGAGCACAGTGAGGCTGCATTGATGGGCACAGTGAGGCTGCATTGATGGGCACAGTGAGGCTGCATTGATGGGCACAGTGAGGCTGCATTGATGGGCACAGTGAGGCTGCATTGATGGGCACAGTGAGGCTGCATTTGATTGGTACTGATGAGGCTGCATTTGATGGGCTCTGGTGAGGCTGCATTTGATGGGCACTGGTGAGGCTGAATTGAGCTCCTGAATCATGTCTGCAGTCTCTGACCATCTCCTGTATCATGTCTGCAGTCTCTGACCATCTCTTGTATCATGTCTGCAGTCTCTGAGGGAGTCTGCAGAGGAGTCAAGAGTGGGAGCACCGCCGGGATGGGGGTCATGGGAGAAGTCAGACAAGTGTGGACTGTGGAGAGGAGACTATAGGATAAAACCAGAGCCACCGAGCTGGAGCCGACTGACTGAGCCCTACACGGTGCACCTGAGAGGAGGTCAGTGACAGCACCGCTAGGCCAGTCTGAAGGGGGGGGTCACTGATGTAAGGGGGAGTGAATACGATAATGTAAGGGGGCACCGATATAAAGCACAGCCTTATATCAGTAACCCACCCCCCCTTACCTTAGTGTATTCTTTCTGCGGAAGGTGGTTTCCCCCCCCCCCCTCCCACGTTCTGAGTTCCTGGGGTCCCCCTTGATGATTGATCACTTACCACTTTTAACTGGAATTTGCTTATATAAAGCCCTATGTGATTTCATATCTGTCTTATCTATATATAATACACTCTTCAAATGTGCATTTTATGGTTTTCCCTTTCATGAACAAGAAATCAATGACGTTATGCTGTTGCGGTGGTATAATAATGCTGTGGGGCTGGTATGAAATTTTTTCCAGGGCTGGATGTTATTCCCAGTCCGGCCCTGCTTACCTATCTTGCTTGCATTTGCCTATATGTAGTACCTAAAGCTGTGAAATATAAACCTTTCATGATGAAACTGCTTGATGCTCCAGGCAATGTCTTCTGACTCTCTTGAATTTGTGCTAACACTTACTTATATTTTGTTTGATTACAGTTCGTTTAATCAAACATCGAGCAGTACTGTTGAAACCCCAGAAAATCCCATCTAACTTACATTGCCTTGAAAAAGTATTCATACCCCTTGATATTTTCCACATTTTTTCATGTTACAACCAAAAATGGGAAATGTATTTTGCTGGGATTTTATGCGATAGATCAACACAAAGTGGCACATAATTGTGAAGTGGAAGGAAAATGATAAATGGTTTTCAAAATTTCTTACAAATAAATATCTGAAAAGTGTGGTGGGCATTTGTATTCTACCCCCTAACCAAAATCTAGTGGAACCAATTGCCTTCAGAAGTCACCTAATTAATAAATAGAGTCCACCTGTGTGTAATTTAAGCTCAGTATAAATACAGCTGTTCTGTGAAGCTCTCAGCGGTTTGTTAGAGAACCTTAGTGAACAAACCGCATCATGAAGGCCAAGGAACACACCAGACAGGTCACGGATAAAGTTGTGGAGAAGATTAAAGCAGAGGCATCCCCAAAAAGACTTGCAGCTGTAATTGCAGCAAGCATTGGTTCTACAAAGTATTGACTCAGGGGGGCTGAATACAAATGCACGTCACACTTTTCACATATTTATTTGTAAAGAATTTTGAAAAACGTTTATCGTTTTCCTTCCCCTTCACAATTATGTGCCACTTCGTGTTGGTCTATCACATAAAATCCCAATAAAATACATTTATGTTTTTGGTTGTAACATTACAAAATGTGAAAAATTTCAAGAGGTATGAATACTTTTTCAAGGCACTGTATTTACAGCTTTTTTCACTAGATCTAAATAGAAACATATGTTCTTGACAATATGATTTACTAAAGGCAAATAGACTGTTATCCTTTCAAGGAAATGTGTACTTTGCAAGGAAACTTTACCTACACATGCATATAGCATCAAAACGTTTGGATAGTGTATGCGAACGGTCCTGGTTTTATCAATCGATATATATACAGTATTGGAAAACTAGGAGCAACCCCAACTATGCCTACAGAGGGAGGAAGAATTAACTATCTCAGTACCCAATTTTACAAAAGCATGATGAAAATTGAGTTTTATTTATACAAAAATAATTAATATGAACATACAGGGCTTTTTTTCAGCAGGAATGTGGGGGAATGCAGTTCCGGCATCTCCACCAATTATTGTATTTTATGACAAAGGAATGCTGGAGGGTCTATTGATGCTGGCTGCTGGGGATCTAAGGCCGCTGGTGGGGATCTATTTTTGTGTGGGGGTCTTTTGTTGCTGGGTAGGTATATTGTTGCTGGGTAGGTATATTGTTTCTGGTGGGGGGGTCTCTTGTTGCTGGAGGGTCAATTGTTGCTGGGAAGGATCTACTGTTGAGGGAGATGTTAATTGTTGCTGGCTGCTGGAGGGTCTATTGATTCCGGCTTCTGAAAGATCTGTTGTTTCTGCTGGGAGACTATTGTTGCTGGGTTGGTATTTTGTTGCTGGGGTTGGGTCTATTGTTGCTGGTGGGGTCTACTGGTGCTGGGGCAAATTCCATGCAAATTACTTAGTAGCACAAAATGACTCTTTGTATTCTCGAAAAGGGGCGGTACTGGGAGGTGGGTAGGGGGTGGAACCAAGGGATGGTGCTCAGAGGTGAGTAAGGGGCAGAGACAAAGGGTGCGTCAGAGGGGAAGGGGTTTCTGCACCTATTCTTTGAGAAAAAAAGCCCTGGGAACATATATCCCCATACATGAATAAAAGCAACATTTATAGTAACATCTTCAAAGTGTGTGTTGTTCTAAACTGATATTGCTGGTAATGTAATATCCTCAAATAAGACTGAGGACACAAGATGTGGTCAATCCTCGATGTATAGTAGATCCTCTACATGTTTTGCGGCAACAACCGCTTCTTCAGGAGGAATTAAAGTAATGAATGCTTTCTTGACAGCCAATACAGAAAGGTTTCCACTCTCCCGTTGGCAGGGTGTTGAAAGCAAAACCCTGCCAGCAGACCAGAGGTCATTTTCAGAAGGGAGCCCATGCTTGGAGATGGAAGCCCATGCTCACTTTCAGCTGGGAAGGTGGACTGCTGCACACCCTCTATTGAAACCACTTCACCAATACAGGGAGTGAGCCAAAATACAACTCGGTCCTATATCCATGCTGAAACAGCCTGGTCTGACATTTGTTATATGGAATGTCCAAATTTTCCCTTTCGATCCATGATAATTTTAAAATGTGCAAGAATAAAATATAATATTAGAGGTACCATTGTCAAAAGCCCAATGGGCATTTGTTTGTCTAAACAACTTTTTAGGGACACATTTTTGGGAGAGCAGCACAAAAATATTGCTATGCCAATACCTCTCAGCTATAGAAAGCCACTGTGCTCGAGGCTTGTTAGATTAGTAATTTTAAAAAATGAAGCAAAAATGTCTATATTATGGAACCTGATGAATTTGATGTGTTAGATCAGGGGTCTCCAAATTTTTCCAACAAAGGGCCCGTTTTCTGTCCTTCAGACTTTAGGGGGCCAGATTGTGGCCATTGGGAGTAGGAAATGTCTTGGGCCCAGCATCAATGAGGGTAAACATGAGCTGCAGGGTTGGTGGTCAGTAGGAGGAGGAGTAGGAGGAGTCAGTAGAATATCAATATCCATCATTGATATCAGTGGAAGAAGTAGTACCCTATTGTTGGTGTCAGTGGGAGGAATAGTGCCCTATCATTGGTATCAATGAAAGAAATAGTGTCCCATTGTTGGTGTCAGCGGGAGGAATAGTGCCCCATCATTGGTATCAGTGCAGTGGAAGAAATAGTGCCCCATTGTTGATGTCAGTGGGAGGAATAGTGCCTTATATAATTTGGAAAAATAGTGCCCCAAATGCTGGATAAAGGCTATCAAACTGGCTCCTGGAAGCACCCAAGACCTATCATAGACCTGCCCAAGCTGACCGGAGTCAACCTGCCGCATTTAGCTCTCAGGCCACAGTTTGGAGACCCCTGTGTTAGATGATGTGAGTAGCCTTGTCATCACCTCTAGCTCATTTCCATGTTTTAATAAATGTAGGAATCCCTTCTCTATGGGCTACGACATTCATTAGAGAATGTGCTGCCCATCTAATAAACATGTAAGGATACTATTTTTTTCCCCTATCTCTATTTGTTGTTGCTTGTTCTTTATGGGCCACAATAACCCTATGCTCTGTCCTGCCATCACCCCAACAGGGTAAGTGTGAATTAACAAAAGGAGGATATTTGTAGGTCAGTGGAGGAACTGGGGGGAAAGTCTAGAACACCCTTTCTCAACCTTTTTTACCCCAGAGGAAACCTTCAAAAATGTTTCAGGTCTCTGGGAACCCCTGCTAAGATTAGTCAATTGGGGGTAATTGGGAAAATGTCCCTTACATTGGTGGCCAGTTGGAAGAACATCCCTCACAGAGGTGATCAGGATTTGACCTTTACACACAGCTAAAAGGATCATTGGTGTCAATGACACTGGCTCTGCCAAATGATGATGGCCCTTGAGCTATGTAGGCACCATCAGATAGGAGGTGAATTAGCCAAAGCTCAAGGAACCCCTAGAAACCTTTGGAGAAACCTTAGGGTTCCACAAAACCCTGGTTGAGAATGGCTGATCTGGAAAATATTTGTGACTCATGTAAGACATTACACAGTAATTCTTCTAATAGACCCAATGTTTGAATTGGCCTGGAACACCTGCCTTTTTAGCAACTTTATTAACAAAGCCCAGACAAGTCATAGCAAAGGTCATAATGGCTAAAGTTTGGGAACCACCGACTGATAATTTGTTACTCATCTTGGGAGAAGGTCTGTTTTACATATCAGTAACATCTATCATTTCATACTGGAAGAGTGACATGTCCAGTAGTCAAACCACATGTATATGTATTCTTAAATACCTCATCCACACCAGACAGCTTCTCAGATGGGAGCTCACTGATTAGGTGCAGAATCATAACCTTGGCCGGCGGAAGTTTGGAGATCTATTACTTTGTTGCCAACATACTACATAAGTTCACTGAGTATGATGCAAGCTCCCTGATGGTGTCTGTTTATTATTTGTGGAAACATTTGGGAGATTCACTGTAATTGATTCTGAAAAGAGCATTCAGCTGCAATCCAATTCCAGATAATGTCTTTTGAAAAGATTCGTGTTTGCATGTGTCATGATGTATATTACGGTCAACATCTAAACAAACTTCCACATTGAGCAAGCCATGACATTGATGTAATAACTATTTTTAGCCTAGCATCAAATGTGTTAGTGAGTCAAACAGGAGACTAATCAAAGAACGAGTTTCAGACCACAAAGGCAATCTACATTATATTGTCAAAAGTATTGTGACGCCTGCCTTTACACACACACACAATAATTTTATTGGCATCCCAGTCTTAGTATGTAGGGTTCAGTATTGAGTTGGCCCAACCTTTGCAGCTATCACAGCTTCAACTCTTCTGGGAAGGCTGTCCACAAGGTTTAGGAGTGTGTCTATGGCAGTGATGGCGATCCTTGGCACCCCAGATGTTTTGGAACTACATTTCCCATGATGCTCATGCACTCTACAGTGTAGTTGAGCATCATGGGAAATGTAGTTCCAAAACATCTGGAGTGCCAAGGTTCGCCATTACTGGTCTATGGGAATGTTTGACCATTCTTCCAGAAGCAAATTTGTGAGGTCAGGCATTGATGTTGGACGTGAAGGCCTGGCTCGCAGTCTCCACTCTAATTCATCCCAAAGGTGTTCTATCGGGTTGAGGTCAGGACTCTGTGCAGGCCAGTCAAGTTATTCCACCCCAAACTTGCTCATCCATGTCTTTATGGACCTTGCTTTGTGCACTGGTCCAAATCATTTGGTGGAGAGGGGATTATGGTGTGGGGTTGTTTTTCAGGGGTGGGGCTTGGCCCCTTCGTTTCAGTGAAGGGAACTCTTTGGAACATTTTGGACAATTTCATGCTCCCAACTTTGTGGGAACAGTTTGGGGATGGCCCCTTCCTGTTCCAACATGACTGTACACCAGTGCACAAAGCAAGGTCCATAAATGGATGAGTGAGTTTGGGGTGGAGGAACTTGACTGGCCTGCACAGAGTTCTGACCTCAACCCGATAGAACACCTTTGGGATGAATGAAAGCAGAGACTGCGAACCAGGCCTTCTCGCCTAACATCAGTGCCTGACCTCACAAATGCGCTTCTGGAAGAATGGTCAAACATTCCCATAGACACACTCCTAAACCTTGTGGACAGCCTTCCCAGAAGAGTTAAAGCTGTTATAGCTGCAAAGGGTGTGGCTGCACTACTGCTGATCTCCTGAGCTCCAGAGAGGCCTACTGATCCAGGGAGCTTGATTACTCCCTATACCCAGAGTGGATGCAGGAATCTGGTGTGGACCCCGGGGAGGATCCCCCGGATGGCCAGAGTACCGGTCCTCCCATACCAGTGTTTGAGGACCTGGGAAATGGCCCAGCTAAAGGTGAAAGCCTGTCAGCCTACAGAAAGAAGGTTTGTGCTAGGATTGCGAGAATTGCCAAGGAGGAGGAAGTACTGGCGAAGTTGAAGTTTGACTTCAAACATAAAAAAATTGCAAATGACCGGCTTCACAGTTCTAAGAGAAGACAGATGCGGCCTGAGTTAATGGCTTTGGAGGCTAAAGTGGAAAAGCAGAGTCTGCTGGTGGCTGCATTGAAAGAAACCAGCGGAGCTTTCAAGGAGAAATATGGCAATGAGGATCGCTTCCGTACAATGCGCAGAGGGACCATAGAGTCCAGTGGAGGAGAAGCATCACCAGAGTGCGAGAAAGAAAGGTCAGTGCAAAGCAAAAAAGTTTCTTTGGGCTTGGACTGTGTTTCTGGCCAGCACGCTGGAAAATCTTTACATTCTGAGCCAAGTATCAGTATGCCTGCAGAAAGTGGAGAAAGCTCTGGCACACAGGCTGCGGGTGATCAGCAGTCAGGTGTTTTGACTGCCAGTATGCCACTGGGCCAAGGAAGTTCTGTGCCCTTGTCACCGCAGCAGGAGGCTATGGAGCAAGATGATCCATCTGAGCCTGTAAAGGGAGCAGAAATGCTTAAGTTAATAACAGAAATGGAATCCCCTTTGCATGGTCGCAAGTTTGCCGTGTCTGGATCATCTGAGGATGAAGAAGAGGATAGTGATGTCCCCCCAAAACCTTTGAAACATCGGTTGGCTGAAAAAGCTGTTTTTGTTAAAGATTTGCCTATACAGCATAATGGAGATGTAGTTCCTATAGATGGTGCTGTAGAGGGCAGTGGAGAGCAAGCTCATCTCCTGGCTGAGACTACCACCTGTGTACAGAGAGCCAGTGAGGGGTGTGCAGACTCTGCTGTGAAGAGTGCTGATAAAGACATCTCTGCTGTTAGTAACACCTTAGTAACTGGTAATGAAGTAAGAATTACCAAGGGTAATGTAGATGATATTCCTGTGTCAGAAGTCTCTGTTCCATCTGTTGATGATAATGTTGTTTCTAAAGAGGGGTCTGTAACTAAAAGTGATGTGCAGGATGTTGCAAGGAGTGCAGTTATTTCCTATGCTGCAGCGGTGGCTGCACCTGTCCCAAGGGTGAGTAGGGCCAGTTATTCTGCGGTCACTAGGACTGATGTGAGTAAAGGTCAGGCCAATCTGACACCATCTGGTAGCTCCTTTAAACGCCGCAATGTGGTCCAATTGAGGTGGACTGGAGAAGGCCCCCCCCCAAATAGGAGAGATGTGGTGGACCGTATTCTGGGGATGGGTTTTAAAGCGGAGGAGATTTTTGCCCTTATCAGCCCAGTTGGGTCATATGAGTATGACCTCTCCTTTGTCAAGGCGGAAGGATTAGATGTCTTTTGGGAGAGGTATGAGCAGAGGTGGAAGGAGTCCCCAAAATGGGCAGGTTTGTCACCCAAAGTAATCTCTCGCCAGCCATTATATAAGAACGTCACCATTCTAGTACGCAATGAGTCCATTCCTGCTGCGGATCTGGTGGTGTGGTTGGGGAGATATGCTGATGTCCAAGCTCCCTTGAGGAAAGTTGTAGATGATAGGGGGATTTGGACAGGAGGATGGACGGTGTTGGTAAAACTGCATGTCACGGGTAATGTTGTTAAGCACATCCCTTCGTCTGCCTTTATAGGTCGTGACAGGATTATTACTTTTTATGCAGGGCAACCAAAGTTGTGTCATCGCTGTGGTGAAAAGGGGCATTTTTCAAGCTCATGTTCTGTGCAGAAATGTTCCCTCTGTCAGGGCTCAGGGCATGTTGCAAAAGACTGCAATAGTATTCGTTGCAATCTTTGTAACAAGTTAGGTCACCCCTATAGTCTTTGCCCTGAAGCCCTCCATAATCAGCCAGAGGTGGTGGAAGAACTTCTGAGGATGGAGGAGGAGGAACGTGGGGGGAAGCAAGGGGTTGGTGGGGCTGTTTCAGCTAGTCCTGAGGGCCCCCCCCAGGTGTCAGTTTCCCAGCCTGAAGGTGTGATCCCTACTGTGTCTGCTCCCCAGTCTGTGCTCCCTACTATGTCTGTGTCTACTTCTGTTGTGTGTTCTTCCCCAGTGTTTCAAGTGCCCAGTGTTCCAAAAGTAAATAAGTCATCCAGATTGTCTGAGGCTGCCAAAGGGGCAGATTCGTGCAGATCTGAGGTGGCAGCTTCATCAGGGCCTTCCCTAAGGCAGCGTAAAACCTCTAGTGGAGGTTCTAAGGTGAAGAAGGGGGAAGTTGCCACTGCTAATAATAATGTAGATGAGGTCTTTCAGGGTAATGTTTCAGGGGAGGAGGGAGAGTGGACCAAGGTGGGGAGAAGGAGGAATAAGGTAGTCCTGACCTCTGCCTCCTCGGTTTCATCCTTAGAGGTAGATGATCTACCGCTGGGAAACAAGTTTGGGTCCTTATCTGAGGGGGAGGAGGAGTCTTCTAATTCCATGTCTCAGATGGAGGAGGATGAGGTAGAGTGTTCTCTAAAGAGGTCAAGGTCTTCAGTAAGGGGGGAGGGAGCTCAGGCTAAGAAACGCCTACCTCAATCATCCTGATGGCAGTTCCCACTCCGATAAAGTTGGCAACAATTAATGTTGCCAGCATAAAATCTGTAAGGGCTCGTAATATGGCCTTATTTTTGCTCAGCGAGATGGATGCTGATATTTTATTTTTGCAAGAGACCCGGCTAAATAGCCTTGCCGATGTCCACCTGGCAAAGAGGGAGTGGAGGCGTGGGCCCTCCTTCTGGTCTCTTGCGGCTGAGCCTTACAGCGGAGTTGCAGTACTTTTTACTGGCATGGTAACGTGTCGGCGGGTTATCGAGGTAGAGATTGGAAGGTGTATGGTCCTGGACGTCTCTGTGAAGGGGCATGATCTACGTTTAATAAATATTTATGGACCTCAGACTAGATGGGAGAGGAAATGCCTCTTTACAAAGATTAAGCCTTTCCTTTTTACATCTCGGCAAGTTGTCTTTGGAGGTGATTTTAACACCGTTACTAGGCCCAAAGACAGGAAAGGCTCCACTGACAGCCTGAGATATGATAGCGTTTTTCTTAATATGATAGCCAGGGAAGCAGGTCTGGAAGATGCGCATATTAAGTGTTGCCCAGACAGCACGGGGTACACATTTAGGCGAGGCAGTTGTGAGAGCAGGATAGATAGGTTTTTTTTAAAAGGGGACTCTGCCTTTTCAGCTCCTGAGTGTCATATGGTGGAGTTTTCTGATCACCTTTTGCTGTCTGTGATTCTCAATGCTTCAGATATACCACCTAAAGGAAAGGGTATTTGGAGGATGAATTCGGCTCTGCTGGATGACGAGGAGGTAAGACAATCTTTTGAGGATTTTTTTCAGGCTCAGGTAACCATCCTGGATTTCTGCAGCAGTAAGTCTGAGTGGTGGGAGCTTGCCAAAAGCCGGATTAGTGGGTTTTTCAAGGCCATAGGAAAAAGGAAACAGCTTGGTAAGTACATTGCCTACCAGCAGCTGCGGAGAAAGCTTGATCGCCTTGTCTCGAGTGGTGGAGATTCCGGGGCAATCTCTGAGGTGAAACTTCTCCTTAGGAAGTATCAGTATGACCGGCACGCTTCTTTGGTTCTGGAAAGGGACTACGGGAAATATCACTCGCCCGACCCTTATCAGAACTGCAAACAAAGCGCAGCAGTTAAGACGGTTGTACGGGCTCTTTGACGAAATCCAGGTCAGGGATCCTGGAGGTCTCAAGGTCTTTTTATGTGGATCTTCTGGGGGAGAAGTACCTCGATCGGGCAAAGATGTCGAGTTTTCTGGATTCTACACCAGGTTTGGGAAATAACATTCCGCTTGCAAGTTTGACAGGGGGAATCACAGCTGAAGAGGTAGTCAAAGCTATAGATGGTCTGGCTATTAAGAAAACCCCTGGGCCAGACGGATTGACGGCTGAATTTTATAAGATTTTCAAATCCAGCTTGGTACCTTATCTTGTGGAGGTATTTAACGGCTGTCTGCAGGAGGGTTCGCTCCCTCCCTCCATGAGACAATCTGCTGTGATTCTGTTGTCAAAAGGCAAGGATCCCTCGATGATTGAGAATTGGCGCCCCATTAGCCTTCTCAATGTCGATAGAAAGATTCTGGCGAAGATAATTTTCTGGCGCTTGTCGTCAGTAGCAGACAGATTGCTTTCTCGTCAGCAGCACTGTCGGCACAGCACGGTCCAGGGCAGAAGCACTTTTTCAGCGGTGTTAGCTGTCCGGGAGGCTCTGGAACGTTGCAGGGCTGAAGGTTGGGGAAAGTATTTGCTGGCACTGGATCAGGCGAAGGCTTTTGATCGTGTCAATCATGAGTACCTCTGGCTTCTCCTTGACAAGTATGGCCTGGAGGGTGGGTTTATTGGATGGCTTAAGACTTTATACAGAGAGGCAGAGAGCTTCATGCTTGTTAACGGTTGGGTTGGACAGCCCTTCGGGGTTGGATCGGGGGTGCGCCAGGGGTGTCCGCTGAGCCCTTTGCTATACGTGTTCGCAATCGACCCCTTCATCAGGAGGCTAGAGAGCGGACCGTTGTGCGGGGTGCCGGTGGGCATTACTGGTGAGCCGCCCTTGAGGGTTGTAGCCTATGCTGATGACGTTTCTGTCTTTATCTCTGGGACAGAGGAGGCACAGGAGGTGGTTTCAGTTATAGAGCAGTATTCCGAGGCATCAGGCTCCAAGGTCAACCGTGATAAAAGTGAAGTTTTTTGGATGAGCGAGGGAGGTGAGAGCTTTGCACTTCCGGACACCTTCCCGAGGCCTCAGCAGAAAGTCAAAGTATTAGGCATCGAGTTTGGCCCTGATGATTACAGTAAGTCAAATTGGGAAGCCAGGCTGAATGATGCTGATGTCAAGGTGAAATGCTGGAAAGGGTGGCGGCTCTCCTTGAGGGAAAGGGTGGACTTGATTAAGACCTACCTGATTCCTACCTTTTTGTATGTCAGCTTTGTTTGCATCTTGCCAGAGTCTTGCTATACCAGGATTTATAGTTGTTTCTTCCAATTATTATGGGGGAACAGGCTGAATCTTGTGAAGCGGAATGTGACTTACCTATCTAGGTGGAAGGGTGGCCTAGGGATGGTCAACCCGGTTGTGTTCTTCTCTCTAATGTTTTTGAAACATAATTTTGGTAACATGCTAGCAGAGAGACCGCCTGGATGGGTGGGTATTTTCCAGATCTGGTTTAGACCTTTTCTGGGCTGTTGGGAGAGTGGCGGGCCAGTGAAAAGCCTAAGGATCAAGCATGGTAAGCTCCCGGCTTATGTTGCCCTGTGCCTGAAAATTCTTAAACGGTGGCATGTGACAGCAGAGGATATCAGGTCCCTTCCTAGGAGACTCCTGGGGGAGAAGATCGTGGGTACTGTCTTTCATGCGCCACTGGCCTTAAGGGATTGCCCAGGTCATATTATGAGGGAGGGTTTACGTTTAATAAATTCTGAGCGGATTCCCTTGAAATTTAGGGACCAGGCCTGGCTCGCTTTCCACGGTAGGCTCTATGTGAGGGGGAACGTGAAGTGCCGCTCTTTGGACAATCGTGGTTGTCCAAGAGTGGAGTGTCATGGTGAAGTGGAAACCATGGACCACTTCTTGCTTCAGTGCCCTTTCAATATAGAAGTCTATAAAAAGGTAGGGAGGGATCTGAATATTCCTTTCCTGCCTTGCATGTCTTATGCTGAGTGGGTGTATGGAGCATTGCAGAATCGCAAGGGATTTGATTTGGACACTCTTTTTCTAGTCAGCTTAGTAGTCCGATATTACACCTGGAATGCACGGTGTCAGGTATCCCTTCGGCAGAAAGTCCTTCCTGTTCCGGTGGTGGTGTGTGAGATTCTTGGTGAGGTAGGGAAAATTCGGGGTCTCGAGAAAGACAGATGGCGGCAAAGGGTCTGGATAAAGGCGTGGAGGAATATCAGGCCTGTAGCTGCTGTTTGTTGATCTCTGGGTGTTGGGTTCTTTCCCTGTTTTCTCTCTGGACACTCCTTTAGATTTTCAAGGATAAACATAATTTTGAAGAAAGGCTACATACACATGATAATCTATGTTTCTTGGTCTGAATGTTAATCAAGTTGAGTAATGTGTAGAATTGTTGAAGATGTCTGTGCTATTTAGTGATATATGTATATAGTATAATATAATACAGTGATATTCCTCTTGGTTGAAAAAAAAAAAAACCTTTTGTTCATATATTATAGGTTGAAGTAAGCCTTTATTATTATGTTTAGTGGTATATACAATATGTTATGCATATTTGGAAAAAAAAAAAGAAAAGAGGAAATATATGTATGTGTGTATATGTATATATGTATGTGTGTATGTATGTATGTATATATATGTATAATATTTATTTTTTTATATTTTTGTATAAAAAAAATTTGGAATGTGTTTCTTGTTTGCAAGATTCTCAAATAAAAAAAATTGCCAACTCAATATTGAACCCTATGGACTAAGACTGGACTTCCATTAAAGTATATATATGCGTGCAGAGGCAGGTGTCCCAATACTTTTGACAATATAGTGTACCAGTCATCTGCTAAAGCTATCCAGGAACCAATATCTGTGAAAGAGCCAGAAAAGTTGCCTTTAAAGGATAGCTCCACCTTCATAGAAAAAAAATAGAGCAAAAAAATATAAATAACAATAATAATAAATAACATGCCATATACCAGGCATGTCCAAAGTCCGGCCCGCAAGCCAATTGCGCAAGCTAATTGCGACCCGTATTCCTGTTTCATATGGCCCCACTGGTAATTTAGATATACATATATATCTTTTGTGGCCCCCAATGAATCGGGATTCGTTGGGGGGCCACAAAAGATATATACCGTATTTGTCGTTCTTCGGAGGTGACAGGAAGGGGGCGGGCCATTTGTTTGTTACTGTTGTAAATATGGTTCGGGGACACACTGGGCATCTTCGCTGCCACTGTGCTGTTGCTGGGTGTCCGGTGTGCGCCTGTTCCTTTAAGGGGGATTGGGCTGCCTCTAGGCCCACCTGCCCCTCATCTATCCATTGAATGCATGTGCTTCCATTGTGGAGACGCTCATAAATTCACTAGCGTTTAGTTCTGCAAGCTTTATACACAGGGTGCCGTGAAGAGGCCTTGCAGCTTACACATGCATTTGCAAATGTATGCTAGCTAAACCCCTGTTTTTAACACAGACTGTTGGACAGGCTAATTCCGTTGGTCAGCAGACTGGTTGGTGAGTTAAGCTATGGAATGTTCTGTTTTTGTCTTTTAAGCATTCAGAGGCTGAATTCATGGCAATGTTGAGGCTGCATTCAGATGCTGCATTTATGTCAATGGTGAAGCTGCATTCATGGAAATGGTGAGGCTGCATTCATGACAATGGTGAGGCTGCATCTATGGCACTTGTGAGGCTGCATTCATGTCAATGGTGAGGCTGCATTCAGAGGCTGCTGCATTTATGGCAATGGTGAGGCTACATTAATGGCAATAGTGAGGCTGCAGATGGGCACTGATTAGGCTGCATTGATGGGCAATGACTCTTATTTTGCTTCACAGTATTTTATTTAAAATTTAATTTTTTTCTTGAAACTTCCCTCTTAAAGTGAAGGTGCGTGTTTTACGCCGATAAATACAGTATATCCAAATAACACGCCCAAGCTGAAACTTAGACTCTTCACCACACAGCCACAAAGGCAAGAGAATTCTTGTTGGGCAGTGTATTAGTTAATTTGCATTTAATTTTAATGGTTCAAAAAAATGTCAGGCAAAATGGTCGGCCCTCACGCATGTTCACTTCATCAAATCTGGCCCTCTTTGAAAAAAGTTTGGACACCCCTGCCATATACTGTACAACTGCAACACAAGTCATATTGTAATTTAATGTTATTAAAAATTCCCTTTCCTTTTCAATCTGCTGCCTCTGATATTTTCTGTAAAATTCAATGCAATATGGCAACCTGGAGGTGTTCTGTACACAGATGGTTTGTTTGATTGGCTTACTGATTTTCCAAAAAGTCTACACTAAGAGACAAGTCAGATTTTAGGCATCCCCTGTAATAGGGATTTTTAGTTTTGGTGAGATACTCCCAATGAGTTAAATACTTCTAAAGGAACACTGCAGCTTTTTTCATCAAAACACTGAGTGGATTGCTTTTTTTCTCAACTAAATGACTCTTTAATTAGAATTTAACTTTTTCACCTTTTTTTTAAGCCAGATCTAGGGAGGCTTGCAGAGGGTCTTTGGGAAAGTCTGCAGCTTTCTTCTTGCTCAACCTTACTGCTCATCCTTTCTACATTTCCGGACAGGAAGTGAGGAAAAATCGACAACACCAAACAAAAAAATTTTTTTTTTGTTAGAATAAGTGAAGACCTAGTCCCTTACTAACTAATTATTACCTAACTAATTATTACTGAAAACACGGGACAGGAAGGGAGATAAAAATGATAACACCAATACAATTTTTTTCTTTTTTTTTTCGAATAAGTGAAGGCCTAGTCTCTTCTCAACTTTTTATTAATGAAATCACTGGAAAGGAAGTGAGGAAAAATTGATAACACCAATAAAAACATATTTCTTTCTTCTTTTTTTTTAGAATAGGTGAAGGCCTGGACCCTTCTCAATTTTTTATTACTGAAACTACTGGACAGGAAGTGAGGAAAATTGACGACACCAATAAAAGTTATTTATTTTTTTTAGAATAAGTAAAAGCCTAGTCCCTTCTCGACTTTTTATTACTGAAATCATTGGACAGGAAGTGAGGAAAAATCAACAACACCAATAAAAAATCTTTTCCTGCCGCCAACATGGCAGCACACATATGATATAGCTCCGCTCCTATATCCACCCACAGGACCTGTTTAGCTCTATAAAAGTCTGACTGAGAGCTACCTTCCCCATTCTCCTTTTTGTTCTCAAAGATCAACACCTACAGATCGTTACACTCAGGATAAGCTCTTACCTGCCGACTATGTCGGAGTCCGTCTGGGTTCAAGCATCTCCCAGCACGCTGTCCTACATCTTAGGCTGCTAAATGCACCAACAAGGTAGGGTTTTGGGGTCAAAGTGTTCTCTAATCAGAGACGACAATCCTCTTGTGGTGTGCTTGCTTTGGATTCCGGATCCAGCAGCTGGGACTGCATGATGTCTTCTCTCCTATGGAACTCTTTACATGTCTGTCAATCTCTATAAAACTTTTTTTTTCTTGCTCTCATGTCTCTAAAGACCCCATACACACTGTGCAGCTTTTGTTGTCTGATTTCCTTTGGATTTGCCGGGACCATGTAGTGTAGGGGACTGCCTGATTGAATACAAATTGAGGCTCTTAAGGTTTGACCTCATATTATGTGGTTTTGGTAAATCTGAGGGAGAAAATCTGCAGAGGATTGCACGATGTGTAGCCAGCTTAAAAGTGTCCTTTTGTGTGGATGGGTGTTGGTTTCCCTCCTAAATGTACTGGCCCTTTTTTGATTAGAACAGAGGCTGGGGAGGACTGAGTCTTTCTCTTAGATGCTCTCTTTAAAGGGCACAAATGGCCAGGTAATGGATGCCTTTGCGATTCAGGCAGGCAGAGAGACAGCATCTTATTCTGAGGAACAGTCAATGACAGGTAAGTCTTGCTATTCTAGTAATGGGGATAGAAGGGAGAGGGAGGGGGTTGCTCAGATTTCTTTTATTTAAATTTGTTTCTCTTTGCCAAAAAAAAGGGGGTATATGTGTATTTTTTCCCTCTCTCACCTCATAACAAAGACCACCGCAATACCAGGTAAGGGCCAACTTTGGATAAATAAGAAGATGCAGGAAAAAGAGTGCATTATGCCTGGACGAGCGTGCCTTCTTGTCTATTGCAGGCCTGGCCGCTCACACTCTTGCTCTAGGAGGTTCAGAGGCTTTCTGCATCCTCAGGAAGTGAGGATGTACAAAGGGCGCAAATGTACGCTTAAGAGAAGGCACACAGCTTCTCCTCTGTGGACTCAGTGCCCTGAAAGGCAAATGTTGGTCATGTGAAGATGACCCTATGCCAGGAAAGCTACTTTGCAGCAACTGCTTCAGGCAACTTGCCAGAGACCAGGAGTATGAGAGTCAGCAGGTGTCAACCTTGCTCAAGGAAGTAGTCCATGACACCCTGGCAGAATTTTCCGGTCGTCTCGGGCAACCAGGGACAGAATCGGACGAACAGAGTGTGGGCCCTTCACCAGGTCTAAACCAAGCCATTCAACCCTCTTTAACTAGAGGGGTACCAGGCACTTCAGGGGTGACTCCAGCCCAGCAGATTAGGCGAGCTGATTCCCCAGACCCAGTATTACAGCAGACATTCCAGGCAGAGGGAGAAGATACCACCTCCTCCTCGGCAGAGGATCCTGAAGGTTCAGGCTTTGATTTTGCGATGATACCACCATTTTTTAAGGCAGTAAAATCTGTACTGGAATGGGAGGATCCGGAAACCTCCTCCAAAGAAGCAACTTATTATCACACACCATACAATCTGATTTTAAATTGTTTGGCAATCGCTGCACAACACGCCTTAGGTGGCTTTATCCTTTCAGGGCACCCCAAAATGAGATGCGATTCTGCTGTGATTGTCACGTGGGGAACGCATCTTTAAAAACATTATGCGAAGCTTGTCGCCCCTAAATAGGAGCAGGGGCTTCTTTTTGCATGCATAGGGCAGCCAAATGAATGGGCCACCCCCATACGAGGTGCAACAGTGCGTGCAAATTGCTCTTTAAAAATCGCATAGCGGAAACACTTATCCCCTCTATGTGATAATATCAAATGCCTCTGAAAAGTTACCTAAGCACAGATCGCTTTTCAGACCAATAGCAGAACCTGCTGCAAGTGTGAACAAGCCTTTGGGTTCCATAGGATGAACCTAAAGAAACAGGTAGCTACCTTTCCTCTTATGACATAAATAAGAGGCCTGTTTCAGGAGGAATGGGAGAAGGGAGAGAAAATCCTCCTCAACCAATAGGTTGCAAAAGTTGTATCCAGTCACGGAGGAGGCTGCGGCTCCTTTATCTAACCCACCAACGATGGATGCGGCAGTCACCAGACTGGCCAAGAATGTGACACTTCTGATTGAAGAATCTTCCTCCTTTCGCGATATCCTTGATAGACGCATTGACATGAACTTAAGAAAGTTTTACCTAGGTGGTGCTTGTAAGCCTGCCGTTGCTTAACATCCATAGCAAGCGCTATGCGAGTGTGGGTGCAGAACTTGGAGTATGCGATCAAAAAACAGCTGCCAAAAGGAAAAAATCATCAAGGCTCTTGATGAGATTCAACTCTCTGCGGACTTCGCAGGTGAGGCAGTTATAGACATTAGATGGTCCTCCAGAGCCATGCTCAGCTCAGTCACAGCCAAAAGAGCATTGTGGCTAAAATCCTGGACGGCCGACCCATCCTCAAAGCATAATTTCTGTAAACTGCCTTTTGATGGAAAGGCGCTGTTTGGACTACCATCTCCAGGGTTACAGGAGGAAAATCGGGTCTTCTGCCCCAAGATAGAAGGTCCAGACGCCAGAGGGGGCAACCAGCCAGAGGAGCGCCAAACAGGTACCCAGATTTTGGAGGCTTTTGCCCATCCAAGGACTCCAGAAGGGGTTGGAGGGGTACACAGTCAACTCTCATAAGGTCACAGAGAGCTAAGGCCCCTGCGGCTCCCTCAGATACCCAGAAACCCTTTTAACGCCAGGCCTGCCCAGGAGCCACTTGGAGTCAGGCTGCCCAAAGGGCCCAGTTCTGGCAAGACCACTGCCAAAATCGGCGGATTCAGTCCACAGTGGCGCAAGGCCATTATTGGCTGTTAAAATGACCGCTTCCAGAACGACCTCAAGAGGAGGCTGAATCAATTTATCCGGATAGAGAGACTCAAGTTGGAGTCTCTCCATACCAAAATGCAGGTTATTTAACCAGGAGACTGGATGATTTCAGTGGACTTGCAGGATGCCTACCAGCAGATCCTTCAGTCATACCAGCAGTTCCTCAGATTTGCGTTGAGGGACGGGCATTATCAGAGCCAGCTGGAGCCTATACAGAATATGGTCTACCTAGGTGCCCAATTCAATACTCTGGCGGCCACAGTTTCTTTGCCACTTCAGAAACTCCCCAAAATCAGGCAGAAGTTCCATCAGGCATTGGCTGCACCAGTGATGTCAGCATATCAGTGCATGAGTCTTCTCGGGACAATGGCTTCATGTATCCCGATGATCCCCTGGGCTCACTGGAAACTTAAAGTATTCCAACAAGGCTTCCTGATGCAGTGGAAGAGAGTTTGTCTAGCCCAGCCAGTCAGGATCACCAGCCGGATGCACCAGAGTTGCTGGTGGTAGACGAAACAAGAACCGCTAAACAGCATTGTCCATTAGGGATACAGCCATGGATCATTGTTAACACAGATGCCAGCACAGCAGGGTGGGGCACCACCTGTGAACAACTCAAGATCCAGGGCAGAGGGAAATTTCCCACTCAGGGTCTAGTTTCCAATATACTGGAACTTCGAGCAGCATTTATGGCATTGGCCACCTTGCTGCCTCACATACAGGGTCACCCAGTCCTGCTCCGTCTGGACAACAGGGCAGCAGTGTCCTACATACAGCGACAAGGCAGGACACACAGCCAATCCCTCTTGAGAGAAGTGGAACTGACCATGACATTGAGGGCCATATATCTTCCAGGCTGTCAGAACTTGGAAGCGGATCACCTATCCAGACAATTCAAGCATCCCAATGAATGGTCCCTTCACCCCGAAGTGTTCAAACAGATCATCCACATGTGGGGTGTCCGGAACTGGATCTTTTTGCCTCATCAACCAACTGCAAGGTGAGCCAGTTCCTCTCACACGACCCTCATCCATTAGCGGAGGGGACGGACGCCTTGACCCATCCTTGGGTTGTGCAACTGGCCTATGCCTTCCCTCCAATTTCTTTAATCCTGAAATTCCTGAGGTGATTGTTGCCAGAGAATTTGACAGTCAACACAGAATTACCTTACTGGCCTCGCACACCATGGTTCTCTCTGGCAATGGATCTCAGCATGTGCCCACTGATCACTTTGCCAGTGACTCCTCATCTCCAGTCGCAACCATCACTACTGGCCTTAGCGGCCTGGAGATTGAAAGGCAGGGGGTACAAGTGTTGGGATGTTCTCCAGAGGTTATTGGAACTTTACAGAGTTCCAGAAAGGGGTCAACCAATGCCATCTACTCCAGAATATGGAATAGGTTCACAAGCTTTGCAGCTGGACATCCGTTTGACCCTAGTGACCCAAATGTATCTCAAATCCTGTCTTTCCTGTAATCCGGATTGGATTGGGGCTCAGCCAAAGTTCGCTTAAGTTGCAAGTTTCAGCCATCTTGGCTTTTACCCAAAAGAAAGGGGCAGCAAACCTGCTGGTGGAGCACTTCATGAGAGCGGTACTTAGACTACGCCCACCCAAGAGAAAAAGGGTTCCCTCAATGGGACCTAGCAGTAGTCCTCAATTTTCTAACAAACCCTCCTTGTGCTCCTACAAAAGACTGTTCATTATGGGATATCACCTTAACAAAACGGCTTTCCTAATAGCCATACCTTCAGTGGGAAGGGTCTTGGAACTCCAAGAATTGGGGGCAGCCAAACCTTATTCCATGTTCTTCCCAGACAGGGTTATGCTGAGACCATTGGATCACTTTGTCCCAAAAGATATTACATCTCTCCAGTGAATGGGTGCTTCCAGCCTTCCCAGCGGAATCAGGTGCTGATCTGCACGAGATGGACATTCCAAAAGTCCTCAAAGCCTGTTTCCAGGATACTTCTACATTCAGATGTTCTGACTAGGGATGAGCCGAACACCCCCCTGTTCGGTTCGCACCAGAACATGCGAACAGGAAAAAAGTTCGTTCGAACACTCGAACACCTTTAAAGTCTATGGGACACGAACATGAATAATCAAAAGTGCTAATTTTAAAGGCTTATATGCAAGTTATTGTCATAAAAAGTGTTTGGGGACCTGGGTCCTGCCCCAGGGGACATGGATCAATGCAAAAAAAGTTTTAAAAACGGCCGTTTTTTCAGGAGCAGTGATTTTAATAATGCTTAAAGTCAAACAATAAAAGTGTAATATCCCTTTAAATTTCGTAGCTGGGGGGTGTCTATAGTATGCCTGTAAAGGGGCGCATGTTTCACGTGTTTAGAACAGTCTGACAGCAAAATGACATTTCAAAGGAAAAAAGTCATTTAAAACTACTCGCGGCTATACTGAATTGCCGGCCCGACAATACACATAAAAGTTCATTGATAAAAACAGCATGGGAATTCCCCACAGGGAAACCCCGAACCAAAATTTAAAAAAAAAAAGATGTGGGGGTCCCCCTAAATTCCATACCAGGCCCTTCAGGTCTGGTATGGATATTAAGGGGAACCCCGGCCAAAATTTTTTAAAAAATGACGTGGGGGTCCCCCTAAATTCCATACCAGACCCTTCAGATCTGGTATGGATTTAAAGGGGAACCCCGCGCCAAAAAAACAAAAAAGAAACGGTGTGGGGTCCCCCCAAAAATCCATACCAGACCTGAAAAAATGACAAGAGACAGTTTTTGACAATTCATTTATTTAAATGCTTCTTCTTTCTTCTATCTTCCTTCATCTTCTTCTTCTTCTTCTTCTTCTCGCTTTTCTGGTTCTTCCTCCGGTGTTCTCGTCCAGCATCTCCTCCGCGGCATCTTCTATCTTCTTCTCCTCGGGCCGCTCCACACCCATGGCATGGGGGGAGGCTCCCGCTCTTCTCTTCATCTTCTTCATCTTCTTCTTCATCTTCTTCTTCATCTTCTTCTCTTCTTCATCTTCTTCTCTGGGCCGCTCCGCACCCTTGCTGGCTTGGAGGGTGGCTCCCGCTGTGTGACGCGTCTCCTCTTTTGACAGTTCCTAAATAACAGGGGGCGGAGAAGAATATGAAGAAGAGAAGAAGAGAAGAAGATGAAAAAGAGAAGAAGATGAAGAGAAGAGCGGGAGCCTCCCCCCATGCCATGGGTGCGGAGCGGCCTGAGGAGAAGAAGATAGAAGACGCCGCGGAGGAGATGCTGGATGAGAACACTGGAGGAAGAGCCAGAAGAAGAAGATGAAGGAAGATAGAAGAAAGAAGAAGCATTTAAATAAAGGAATTGTGAAAAACTGTCTCTTGTCATTTTTAACATTTTTGACAGTTTTTTAGTGAAATGGTTGGCCCTTACCATTTCACATGGGGGGGCGGGAACTGGGGGTCCCCTTGTTAAAGGGGGCTTCCAGATTCCGATAAGCCCCCCGCCCGCAGACCCCCACAACCACCGGCCAGGGTTGTGGGGATGAGGCCCTTGTCCTCATCAACATGGGGACAAGGTGTTTTGGGGGGCTACCCCAAAGCACCCCCCCAATGTTGAGGGCATGTGGCCTGGTACGGTTCAGGAGGGGGGGCGCTCTCTCGTCCCCCCCTCTTTTCCTGCGGCCTGCCAGGTTGCGTGGTCGGATAAGGGTCTGGTATGGATTTTTGGGGGGACCCCACACCGTTTTTTTTTTTAATTTTGGCGCGGGGTTCCCCTTAATATCCATACCAGACCTGAAGGGCCTGGTATGGAATTTAGGGGGACCCCCACGTCATTTTTTTTTTAAATTTTGGTTCGGGGTTCCCCTGTGGGGAATTCCCATGCCGTTTTTATCAATGAACTTTTTTATGTGTATTGTCGGACCAGCAATGCAATAGCCGCGAGTAGTTTTAAATGACTTTTTTCCTTTGAAATGTCATTTTGCTGTCAGACTGTTCTAAACACGGAAAACATGCGCCCCTTTACAGGCATACTATAGACACCCCCCAGCTACGAAATTTAAAGGGATATTACACTTTTATTGTTTGACTTTAAGCATTATTAAAATCACTGCTCCTGAAAAAACTGCCATTTTTAAAACTTTTTTTTGCAATGATCCATGTCCCCTCGGCAGGACCCAGGTCCCCAAACACTTTTTATGACAATAGGTAGAGGGTATTCCTGCGCTATTGTATATGGGGAAAGGGGAACAAAATATAAACTGGGGAAAAGCCGCCTACACCGGATAGGGTACAACCTGCCCCTCAATTTTAGGTAAATAGGTAAGAGTGTGGTGCTGCGCTAATCCTCTCAATGTATGTGAAAATCTAAATAAAATAACTGTGTATATGTGACACAATATTAATTAATGACTCTAAAATAGAAATAGAAATATAGCATTGCGTGATACTTCAACCTATAATAAAAACTAATGTAAAGAAATCAAAATACAAGTAACAATATCTGGCTGAAGGTTATAGCCAGGCACACACCAAACAAGTGTATATAAAAGTGACTGGTGCTCATAAAAGCATAATATAAGTGACAGTAACACCCTTATGCAGAGTGATCAAAAAAACATATATAGCATTACAGTCTCTGACTAAAATCATATATGTACCTGATGCAGCTAGGCACACAGCAAACGGGTGTAAATTAAACGTGACTGGTGCTCATACACACATAATAGAAGTGATGGTTTAAATAGAACCGTGTGCTATTGAAGCTGAAAAAGTCCACAAATGAACGTGCATAAAACAGTGATCCACTTAAAAATAAGAGTCAACATAAAGTCCAAGGAATGTGTATACAGGTGATCTGCTTGATGCCGATTAACGTGACTGAATACAATAGTGATTATTCTTTCTTCATGCAGCACAGCACACAATGGTGGGCAGTGGCCCCTTACCTGAAGGTAATGGGGTACTCGCATTAGCCAATTTTAGGCATGGCAGCCTTTAGTTAGTAGAACCACAGAATCAACCAGTAGTGGGGGCGATAGTAATACAATCTTATTATGGCTTGTCTCCTCTGGGGACATACGTCTCCTCAAGTAGTGTCCCGGGGTCACCGGTCCCAGTCCTTCTCCCATGAGTAGGATATGTACTTGTGCTGTACTGTCACTTATATTATGCTTTTATGAGCACCAGTCACTTTTATATACACTTGTTTGGTGTGTGCCTGGCTATAACCTTCAGCCAGATATTGTTACTTGTATTTTGATTTCTTTACATTAGTTCTTTACGTTAGTTTTTATTATAGGTTGAAGTATCAACCTGCTATATTTCTATTTCTATTTTAGAGTCATTAAATAATATTGTGTCACATATACACAGTTATTTTATTTAGATTTTCACATACATTGAGAGGATTAGCGCAGCACCACACTCTTACCTATTTACTTTTTATGAGAATAACTTAAAGCCTTTAAAGCATTAAAGCCTTTAAAATTAGCACTTTTGATTTCTCCCATAGACTTTTTTAAAGGGTGTTCCGCGGCATTCGAATTTGCCACGAACACCCCAAATTGTTCGCTGTTCGGCGAACTTGCGAACAGCCGATGTTCGAGTCAAACATGAGTTCGACTCGAACTCGAAGCTCATCCCTAGTTCTGACAGACTTTTTCATCATACTTACTGGAAAATTTAAAGGGAAAGGGCCTCGGCCAGAACCACCTCTGGCCTGGATAGTAAAACTATTCACTGGGCATATAGAGCAGCCGGGAAGGATCCTCCGATGGTGGTTAGAGCTCACACAACCAGGGCAATGTCTTCTTCTTGGGTGGCACGGGCAGGAGTGTCCCTAGAGACAGTCTGCAAAGCGGCTAGCTGGTCATCATATCATACGTTCTTAAAACACTACAGGGTACATCCAGCAGCTCTTACTACAGTAGAGTTTGGGAGGAAAACTATCCAAGCTTCTATGTCTATAGTTAAATCAAGACTAGGTTTGCAGCATTAAACCCTCCCTCTCAAAATCGTTATTTATCATATGTATGCTGCCATGTTGGCATCAGGAAAATGGAAAATTGTATCAAATACTTATCGTAATTTTCCTTTCCTGACGCCAATACATGGCAGCATACGAACCCTCCCTTTGATCTTTGTGCTTTATACAGAGAATGGGAGAGGTAGCTCTCAGTCAGACTTTTATAGATCTAAACAGGTCCTGTGGGTGGATATAGGGGCGGAGCTATATCATATGTATGCTGCCATGTATTATCATCAGAAACGGAAAATTACAGTAAGTATCTGATACAATGTTCCATTTTTTTTCAATAAGTAGACCATTCTCAACTTTTTATTACTGAAATCATTGGACAGGAAGTGAGAAAAAATCTACAACACCAATATTTTTAATTTTTTTTTATTTATAGAATAAGGGAAGGTCTAGTCCTTTCTCAATTCTTTATTACTGAAATAATTTGACACGAAGTAAAGAAAAGTCAACAACACCAATAAAAATTATTATTATTTATTTTTTTATTTAAACAAGCAAATGCCTAGTCCCTTCTCAACCTTTTATTACTGACCTCATTAGACAGGAAGTGAGGAAAAATCAACAACACCAATAAAAGTTGAGCAGGTATCTGGGCTTCCATTTTCTGTAATCCTCTGCAGATAGAATCCGCTTTCATATTTTCGTAATTGTATTAAATGTACAGATCTGTGGATTTGCCACTAGAGGGAGCTTTCTGTGGCTCACTGCGCTTCTTCTGTCTTACACGGACAGCCAAACCGAAAGCACAGGCATAGCCAGCTTAGGTAATGAGAAAATATGACTGCCCATGTAAAAAAAAAAAAAAAAAAAAAAATATATATATATATATGTACACTATATTGTCAAAAGTATTGGGACGCCTGCCTTTACACACACAAATTAATTTTAACAGCATCCCAATCTTAGTCCATAGGGTTTAATGTTGAGTTGGTTCACCCTTTGTAGCTATAACAGCGTCAACTCTTCTGGGAAGGCTGTCCACAAGGTTTAGGAGTGTGTCTATGGGAGTGTTTGACCATTCTTCCAGAAGCGCATTTGTGAGGTCCGGCACTGATGTGGATGAGCAGATCTGGCTCGCAGTCTCCGTTCTAATTCATTACAAAGGTGTTCTATCAGGTTGAGGTCAGGACTCTGGTTGAGGTGCAGGCCAGTCAAGTTCCTCCACCCCAAACTCGCTCATCCATGTCTTTCTGGACCTTGCTTTGTGCACTGGTCCAAATCATTTGGTGGAGGGGGGATTATGGTGTGGGATTGTTTTCAGGGGTTGAGCTTGGCCCCTTAGTTCCAGTGAAGGGAACTCTTAAGGCGTCAGCAGACCAAGACATTTTGGACAATTTCATGCTCCCAACTTTGAGGGAACAGTGGGTAGAGGAACTTGGGTTTCTGGGTTCCTGGGTTTTGATACGCTTCCATTTTCAAATTTGAATTTAGTGTAACTTTACAAGATCTTGGTTGGAACACCAAAAACTCACGGGTAGACAGTAAAGTCTGTTGTTATGGCAATCACTAGAAGGAAATTGTTCTTTTCTCTCCAAGGAGGGTTCCAGTTTTCCTGGGGCTGCTGCCCCTAGTAGAGAGCTACTGAGATAAGAATTGCAGTCTGGGCCTGAGAGAGCCTGGAGAAGATTGCTAAGGGATTGTTCACTGGAGGGTACTGTCCTGAAGTCCAGGTCTGGAAAAGGATCTTTTATCCCCCTCACTGAGGAGGATCTACCAGTGGATGTTGGGTGGCAGACAGCTTCTGGGACATTGTGAGTAAGACCTGATTTGGGACTGTAGTATGTGCCTGCTTCTGTAAGGATTTTCTATTAAGAAGTTTGTCCACCCATTGATTGCTATTATTGTTTTCGAGTATCCTGTGACCCTTAGCCCCTCTCCTGTTAAAGTTCTTTAGCAATAAATAGTAAAAAGACATCCCCTGGACCAGCAGTCCCCAACCAGGGCTGGTCCCTGGTGCCGGGAGGGTGGCAGTGCACTAGATCCACACAAGAATCCAGGTTCCCCACACGACTAGCCCACAGCAGGACTCCTGTCACTGACCCGACAAGAGGTGGAGCCTAGGCGGCAGTGTGAGTGGCCAGTGCAGATCAAGCCTCGCTCACTTGTCGTCCACTTCCCCACATGGCCCGGCTCCCAACAGGCCACAGATCGGCAACGGATGGAGCCATTATTGTCAGTATGCATGAGACTGTGCTTGTGACTGGCGGCCCCTGTACTAACAAGGGGGACCTAGGCATAGTCTCAGCGGCCCCTCCGAAGATGAGTGCTACAACTAAAACTAAAAGACCATTCTTGGGTGGACCGACCCCTTTGAAAAATTAAATGAGCATTACCATTGCAATAGGTCATCATTTTTTAGAAACAGCCTGGATTTTGAGTATTTTTCGTAGATTTATTTTAAGTGTCCTTTATGATGTAGATTCTGAAATATGCCCAGGGTCAGCAGAGGTTAAAAGTTACAACTGTGCAACGTGTACCACAACGGTGCAACTGTCTGGCTGGTGGAAATGTGCAGAACCAGTAGTCATCATGAACAAGACCGCTTCTAATTACCTTCTGTTCTATATCTCCTCGGGGATTGTGGTGGTTGACCAAGCTTGCCAGGAAGAGAACAGCGGCGCACACATGGTACTGAAACTCCAAAGGTGTGATTTATATTAAAATGTACATCTCAGTATAGAACCCTTCCTTGTGCTAATAAAGTTGGTGGCTTTGGTAAGTCAACATTTGAGGTCAAAGTGTTTGGAATGTATTTCAAAGATCACATAAAAATTAGGATCTGCTAAGCACACTTATTAAGTTCATTCTTCTACGTGAAAACTGCCAAAATCACTGTTTGCCCCGGAGGTGTACAGTCAGCGCTTACTAAGTGTGCATGATAATACGAGACAGGGTCTGGAATATTTTCGCTGTACAGTTATTTTGTTTGTAAGGACTATTAAATGTACGTTCCAGTGAAATACAAAGGATTTTGAATTGACTCAGGAGACCCAACTTCCTTGTAAGAGGCTCTACATTTTATCCTGAGATTGAGCTTGTACAATATGCTCCCCTGCTTGCTAAATACCAATAGAAGTCAGAATGCCTACATTCACAATGGCCAAAGTTGCAAGCTTGACAATGTAGTAAAGTTAACGTGTCACTACTGTAAAGTGCCTAAGCTGCTTATGTAGAAAAAATCCAAGACCCCAAAGCCCTGGAAATGACAACTTCCCAGAAGACATAGTTTTGCCCTGCTTCCTCCTGAGCCTTTCTTATTGATTTGCAAGGTCAGCCACAACTTTGCTTGACTTAGTAGGAAGCCTAGGAGATAGGCCTGTGTAGGGCCTCTCGCCTCTCGGTCACCACCACAGTGAAGTTGTCGCTTAGCTTTACCGAACAGGGCTTACAAAGAATGGGGAGGAGAAGCCTGTAAGGAGTTACATAGTGGAGGAGGATCACGCTGAGAAAGGGCCCCTCTTTTAGCGAGATAACACCACCTTTGAAATGTGAGTTCTTATTTATTTGGGCTGCCCTTCAGTGGAACAGGGGGACAAGAGCCAGTGTTTTTTCGCCTAGTAAGGACTACTGGAAATAACAACTGTATTGAGGACAGCGTTTGGCCCTTCTTCCTCCTGAGCTTTTCCTATTGATGTGTAAGGTCAGCAACAAAATTGCTGGACCTAGTAGTGAGTGAGGCCTATAAGATGTGGAGGGCCCTTTAGGGGAAAGTCCCAGCTCAGTTGTCAGTCACCACAGGACTGCAATTAGCTTTCCTGGACATGTGCTATAAATTGTGGGATGGGAGGAGCCTATAGGAAGTTGAACAGTGGAAGATCTTCTTGCAGCGAGATGACATCACCTTTAAAATGGATTTGGGCTGCCCTACAGTGGAGCAGGGCTACCCCTGACTGGCAGGAGGACAAGAGCTGGTGTTTCTGCCTAGAAAGAACCACATTGATACAAAAAGAGACCATGGGGGTATCCCAGAAATAACAATATTACCAAAGAAGACAGCATTTGGCCATGCTACCTCCTGGGCCTTACCTATTTATATACAAGGCCAGCCACAACATTGCAGGACCTAGCAGGAAGCCTAGGAGGTGGGTGTGTATAGTGCCATTTAAGAGGTTGGTCCCCCCTCAGTTGTCAAAATAAGGAGTGAAGTTGTCACTTAGCTTTCCTGGACAGGGGTTATAAAGGGTGGGGTGGGGGGAGCCTGTAGAGAGTTGAACAGTGAAAGAACTTCTTTCAAAATGGATTTGGGCTGCCCTACAGTGGAACACGGTTACCCCTGACTGGGGTAGAAAGACAACACGCAATGTTTCTGCCTAGAAAGGACCACATTGATACAAAAAGGGACCATGGGGCGACCCTGAAAATAACAACATTACCAAAGAAGACAGTGTTTGGCCATGCTTCCTCTTGGGCCTTCCCCGTTGATATACAAGGCCAGCCACAACATTGCAGTACCTAGTAGGAAGTCTAGGAGGTGGGTGTGTATAGGGCAGTTTAAGGGGTTGGTCCCCTCTCAGTTGTCACCATAAGGAGTGCAGTTGTCCCTTAGCTTTTCCGGATAGGGCTTATAAAGGGTGGGGTGGGAGAAGCCTGTAGGGATTTACACCGTGGAGAATCACGCTAAGAAGGAACCCTTCTTGTAGAAAGAAGCAGGTTATTAAAATTTTTCAGAGTTACAGTGGTGCAATCAGCAATAGACATACTTCCTAATGATCTCCCCACTGTATCTCTGACAAGGCAGGAAGCATGTCTTATGGTTGCTCTCACACACAGCGCAGAGGTCATCAGTTGTAGCTTCTGTACTGACATCAGAATTTTCTGCTGGGGTTGGGAGAACTTTTAAAAGAAAAAAAAATCAGTGAGATGTTCAACACTGTTTTTATGCAGCCTGGGTTTAGTATACACGAAAATTCCAATGAATGACCGTTTCTGACTTATCCTAATAAATGGGCATTCTCTTCAAAATACAATAATGCATTGGAAATTAAGTATCTCACAGGGCAGCTAAAAAATTATTGTGCATTTGTTTCAAAAACAGCAAAACAAGCAGTCAGTTTAACTTAAAGAATTTGTATTTATTTATTAATCAACAGTACAATTTAAAAGTACAAGAAATTACAAAAAAAAATATAGAAAACAAACCAAAAATACACATGTTCTGGTTGAGGGCATATGGATGCTGTAAAATACAACCCTAACCCATAAAAACAATTAAAAGCAGATGCAAGATGCAACACATACAAACCCCCATCAACAATCTAAAATAGTACTAATGGACATAAGCAAAAATATTAAGTGGATAATAATGAAAATAGTACAGTATAAGATATTGGAACACAGCCTAATAATAGTCACATGTAACAGAAGCTGGATATATAAAAAATATCCCTTTAAAGCGGAGTTCCACACAAAAATGGAACTTCCGCTTTTCGGAACCCTCCCCCCCCCCCGATGTCACATTTGCCACCTTTCAGGGGGGAGGGGGGTGCAGATACCTGTCTAAGACAGGTATTTGCACCCACTTCCGGCATAGACTCCCATGGGAGTCTACGCCTCTTCCCGTCCCCACTGCGCTGTCTCCTGGGAAACACACAGCTCCCAGGAGAGAGCGGGGACCACTTGGGACGCGCAGCGCGACTCGCGCATGCGCAGTAGGGAACCGGGAAGTGAAGCCGCAACGCTTCACTTCCTGATTCCCTTACCTAGGATGGCGGTGGCAGCTGCCGAGAACCGAGCGGGTTCTCGGCGTCGCCTGCCGACATCGCTGGACCCTGGGACAGGTAAGTGGCCATTTATTAAAAGTCAGCAGCTGCAGTATTTGTAGCTGCTGGCTTTTAATATTTTCTTTTTTTGGCGGTGTGGGTGGACCCCCGCTTTAAGCGAGTGATCACCATATTGGGTCAAAAAAAATATATTTATACTATATTATATATATATATATATATATATATATATATATATATATATATATATATATGTACAGTATCTCACAAAAGTGAGTACACCCCTCACGTTTATGTAAATATTTTATTACTTTTTCTTTATTCTTTTCATGTGACAACACTGAAGAAATGACACTTTGATACAATGTAATGTAGTGAGTGTACAGCTTGTATAACAGTGTAAATTTGCTGTCCCCTCAAAATAACTCAACACACAGCCATTAATGTCTAAACCGCGGGCAACAAAAGTGAGTACACCCCTAATTGAAAATGTCCAAATTGGGCCCAATTAGCCATTTTTCCTCACCGGTGTCATGTGACTCGTTAGTGTTACAAGGTTTCAGGTGTGAATGGGGAGCAGGTGTGTTAAATTTAATGTTATCGCTCTCACTCTCTCATGCTGGTCACTGGAAGTTCAACATGGCCCCTCATGGCAAAGAACTCTCTGAGAATCTGAAAAAAAGAATTGTTGCTCTACATAAAGATGTCCTAGGCTATAAGAAGATTGCCAAGACCCTGAAACTGAGCTGCAGCAGGGTGGCCAAGACCATACAGCGGTTTAACAGGACAGGTTCCACTCAGAACAGGCCTCGCCATGGTCAACCAAAGAAGTTGGGTGCACGTGCTCAGCGTCATATCCAGAGGTTGTCTTTGGGAAATAGACATATGAGTGCTCCCAGCACTGCTGCAGAGGTTGAAGGGGTGGGGGGGTCAGCCTGTCAGTGCTCAGACCATACGCCGCACACTGCATCAAATTGGTCTGCATGATTGGCTGTCCCAGAAGGAAGCCTCTTCTAAAGATGATGCACAAGAAAGCCCAGAAACAGTTTTCTGAAGACAAGCAGACTAAGGACATAGATTACTGCAACCATGTCCTGTGGTCTGATGAGACCAAGATAAACTTATTTGGTTCAGATGGTGTCAAGCATGTGTGGCGGCAACCAGGTGAGGAGTACAAGGACAAGTGTATCTTGCCTATAGTCAAGCATGGTGGTGGGGCTGCATGAGTGCTGCCGGAACTGGGGAGCTACAGTTCATTGAGGGAACCATAAATTCCAACATGTACTGTGACATACTGAAGCAGAGCATGATCCTCTCCCTTCGGAGACTGGGCGGCAGGGCAGTATTCCAACATGATAATGACCCCAAACACACCTCCAAGACGACCACTGCCTTGCTAAAGGAGCTGAGGGTAGAGGTGATGGACTGGTCAAGTATGTCTCCAGACCTAAATCCTATTGAGCATCTGTGGGGCATCCTCAAATGGAAGGTGGAGGAGTGAAGGGTCTCTAACATCCACCAACTCCGTGATGTCCTCATGGAGGAGTGGAAGAGGACTCCAGTGGCAACCTGTGAAGCTCTGGTGCACTCCATGCCGAAGAGGGTTAAGGCAGTGCTGGAAAATAATGGTGGCCACACAAAATATTGACACTTTGGACATTTTCACTTAGGGATGTACTCACTTTTGTTGCCAGCTGTTTAGACATTAATGGCTGTGTGTTGAGTTATTTTGAGGGGACAGCAAATTTACACTGTTATGCCGCGTACACACGATCGGGATTTTGGTCGGAAAAAGATATGATGGCTTTTCCGTCAGGATTTCGCTCAAGCTTGCCTTGCATACACACGGTCACACAAAAGTTCGCTGAACTTTCGACCGTTAAGAACGTGGTGACTAAAACACTACGAAGAGCAGAGAAAATGAAGTTCAATGCTTCCGAGCATGCGTCAAAATGTTTCCGAGCATGCGTAGGAATTTTGCACATCGGAATTGCTACAGACGATCACATTTTAGGATAGGAACTTTTTCCGACCGGAAAATTGAGAACATGCTCTCAATCTTTTGCTGGCTGGAATTCGGCCAGTAAAAGTCCGATGGAGCATACACATGGTCGCATTTTATGACCAAAAGCTCTCATTGGTCTTTTGCTGGTCGAATTTCCAATCGTGTGTACGCGGCATAATACAAGCTGTACACTCAATACTTTACATTGTAGCAAAGTGTTGTCACATGAAAAGATATAATAAAATATTTACAAAAATGTGGGGTGTACTCACTTTGTGAGATACTGTAGGTAGTGAGTCAGTAAACAGTGGATTTAAACATGTTTGGAGATGTATAATAAATACAGTACCAGTCAACAGTTCCAGGGAATAACCTGAACTGGTGCAAAGGTAAGTGATAAGCTGCCAGAGGTGAAAAACAAATTTGAAGAGGAACTGCAGTCGGCTCAAATAATTTGTAATAAAAACATCTTTGCCATCCTGAAGCTTCCCTCCAACCACTTTGCATATTATTTTATATATACTGTGATTCTGTACTTGCCAAATATGCTGCAGAAATCTCCCTCCACTAAGTCTGGCTGCAGCCATTTTAACTGTGGGCAGCTGAAGCTGCTGCCTGTGCACTTCCTGGATTTACACAGACATACGGAGGCACACCTCCAGCTCTGCAGCCCTGCAGCTTTGATTGGCCCTCTTATGACTCACCCCCCTCCCTTCCTGGCAAACTCTCACAAGAGTGAGAGAGAGAGCTGTGCATGATGTCATAAGCCTAGGCTAATGACCAGACAAAAAACAGTAAGTAGGCTGTATAAGGTATTTACTGGCAGAAAAAAAAATGTTTTACTATCCAAAGTTAAAACAACAAGGGCAGAAGATTTAATAGATGGAAAGTTGGAAAAATGACTGAAGGTCCACTTTATGTTAACAAAAACAGAAAAAGTATGTACGTAAATAATGTATATGTTCACAGTTGTTCCAGAGCAATGTACATGTGTTAAGCCTTGAAAGTGTATGCTAACAATTCCTACTTGTTTTCCAACTTTCATTGATTACTTACAAGCTATCTCCCTGCAAAAAAACAGCATTGAAACAGACTATATTAATACACCATCTTAAGCAATATTTGGACAGTATTATACTGCAGGAGGTAGTATATTGCTCTCAAAATGACGAGAAACAGTCAATTAACAAAGAAAGACAAACAGACCATTATAACCCTTAAAGGGCTTTTATAGGTCTTTCTTTTAGAGAAATTGCAAAGAAAGCCAAGGTGTCGGTGAGTACAGTTCCCTACACCTTCAAAAGGCACTTGGAAACTGGAGGAAACTCTGACATGAGGAGGTCTTGCAGATGTAAATCCACAACAGAATCAGAAGACAAGTTTCTGGGAGTCAACAGCTTGCGTAATAGGCGGCTCACAGGACAATTGCTTCAAGCACAGCTTAAAGTGGTTGTAAACTCAAATGGCTTGAAATGATCTAGCCTCCATGTGTTTGTTCATTAAGCGGTGCAATTTGGTTTGTTTGTTTTTTTTCCAATTCTAAATACCTTTTTTCTTTGTGCTCATTTGTAGTCACCTCCTCTCTCTGCTCTGTATCCCGTTCTAAAGAAGCTGAGTGGGAGGGGCTGAGATTTCCTTCTGTTTTAGGTAAACAGTATAGTCAGTGAATGAATGCTGGTGGAGAGGGAAGGGGCTGTGAGGAGAGGATAGGGGAGGGGCCGTGGGATTGTGTTCTCACTACACACTACGGAGCTAACAGAGAGAGAGGAGGGGAAATCTGCAGAGACGCGCAGATGCACAGAATAGAAGCTAGAAGATGAAGGCACATAAACTGACCACGCTTTCATGGCTTTGCAGCCATGATAAATGTGGTCAGCTCATAGGGGGGAAGTCAGGACCAGGCAGGATCAACCAGGTACCGTAGAAGATACAATAGGCAATTGACTAGGCAAAAGCACTATGCTATAGCTTGTGTCTTAAAGGGGCAGGGGCATTTTTTTTTGGGGGGGGGGGGGTAACAACCACTTTGCCACTTTGACACTGATTGAAGTAAGCAAGTCTCAGTTTCAACTGTGAAGAAAAGACTTCGAGTTGCAGATTTGACAGGTCAAGTGGCAGTAAGAGGGCAACGTTAAAAATAGAGGCTTGCTTGGCCATGAAGCACCACCAGTGGACTACTGAAGACTGGAAGAAGGTCTTATTGACCGAATAATCAAAATGTGAGATCTTCGGTTCATCACACAGGGTTTTTGTACACCCTCGAGTAGGTAATAAGATGGTTTCTCAGTGTGTGACACCAACAAACATAGAAGAGGAAGTGTGGTGGTCTGAGGTTCTTTTGCTGGATTCAGAGTTGGCAACTTGAGTGAGGGCCACCCTAAACAAAATACTACCATAGCATTTTGCAGGGCAATACAATACCCTCTGGAATACTCCTAGTTGGTCAAGGGTTCATCCTTCAGCAGGGTAATGACCTAAAACACTCCACTCCAGGCTTTGTCAGAACTAACTTAGAAGAAAAAAACAAAACGCTAGGCTTCAAAACATGGAATGGCCAGCACAGTCTCCAGATTTAAACCCCATCGAGCTGGTTTGGGATGAACTGGACAGAAGGGTGAAAGCAAAGTGCAACACACTTGTGGGAACTTCTTATAGTGTTAGGAAGAACATTCTGAACAACATTCGATTCCTGTTGTAGAAAGAATGCCACAAGTATCTGCAAAAGGCGGCTACTTTGATGAATCAAAAATGTAACATACATTTTATTAAAGAAAACAATTCCATGATTTCTTTATTTCTTTATGTCTAATTGATTATTTGTTCTATGCTTTATTTTCAGGGTACAGTGAGACAAAACTGGAAAAATGGAGGTTTATAAAACTTTTGACCTGTATATATATATATAACAAATTCAGTGAGCCACTTTGACTTTTTCTGTCGTCACTCTTCTATGTTTCTATCATACATGCCCAGATGTGAAAATATATCTCTAGGAGAACCCCCCAACTAAACTCTCTAATTTATGTAACCCAACATATACAGAACTATGCAAAATACAAAGGCGAAATAGAAAGGATAAATAAAGATTGTTCCCGGGTATCCTATTACCAGCAAACCACATACCAAAGGAAAGGAGGGGAGGGGATCATAGAAGGTTGTTTTATGGCAATTAGCCACTTCTTCAGGAATATAAAAAAAAATGCATGCAGTAACACAATTCTGTGATCCAATGTGGGCTAAAAGTTGCTATTAAAAAAATTCTGAAATAAAGATGGTTCCCAGAACATTCTATTACCAATGAATAGGGATGAGTTGAACACCCCCCTGTTCGGTTCGCAGCAGAACATGCAAAAAATTTGTTCGAACACGCGAACACCGTTTAAGTCTATGGGACACGAACGTGAAAAATCAAAAGTGCTAATTTTAAGGGTTAATATGCAAGTTATTGTCATAAAAAGTGTTTGGGGACCCAAGTCCTGCCCCAAATTTTTAAAAACGGCCGTTTTTTCGGCAGCAGTGATTTTAATAATGCTTAAAGTGAAACAATAAAAGTGAAATATTCCTTTTAATTTTTGTACCTGGGGGGGTGTCTATAGTATGCCTGTAAAGTGGTGCATGTCTCCCGTGTTTACAACAGTCCGAGAGCAAAATTACATTTTTAAAGGAAAAAAAAGTCATTTAAAAGTACTAGCGGTAGCGCCGGCAGCTATAATTAATTATCGGGTCTCTGCAATACTCAGTCATTGAAGTCAAAGTCATTGAAAAAACGGCCTGGGGTTCCCCCACAGTGCATTACGAGGCCCTTTGGGTCTGGTATGAATATTAAGGGGAACCCCAAACCAAAAAAAAAAAAAAAAATGCGTGGGTTCCCCCCAAATTCCATACCAGGCCCTTCACGTCTGGTAACCTGACAGGCCACAGGAACAAAGGGGGGACGAGAGAGCACCCCCCCTCCTGAACTGTACCAGGCCACACTCCCTCAACATGGGGAGGATGTCCCCATGTTGATGGGGACAAGGGCCTTATCCCCACAACCCTTGCCCGGTGTTTGTGGGGGTCTGCGAGCGGGGGGCTTATCGGAATCTGGAAGCCCCCTTTAACAAGGGGATCCCCAGATCCCACCCCCCCCCCGTGTGAAATGGTAATGGGGTACATATGTACACAAATGTTAAAAAAGATAAGAGACAGTTTTTGACAATTCCTTTATTAATGTCTTCTTCTTTCTCCGCTTCTTCTTTCATCTTCTTCTGGTCTTCATTCGATTTTCTTCCTCCATCTTGTTCTTCCCCCGCTTCTTCCTCTTCTTCCTCCAATCCTCTGCTTCTTCCTTCGGTCTCCTCGTCCGCATCTTCCTCCAGCTTCTTCTTCCCCGCTTCGTTTTTCAGACGATCCGCATCCATGGGAGGTTCCCGCTGTGTGACGCTTCTGTTCTTCTGACAGTTCTTATATAACTGAGGGCGGGGACCACCCTCTGACGCAGGGGACTTTCCTATGGTTTTCCCCGTGGTGTCAGAGGGGGGAGGGGTCATCCGTTATGTAACCGGGTGACCCCACCCCCCTCTGACATCACTGGGAAAGCAAGAAGCGGGGAAAGAAGAAGACATTAATAAAGGAATTGTCAAAAACCTTCTCTTGTCTTTTTTAACATTTTTGACACTTTTTTGTGAAATGGTAGGGGTACATTTGTACCCCATTACCATTTCACACAGGAGGGGTGCCGGGATCTGGGGGTCCTCTTGTTAAAGGGGGCTTCCAGATTCAGATAAGCCCCCCGCCCACAGACCCCCACAACCACCGGGCAAGGGTTGTGGGGATGAGGCCCTTGTCCCCATCAACATGGGGATATCCTCCCCATGTTGAGGGCATGTGGCCTGGTACGGTTCAGGAGGGGGGGTGCTCTCTCGTCAACCCCCCTTTTCCTGTAGCCTGCCAGGTTGTGTGCTTAGATAAGGGTCTGGTATGGATTTTAGGGGGATCCACACGCCATTTTTTTAAAATTTTGGCACAGGGTTCCTCCCTAAAATCCATACCAGACCTGATGGGTCTGGTATGGATTTTGAGGGGGGCCCCCACGCCATTTTTTTTTTTTTTTTTTACATTTTGGTTCAGGGTTCCCCTTTTTTTTTTTTCCCCGTTTTTTTTAATGACTTTTATGAGTATTGCAGAGACCCAACAATTCAGTATAGCTGCCGGCACTACCGCTAGCACTTTTAAATGACTTTTTTTTCCTTTAGAAATGTCAGTTTGCTCTGTTGTAAACACGTGAGACATGCACGACTTTACAGGCATTCTATAGACATCCCCCCAGGTACAAAAATGTAAAGGAATATTTCACTTTTATTGTTTCAATAAAAGTTTTTAAAACTTTTTTTTGCATTGATACATGTCCCCTGGGGCAGGATCCAGGTCCCCAAACACTTTTTATGATAATAGCTTGCATATTAACCTTTAAAATGAGCACTTTTGATTTCTCCCATAGACTTTTAAAGGGTGTTCGCGGCTTTTGAATTTGCCGCGAACATCCCAAATTGTTCTCTATTCGGCGAACAGGTGAACAGCCAATGTTCGAGTCAAACTCATGTTCAACCCAAACACACAGCCCATCCCTACCAATGAACCACGTCTCACATACTGAAATAAAGAAGAGGCAGATCATAGAGATCAGTTTTGTGGCAATTTTGACATCTTTGGGAGTATAAAAAAGTGCAATTAATCATTAAATATGCTCCAATGTGGGTTTAAAGCTTACATATTTACATAGTAGGTGAAGTTTGAAAAAAGACACACGTCCATCAAGTCCAAAGGTGATATTAGAAAAAAAAAAAAAGCAAAAATTATTATTATTATTATACAGGATTTATATAGCGCCAACAGTTTACGCAGCACATTACAATATAAAAAGGAGACAATACAGATATAATACAATAAATTACAAAAGGATTAAGAGGGCCCTGCTCAGAAAAGCTTACAATCTAATAGGGTGGGGCAGGTGGTACAAAAGGTTGTAACTGTGAGGAATGAGCTGATGGAAGTGCTAGAAGATTAGTTGGAGATGTGATAGGCTTTCCCGAAGAGATGAGTTTTCAGGGATCGCCTGAAGGTAGCAAACGTAGGGGATTGCTAGGTAGCGAGTTCCAGAGGACTGGAGAGGCTCTGGAGAAATCCTGGAGACGAGCATGGGAGGAGGAGACAAGAGAGCTTGAGAGTAGGGGGTCTTGAGAAGAGCGGAGAGGATGATTTGGGTGATATTTGGAGACAAGGTTGGTGATGTAGCTCGGGGCAGAGTTGTGAATGGCTTTGTTTGTTGTGGTTAGTACCGTATATACTGGAGTATAAGTCGAATTTTTCAGCACATTTTTTTGTGCTGAAAGTGCCCCCCTCGACTTATACTCGAGTCAAGCACTTTTCTGCAGCAAAAAATTTCATTTTCCGAACCGATTTTGGGGCCCCGTATCTCAGGGCCACTTGATGCTAGGAACCCCAAATTTGGTGTGCAAACCCAGTGGACCTGGTACCATAACATATCCAAAGCTGAAGTTCCTAGCACTAAGTGGCCCCGAGATACGGGGCCCCAAAATCGGTTCAGAAAATGTCATTCTCTGCTGCAGAAAAGTGCTTGACATTTTCTGAACCGAATTTGGGGCCCCATATCTCAGGGCCACTTGGTGCTAGGAACCCCAAATTTGGTGTGCCAACCCAGTGGAACTGGTACCATAACATATCAAAAGCTGGGGTTCCTAGCACCAGGTGGCCCTGAGATACGGGGCCCCAAAACTGGTTCGGAAAATGTCATTCTCTGCTGCAGAAAAGTGCTTGAAAAGTGCTTTTCTGAACTGATTTTTGGGGCCCTGTATCTTGGGGCACTTGGTGCTAGAAACCCCAGCTTTGGACATTTTATGGTGCTAGTTCCTCTGGGTTTGCACACCAAATTTGGGGTTCTTAGCACTAAGTGGCCCCGAGATACGGGGCCCCAAATTCGGTCAACTGTGTCTATCTGCAGCAATGTCATTTCGGGACCCTTTGGGTTCAGAGACCCCAAATTTTGGCTGCAGCTAAGGGGCATCTAGGAACCCTTAACTACCGAGTTTGAAGTTCAGGGGACCTATGGCTGCAAATAGGCACAGTGAGGCATGCAAATGGGTACAGTGATGCTGCAAATGGGCACTGTTGACCCTCTTTTCCACTTAAAGTAGCTGTGCATTTCTCACCCTCGTCTTATACTCGGGTCAATAAGTTTTTCCCATTTTTTTTGTGGTAAATTAGGGCCTCGACTTATACTCGGAACGACTTATACTCGAGTATATACGGTATTTTGAATTTAATTTGCTGGGTGATTGGGAGCCAGTGTAGGGATTGGAGGAGAGGGTTGGCAGACACTGAGTGGTTGGTAAGATAGATAAGTCTGGCAGCAGCATTCATGAAAGACTGAAGAGGGGATAGTCTATGGGGAGGCAGGCTAATAAGAAGGGAGGTGCAATAGTCAAGGTGAGAGATAACGAGGGAGTGAATGAGGAGCTTAGTGGTTTCATTTGTTAAAAAGGGGTGAATTTTAGAGATGTTACGGGGGTGAATTCTACAAACTTTTGACAACGATTGGACTTGGGGCTGAAATGACAAGTCAGAGTCTAGGATTACACCTAGTACCCTGGCATGGCATGAGGGGAGGGACTGATGGTTGCATTGCTGATTTTGATGGAGAAGTCATGGAGGGGGGCACGAATGGGGACGAATATTATTAGCTCAGAGAGATTTAGTTTAAGTAAGTAGTACAACATCCATGCTGATATGTCAGTTAGTAAGTTAGTAACGCGAGAGGAGACTGAAGGTTAAAATAAAGATGGTTCCCAGATCATCCTATTACAAATATACTGAAGGAAAGGATGAGAGGGGATCAAAGAGACCAATTTTGTGGCAATTAGCCACTTTTCCAGGAATATTTAAAAAAAATGCAATTTTTTGTAATGCAGTTCTGTGATCCAATGTGGGCAGAAAGAGAGGGAATGTCCCGGAATCGGGGAACACTTTGAAAAGTATTTCACAAGTCTAAATTCAGGGCCTTTCGAAGGGTGATAGTACTGGCAAAATGGATGGATTTAGCTGGTAGGGGCTGCCAGGTGTATAACATAAATTCCAAAATGAAAAGGAAAGCCCTTCATCAGGTGGGAAAGTTTTATGATTGACTGGAATGAACCTTTCATTTTTACATCGTGGCTAAAAGAAGTCTGAAGATTTGAGACAGTGAAAACTCTGAAATTTAAGTTCAAAGCTGGATTCTTTCTTTCCGACCAGACAGTCCTGAACTTTAATAAGCCCCCTTCTAAGGTCAGGTCAGGGTGTAGGAATAATTCAGACTTAAAATATCTAATTAATTCTCTGCTATTTTACAGCGTTGTAAACGTCTGCTATCTGCCAGCTACAGTAGACGTGAATGGAGGCATTGACGTGTGAACGGCACTTAAGGTCTGCCAAGAAAGCTGGTGTTTAGTACCCGAGTCTTTTATTTGGCAAGTTAAAGCCCAGGGGCATTCTCTGCTTCCTGACCAAAGTTTACAACTTTTCCCCACTTGTTACAGACAGGGCAAGGCGATCGGTAATAAGTATCCATGTCACTCCACGGCACATCTAATAAAAACATAATTAACTGTGGAGCAGACACCCTAATCTCTCCAGGGTGACATGTTATGGTGCCCTTGTCTTGTGATCCCTTCAAATCAATTACTACAATGTATATCATCGTCCAAAGCAGTCCGAGGAGGACTATAGGAAATGCTTCTCGTCTGGGCCAACTTGTCAAATAAGCCGAACATATGTTGAAACAACCTACATCTGAGCGACAGAGAGAGGCGATGCAGTCCCGAAAGACCCTTTGAACCTCAGAATGGGAAACACATTGGATTTTTTTTTTGGTCGTATCAGTAAAATGGCAAAGAAGGAAAAAAAAAAGTTCCGTACTTTGCATAATATATTTATCTTGGAAAGGGACATTCTATTCAAGCTCTCCAAGAATTCGAGTGCTGAAAGTTACACTAAATCAACAGCACTTTTAGTAATGAAATAAATTCTTTATAAGAGCCGAGTATAGGGGGCTGACAAGGGTTTCGGATGGCGTGTTTTTATTAAAATTCTTTCATTCTGCAAAGCCGTATTGTCTGTGATTCTTGGATACGAGCGGGACGAGGAATAGCGAGCAGTCTATGCCCGTGTTTATTCAGTCTGCCTGCCTGCGGCAAAAGAAAACACAATGCTTAATAAAAGGCTTCCTTTTTGTGGGTGACCTAGCAAATTTTCAGATTGTTAGGTTTTTTAAAAAAAAGGGTAAACCGCTATTGAAATGTGGATGGCTGCCGGCTTTTGTCTCTTAGCAGGGGCCGAAATATCAATGAGACGCTGTGGGGAGCAAGCAAAGTCAACTGGTAAATGGTTAGCATTGTCCAGGAGAAATTGCAACCTTGCTAAGTTCACCAAGTCCAAACGTACGCCTGAATTTTACATGTTCTAAAGTGGTCATATTCAGTTTTATTAAGGCTGCCTCCTTTTGTTCCTTGAATCTGTGTTGGCTCAGAGAGATGTTAATGTCAGAGCCATCATTTTGGCTGTATTCTTACTTGGGTCATTTCATTTCTGCACTACCTACACATAGTACACATAGTACACATGTTCAAAACATTTTATCACCTAATTAGATATAGTGGCATTTATTGATTAGTATAGTGCAAATTTTGATATTTAAAGTTAATGTCAGGGGTTGTAAAAGTTTAGTTTGGAGGCTAAGATAATGCATATTTAAACCCAAGAACAAACGTTTAATATATTAACCAGTTTAACCAAATTACCAGTCCTTAGATGTGGTTGCTGCATTAGTTCAGGCTTCTCTTCCCCCTTTCATTACATGGTGATCCTACCAATAACACATAATATCCTAGAATGCCAACATTCACACTCTGTACTTTATGCTATATCACCCTTGATTGTTCACCTGATTTCGACTACAAACACCTCTTCATCCCTATTACAAAGTGAAGTGGAGTTGTGTAGTCCACAGAAGAAAACTGGGAAAGCTGACAACATTATTTGAGTCTTAAAGAAGTTGTAAACCTCTTAAAAAAAACACAAAAAGACAAAGACATAATGAGCTAGTATGCATCTCATACTAGCTCATTATGAAATACTTCCCTTAGAACGATGCCCTGGATCAGCGTTGGCCCTCCAAGTACAGCGTGGACATCTTCCACCCTAGTTACGTCCGGGTTCGAGGCTCCGGCGCTGTGATTGGCCGGAGCTGCGATGACGTCACTCCTGCACATGCGCACAGGAACCACCGGTCACGGCACGGCTCCTGAAGACACAGCACCAGCAGCCTGCTTTTTCAGTGCGCATGCACCGATGACATTGGCAGCAGTGCATATACTGAATATCTCCTAAACTGTGCAAGTTTAAGAGATATTCAAGGTACCTACAGGTCCTTGCTATAGGCTTACTTTTAGATAAAAGTGGTGTAACAAGGTTTACAACAACTTTAAAACGGAGTTCCACCCAAAAGTGGAACTTTCACTTGTTGTACTCCTCCCCCCTCCGGCGCCACATTTGGCACCTTTCGGGGGTGAGGGGGGACAGCATACCTGTCTAATACAGGTATCCTTTTCCCACGTCCTGGAACCTCAGCCACGCATATTGATGTCACTGCCCGGGCTCCCTCCTCCTTCCCCAGCCGCCGGGCCAGTAGGAGAGAGGAGCGGAGCGCATGCGCAATAGGGTTTACTGCCGGGTTCCCTTACTCGCAATGGAGGCGGCATGCAGCCGACAGCTGATAGACACATCAGCTGCGGTGCCGACATTTCTGGACTCCAGGACAGGTAAGTGTCCGATTATTAAAAGTCAGCAGCTGCAGTATGTGCAGCTGCTGGCTTTTAATTTTTGCAGTGGTGGGCGGACCTACACTTTAAGTTCAGTCCATGGGACGTTACAAGGACACTAAAGCTGGCCATAGAGGCGCCTTGAGGCGATTCAGTTCGCAACTGCAGCGCTATACAAATCATTAATTCATTCATTCATAGATGGATCAAATCTCGGCCAGTTCAGCAGGGATCAGTCAAAGATTCGATCCATCTATGGGCAGGCTGGTTGCACTGAACATGATCCATCAATCAAATTCAGTACAACCAGCCTGTTGGATTTTTTGAATGCAATCACTGCTGACGACTGGAAGGCACCCTGCCGGTAGAACACAATAGCACTGCGGTAGTGATTCTCACATCAACGCTGTGTGTTGATGGGGAAATCAAGCAATTTTTGTTTCTTCCACCCATGGTGGAAGGAAAGAAAATTGTAAAAACTATGGCTTGCTTAACTGACATGATCAACTGGTATTTTTCTGTACATAGCCTAAAATAAATCCAGCCATTACATCTAAAAATCGTCCATTTGCAAAATATTACAGGTGTGTTCCTAGATTTATATATACTTTAAACTGATTGTAATGGCTCATTTTTTTTCCTTTAAAAATAACAAACATGTTATACTTACCTGCTCTGTGCAATTGGATTCTCCTCTTCTCAGGTCCTTCATCTGTGATCCTGGCTCCTCACTCGTGTTGAGGGCCCCCACAGCAAGCAGCTTGCTATGGGGGCATCCGAGCTGAGTCACAGACCCCTGTGTCCATTCAGACACAAAGCCCCAACCTGGCCCCGTCCCTCTTTCCCCTGATTGGCTAGCTGACTTTGATTGACAGCAGCGGGAGCCAATGGTGCTGCTGCTGTGTCTCAGCCAATCAGGAAGGAGAATCTCAGATGGCTGAGATACTAATGGACATTTCTGGACAAAGAGGGACCTCAGGTAAGTGTTAGAGGGGCTGAGGGGGGCTGCTGCACACAGAAGGCTTTTTATCTTAATGCATACAACGGGTGAGTGAGTAGGCGCGTGAGAGAGCCGGCGGCTCTGCAAGTGGGTGGCTGAGAGAGCGGGTGGGTGAGAGAGTGGGCGGGCCGGGCCAGGCAGCTGAGCTGCTCGGCAGGCGGCTAAGAGAGCGGGCAGCTCCATGGGCGAGTGGTTGGGCAGGTGAGAGAGCAGGCAGGCCGGGAAGCTGGGCGGCTCGGTGGGTGAGAGGGCTGGCCAATCAGTGGGCGGGGGAACAGAGAGATGACATCATCTCTCACTGCCTGCCCTGCATCCCTGCAGTTCTGCCTCCACTGTGCAGACAGCCACGGGCAGCAGAGAGATTACATCATCTCTCTGCTACCTGACTCTGGGACACAGCAAGAGACAATCCCCACCTTAGTAGGAAAGTGACACAGCAAGTGACAATCTGCAACTTGTGGCAGGTGACGTGGCAAGTGACAATCTGCAACGTGTGGTAGGTGACGTGGCAAGTAAAAATCAGCATCTGGTGACGGTGGCAAGTGACACACTCAGGGCTCCCACTGATTCTGCATGAGTTGAACCATTTCATTTTATATAACAATGTAATAATAGAAATAATGCGATTCAATCATCCTGACGCCATATCAACCATGGTGCCAGGATGATTGAAGCGCCAACACAAGCCATTTCCCGATAAAATTCCTGCAAAAAAACATATTTTCTGGCAGTGCCCCTCCTGAGATTAGACTCTGGCTTCACCCCTGCCTGTACCCAGGCTCATGCCTAAAAAGTATAAGTCCTTCCCAAATGGTATCTGACATTTCAAGAAGTTTACAAAGTTTGCTTTGCTCACCCGGTAATCTTGTTAGGAAGTCTCAATTGCTAACCCTAACTTCATTGTTATTGTTATCTATAGTCCTGTGGGGACAGGGACACAGACTAGTCAGAAACACCCAAGCCTTGACTGAAAACGAATCTTGCCCTTCCCCACCATAGAATCGTAAAATGCTCTCATATTAGTTACCCCCAGTATTTTAGGCAGACAGACCCTTTCAGTTTAATCTTCAGCACAGCAAGTCACAACCAATCAAAAAACACATTTTGAAAATATGACCTGTTATTCATTAATTTTTAATTTTATTTTTCCCGTCTATAAATACACAGGGTGACTTTTAGCCTTTTATTGGTCTTGACTCGAGCTTGGTGACAAGTCTGTTTTGCCATTTGTACTTGGTAGCTCTTTATTCGCTAACATCTTGGGAGCAGTAAAAGAGCTAATTAGATTTACACTTCTGGCACATTCTTTCCAACGAACATTATCCAAATAAATGTGACTCGATTCTCACTTCTTCAGTGTTTCCAGTGGAGCGAGCCATTACGACTCTCTCACGCCTGCACCTTCCCTTTCCAGTGGGGCTCCGTGCTGGTTACATGAGGCAGAAAAAACAGAAGTTCTAATGTTTGTGTAAAAACACCAACGTCTGTGAAATGCCACACATTGTGAAATGGTCATAACACATACTAACGTTACAAACTCATCACCCATATACAGGCACAAAGTTTTCACTGAGTTTCTCTCGCTAACAAAATTGACAATTGGATGGCACCAAAAATTGACCACTTAAAGTGATTTGCATAAATGGACCTTGTTTCATTTAAAAGTTCTGTTTTACTTTGTTAAGCGTAGCGCTCCCCCGAAAGAGCCGCTGATTGCCTCTAGTTCTTTTCCCCAATTAGTGTAGAGGCTGCTAAGCACACAGCCGTCACTCTCTCTGGCTTACTGATCAGTCAATAGGGTTGCTTTATATGTTTTATTGCAGATTAAACTTGGGTCACGTGGAGGGATCTGTAGGATACTACAGCAGTACTGTACAATAGTAATCGGAAACTCTTTATTGACACTACTTAGCATAGTCCCTCCAGTAAAAGCCCAGGGAAGAAGCAACATTGTAAGCTTTGTCTCAGTCCAGGCAATCACTGGAATTCATGCACTAGGTAGTGGCAAAACAGGCAAAACAGTGGTATTCTAGGCTTATGTCTGTACTCACAATGTTCCTAGATAATTGGTTGCCTCATTCCAATACCAGCCAGATATTCAACTGTGAGCTCCCCAAACCAGATTCTTAGTGAAATCCCTCGATCAGCTCCAAGGATTCTCAGAAACATAGGACCCCCAGAACTGTCATAGCTGGAACCTCAATTAACGCATATATAACTTCAGCTGAGCTGCCCAGAAGGGCAGCAGCCCTTCAGGCTGTGGACTTCTCCCCCTGGACAAGACACCACTGCTCCAGACCCCAGACTATTTATGTGCACTTTGGCCACCTTTTGGAAATACCTCCTCCGGGATTGGCTGAGGCCCTATAAATATTCAGTACAAAATATTTTACAGCGCACACATACAAGAATGACATTTCCTGCAGGGCTAGTTAAAAACACCTGAACATATTCAAAAAATACGGGGGTTTGGTCACACTATATGGTCATATAGTGCTAAGCCCACTTACTGCGACAAAGTACCCCGAATTAGTGGGTCCTACACTAGTAATAGAATGGAAGATCCTTTGTCTCAACCATGGGAGCTGAACTCCTCTATGTGGGAGAACTGAAAGGGATACATCCTAAACACTGGTGGCCACTAAATAGGAGGTAATGAGGAGGGGGGGGGGTGCTCCAGCCCAAAAGACCTGGTCAGGGCCTATTACAATATACAAGAACATATTTGGGGAGCACACCATACAATGCATTTAAATTCAAGATGGTGCTGCTATAAGACCTACAAACAGTACAAAATATTTTACAGCGCACACATACAAGAATGACATTTCCTGCAGGGCTAGTTAAAAACACCTAAACATATTCAAATAATACGGGGGTTTGGTCACACTATATGGTTATATAGTGCTAAGCCCACTTACTGCGACAAAGTACCCATTTGACTTGCTCCATTCCTATGTTCTGGAGCCTTCCAGAAGGCAGGGAGAAGCAATGAAACCTGCAGCCAATGAGACCCAGATCAGACCAAAACAATCAACAACTGCTCCACTGATTACAGAGGAGCCCAAAAAGAACTAAATTTAGCGAACATTCTAGTGCCTACCTAGGAGGGTGCTACATAGGTTTCACTTTATATCTGCAGAGGTTACATTCTTGTTAAGTAACTGTTGATTCCTGCTTTCATTGTGAATTTCTGTTACCACTAATACCATGATAGCATTGTCATCACCATAGCTGCATCATTTTGTTTTACTATAATAGTAAAAACTTCTTCTAAAGTTTGGGGTAAGTAATAGATGTTAGATTTAAGGAGTAGTTTTTAGGTGATAGGTTTAGGTTTATAGGGGTTACTTAGAAATGACTACTTTACCACACCTTACTTTGGTCGGCTAAGTTTATTCTAAATTTATGAATCAATATTTTTAATATTTAATAACTTTATTGATCAACATAGCCATATTCTTTTAATAATGGTTTTAAATTTCAAGAGATACAACTCAAAAGGAACATCACACCACTAGACCAGCAAACGTCCCGCCCCAACAAGATAAATCTGTATCACAATGAGAGGTTAACATTAACAGTCAGATTACATCCAATATCAATATATCCCTATCCATCTATATCAACCTGATATAGACCGTGGAAAGATTAAGAGATAACCTGTGTGATATTTATAACATAAGAGTTCTAGAGAACCCATCACTACAGATGGCTTTAAGAAATCAAACTTTTTTAGGTTGATGTTCAAGATTGGGTTACTTCACCACACCATTTTTTGGTCAGCTAAGTCCACTCTAAATTTATGAATCAATATATCATCTTAACTTTTTTTTTTTTTCGAACAAAGCCATTTTCTTCCAATAATTAATTGAGTTTAAAGAGATACAAATCAAAAGGACGATCACACCACTAGACCAGCAAACGCCCCTCAACAAGATAAATCTTTATCACAAAGGGAGTCATTGACTTCCACATCACATCCTGTATCAGTATATCCCTATCCATCCATAGCAACCTGATATAGACCATACATCTCCCCTCTATCCAAAACAAACAAAAAAAAAAGTTTTGCCTTTAGTTATGCTTTAAACATTTAAAATTGACTTGGTATCTGACTCTTATGCCGCGTACAAATGACCGGTTTAGCCATCAGAATAAACACTGAAGGTTTCTCCGACGGAACTGCGAGGGAATTCCATTCAAGCGGCCTTGCCTACACACGGTCAATCCAAAGTCCGACCGTCCAGAACGTGGTGACGTACAGCACGTACGACGGGACTAAAAAAAGGAAGTTCAATAGCCAGTAGCCAAAGGCTTCCATCTTGTACTTGCTTCAGAGCAAGCGTTGTTGTTGGTCCGTCGGAACAGCATACAGACAAGCGGTTTTCCTGATAGGAATTGGTTCCATTGGAAATATTCAGAGCAGGTTCTAATTCTAGGTCCGTCAGAATTTTCGAAAAAAGTAGTCCGATGAGGCATACACACGATCAGAATAGACGATGAAAAGCTTCCGTCTGACTTTTTCTGTCTGACATTCCACTTGTGTGTATGCGGCTTTACAAGCTCAGACAGGGAGAGGCAGATACAACACAAGGAGCCAATATTTTTTCTGTCCATTCAGAGGCTAGTGCATGAGGGACTGGGCTCATAGGAAGTATATTAACCCATTGGCGTTGGCCGCATGCAAATATGTGGCCATCTGGCGGGTGGGCCTTGGCGCAGAGCAGCTACATATTTGGTGGTATACAGCTGTGCCGAGAGCACTGGAGGCTAATGGAAAGTTCAGGATCGTGCCTTGTTATCAGGAGCTCTCTGATCATGTGACCGCCGTGATTGGCAACCCCGTGCCGGCTCAAAAAAAATTTGAGAAAATTTGTAGTGGTGGAAAAGAAACAGAGAGAACAGCTCTGGACTGATGCTGAGTATTGCAAAAAAAGTTTTTTTTCTGTTTTTTTATAATGGGCTATTTTACAAGGGGTCTTCCACACTTTTTTAAACTCACTTTTCTACATAGTCACCTTCCTTTGCGATGCATATCTCCCAGCGTCGCACCAACGTCTTAATGCCATCAGCAAAAAATATTTTTGGTTAAGCGCATAGCCACTGATGCAATGCTGCTTTCACATCATCATCACATGAAAATCTTCTACCTCTTAAAGCTTCTTTGAAACGGTCCAAAGAGGTGTAAATCAGATTGCGCTAAATCCAGACTATAAGCTGGGTGTTCCATAACCTCCCACTCGTACGAGAGAGAACTTTACCCCCATACTGAGAACACATGCCAGGATGAATTTGTACTCCCCACACACCTTCTGCCCACAAAAAGCATATAACAGAAGGCTGTTCTTCTTCGGTGCAATTTATACGTTCCACAGCCATCTTCACCACAGCGTGACAACTCTTATACTAAACCACAAGGTCAGCCGGCTTGCCAGACAGACTAGTAATGGGGAATTTGCATATTACATATTTCCTTATTCATATTGTGGCTCACTAATGAATTCTAAGCCTCCAAATCTTGATAAATCAGGCCATATAAGGACATGAGCATGGCTTTACCTTATACCAAAGGAATGTTTTTGTTACCTGACCAGTATGTGGCCGAGCCCCCATTCTTCTTTACGACTGGCCATTTCGTTACATTTAAGACCTATATACCCTAGCTAGAAATTGTAGGTCTTCTCACTTAGAATTGCCATTAAGCATGTGTCTTATCCTGATCCACGGCGCCATGCCATATAATGGAGGGACCCATGGCGAAAACAGCATCTTTAGTTAAGTATTCTTATTATATTTTCTAATACTTTCTTTATCTGTATCTGTCATTACTTTTAATAAATGTTATACTTATAAGTGTCTGTGTGATCTCTCTTTGCACATATTGAATACAACCCCAAAAACGTGGCAAATCAACTATTCACATGACAGTCTCAGACACGACCAATTACTACTCCTCCTGCCCTCACCGCTTCCAACAAAACTTTTTCAAGTCCACTCGTATTTTTACTAGAGTTGTGCTCTAAAACAGAATTCAAAACTTTTCCTCACTTGTTTTGGAATTAATAGAGAAGGACAAGAACATTTTGTTGTTGCTTTCTTTGTTCCTATGCCAGAAATTTGCCTTCACTTACTGCTTTGGCTACTGGTGTCTTCAATAAAAGAATGTTGGGAATACTCTTGATTGAAAACACCAACAACAATAGAAAAAATTCACTTGCAACAGCAGGGAAGGGTTAGAACATCTATCTCTTTCTTATTTGTCTGTGTCGCCACTTGAGAGATTTCTCCTGACTTCCTGCCCAGGGATTAATCTCACCAGAGGTAGGAAGTGGGAGAGGACTCAGTTTCAGAAACCCAACAGAGTTTATAGGCATTCCCCACTCAATCCGAAATGAAAAAATGAAATAAAATTATCTTGACTTTAGGTATAATAACAAACTTTGTTTTACAAATAAACATTTAATACCACGTAGATGGCAAAGCATTATCAGAGCACTGTGGGTTATCTAAAGAGACAGAGCAGTGCAGCTTGATTGCAGCTTCCTTTGTCTGATTAATCTCTGCTATTGATTGCTCATTGAGTTCTGTAAAAAGGCAATAAGGTTCTGTAATAAGCTTTACTGGGCACTCCCTTTCAATTTCAACCCAACCTGCAAAAAGAGTCAGTCGGGTCCAACTCATTTGTCCAAATCAGGATTTCAGCTGCATCAGTGATCCATTTCTTGCTTGCGCATTCTCAAGGCATGCCACCTATGCTCCATCCCTCAGCAAGACCCAGTGAAGATTCCTAGTCATACTGGTCCTAATGCTTTAGGAGGGTGCATGAAAAGGAAAAGGAAAGCCTGAGTTTGGGGCCAGAAAAGCTTGTACTTTTGGAGCACCAGCAGTAAACTTCATCCACTGAAAGGGTGTACTGAAGATCTTGAATAGATAGGTGCAAGGTTGGTAGATTTTGTAGGAAGTAGGAAGTATGGTGGCTCCCTGGAAGGAGGACGTTTTCTGACCATCCAGGCCGGCTGTCTGAGGAGGTCAGATGTGCTTGGAAAAGGAAGGCCAAAAAAGCTTACACTTAATCTAGGAATAGTGAAGCTGGAACCTGGTCTAGAGCACCAATGGTAAACCTCGTCTGCTGGAAGAATATCTTGAAGAGCAAAGGTAGACATTGAAGGAAGAATGGTGGCTCATCCAGGGGGATTGTGTAAAGCAAGTGATATACAGTAGTGGATGACATGCATATAGCTGTTTTCTGTCCTTCCAGGCCTGCTGCATGGGAAGGGCACATGTGCTTGGAAATAGAAAGCCAGAAAAGCTTACATTTAATCCAGGAAGAGTGAAGCTGGAACCTGGAGCACCAATGGTAAACCTCGTCTGCTGGAAGAATATCTTGAAGAGCAAAGGTAGACATTGAAGGAAGAATGGTGGCTCATCCAGAGGGATCATGTAATGCAAGTGCTGTACAGTGGTGGAGGATGTGCGTACAGTTGTTTTCTGACCTTCCAGGCCTGTTGCCTGGGGAGGGCACATGTGCTTGGAAAAAGGAAGGCCAGAAAAGCTTTCATTTAATCCAGGAAGAGTGGAGCTGGAACCTGGTCTGGAGCACCAAAGGTAAACCTCATCTGCTGGAAGAATATCTTGAAGAGTAAGGCTGGACATACTACAAGGAAGTATGGTGGTTCACCCAAAGGGATTGTGCAATGCAAGTGTCATACAGTGCTGGTCTAGCTTAAAGTTCCTTTTCTGTATGACTGTAGGTAGAATTTGGAGTCCTGGTTTCTTTTTGGGTATCATATGCCCTAATGCCTCTCTTTCTGGATTTATTTGTTAAAATAAACACTTTAAATTGTTCAAAAGGTGCATGAAATTATAATGTAGAACATAATAAGGAAGTACTAAATTTCCATATTATGGTAAGGTTAAATTAGGATATTTGCCTTTTAGAGTAAAAAGTTCATTTTATATTGTATTTATTTTTATTTCATTTTGTTTTATATTAATATATATATTTTATATTCCAGAAATGTAAAATAACTTTTTCTTACTCACTCTAACTAGACCATGTGATCTTTGCCTAGGGTTTAAGATTCATAATAGAACTCAGTTGCAGTGTTTTTTTTATTTAAAGTTAGAAAGACGTACTTTTTCCTTAAAATAATAATGTGATATAGTATTGCTGTCACACATGCCCTATTGATTCATGTGAAGAGTAACTGTAAAAGAAATTTCAAGGAGCCCAGGCCATATTGTAGAGAGACTTCGTCACAAGCACATACTCAAGGCGGATTTTGTAGCCGCTACCCAAGTGATGCAATTAGCTTGCACCTTGCCATCGAAATTAAGAAGCGGGCTTAACTATTTTTCTGGATTTGGTGCTGAACCAACAAACGGCCGAGTGGAAATCTCTCTCTTGAGACGGTACGTGCACAAGCTGGCTGGCAAAATCAATGAAACATATTTCTACCCAATAAACCTTGAAATGACATTTTAATCACTGTAAACAGAATATCAAACCCTGACTTACCCAGCTTTATTAAGATTTTTTTTTTTTTTTACTAAAATAAACCCACATATAAAACTGAGGTTTAAAAAAATAATAAAAATAAAACATCTAAACTTGCAAAGCTTCAGCAGCTGTTGAAACCAGAGATGGAGCAGGAGAAGAAGGGGAAGAAAAAGTAAAATAGTAATCTTGAATCGAAAAACGACAATGAAAATAAAATAACAAAACGTAATTATGGCCTCTTCTTTTGTTTCAGGCAGTTTCTTGTGCAGCCGAAGGAGAACTAACAGTTTGTTTTAATTTTATTTGAGATCTTTGTGGAAAAGCTTGAGTATCAGTCAGCACAGTAGTAAATCTTGACAAACACTATAAATTCCAGTAAGTTTGTGTTTCTCGGGCATTTCAGGATGTAATGTAGACCACAATACTATGCTAAGCTTAGAGCTCTTAGCAGTTTATCCTTTAACCCAAGGACCTTGTTATAGTAGAGTAGAAGTTTGGTCCATTTAAACGTTATGTTGACCTCATAACACTTTAAAGGGTAATTTTGGGTCACCATTTCAAGTTTATTTTATATATATATATATATATATATATATATATATATATATATATATATATATATTTCCTGTATATATAGGGATCCTGCCCCAGCAGGAGTGTACCTATTCATAATTGAAGGCAGCCGGGCTGTAGTCAGCCTAGGCCCCTAAATTGACAATAGGCATTCTCCTAAGTTCAGGGTATTGTTTGCTTCTGCCTGCTGTTGGGGAGCGTCCCTGCCAATAGTGTAAGAAGAGTTATGCAAATTTACAATACTGTGTAAACTCTTTAGGCAGGTGTCAATAAATTATGAATGTTTTTAAAAATATATTTTTTCGTTTCAATATCTCTTTATTAGGCTTTTACGGTGAGAACAAATACAATTCAAGATACAACAAACAGCTCTGTCCAGAGATTGGGTTACATCAAGAACTGAATCATAGGCAAATGAAGGATAACAAGCAGATATCATAGAGCATATGTATACTACATATTAACTCTATGTAGTGGTTCCGGACAGGGGGGGGGGGGGGGATAGGAGGGGGAGGAGGGAATGGGTTAAGGAACACCAGCATAACATCATCAACATCAAAAGAGGAATGGGACCAGTTCACAATTGCACTTTACATTTTGGGTGCTTCAAGCATTGTGGCCACTTAGTCACAAGCATTTCCATCTGCATATTTTTTTCTAGCAGCCATTTTTTCCATCTGTGGAGGGTTTTCTGATAAGATTCCCAATGATTAGTATAATGGGAAGCCTTATATGTTCCTCTAAATGCCTGTTGCCACATGCAGTTCCTTGAAAAGGTATTTATACCCCTTGAAATTTTCCCCATTTTGTCATGTTACAACCAAAAATGTAAATGTGTTTTATTGGGATTTTATGTGATAGCCCAACACAAAGTGGCACATAATTGTCAAATGGAAAAAAAATTATAAATGGTTTTCCAAATTTTTTACAAATAAATATCTGAAAAGTGTGGCTTGCATTTGTATTCAGCCCCTAACCCCTAACTAAAATTGTTGAAAAAATAGTGGAACCAACTGCCTTCAGGAGTCACCTAATTAGTAAATAGAGTCCATGTGTGTGTAATTTAATATTAACATAAATACAGCTGTTCTGTGAAGCCCTCAGAGGTTAGTTAGAGAACCTTAGTGAACAAACAGCATCATTAAGGCCAAGGAACACACCAGACAGGTCAGGGATAAAGCTGCGGAGAAGTTTAAAGCAGGGTTAGGTTATAAAAAAATATCCCAAGCTTTGAACATCTCAGACAACACTATTAAATCCATCATCTGAAAATGGAAAGAGTATGGCACAACTGAAAACCTACAAAAACATATTTGGGGGGCACACCCTACAATGCATTTAAATTCAAGATGGTGCTGCTATAAGACCTACAAACAGTACAAAATATTTTACAGCGCACACATTCAAGAATGGCATTTCCTGCAACCCATTAATTCGGGGTACTTTGTCACAGTAAGTGGGCTTAGCACTATATGACCATATAGTGTGACCAAACCCCCGTATTTTTTGAATATGTTCAGGTGTTTTTAACTAGCCTTGCAGGAAATGTCATTCTTGAATGTGTGCGCTGTAAAATATTTTGTACAACTGAATACCTACCAGGCCATCCACCTAAACTGACAGGCCGGGCAAGGAGGCCCATGGTAACTCTGGAGGAGCTTCAGAGATCCACAGCTCAGGTGGGAGAATCTGTCCATAGGACAACTATTAGTCTCGCACTCCACAAATTTGACCTTGGCAAAAAGAAAGCCATTGTTGAAAGAAAGCCATAAAAAGTCCAGTTTGCAGTTTACGAGAAGCCATGTGGGGGACAAAGCAAACATGTAGAAGAAGGTGCTCTGGTCAGATGAGACCAAAATTTAACTTTTTGGTCTAAAAGGAAAATGCTACGTGTGGCGGAAGACTAACACTGCACATCACCCTGAACACACCATCCCCACCGTGAAACATGGTGGTGGCAGCATCATATTGTGGGGATGCTTTTCTTCAGCAGGGGCAGGAAAGCTGGTCAGGGTTGATGGGAAGATGGATGGAGCCAAATGCAGGACACTCTTAGAAGAAAGCCTGCTAGAGTCTGCAAAAGACTTGAGACTGGGGCGGAGGTTCACATTCTAGCAAGACAACGACCCTAAACATACAGCCAGAGCTACAATGGAATGGTTTAAATTAAAGCATATTTATGTGTTAGAATGGCCCAGTCAAAGTCCAGACCTAAATCCAATTGGGAATCTGTGGCAAGACTAGAAAATTGCTGTTCACAAATGCTCTCCATCAAATCTGATGGAGCTTGACCTATTTTGCAAAGAAAAATGGGCAAAAATGTGACTCTCTAGCTGTGCAAAACTGGTAGAGACATCCCCAAAAAAGACTTGCATCTGTTATTGCAGCGAAAGGTGGTTCTACATAGTATTGATTCAGGGGGCTGAATACAAATGCACTCCACACTTTTCACATATTTATTTGTGAAAAATGCTAAAAACCATTTATCATTTGCCTTCCACTTCACAATTATGTGCCACACTTTGTGTTTATCTACCAGATAAAATCCCAATAAAATTCATTTACGTTTTTGGTTGTAACATGATAAAATGTGGAAAATTTCAAGAGGTACGAATTCTTTTTCAAGGCACTGTAATTCTAGTGGTGGGGGTTTTCAATTCGTCTATCCATTTATTTAGAGTTGTGACTTGAGAGTATGGGCGATCGCCACTGGGTTGGGAGAATAGAGATATTTATTTTTTAGGGTATGATGGTTGGAAGTAAAACTGGTAAATGGGTTCAGAAATATTTCCTGGGAAGGTTATATTCACCTTTGAGGGTGTCAAATGATTTCAAGGAGTTATTGGCAGTGATATCTCCTACAGTTGAGATGCCGGCCAGGTGCCAATGGGATAAGTTTAGACCAGGAAGGCAGGTGGATAAAGCTCTTAAGGAAATCGGTAGAAATCAAATAGGTGGCCCAGGAGAGGGTGTAGACAAGAGCTTTTTCCAAGCTAATACGGATGCTGTAATTCAGGGGCAAAAATATATATTTTAATTGTTTATTTGTATCAATTTACAAAATGCCAAATGAGCAATTAGAAGAAAAATCTAAACCAAATCAATATTTGTTGTGACTACCCTTTGGCTTCAAACCATCAATTCTTGCACTTGCACACTTTGTAAACTTGCACAAAGTCAAGTATTTTGTAGGATTACAGTTAGGTTTATGATTAACTAATTATACTAATTATACCAAGCAGGTGCTAATGATAATACATTTCATATGTTGGTTGAAACACAGCCATTAACTGAAATAGAAACAGCTGTGTAGGAAGCTTAAAACTGGGAGATGAACAGCCAAACTCTGCTCCTAAGGTGAGGTTGTGGAAGACAGTTCCATGCCACAGGTCATACACCATGACAAGACTGAGCGAAACAACAAGACACAAGGTAGTTATACTGCATCAGCAAGGCCCCTTTCCCAGGCTAAGATTTCAAAGCAGACTGGGGTTTCAAGATGTGCTGTTAAAGCTCTTTTGAAAGTAGGCTGGAGAAAGTGGAAATCCCTCAAAAACACGTCCTGACCCTCGGCACCACTCCATCATCATTTCTTCTCGGCAGGTACACTTCCACTGACAATTGACTTTCCTCCTCGTGCAGCTTCAGCTCTTGCAGAGCGTCCATCCTGCTCCATCTCTATGAGGTTTCCCAATCTTAGGTATCTGTGAGGCTTGTATGGTCCATTCTGCCCTAGTGGTTATTTGCTTTGTCCCTCAACTGTACTTGTGAGTACACAAGTTTTACACTAAACACTCTGTTTTTAAACAGACTGCACTATCAGCCTTTGAGCTGGTTTCTCTCTGTTTATCGCTTGGAAAAGGAAGGCCTGAGGTTGTCGCCAGAAAAGTTTGCACAATTTAGTAGGAGTGAAGCTGGAACCTGGACTAGAGCACCAACCATAAACTCTGTCTACTGGAAGAGTGTCTTGAAGATCTAGGTGAAGGGCTGGACATTGCAGAAATGTGGTAGCTCATCCAGATTGATTGTGTAAAGCAAGTGCTATACAGTCTCAAATATAAAGACTGCGACTCTAGCTTAAAGGTCCTTTTCTGCTTAAAGGGGTTGTAAAGGCAGAAGGTTTTTTCATCCTAATGCATTCTATATGTTAAGATAAAAAGCCTTCTATGTGCAGCAGCCCCCCTCAGCCCCCCCTAACACTTACCTGAGGTCCCTCTCTGTCCAGTGATGTCCATGAGTCCCTCGGTCGTCCAAGATTCTCCTTCCTTATTGACTGAGACACAGCAGCGGCGCCATTTGCTCCCACTGCTGTCAATCAAAGTCAGCTAGCCAATCAGGGGAGAGAGAGGGGCAGGGCTAGGGCGGGACTCCGTATCTGAATGGACACAGGGAGCTGTGACTTGGCTCGGGTGCACACATAGCAAGCTGCTTGCTGTGGGAGCACTGAACAGGAGGGGGGGGGGCAGGATCACAGAAGAGGGACCCGAGAAGAGGAGGATCTGGGCTGCTCTGTGCAAATCCACTGCAACAGAGCAGGTAAGTATAACATGTTTGTTATTTTTATGGAAAAAAAAACAAGACTTTACAATCACTTTAACTGTAAGTAGGATTTGGAGTCTGAACATGGTTGCTTTTTGGGTATCCTGTACCCTAATCCCTCTCCTCCTGGGTTTAAAGGTTGAAATAAACTCAGTCAACCTTTCAAAAGTGATTGACTCCTAATTTTTCATGCCCCACAAAGAGTCGAAGATCCAGCCCTGAGGTAAAATATCAGCCCACATTTAATGAATCAAGATAGCAGTTTTTATTAAATGACACATTCAATTACAGGGTTGTACATGATGTCTTTAAAGGGACAGCCTAGAAACTCCCAGTAAGCTATGTTATATAAAGGGAGGTCAGAGAAAGAGGGTTCTGCAAGCTACATTGAGAGGTGACATGTGCCAGGCAGTAGAAGAGATGACAATCCTGGATGAGTACAGTGAGTGGGTGACAAGCTTTAGTACAATTCTGGGCAGTTACTTTACTGCATGTTAGTGCCTGGTGGATTTGGTCTATGCTGTTTTTTTCTAACGGTGGCAACTTGTAACATCTAAAACTGTACGTTGTTTAAAGGTCCAAGATGGCCGGTTCTCTTGCCTCTTCTGTGATGCCCAGAAAACTTATATTTGCTGGATTTACATGCTTACCTAGGCCACTTCGTGGGCATCCCCATGGCATGCTCATGCTGCAGCACCACCTCTGATCTCAAGAGCTTTCAGTCAGTGAGTGATTATAGATAAATATTAGGACCTGTCTGGCTGCTTTATAATTTGGGATTGTTCTTCAGTATAGGCTTAGATTTCTGTTTTTGGCTGTTCCATATGTAAGGGGGCTTGTGATTGGCTGGGTGTTGGTGGATGGTGTCTTAGATAGGACAGGGACCCACCTGCTAGTAGTTGTTAGCTTTCAAAAACACTTTTGCCCAACTCCTTGCCAGAGGCCTTCCCACGATATCACCGGCCATTGGCCTTCATGTTCATAAAAAAAGGATTGTCCACACAAAGTTATAGTGTACTCACTTTACTGTCAATGCTCAAAGATAGCAGTGACAAATCACATCAGATCACACAAACATATTATATGCGGTAACTTGGCATTCTTTGCCAATCATATATAGTTGATGTACCATAGCAGTGATTATGTGAAAGCTGCATGTTGCATATCACTGGTAAGCCACCTTCCCTTAGTGAATTTCTCTCTTTCTCAGGGTCATTAGTACTCACTCAGAGGCTTTGGCTTGCCATTAGGCTCCATGGAACCTGCTCACAACTCCCTTAATGTTGTCCTAGAGACAGGACTATTGCAGCTGCTCCTCTAGTTTCTGTACTTCTTCCAGGACCTCCAGGGGTATAGCACTCAAAACAGAGAACACTTGGTCTTTTCTAAAAGGCCTTTTGCATCCTGCACTCCACCACCCAAAAAGAATCAGGTTGACTTTGAAAGTAGACAGGGTGCACCACTCCTGAAGATCACCAACAGGAATCCTGTTCAGCTGTCAAGTGGCGGGTGCCCGCCTGGTCAGCGACCCAGAGTACCATGCAGACAAAAGACATGGCAGCACTAAAACTCCATGTTTATTAAGAAATTTTTAAAAACGAGGATGGGACATGCACGAACAGCTTTAGGAACAACAGCAAATGCGTTTCACACTTCTGTGCTTTATCATTGCTTATCAGGTTGACTTCTTCTTCTGGGTGTAGGACTATCTCGCCCTGTCCTTCTGTCCTGTCCAGGGCCTCTGTGTTAGCTGACTATATCTGCATGCTGATGGGGGTGTTTTACCCCCATGTTCCAACTGCCAAAGGCTCCTCCCATCCGGACATATATAGGGGCACTAACTCCACCCCAGTGTTAATTTCGTCGACTAAAATATTTTCTTTGACTGAATTAATATTATTTTACTAAAATACGTCTAAAACTAAAACAATTCAGAAATATGACTAAAGCTAAAATGGCATTTTAGTCAAAAGACTATAACTAAGATTACCTCGAAATTTTACCCAAAATTAACAGTGCTCCACCCATTACATCACTATATGAAAGCTTTGTCTAAAAGGGACCAAACACCCAGTTACACTATTCACACACTATTTTGGGACAGAGCCACCTAGTGGCAGACTAGCTAGCTGCACCTGCTTACACATAGCCTGACCTTCAGTTTGTTCTCTTACCTTTTTTGGGTTTAAGTTTTTTGTTCCTGTGTTTGCCCATTCGACCTGAACGCATAGCCATCAAATAGGTTAGATCAGGGGAAAGAAGAGTTAAACTCACATGACACAATGGTATATCTGAATACTTTCCTCTGAGTAAGCTGTACTGTCAGCCAGCATTTTGTAATGGATAGAGATGAGTAAATGTCTCCAAATTTGTATAGTCAAAGATTTGTATTGGCATAGAGTGAAGCTAGAAAAGAGATCCATTGGGCTCATCATAATTCCCTTCTACACTGCAGAACGCTCAGGAGGCCCCACCATGCAGGAAGCCCTTAAGCTATACCAAAGGGGGATACAATTATGGCCATTATGGGGGGTATGCCCCATCTCCTATGACATCCCTGCCCATATAAGAAGGCACCCATTAAGGAGGTACAGTGCATTTTTCTTAGCTTAGTGACATCACAGCAGCAGTCAATCTTGCTGTCGAAGGTCTCATGCACGTTGGGCGTTAGCTCCTCTGAATGCTTTTTCTTCTGTTAGGAGAAAAGCTGCTTAAAAAACACCCCTATAGCTGCATTTTGCACATGTGTTTGGGCGTTCATTGGTTCCAATGGTTGGAATATTTTTTTTCTGGCCACTAGAATGAATGAACACTCAAGCACTAAACGTGTATAGGGTTTAGGCGTGTTTAGACATGTTTACGCGTGTTTAGCGTTTTTTTTTCTGCCCAAAAGCTCCTCACCCTAAACATTATGTTTTTCTTTTTTTTTTTGCCTGTAAATGCTCTTCTTCTAATAGGCCTGTAAATGCCTATGTGAACTCATAGGGGTTGATTTACTAAAACTGGAGAGTGCAAAGTCTGGTGCAGTTCTGCATAGAAATCAGCTTCCAGTTTTTTTTTTTAAAAAAAGCTTAATTGAACAAGCTGAAGTTAGAAGCTGATTGGCTACCATGCACACCTGCACCGGATTCTGCACTTTCCAGTTTTAGTAAATGAACCCCAATAGGCTAAGATAGAGGTGCGTTTATGGGCTTCGAAAAAACAAACCACTGAGCACCTGTAAAAGTTGTGTTTTTTAACCGCTTGCTGACTGTGTACTGTATATATACAGTGTCAAGGTTAGGGCTAGAGCTTCCCTTTAAAGAACAAGGTTAGACTTAGGGTTAGGATTTAGGGTTAGGGGGTTATGCCGTGTACACACGAGCGGACTTTTCGACGGACTAGGTCCGGCAGACCGGACTCCGTCGGACAATTCGATCGTGTGTGGGCTCCAGCAGACTTTTTTTTCCCCAAAAGTCTGATGGTCCTAGAAATAAAACATGTTTCAAATCTTTCCGACGGACTCGAGTCCGGTCGAAAAATCCCCTCGTCTGTATGCTAGTCCGACGGACTAAAACCAACGCTAAGGCAGCTATTGGCTACTGGCTATGAACTTCCTTGTTTTGGTCCGGTCATTACGTCATTACGTACGAATCCGTCGGACTTTGGTTGATCGCGTGTAGGCAAGTCCGTTCATTCAAAAGTCCGTCGTAAAGTCCGTCGAAAAGTCCGTCGAAAAGTCAGTCGAAAAGTCCGTCGGTCCTAGTCCGTCGAAAAGTCCGCCCGTGTGTACACGGCATTGGGGTTAGGTTTAGAGGGCTAGGGTTAGGGTTAGGGACTTAGGGTTAGAGTTTCCCCTTGAAGAACAAGGTTAGGACTCAGGGATTGGAATAGGGACCTTCTCCAAAGGTCAGCAGGCGTGTCCCCAGAGGTCAAAGGTCAAGATGTGTGGCTGACCCACCCCCACCAAAGTGTTCCGCCTACCCCAGCTAAGTCGGGGAATGAACAAGTCGGGGAAAGCGCTTAGGATCACGTACCTGTACGTGGTCCTGCACTTCCAGGTCTAGGGCATGCATGCGTGCACCCAGCGATCGTACAGAAGACAGGAAGAACGGCGATCTGCCTATGTAAACAAGGCAGATTACCGTTCTGCGAGAGGGGAAGGCTGTCATTCTGTATTCCTACAAAGCAGGAACACGGATCTCTGTCTTTTCACAGTAAGAGCACCCCCCCCTCCCCTCCCACACACACACATTCTCACAGTTAGCAAGCACTCCTTTGGAACACATTTAACCCTTTGATCACCCCTGATGTTAACCCTGCCAGTGTCATTAGTACAGTGACAGTACATATTTTTAGCACTGTATTGTCACTGGTTCCCAAAACGTGTCCGATTTGTCCACCGCAATGTCACAGTCCCACTATAAGTTGCTGATCACTGCCATTACTAGTAAAAAAAAATTAAAAATCAAAAATTCCAAAACTCTATCCCATAGTTTGTAGACACTATAAATTTTGCACAAACCAATCAATATACGCTTATTGGGATTTTCTTTACCAAAAATATGTAGCAGAATACACATTGGCCTAAATTGATGAAGAAATTCGATTTTTTACATTTGTTTATTGGATATATTTTATAGCAGAAAGTAAGAAATGTTTTTTTTTTTTTTAAATTGTCGGTCATTTTTTGTTTATAGCGCAAAAAATTTAAAACCGCAGAGGTGATCAATTACCACCAAAAAAAAAAGGACATCAATTTTATTTGGGTACAGCGTCACACGACCGCGCAATTGTCAGTTAAAATAATGCAGTGCCTTATCGCAAAAAATGGCCTGGTCATGAAGGGGGGGGCGGTAAATCTACTGGGGGTCAACTGGTTAAGCCTAGCGTGCATGGGGCCTAACCCCTCTGTGTCCTCTACAGGTAAATAACAGTGGGATTTGCATTGGATCACTGAAGAACATGTGTGATTCTGCACATAGAAACGTGTCTCTTGTTCCGCAACATGAAAATGAATTGCCATTGGTAAAGGGGTCAAAGGAATCCTTTGGGCCACATAGAACTGACAGATTGGCTGAGGGGTTGGGTTTGCCCAGGATCAGTAGACTTTGGGAGCACATCACAGGATTTACTAATCTTTTGCGCTGGACTGCCTGTATACTATTTTTCATTTGCAAGGAAACAAAGGAAAAACTAAGTTTGTATTAAGTGATGCTAATGTGTTGATGTATTTAAGAAGCTTTTTAAAGGGATTGTGGACTTTCCTAGTTTTACATAGTTGCATAGTTAGTCAGGTTGAAAAAAGACACAAGTCCATCTAGTTCAACTATAAAAAAATAAAAAAATAAATGAAATAAAAAATATTATACAATCCCATATACCCAATCCTATACCCACAGTTGATCCAGACCCCCCCCCCCCCAAAAAAAAAAGCATGATACAATTTTCTACAGCAGGGGAAAAAAATTCTTCCTGATCCCAGAGAGGCAATTGGATTTTCCCTGGATCAACTTTACCTATAAATGTTAGTATCAATTATATTATGTACATTTAGGAAAGAATCCAGACCTTAAAGCAATCTACTGAGCTGGCCAAAAACCACCTCTGGAGGGAGTCTATTCCACATTTTCACAGCTCTTACTGTGAAGAAACCTTTCCGTATTTGGAGATGAAATCTCTTTTCCTCTAGACATAAAGAGTGCCCCCTTGTCCTCTGTGATGACCGTAAAGAGAATAACTCAACACCAAGTTCACTATATGGACCCCTTATATATTTATACATGATGATCATATCCCCCTTATTCTCTTCTTCTCAAGAGGGAATAGATTCAGTTCCTCTGATCTTTCCTCATAGCTGAGCTCCTCCATGCCTCTTATCAGTTTGGTTGCCCTTCTCTGCACTTTCTTCAGTTCCCCGATATCCTTTTTGAGAACTGGTACCCAAAACTGAACTGCATATTCCAGATGAGGTCTTACTAATGATTTGAACAGGGGCAAAATGATATCTCTCTCTCTGGAGTCCATACCTCTCTTAATACAAGAAAGGACTTTGCTCGCTTTGGAAACCGCAGTTTGGCATTGCATGTTATTATTGAGCTTATGATCTACAAAGCCCCCAGATCCTTCTCCACTACAGATTCCCCCAGTTGTACCCCCCCTAGTATGTATGATGCATGCATATTCTTAGCCCCCAAGTGTATAACTTTACATTTATCAACATTAAACCTCATCTGCCACATAGACGCCCAATTAGACAGAGCATTGAGGTCGGCTTGTAAATTGGAGAAATCTTGTAAGGAGGTTATTCCACTGCATAGTTTGGTGTCATCTGCAAAGACAGAAATTTTACTTTTAATCCCAGACCCAATATCATTTATAAAGATGTTAAAAAGTAAGGGTCCCAGCACTGACCCTTGGGGTACACCACTGATAACCTTAGATCATTCAGAGTAAGAATCATTAACCACTACTCTCTGAATCCTGTCTTTTAGCCAGTTTTCTATCCATTTACAAACTGATCTTTCCAAGCCTGTAGACTTTACCTTACACATGAGCCGTGTGTGGGGAACTGTGTCAAACGCTTTTGCAAAATCCAAGTATACCACGTCCACTGCCACCCCTCTGTCCAAGGTTTTACTTACCTCCTCATAAAAAGAAATCAGGTTTGTCTGACAACTTCTGTCTTTCATGAATCCATGCTGTCTGTTGCTTAAATTGTTTTTTTCCAGCAAGAACTCGTCTATGTGGTCTTTTATTAAACGCTCCAGTATCTTCCCGACTATAGAAGTTAAACTAACAGGTCTATAGTTACTTGGTAAAGACTTTGTTCCCTTTTTAAATAGTTTTCTTTAATTTAAGGCTGCCAATGTTCCTGTTTGACACAGTTGTAGATCTACCAGTGCACAAAGCAAGGTCCATAAAGACATGGATGAGCGAGTTGGGGGGGGGGGGGGTTGACTGGCCTGCACAGAGCCCTGACATCAACCCGATAGAACACCTTTGGGATGAATTAGAGCGGAGACTGTACACTCCTAAACCTTGTGGGGTAGGCAACCTCGGCACTCCAGCTGTGGTGAAACTACAAATCCCATCATGCCTCTGCTTCTAGGAGTCATGCCTGTAATTGTCAGTGTCTTGCAATGTCTCATGGGACTTGTAGTTTCACCACAACTGGAGGGCTGAGGTTGCCTACCCCTGCTGTAAAGGGTGGGCCAACTCAATATTGAACCCTACGGACTAAGATTGCAATGCCATTAAAGTTCATGTGTGTCTAAAAGCAGGCGTCCCAATAATTTTGGCAATATAGTTTGGGTTTGATGGTCATATGTGTGAACCCATTTGGCCATATAGTGTATAAGTAATATGGGTCTGGAGGCTTCTGTCAGAGTAAGCGATGCCATGTCCCAAACCACTGGATTCTGTATCCACCTCTGCTTCTTTTTTTTTTCCAAAGTCCAAAGCTGGCCATAGACAAACAGATTCTTCCATCTACACATATGAGGTGGATAGAGGAATCCCCCCACCAGGATACTGTATTATGCCAGCTGCACCTGGCACTGTCAGAATACACTGATAAGTGGCTGAAGCCTATTGGCTGCAGCTGCTAATTGACAAAAGTTTTCCAACTTTCAGGTTCAACAGAATTCGATTAAAGATCAAACAGGATTGGCCACACATGCACTGATTGAAATTCAGCCGGATCCTGCTGAACCAGTCACATTTTGATCCCTCTATGGCCATGGGATGCCCTTTTAAAGCATATTCAAATCTATTTTTTATTTGGATAGAGTAGGGTATAGGTAAATTCCATGTCACATTTTATTTATTTAACTTTTTTTTTTTGCTGTCTGTGTCCCATCCAGGGGGACTATTCCCTTTCATGTCCCATCCTGGAGAAACAGGAAAACGGAGGAGATCTCTCCAATGAGGGAAGATTTCTTCTTAGACAGTCATTGGAGCAGATATCTCTATTGAAAGATTTCTCCTCCCACAGTGTTGGCTGTAAAATTTGGGATTCCACATCACCTTCTGTCCCGGTGACAATGGTAGCTAGGACAAGTTCAGAGGTTCTAAGCCTTGCACGCTCCATTCAAATGAAAAAACAAAGTTTTAGCTTTCACTGATTATGCTTTAAGATCAAGGCTCTTTAGGTCACATGCCATGGAAATCGCTAAGCTGTATGAGTTTATTTTATTCAATTTGATATTCATTTATTTATTTTTTTTAAAGACTACAAACTGTAAGGTTACAGGGAATGGGTTGTAGAGAGGGAGGAGAGGCACACATCTTGCAGTTGCAGTTTTGGTAAAGGAGGGCATACCTGGAGATCCTTCAAATGTTCTTGCTCATTGCTTATTCTCATAAGTGACTAGGGGCATGAATATTATCTACTTGGGTGTCAGTGGTACTTTTTACTTTACTTTTTAACATGTTCAGACTGTTTACTGGCAGACAGGCAACTTGAACTGGCAATTCTGATAAGGTTTTCTCAGGAGATGGCAGGAGTAAGGAACAGGATCAAAGTTTATATTTGCAAACTTGCTGGTAATTGACAGTTTAAGTGAAAACACCAACATATTCTATAAAACAACTTGCGCTTGATAAATTTAGCTTACTTGGGAGGAAATGCCTTAACGCGGAGTTCCACCCAAAAATGGAACTCCCGCTTTAAGTGAAGGTGACCCCCTGACACATTTGGCATATCATTTTTTTTGGGGGGGGGGACAGATCTTTTTTAGCGGGATTCAGCTCCCACTTCCTCCCGGGGCACCGTGGCGCTGGAAGGGAGTTCTCCTCTCCCCCTCCCTCTCGGCAATCATCTGGGACATGTCACAGGTCCTAGATGATTGCCCGGCCAGTCACAGTGCGCAGTGCGTCTCGCGCATGTGCAGTGCGTGCCCGCTGTGAAGCCACAGCCGGGCACCCACAGTGACAATGCCAGCGCCGCAGAGAGGAGGGGGAGAGGAGCGGGGCTTCATTCGCCCGCATTGCTGGACCTTGGGACAGGTGAGTGTCCGATTAATAAAAGTCAGCAGCTACACTTTTTGTAGCTGCTGACTTTTATATGGTTGGAACTCTGCTTTAATGACATGAAAAATCTAAATTTCATGGTATAACAAATAACTCACGAAAATTAAAATCCTGTCCTGTCCTGCTAGCTAGTTTGCCAACAGTTTGAGGCAAATTTAGTTTTTTTAGCCAGTGGAGCCAGTGGAGCAACGTTGACTGCTTTTGGCTGTTCTGGGTTTTGCTGGATGCAGACTCTGCCGCTCTCCCCTGAATTATGGTAGGTTTCAGTATTTGGTGGGTGGAGGAGGCAGACGCTCACTTGCATATTCATACAACCTCAGCCAATCCCTTGCAGGAAGAATGGTTAGGGAGGGGGCTGGCGTGTGTATAAATATGCTGGAGCCTGGAACAGCAGGGTCCTTGACCTGTGGGAAAAGACCTAGCCTGAGGGCTGTGCTCACCAGGCACGTAGCTAAAATTTAGAAGAGGCCATCTGCTTCCCAGCTCCAGTTAGAGCTAGGTCCAGAGCTCCTGAATGCAGTTGAAGGAAGTCCGCAGGGGATCTGACCTGGAGGCACATTGTGCAGAAGCTGTCTGGTACTTCGGGAAATAATTCAAGTACCCATGGCACAGTGAGTATAAGCCTTAAAGGTTCTTTAGACTGTCCTTGCCAACCTTTGCGAAAGCTAATTCAAGTTGCTGGCTCAGGTTTTACCTTCTTAATGGAGTCTGCTGGGCTGTAGTTCACTAGCCACTAACTTCAAGAGGGTGGTTTCACCCTGAAAAGACAGTGCAGTTAGAGAGTGTCCTCCACTACCTTTTGAACTAGTTCTGGAGTATTCCAATGCTCACCCTGCACCCTACCAAAGGTTAATAAGCAATGTACCTAAAAAACACTTTCTGCCTGGTACTTATGAATAGAGACTGGGAAGCTACCATGTGCCTGGCTGCTTGCACTTACCAGGAAATAGAACCTGGGACAAATTGCGGTGCCCACCTGAGTTCTGTGTGCTACACATTATGCTTTTTTTGGATTTGGCCTCTGGACTATAAATATAACCATATTGCTTTTGAGGCAGTACAGTACATGAGTACAAACAATATAAAGCAAGTCCATCTCCAACAGGAATGCAGCAAAGGCTGCTAAAGACCAAAGATTTCAGTACACCGATGATGTGGCTAACTTTTATAAACAGTATAGATGGCTCCCAGGCTGAGTGACTTCATCATCTGTTACCTACAAGTCCTTAGCCCATGAGAAACCATTAGTAAAGATCCTACTCTTTGGAGGATCTTCTGGCTTCTGGTCCTACAACTGTCTTTGGTGCCCTACCCTAGAGACAGCCCTGATATGTACAACTGTGGAGAAATGTATCCTATCAAGTTAAATCCTAAACATTTGGTCATTCCTTCAAATTATTGGAAAATCCACTCTAAAGATATTTACAATTAAAATTTAAGTTAAAACCATAATGTTCACCTTAAAAATACAATCAAGGCCTACAGCTGTAGAAACTATTAGCACAGAAAAGCACAGTTCCACTTCCAAATTTTTCTATTCCAAATTCAATATGGAGACATGTCTGTACTGCACAAGTTATTTTTATTAGCTGTAAATGTAGCAAAAAAAAAAAGAAAAGAAAAATGTTTTCAGTTTTCTTCCTCGTGGGGGCAGGTCAGTTGTATCCTTATGTTCATGGTGGAGAGCGCTATAACAAATTGGATCAATTATGGGTTCAGCACAAGTCGCTGTGTATTATTCTAGGCCTCAAGCCAACCTTGGAACTGGCAGCTCTGTCTCTTGACCAAACAACCCCCCCCCCCCCCCCCACCTTCCAGGCTGTACAGTCATTTTTGTAAAAATCTCTCAGGTGACCTCATATTCTATATCCCAAGCAAAGCACAAATAGGATACAGCCGTTGAAAATACTGACATATATATCAAGTTTTGCTGCACGGGAAGTGGACGAATGGGAATCCTGGCTTTGGTTTCCGAGTTCCTCTAAAAAAAGTCTCTTTCTTCGTCTCCAATGTGGACCATCCATGAGTTTATCTTGGAAGCAGTTACTGACTCCTTCCTCTTCTCACTTTATAAACCCCCCATGTATGGCCTTTCATCAATCAGATGCGAAAAAACACTGTCACCTTGCCTATTTGTTTTTCCAGACTCCTGACCGCTGCTTCATCTCGCTACCTTGGCCTTGTCACGCTGGCTCCCGAATGTATACGGTAACATCGAATTGTGGTACTGGACGTGCTTAAAGGATATTAAAGAATGTCATATGGCAAACCGTACGTTGATGCTAAAAGCATTTTTGTAGCTGATGTCCGTCTCCTGAAAAGTCATTAAAAAAAATTCCATCATCTTCCATTTGGGTCCTAATCTTTTTTTTTTATTTTTGATGGACCACAAGGATTAAACACACAGAGAAAAAAACAAGGTAGCAACATCTGTCCTTCAGTATTTTATTCTCAATGAAACATTAATTTATGTATTTACAAAATAAGCCTTGGGGGAAACGGGAAGCTTGAAAACAGATTAGCAAAATTTGGCAGGCCTGATAAAACCACATCACTCAGACTCCTACTAACTTACAGTTTAGTTGCTAATAAATTATACCTCCTTACAGGAGAGGGCTTACATCACATAAAACAAAGTGGAATATTTAACCATCTGTTAAAATTGTTTAAGAAGAAAGGCCGTATAAAATGAAAACAGAAGCCGAAACACAATTCCCCTGCAGAATGGACCAACCTGCCTTTCCAAATGATATTTCAGCTTGTGAATGTGGATGCAAAGAAGTCATCAGTATAGTATAAAAAAAAAAAAAAAAAAAAAAAAAAAAAACGATATTGCTATTCTTCTTTTTCTGTTTCTTTTTTTATACTATACACCATATTCTTTGCGCCAGTTCATTTTTAGTGAATGCCTAATTGAAAGTTATTGTTCTAACGTTTAGATTAAAATAATTTTTATTATTATTAATGCATACAGTAGTTACATAGTCAGGTTAAAAAAAAAAGAGGCAAGTCCATCTAATTCAAACAATAGAAAAAATAAATAAATAGAAAACCTTCATATACACATTTTTTATACCCACAGTTGATCCAGAGGAAGGCAAAAAAAAAACCCACTGGGGAAAAAGTAAATGGCTTCCTGATTCCCTAGGAGGAAATTGGACACTCTCTGGATCAACAATCTCTGGTGTTATTACTAGGTATAAGCTCAGGCGTTCTACCTCGCTAGAAAGCTGTCACTGCAGACAACCAATCATAAGCACCCAAGGCATTCCCCGCTTCACAACCGCATGTATACAAAGAGCGTGTCTACGTGCGATTGTGGGCTGGGGAATGGTTCCAACCCTTAAAATTGTCTGTCTTTAGTGAAAGCTTCCTTGCAAGGTCGTCCATATTGGTTCAGACTTGTGTCCAAACACATCTGAGCTCTTCCCTGGTTACTTACATTGCCTTAAAAAAGTATTCATACCCCTTGAAATTGTCCACAATTTGTCATGTTACAACCAAAAACGTAAATGTATTTTATTGGGATTTTATGTGATAGACCAACACAAAGTGGCACATAATTGTGACCTGGAAGGGAAATGATAAATGGTTTTCAAATTTTTTTTACAAATAAATATGTGAAAAGTGTGGTGTGCATTTGTATTCAGCCCCCCTGAATCAATATTTTGTAGAACCTCCTTTCACTGCAATTACAGTTGGGGATGTCTCTACCAACTTTGCACATCTAGAGACATTTTTGCCCATTCTTCTTTGCTATATAGCTCAAGCTCTGTCAGATTGGATGGAGAGCGTCTGTGAACAGCAATTTTCAAGTCTTACCACAGATTCTCAACTGGATTTAGGTCTGGACTTTGACTGGGCCATTCGAACAATGAAAATGCTTTGATCTAAACCATTCCATTGTAGCTCTGGCTGTATATTTAGGGTTGTTGTCCTACTGGAAGGTGAACCTCCGCCCCAGTCTCAAGTCTTTTGCAGGCTCTAACAGGTTTTCTTCTAGGATTGCCCTGTATTTGGCTTCATCCATCTTCCCACCAACTCTGACCAGCTTCCCTGTCCCTGCTGAAGAAAAGCATACCCACAACATGATGCTGCCACCAGCATGTTTCACGGTGGGGATGGTGTGTTCAGGGTGATGTGCAGTGTTAGTTTTCCTCCACACATAGCGTTTTGCTTTTAGGACAAAAAGTTCAATTTTGTTCTCATCTGACAAGAACACCTTCTTACACATATTTGCTGTGTCCCCCACATGACTTCTTGCAAACTGTAAACGGGACTTCTTATGGCTTTTTTTCAACAATGGTTTTCTTCTTGCCACTCTTCAATGAAGGCCAGATTTGTGGAGTGCACCACTAATAGTTGTCCTATGTACAGATTCTCCAACCTGAGCTGTGGATCTCTGCAGCTCCTCCAGAGTTACCATGGGCCTTTTGGCTGCTTCTCTGATTAATGCTCTCCTTGCTCGGGCAGTCACTTTAGGTGGGCGGCCATGTCTTGAGAGGTTTTCAGTTGTGCCATACTCTTTCCATTTTCAGATGATGGATTGAACAGTGTTCCATAACATGTTCAAAGCTTAAAACTTCTTCACAACTTTATCCCTGATCTGTCTGATGTGTTCCTTGGCCTTCATGATGTGGTTTGTTCACTAAGGTTCTCTAACAAACCTCTGAGGGCTTCACAGAAAAACTGTATTTATACTGAGAATAAATTACGCACAGGTGGACTCTACTATTTAGGTGACTTCTGGAGGCAATTGGTTCCACTAGAATTTAGTTAGGGGTATTGGAGTAAAGGGGGCTGAATACTAATGCACGCCACACTTTTCAGATATTAATTTGTAAAAAATGTTAATGTTATTCATTTTCCTTCCACTTCACAATTATGTGCCACTTTGTGTTGGTCTTTCAGGTAAAATCCCAATAAAATACATTTATTTTTTGGTTGTAACATGACAAAATGTGGAAAATTTCAAGGGGTATGAATACTTTTTCAAGGCACTATATAAATGGTAATATCCAAGTATAATTAGTAATTATAATTTTCATGTGTTGTATATTAATATAGTTGCTGTTGCATGACTATGTGCACTATACACTATAAAGCCAAAAGTTTTTGGCCACCTGACCATCACACTTATATGTGCTAATTGTACTTTATATTCCCAAATGGTGGACATTAATATACTCCCAAGGGGGCTATAACAGCCTCCACTCTTCTGGAAAGATTTCAAGTGTGTCTGTGGGAATTTGGGATTATTCAATTTAGAGAGCATTTGTGAGGTTAGGCACTGAATTTGGGAATAGCATCAGTCTATACACTCCAGCTCCAATAACTAAGTCTAGGGGATGTCTTTTTGATATTTATTGATTGAAGAACTTTAAACAGGAGAGGAGTTAGGGAATGGGATGCACCAAACCCTGCACAGTAAACAGGAGGACTGGGGAATGGCCAGTACTTTGAGACCCTATGAGAGCTGTCTCAGTCCATAGATACCTCTGGCATTTATATCCCAAAACCACCCAGTCACCAGAAATCAATTCAGGGTCATTACTCACAAGTCCTCAGGAAAACTGCACGCCTTCCAGCTTCCTCTAGGCGTTGTCCGGTGAGGGAGGCAGTCCTTCTCCAGACCTGATCCCTATGATAAAGTCTCACAGCCAGCTCCTCAGAAAGATCATTCTAGGCCCTCAGCCCTGACACTGTTGAGGCCTCAAAAACAGCTTCACAGTCTACAGGCTACCTTAGAAGGCTAGCAGACCCCCCCCCCCCCACTAAGGCTTAGAATCCTCCTGGGGAGTCACTTCCTCAGCAACCTTCTGGACACTCCTCTCCAGGGATTGGCTAGGTCATGATAAATATTCAGGTTGATCATTTCAATTTCCCTCCCTATGTTCTGGAAGCCCAGGCCTGTGAAACCCTGAACAGACCAGAACAAACATTCACTGCTCCCTTGACTATGTAAGGAGCCAAAAACTAAATTTGCCTAGCATCCTACGCTAGGTGGGTGCTGCATGTATGTAACAAAAAACCTTGAGTAACTGTTCAGTTAGTTTTTGTTTTGCTGGCTTGCCTAAAAGTGGGATAGGGATCATTTGAAATGTTTTGTACATGACCCTGCCCGTGTGCCCTTCTCTTCTTTTTTTCCTTGTTTCAAACGGATCTGAGCGGCTTCTATTCTATTTATATTTTTTTGTATTTGAAGCAGACAGCTGCCTTCATAAATATATAAAAGCAATCAGCGCAGTCACCAAAATCCAAACCACATATGAATGCAAATTGCTTGCTAGCACTTGCAAAATTGTTTCGCACCACACTTTAAGATATCAAACAAAATACAAATTAGTGCAGCACAACAAATAAGAAATGTCCATATAAATTTGCTCCAATCACCAATGTGACTATGTAATCACTCCTCTTCCATTAATCCACCATGCATGCAGCCACCACATGTGCAAATTAAATGCTCACCTCCAACTTTCTGGTATATTGGATGCCACCCACTGGGGCATTATGGACCAGATAACGTAGCTTATCCACTTGAAGACCAAGCCTTTCTGGTAGTTTTTGTTTACAAGTTTAAATCAGTATTTTTTGCTAGAGAATTACTTATAATCCCCAAACATTATGCAGTATCTCACAAAAGTGAGTACACCCGTCACATTTTTGTAAAATATTTTATTCTATCTTTTCATGTGACAACACTGAAGAAATGACACTTTGCTACAATGTAAAGTAGTGAGTGTACAGCTTGTATAACAGTGTAAATTTGCTGTCCCCTCAAAATAACTCAACACACAGCCAATGTCTAAACCGTTGTCAACAAAAATGAGTACACCCCTAAGTGAAAATGTCCAAATCGGGCCCAAAGTGTCAATATTTTGTGCGGCCACCATTATTTTCCAGCACTGCCTTCACCCTCTTGGCATGGAGTTCACCAGAGCTTCACAGATTGCCACTGGAGTCCTCTTCCACTCCTCCATGACGACATTGCGTAGCTGGTGGATGTTAGAGACCTTGAGCTCCTCCACCTTCCATTTGAGGATGCCCCACAGATGCTCAATAGGGTTTGGGTCTGGAGACATGCTTGGTCAGTCCATCACCTTTACCCTCAGCTTCTTTATCAAGGCAGTGGCCATCTTGGAGGTGTGTTTGGGGTCGTTATCATGTTGGAATACTGCCCTGTGACCCAGTTTCTGAAGGGAGGGGATCATGCTCTGCTTCAGTATGTTACAGTACATGTTGGCATTCATGGTTCCCTCAATGAACTGTAGCACCCCAGTGCCGGAAGCACTCATGCAGCCCCAGACCATGACACTCCCACCACAATGCTTGACTGTAGGCAAGACACACTTGTCTTTGTACATCTCACCTGGTTGATGCCACACACGCTTGACACCATCAGAACCAAATAATTTTATCTTGGTCTCATCAGACCACAGGACATGGTTCCAGTAATACATGTGCTTAGTCTGCTTGTCTCCAGCAAACTGTTTGCGGGCTTTCTTGTGCATCATCTTTAGAAGAGGCTTCCTTCTGGGATGACAGCCATGCAAACCAAATTGATGCAGTGTGCGGCGTATGGTCTGATCACTGACAGACTGACCCCCCCCCACCCTTTCAACCTCTGCAGCAATGCTAGCAGCACTCATATGTCTATTTCCCAAAGACAACCTCTGGATATGATGCTGAGCATGAGCACTCAACTTCTTAGTCGACCATGGCGAGGTCTGTTCTGAGTGGAACCTGTCCTGTTAAACCGCTGTATGGTCTTAGCCACCATGCTGCAGCTCAGTTTCAGGGTCTTGGGATTCTTCTTATAGCCTAGGCAATCTTTATGTAGAGCAACAATTCTTTTTTTCAGATTCTCAGAGAGTTCTTTGCCATGAGGTGCCATGGTGAACTTCCAGTGACCAGTATGAGGGAGTGAGAGCGATAACACCAAATTTCACAGACCTGCTCCCCATTCAAACCTGAGACCTTGTAACACTAACGATTCCCATGACACCGGGGAGGGAAAATAGCTAATTGGGCCCAATTTGGACATTTTCACTTAGGGCTGTACTAACTTTTGTTGCCAGCAGTTTAGACATTAATGGCTGTGTGTTGAGTTATTTTGAGAGAACAGCAAATTTACACTGTTATACAAGCTGTACATTCACTACTTTACATTGTAGCAAAGTGTCATTTCTTCAGTGTTGTCACATGAAAAGATAGAATAAAATATTTACAAAAATGTGACGGGTGTACTCACTTTCGTGTTTATATATATATATATATATATATATATATATATATATATATATATATTAGCAAAAAAAGGCGCTTTTGGGATGTCACCCACTTGGACATTATGAACCAGATGACACGTAGCTTATGGAAGCCAGAGGATAAATATTCCTTTCTCTCTCCCAAATAAGCTAAGTAGCATATGCAAAGCAAAAAGGAGGACAAATAGTGATCCCTGTACAAACTTATGCTTTTATTGTTAAAAACAGCTGAACACACCCACATAAAAATCAGCACAGTATATGTTGCAACGGATGTCTCACCTGGCAAGGAATGATGTCATGTGCGTGGCTCCATCCCCCCCTATACGCGTTACGCTCAGGGCCGGGCTTCATCAGTAGGATTATGCTGTGCTGTTCTAGCAGTGTTTGTGCCAATTTTTATGTGAGTGCTTTTTGTGCTTTGCACATGCTACTTACCCTATTTGGGAGAGAGAAAAGGAGTATTTATCCTCTGGCTTCAATAACCGCTTGCCGAGCACAATACGTATATATACGTTGTGGTTTGCAAGTGGTTTACTGGGGTTATGGCTGAAGTTGTCAGCCAAAACCGCAGTATTTTTTTTTTTTCAGACAGAGGCTAGCTTTCTCATGAAAGCTGTCCAAGTGAATCATTAGCCGCTGGATCTCTTTCAGAAGTAGCAGGAGGGGGCGCTTTCCCCCGCCCCACTGATTGCAGGTGTTTCGCGGGCCTACTGTTTTTACCGGCACACCCAAGAAATGATCCAGCGGTGTGTCTGGCTGGTCACAGAGGCGAACAGAGACCAGATTGTCTCTGATAGCCCCTCTATGGTCTTGGAAGACCGGAGTGACATCACAATATAAATTCCCGTCTAGTGTGAAAGTAAACTGATTTTTTTTTTAAAGCAAAAGAACTATTTTTTTTTTTTTTTGCTTTTAAAGGTAAAGGAGAGATTTGGGGCCTTTTGATACCAGATTCCTCCACAAAGAGGACCTGTCATCCTTATTTCTGTTAAAAGTATGTTTACATTCCTTGTAATAGGAATAAAAGTGATAAAAAAGTTAAAGGAACAGTGTAAAAATAAGAAAAGAAAAAATTAAATACATACATTTTTTTTTAAAGCACCCCAATCCCTCAGTGCTCGCGCGCAGAAGCGAACGCATACATAAGTCGTGCCCACATATGTAAACGGTGTTCTCACCACACATGTGAGGTATCATCATGAATGTTAGAGCGAGAGCAATAATTCTTGCACTAGACCTCCTTTGTAACTCTAAATAGTTAACCTGTAAAAATGTTATTAAGTGTTTCCAATGGAAATTTTCAAGTACCGCAGTTTGTTGCCATTCCACAAGTGTGCCCAATTTTAAAGCGTGACATTTTAGATATCTGTTTACTCGGCGTAACGAAAATTGGGGTATCTACTATGTTTTTTTTTTTTAATTCATTATAGTGTATTTAAGAAAAAAAAATTTTTTGAAAAAAAGCTGCGCACATACCGTGTGACCTAAAAAATTGCTAAATATATATATAGATATATATGTATATATATCTATATATATATATATCAAAGTGAAAATAATATGATACAAAATGGTGCATTTGCTCAAAAGAATACTTGATGGAAAAAAAAAGCCAAGAAAGTCCATATACTGGAACTGATGTATCAATATATTCATCCATGGTAGAATACAGACATAACACCACTAGAAAAGTGCCCAACAGAAAATAGGATAGTGCCTTCACCTCTGTACACACTGCCGCTTATCAGAAGTAGATGATCTCCTATTATGGGAGATCCAATGCTCTTATGGCTAATTCCTCCGCCTCGGGTCTTTATAAAATGCGCCACTGCTCCCAGCGTTATCACCATACAAACAGCCTCAAGTGCAGATGTATTCCGTAGGTCCTCATAAAAATACAATGAAGGCTATGACCCACGCCAAATAAGAAAGCGGTCTAGGGTCCTCTTATATTCTATAGTGGATTCCTTGAATTTGGCATGGATTTTAAGGGCGAATCTCACATTTAAAATTCAAAAAGCATAGCCCCCCTTTCCCTAAATCAACACCAGACTCCTATCCAAGCATTAAAAATACAAAAGTGTGGCGCTAAATTTTACGTAAAAAATGAATATACAGGTACAGTGAGTATAGATCAGATAATACGGTATGAACCGAAAAAATACGTGAGTATACAAATTAGTGAATATATAATGACAATCAATATACATGTATTGAACAAAATATATGAAAAACGTGAAATATAAAGTCCCAATATATGTGCATATAGGCAAAAAAAGTCTATAATAATGGTGGAAAGATAATGATAACCAGGTGTCTCCTGAGCATGCAGGGGGATGGTTCAGAGCCGGCACCTTGGTATATAAATAAACCGTAGAGAAACCGGGAGTGCACAGAGGATTGATGTCGGTGTCAGGACCATCACCAGAAACCAAGGAGGCTTACCAGAAAATGTGGCCTGAAATGGCATATGCCATACAGGTCAAAAAGTCTTGATGACCACCAGGTCTAGGCAAATAATCTGGCCGGATGTCATCAGGTAAGGAGGGAAGAGGATCAGCACGGCTTCCTCAGCAGTGGATACACCGTAAACCAGATAATTGGTGTGGATAACACGTGAGGGAAAAAACACTCACATAGCGTGATAACGTTTGAACTTGGATTTATTAAAATAAAAGGAAAACAAACTCACATTTTTAGAAGATAAAAACAGCATGTAATCTTGCAGCGGTAGTTATGAGGGGTCCACCCGACATGTTTCAACTAAAAAAGTAATCATCTGGGGTGTCAGACCCCACGCTATGTGAGTGTTTTTTCCCTCACATGTTATCCACACCAATTATCTGGTTTACGGTGTATCCACTGCTGAGGAAGCCGTGCTGATCCTCTTCCCTCCTTACCTGATGACATCCGGCCAGATTATTTGCCTAGACCTGGTGGTCATCAAGACTTTTTGACCTGTATGGCATATGCCATTTCAGACCACATTTTCTGGTAAGCCTCCTTGGTTTCTGGTGATGGTCCTGACACCGACATCAATCCTCTGTGCACTCCCGGTTTCTCTACGGTTTATTTATATACCAAGGTGCCGGCTCTGAACCATCCCCCTGCATGCTCAGGAGACACCTGGTTATCATTATCTTTCCACCATTATTATAGACTTTTTTTGCCTATTTGCACATATATTGGGACTTTATATTTCACGTTTTTCATATATTTTGTTCAATACATGTATATTGATTGTCATTATATATTCACTAATTTGTATACTCACGTATTTTTTCGGTTCATACCGTATTATCTGATCTATACTCACTGTACCTGTATATTCATTTTTTACGTAAAATTTAGCGCCACACTTTTGTATTTTTACTGTTAGTTCTGATCCTGAGTCTACGGGTGTGTTGGCTGCTGTTTGTTACCTTCAGCGCAGCGCTGTACTTAACCTCTGTATATCCTATCCAAGCATGCCTGGCTGGCCATGAAAGGGGGAGTGAGCATGCACCCCCCCCCCCCCTCTTGAACCATACCAGGCTACATAATCTCAACATGTGAGGAGGAACCTAACCCCAAGAAAAGCACCTTGTTCAAATATTGATGAGGACAAAGGCATTAACGTAGGCCTGGGGGTTCCTAGAACCTGGAAGCCCCCTTTAATAAAAAGGGGCACCTAGATACTACCCCCCATATGAATGAGTAAGTGGAACATACTATAGTACAAATACTCTTCACAAAAAAATGTAAACAGTAAAAAAAACCCACAGTTTTTGACAAACGCTTCTGTAGCGCTACCCCCGGAGGGGCCGTTGTAGTTGAACAGGTTCTTTTTCAAATCATTGCAGAAGCAGCCTGACACACAGCAACGGTCTGCTCACATGGGCTCATTAAGCTGTCTAGGAGATGACGTTTTCAGATTCATTGCTCGGAGAACTTTAACAGGAGAGGGATAGTGAGGTAAGGGATGCTCCAAAACGTTTAAACACAGTTAACAGAGGACACCCTTCTCCCAGTGAAAGTACCCCAATCTATGTCTCACAGCTGGGAGCAGTATTCCGTAGGTCCTCATAAAAATACAAGGGTCCGGTCATAGCCTTCATTGTATTTTTATGAGGACCTACGGAATGCATCTGCACTTGAGGCTGTTTGTATGGTGATAACGCTGGGAGCAGTGGCGCATTTTATAAAGACCCGAGGCGGGGGAATAAGCCATAAGCGCATTGGATCTCCCATAATAGGAGATCATCTACTTCTGCTAAGCGGCAGTGTGTACAGAGGTGGAGGCACTATCCTATTTTCTGTTGGGCACTTTTCCAGTGGTGTTATGCCTGTATACCACCATGGATGAGTATATTAATACATCTGTTCCAGTATATGAACTTTCTTGGCTTTTTTTTCCATCAAGGACTCTATAGTAAAGTATAGTTGAGCAAATGCACCATTTTGTATCACCTTTTATTTACAGGATTGTTCATTCTTTTGTTGTGTTTTATTTTCACTTTGATTATTTCTAACCAGCGCAACTTATTTTTTGAATTGTATGTTGTTGTGTGTGTCTCACAAGAAGTTGCAGCGGTTTGATTTTAGATTTCACAGGAACATATCTCATATATTTTTACACAGATAACGCAGTAATGAAAATGTTATATATATATATATATATATATATATATATATATATATATATATATATATAAAATGTTTGGGGTTATAATTAATTTTCTAGCAGAAGATACTGATTCAAACTTGTAAACAAAAACTGCCAGAAAAGCTTGGTCTTCAAGTGAGTAAGCTATGTGTCATCTGGTCCATATTGCCCCAGTCGCTCATCCAATATACCAGAAGTGTCTGAGTTGGAGAGTTGGAGGTGAGCATTTAATTTGTACACGTGGTGGCTGCATGCATGGCAAATTAATGGAGGAGGAGTAATTACATAGTCACAGTAGTATTTGGAGCAAATGATTATGGACATCTCTTATGGACACTTTTATTGATTATTATTTGTTGTGCTGCACAAATTTATATTTTGTTTGATAACTGCCTTATAAAGGCTACCAGTGAGCCATCTGTTTGTGCATTGCTATAAATGTCCCAATTTTGGGAACCCAGAAAATTCAGGTACCACATTTTCAGAGTTGCCTCGACGTGGCCTTCTGGCTTACTCATGTATTTGCAGATGCACCTTATGTGACTAAAATCTTTGTTCTTAACCTGAATAGCTGATAGAGTTGAAAGTGGGCCGGAAACCCCCTTATATTATTAGGTACTGATATTGGAGAAGAAGACCTGGCAAACAATCATGCATCCCAAAGTTGCTGAGTAGGGTTGAGATCTGGACTCTCTGCAGGTCACTTGAGTTCCTCCACACCAAACTCATCAAGCTACGTCTTTATGGAGCTGGCCCAAATGGCTGGAGATGACCTTTGTTCTGTGCATTGGCACACACGCACGTCATCTTCAGATGCCATAGTGGCAAAATTTTATAAAAGAAGCAACAAAGTTCTTTATATGTAGAACTGCCGTGGATTATATTATAAAAGCAGGTTAATTCGATCATCTCCCTTTTCTAGAGAATGGTGCCACAATTGAAAAGCCACTGCAGAAAATAGACCAGGATATAAAATGAAATGTCACTAGATCTAAGCCATGGAAATTTTTTTTTTTTATGTGGTTACTACATGCCATAAAATATCCTTTTCTTCACACCTATACATCTACTAAACTGTATGGGGAAGCACATGTTGTATGATTTTTCTTAATCTGACACAACATTAGCTATTTTTTCTCTTGGCTTTCATTGATAATGGCCTTCAGAAAATTCTTGGCTGTCTCTGATGTCAGGACTTTTGGAATCACCAACCTGGAAAGTGACTGAAAATGAAAACTCTTTAGCACTGAAAGTAATAGATATGCCATTAAATACAGTACTCCTTTTCTTGCTTATACGTTTAGCAATGAATGCATAGGTGTGCCATAAAATACCCCTTTCCTAATACCTTTACATTAAGCAGTGAAGGCCTATTCATTTTTTTTTTCTAACTGCAGATTTCCTTTAAATAAAAAATAAATCCATTATATTTGGAATGGCGTTGGAACCGACAATACCCGGATTCATTCTATTCTAAGGCAATCCGGTACATTATGATATTCTAAGAGGGATTTTGGGCTAACCTCACCTCCATTATTTAAATGATTGTTCTGTCCCTGCAGGACAACAAACGTCTAAATGATAAATCCAGAAATACTTTAAAACAAACAAAAAAATGAAATTATATTCTTGAAAAATTATTATTTTATTCTATTGATGCCAAAATCACGCCGGCCAGTACAGTCCAGACTTGATGTCTTGGGGCTTTATAATCATCGTATGGTCTCACTGAGGATTCCATTAAATTACTGATAGATAATATGCAATTTTTCAGCTGAATCCCTTTCAAGAACCTGTCGGCACCATGGCGGTTCCATGAATTCAATGTATTGTCTGCGGGGCGAGTCAAAATACGAAATGACGGCTTATTGGACTCTCCAAAGTAAAACATCAACGTGTTCCTGGCTCCAGCCCGATGTCTTTCGTGCCCATTTTGGTTAATTTCATATTTTTCACCTTTTTCGAGCCAGATTCTGATGCAAGGGATTCTATTTTAATCTTATTTGGTGGAAACTAGAGAAGCATTAGGACAAATTTAGAGGCAAAGGTATTGCGACTGACTTAACAAGAAATGTGTTCAGCGGGAGTTGGAGAAGTTTAATATATGATAAGAAAAGTTAAGATTGAATGTTTTATAGCAGCACTAATTTTACAACATTTATTTTTAGCACAGTCAACAATTATCATTAGGAATAGAAACAATTACTTCCTGCTTAAGTATGTTATACTTTGTGTTACGTGTATTCACTAGTGTGCATTGTCTGCATACTTTTTCTATGTTTCCTTATTTAAAATGACAAAAAACTTAGCCATGACCATTTTCGTGGCTAATAGGCAAGGGATTGTCAAACAAACAACATGGCGGATGGGGCACTGCCCTGGTGGATATGTACCAAGTATGGTCATGTATATGTTTAGTCAATGATGTTACTGGGAGACCCTACCCCTTTGTTTATACCTAGCTGTCATCCTCCAAAGCAGTCAGTCATGGCTGAGCAGTCGTCGGGATCAGACATGTTTTTTTTTCCATTTGTTAGGCACCGGGAATTGTGATTGGCGTGGATCTGCATTTCTGGACAATGCAATTGAAGGTGGATATACATTGTAGGACATTTTTTTAAATTAAAGTGTAGCACCCTCCTAGTAAAGGACAGTAGGGTAATTTAGTTGATTTTTTTGGGCTGTTGTGAGTCTGTTACTGATTTGATTGTTCCCCCCTGAAATTTCCCTTTGGGATTAGTATTAGTATTCCAAATCTGAATCAGAGTCTGAATTCTGGAGGCTTCCAGAACATAGAGGATTAGAAAAGTCAGATGAGCAGCCTGAATATTTATGGTGCCTCAGCCAATCCCTGTGGAGGTATTCCCAGTAGGTAGCTGGAGGGGGACATACATAGTCTGAGGCCTGGAGCAGCTCTGGTCTGGACCTGTTCCAGGAGTCCCCAGCCTCAAGGGCCGCTGCCCCTTTGAGGCAGTCCTGTTACAGTCAGATGACGGTCATCAAGGTCCTAGCTGTGGTAAAGCTGGGGGGCCTATTGCTAATTTTGTCAGGAGCTAAGGGTTTGGCCTGATTAACTCACTGAGGATTTCCTGGTGGAAGTTGGGAGAGTACAGCTACCCTGGGACATTGTGAGTAATGGCGTAAATTCAAGGTTTAGTGATTGTATGTTTCTGGGGTGCCAACTATTCCCAAGACTTTAACTAATCTGCAAACCACCTCATGGTCCCCAGCTGTGAGAGATAGATTGGGGTACTTTCACTGGGAGAAGAATGTCCTCTGTTAACTGTGCTTAAACGTTTTTTGAGTATCCTTTACCTCACTATCCATCTCCTGTTAAAGTTCTCCAAGCAATGAATCTTAAAACGACTGTTGCTGTGTGTCAGGCTGCTTCTGCAATGATTTGATATGGTAGCTCTACAGAGGTATCTAGCAAAAACTGTGGGTGTTTTTTACTGTTTACATTTTTTGTGAAGCGTATTTGTACTACAGTATGTTCCACTTACACATTCATATGGGCATCTAATTGCCCCTTTTTTATTAAAGGGGGCTTTCAGGTTCCAGGAACCCCCAGGCCTGCGTTAATGCCTTTGTCCTCATCAATATTTGAACAAGGTGCTTTTCTTGGGGTTAGGTTCCTCCTCACATGTTGAAATTATGTAGCCTGGTATGGTTCAAGAGGAGGGGGGGTGTATGCTCACTCTTCATTTCATGGCCAGCCAGGCATGCCTGGATAGGGGTCTGGTGTTGATTTAGGGGAAGGGGGGCTATGCTTTTTGAATTTTAAATGTGAGATTCCCCCTTAAAATCCATACCCAATTCAAGGAATCCACTATAGAACATAAGAGGACCCTAGACCGCTCTCTTATTTTGCGTGGGGTACCCCTTAAAATTTATATCAGACTGAAGGGTCTGGTATGAATAATGGAGGTAACCCTGCACTTTTTTTTACTATCCCTGGCTTCCTTGCTTACATAGCCTGGTCAATAAATTAACCACCTAAGGACCGGCCCACGTACATTTACTAAGGCAGGGCGGCCCTTAAGCGCAAAATCATGTACCTGTACATGATTTTTTTCCTAAGGCTCCAGGGCACAAGCGCGCACCGCCGGATGCCCTGCTCCCACTGTGATTTGATACAGCGGGAGCCAATCATCGGATGTGGTGGGCGCGATGTCCGCCGGACACCTGCAAAAGCTCTGAGGAGAGGCAGAATGGTGGTCTGTAAACATGGCAGATTGCAGTTCTGCCAGAGAGGAAAATGGAGATCTTGTGTTTCTGCTAAGCAGAAACACAAGATCTCTGTTTTCCTTTAGTGAAAGCACTCCCCCCACAGTTAGAAAGCACTCATAGGGAACACATTTAACCCTTTGATTGCCCCTGATGTTAACCCCTTCCCTGCCTGTGTCATTAGTACAGTATCAGTGCATTTTTTTTAGCACTGATCACTGTATTAGTGTCACTGGTTCCCAAAAAGTGTCAAAGGTGTCAGTTAGGTGCCTGATTTGTCCGCTACAATGTCGCAGTCCCGCTAAAAATCACTGATCGCCGCCATTACTAGTAAAAAAAAAAGAAATAAATAAAAATTCCATAAAAATACCTCATCGTTTGTAGACGCTATAACTTTTTTTTTACTTTTTTATTGGGTATGTTTTATAGCAATAAGTAAAAAATATTGTTTTTTTTTTTTTTCAAAATTGTTGGTCTTTTTTTGTGTATAGTGCAAAAGATAAAAACCGAAGAGGTTATCAAATACCACCTAAAGAAAGCTCTATATGTGGGAAAAAAAGGATATCAATTTCGTTTGGGTACAGCGTCGCACGACCGTGCAATTGTCAGTTAAATTAGTGCAGTGCCGTATCGCAAAAAATGGACTGGTCAGGAAGGCGGTTGAACCTTCCAGAGCTGAAGTGGTTAATGGGCCAGGTGATGTCACTGGCTGCTAAGAACACAGCAAGTGCTTGCACCAGCTGCTTCCTTAGCAACCATTGACAGAAAGGAAGATGTTGAGTATACTAGCGGTAGAAATACTATATATGGCGTTTGGGGCGGTCCTTGGCTAAAGTGAATCTTCCTAAAGGGGACACAAACTGTAATAAACACCTGAAACACCCCCCCCATCCAAAACAAAAAGAAAAGGTCCAGGATCGAAGGCGAAAATAATAGAATGGAAAATAATAGAATAGAAGAGAATGGAGTAGAAAATAATCCAATAGAAAAAAAATAGAATAGAATAAAGTAGAAAGAATGTAAATAGAAATAGAAAATTTGAATTTCGAATTCGGTTAAATTTAATTAAATTCAACTGAATTCGGAAAATTCAAATAGAATTGGAAATCGAATAAGCGAAACAAATTCCAAGAACGAATTAAACTAATTTTAATGAATTTAACTAAACAAAATTATTTAGATAATGCATTGAAACAAAACTAGACACATTTTTTCATTCTGCACATGTGTCCTAATAAATGAAGGCTGGTACATTTGATGTTCCTCTTAGCAAGCTCCATTTTGGATCAGAGAAGAAAAAAAAAACATGAAAAGAGAAAAGGGAATGAATAGCACAGAAAAAGTATGAAAATGTTAAATAATTAAACCAAACTACTTAAAGGATAAATTCCCCTTTTAAAAAAAAAGAAAATAGCCTATGCATAATAATAGCCCCAGTAGGTTAAAATACACTGTGCTGCAGTGTCCTAGAACTTGGGCAGGACTTGTCACTAACTGGAATTTTTTTGGGGTACGGGGACCAGAATAGCGTACAGATATGCACTTACATTAACACTTGACCTCCAGAAGGTTTACCCACCTTCATGACAAGGCCATTTTTTTTACAATACGGCACTGCGTTGCTTTAACCGACAATTGCGCTGTCCTGTGACGTTGTACCCAAATACATTTTTTTTCCCCCACAAATAGAGCTTTCTTTTGGTGGTATTTGAGTACCTCTGCGATTTTTATTTTTTGCGCTAGAAAAAAAAAGAAAACAGACCATTTTGAAAAAAAAAACAAACAATATTTTTTACTTTATGCTATAGAACACATCCAACAAAAAGATGTAAAAAAAAAATCTAATTTTTTCATCAATTTAGGTCAATATGTATTCTGCTACATATTTTAGGTAAAAAAAATCCCAATAAGCGTATATTAATTGGTTTGCTCAAAACTTATGGCGTCTACAAACTATGGGATATGTTTATTTATTTATTAATTTATTTTTACTAGCAATCAGTGACTTATAGCGGGACTGTGATATTGTGGCGGACAAATTGGACACCTAATGGACACTTATTACATTCATTATTACAGTGATCATTGCTAACATTATACACTGTCACTGTACTAATGACACTGGCAGGGAAGGGATTAACATCAGGAGCGATCAAAGGGTTAAATGTGTGCTTAGTGAGTGTTCACTAACTGTGGGGGGGGGGGTGCTTTGACTGCTTGAAGTCATGGAGCAATGTTCCTGCTTCACAGGAACACAGGATCCATGTCTTCTCTACTTACAGAATGTTTACATAGGTAGACTGTCATTCTGCCAGAATACTGAACGATCGGCGGGTCCTGGCGTACATTGGGTCCATGGGACCCGCTGATCGACTCCAGCTGTGTAAATTTGCAGCAGGTGTGAGTCACCGGCGGTCCTCTCAATAACCTGCACTGAGAGGAATGAAGGTATAGCAATAGGTGTCCCAAGTACTTGCAGCCAATCTGCTAGCAGTACACCACCATCTGATTTTAGCAGGCAAATTCCCTTACCCCAGTTGCTGAACTGTAAAAAGAAATTCGGTCTGAGCCATCCACATGCTCAGCGTCTGAATGCTAGCTTGGCCAAATTGCTAGCACTTTAACTGCTGCCTTTTAAGCTGGTAGACTCTGCCCCCTTTCGTGAATTTGTGGAATGTGCTGTACCTCAGTGGCAGGTTCCAAAACACCATTTCTTTTCAAGGAAGGCCATTCCGGCTCTCTACCGTCACGTGGAAGGCAATGTTTTGGCCTCATTGGACAATGGTGGTTTAGTAGTAGGGTGCATATTACCACTGACTCATGGTCCAGCAGGCATAGGCAGGGACGTTACCTTTCCTTCACGGCGTGCTGGGTAACTCTGCTGGCAGCTCTGAAGGATGCAGGACAGGGTTCAGTATTGTTGAAGCTTGTTTCACCACCATACCTCCAAAATGCTAGTGGTGATTCTGCCACAGCTCTCTCCTCCACCCCCTCCTCTTCTTCTTCCTCTATGGCCTCTTCTGCAGATTTGTCCTCTGAACCAGCGGTGCTCTGTAAGCGTTCAAGGGGCTACCCAAGCAGTCAGGCAAAAAGATGCCATGCGGTGCTTGAGTTGGTTTGCTTAGGGGACAGGAGACACACTGGGGTGGTTGACGCCACGCCTGCTTCAGCCAGGAATGGTTGTATGCGACAATGGCACCAACCTTTTCTACGCCCTCTGACAGGGACACTTGATCCATGTTTGCCACACGTCTTGAATTTGGTGGTGCAGTGGTTCTTGAGCAGTCTTGAATCAGTCTTGGATCAGCAGCTATCAAGCACCCGATGCTGATGTAACTGATTGAATTTTCTATGGATGTGGGATCCCTTGAAGACTGCCTATGCTGACTATCCTATTCCTCCTCAATCTTAATGATGCTAGCTTCCAACAATATTTTTGGCTTAGGGCACCACCACCACCACCCAAGGTCCAATTTTTCTGCCCCTGTTTAACAGGGGCATGTAATTACAATTTTTGATATAATATTTCAACACAGGGCCCGTTCCTGCGCCCAACAAGAGTATCTGCGAGGGGTTACAGTGTTGTGGCACCACCACCACCCAAGGCCCAATTTTTCTGCCCCTGTTTAACAGCGGCTATAATTACAATTTTTTATCTAATATTTCACAGCAGGGCCAGTTCCTGTGCCCAACAAGAGTATCTGTGAGGGGTTACAGTGTTGTGGCACCACCACCCAAAGCCCAATTTGTCTGCCCCTGTTTACCAGGGGCATGTAATTATAATTTTTGATATAATATTTCAACACAGGGCCCGTTCCTGCACCCAACAAGAGTATCTGTGAGGGGTGACAGTGTTGTGGCACCACCACCATCCAAGGCCCAATTTTTCTACCCCTGTTTAACAGGGGCATGTAATTACAATTTTTGATATAGTATTTCACAGCAGGGCCCGTTCCAGCGCTCACCAAGAGTAACTGTGAGGGCTTACAGTGTTCTGGTACCACCAACACCTAACGCCCAATTTTCTGCAGAGTATTATATCGGGCAGGCCGTTTAGTGTATATATACTGCTGTTCAGAGTATATAGGTTTTATTTGGGTGCTGGGTGACACTTAATATCCATACCAGACCCAGAGGGCCTGGTAATGGACTGGGGGGGGGGGCATGCCGTTTTTTTAAATGATTTTCATCTATATTGCCCGGACCCGACAATACATTGCAGCTGCGAGCAGTTTTAAATGACTTTTTTTCCTTTAGAAATGTAATTTTGCTGTGGTACTGTTCTAAACACGGGAAAAATGCACCATTTTACAGGCATACTATAGACACCCCCCAGGCATGATATTTAAAGGAATATTTCATTTTTATTGTTTCACTTTAAGCATTATTAAAATCACTGCTCCCAAAAAGACTGCAGTTTTTAAAACTTTTTTTTGCATTGATACATTTCCCCTGGGGCAGGACCCAGGTCCCCAAACACTTTTTATGGCAATAACTTGCATATAAGCCTTTAAAATTAGAACTTTTGATTTTTCACGTTCATGTCCCATAGACTTTAACGGTGTTCGCGTGTTCGTACAAATTTTTTGCTTGTTCGCATGTTCTGCTGCAAACCGAACCAGGGGGTGTTCGGCTCATCCCTAGCCCCGATTAAGCACCTAGGCAGGGACAATACTGACTACTGGGGCCTGAGGGGCTCTCAATAAGCACCAAAGGGCCGCAGGATGGACTCCAGGGATCTAGAAGATCTGACAGCAAAACATAGTTCCAGGAATTTGTTTTGTGCACATCCATGAAATCCTTATACTGGGTGAGTTACAGTTTCCCAGTAGTGATGAGATCTCAGACCGTTCTGTATCCCGTACCTTCTCGCAGCCACAGATCTGAGCTCTAGCGTGAAGTCGAACTCAGCAATCTCATCCCCGAGGGGCTGAATTCCTCTCCAGTGGGGAGATCGGGAGTCTCTGCGGCCTGGCGTTATCTAAGCGCCGCTTCAAAGAAAACAATGAAACCCGCAGGCCTGTAATGGGACTTTTATCATGAGAGGCCTGAGAGTATAGCATTACCGTAATTAAAAAGCTGCTGATCTAGAAAAGAAAGCAGAATACAATATGTAATCGGCCGCAGTTGGGCCTGTCATGCTTTTATTGTTGTTCTTTTGCAGTCTTGGAATAGTTCAGGTCTTATTCATCGCATGTGTCATCCAGTGTTTGCTTTAGAACGTGCCAGTGCTACATCTCAATGGTTTCAGCTCAAAATTATAGGCTTCTCGAACTCCTACAAAGATTCCGGAATGTGTGGCCAAAGCCCTCCAACCAGATCCCTAAAAATGACTATTCACAAGCCAGTGCCTGGGCTTCTGGGCAAGTAAAACACTTTGATGTTAAACGCCGCTGACAGATCTTTCTATAAATAGCCCTGGTTTAGCCTAACAAAGACTTGACAGCATTTGCTTATAATAGAAAATAGAATTTTCAAAGAATAAATTATTAAATATTGTTAAAAAAATCCCACAACTATCACGAGGCAACTACTGAACTACTGGGCCTGGCTCGGCACTAGGTGCCTTATGGCTGCCTGCTCCAGTGGTGCTTAGACTCTTCTACTAGAGTTCATCTTTGGACCGAATTTGTTAATTTGGATGTCTGGAGCCAAAACCAAATTTTCGCCAGTATGGATTTCTTAAAGGGCACACTTGGCTTGACTACCAGGGCCACCACGTCCCACTCTTTTTAGTATCTCCGGTGACAGCGAATTTTTTTTTTTTTTGGCCCCCATCATCCGGACAGGCAAGGCTGACAAGAGCTTCCCGAATTCCGAATTTTTGAGCTTTGCGTAATTTTAATTTCAGGCAAATCACAGCTGATCAAACATTTCAAAAGTTCACACATCTATATTTTCTACTATAACTTATTAAGCAGGTCATCAAGTCCCAATCAAAGTGTACTATATGTATTTTGGTGGTAGGTCATTGTTGGTGTTGGGGTTCCAAAATGTGTTTGGCAAACATGGTACAATGCTACTGCTAGATTCTCTTTGTATAACATATATACTGTATATATATGCATGTCTTCCACCAAACAATAGAATAATCTATCAGAAATTGATCTATTATCTATAAAATTATAATATATATTATAATATAAATATGTTGTATATATTGTGTTTAGGGATGAGCTTCGTGTTCGAATCGAACGCATGTTCGACTCGAACATTGCCTGTTCGGTCGTTCAGCGACTTCCGAACGATTTGGGCCGTTTGCGCCAAATTCGAGTGGCGCGTCATGGCCCATAATTCACTGCGGCATCGCAGCGCATTGCTGGCTGATGATTGGCCAAGCATGCACTATGACCTGCATGCTTGGCCAATCACAGCGCTGTCTGTACAGAGAGCCGTAATTGGCCAAAGCCAGGTTGACTTTGGCCAATTATGGCTCAGGGGGTTTAGTACACGCCCCACACTATATAAGGCCGCCTGCATGGCGGCCCTGTGTAGTGTGTTCCGGCGTTGAGAGAGAGAGATAGATAGACAGAGAGACAGTGTCATTTGATTTAAGTTAGATAGAGTAGGCAGGCGAGTCAGTTAGCTGCACTTACAGTGTATTGTATATGTATATATATATATATATATATATATATATATATATATATATATATATATATATATATATATATATATATATACACATCCTAGGTACACTGCACTGTATTCAGTTTAACTAGATCTGTTCCTGTTATTCTCTTCCTACTACTGACAGGCAGGCAGGTGGTTTTACAGTATTTACAGCTACCTGAAGAAAATTGCTGGTGTTCTTCTGATCCTATTAGTCCTATTAGCTACAGTATTTACAGTTAGTGTAGTGTGTCCTCTGCACAGTGTGCACCTAAAGCTACCTGAAGAAAATGAGTGTTCTTCTGATCCTATTAGTACAGTACTGCAGACAGCTACAGTATTTACAAGTTAGTGTAGTGTGTCCTCTGCACAGTGTGCACCTAAAGCTACCTGAAGAAAATTAGTGGTGTTCTTCTGATCCTATTAGTACAGTACTGCAGGCAGCTACAGTATTTACAAGTTAGTGTAGTGCGTCCTCTGCACAGTGTGCACCTAAAGCTACCTGAAGACAATTAATGGTGTTCTTCTGATCCTATTAATACCACAGGCAGGCAGCACAGTATTTACAGTTAGTGTACTGTGTCCTCTGCACAGTGTGCACCTAAAGCTACCTGAAGACAATTGCTGGTGTTCTCATACTAATAATACTACAGGCAGGCAGTATCAGTATATATATATACATCCCAGCTTTGTGCAGCTACATCTCACTGCTGGCCATTAGTATGTCTGGAAGGCCAACAAGGAGAGGCAGACAGTCACAAGCCAATAAAAGAGGGCAAGCAGGCTCTGTGTCTAGAGGCAACAGTGCTGGTCGTGGAGACGGTGCATTCTCATCAGCACATGGTCATGGGACACGCTTGTCCATTTTTTTGGCAGCTTGCCGTGTTGAGCTGCAACAAGAGGAAAACTTGGTAGAGTAGATGATCAAGTCGTCCTCATCCACCTCATCCTCTCTCACCCAGGCTCAGGGTACTTTGGCAAAGCAGCTGCCAACGCGGCCTCTTCCCTCGGCTCAATGGCATCAGTCACTCCTTCCCTAGCCCCACCATGTCCTCCTGAGGAGTCCCCCGAACTGTTTGACCACAGTGTTGGGTACATGCTCCAGGAGGATGCCCAGCATTTTGAAGGCTTCGATGATGGTACCCAGCTAGAGGAAGGCAGTAACGTGAGCCCAGAGAGAGGGTGTGCCCAAGAAGGACAGCAATCTGGAAGTCATGTTCCCCCAGCTGCAGCATACTGCCATCTTTGTTCCAGTGATGAGGAGGGAGGGGATGATGAGGTCACTGACTCCATGTGGGTGCCTGATAGGAGAGAGGAGGAGGAGGAGGCACATCACCAATGAGGCAGGATGCCCTCCAGGGGCCAGCTTAAGGGCAGCACACTGACTGCATCACACCGCAGAGCTCCACATGTGCAGGGCGCTGCTGTCTCTGCATGTTATTCCAAAAGTTCTTTGGTGTGGGCCTTTTTTGAGATGAGTGCATCAGATCCCACCGCTGCTATATGCAACATTTGTCTCAAGCATATCTCGCATGGCCAAAACATCTCCCGATTGGGCACCACATGCTTGACCAGACAAATATTGACCTGCCATGCAGTTCATTGGCAAGCGTACCTAAAAGACCCACTCCAAAGAACAAAGAGGACCTCTCCTTGCTCCTCATCAGGTGGGATCTCCAACCCCACTATACCTTCAGTCCTCTCTGAGACTTGCACTGAGAGGAATGAAGGTATAGAATTAGGTGTGTCACAGCCAAGTACTTGGGGGCAATCTGCTATCGACGTCAGATTGTACCAGGCAAATTTCCCTGCCCCAGCTGCTGCATTGCCGAAAGAAGTTCGCTCCCAGCCATCCACATGCCCAGCAGTTGAATGCTAGCTTGGCTAAATTGCTAGCACTTCAACTGCTGCCTTTTCAGTTGGTAGACTCTGCCCCCTTTCATGAGTTTGTGGAATGTGCTGTTCCTCAGTGGCAGATTCCCAAACGCCACTTTTTCTCACGGAAGGCGATTCCGGCTATCTATCGGCATGTGGAAGGCAATGTCTTGGTCTCGCTGGACAGTGCGGTCAGCGGTAAGGTGCATATTACCGCTGACTCATGGTCCAGCAGGCATGGACAGGGACGTTACCTATCTTTCACCGCGCATTGGGTGACTCTGCTGGCAGCTGGGAAGGATGCAGGACAGGGTGCAGTAGTGTTGGAGGTTGTTCTGCCACCACGCCTCCAAAATGCCACTACTAATGATTGTGACACACCTCTCTCCTCCCCCCTCCTCTTCTTCTTCCTCCATGGCCTCTTCCTGTGCTGATTTGACTTTGGAACCAGCGGTGCTCCGTAGGCGTTCAAGGGGCTACGCAGGCACGCAGGCCAAAAGATGCCATGCGGTGCTTGAGCTGGTGTGCTTGGGGGACAGGAGCCACACTGGGACAGAGATTCTGTCAGCTCTGCAGGAGCAGGTTCAAAGGTGGTTGATGCCACGCCAGCTTAAGGCAGGTATGGTGGTTTGCGACAATGGCACCAACCTCCTCTCCGCCCTCCAACAGGGACAACTGACCTATGTGCCCTGTTTGGCTTACGTCCTTAACTTGGTCGTGCGGCGGTTCTTGGGCAGGTACACGGGCTTACAGGATGTCCTGAGGCAGGCCAGGAAAGTCTGTGTGCATTTCCGCAGGTCATATAATGCCAGTGCTCGGCTGGCTGACCTCCAAAAGAAATTTAACCTGCCCAAGAACCGCCTAATCTGTGACATGTCCACCAGGTGGAACTCAACGTTGGCCATGCTGTGCGACTATGGCACCAGGGCAGTATCAGGGGAGCTTGTTTTTTTTCCCTACGCTAGTGGGCCATGATCAGGGATGCATACACTGTCCTGTCACCATTTGAGGAGGCCACGAGGATGGTGAGCAGTGACACTGCCCCCCTTGTCCACCTGTTGGGGCACACGCTGCGTGGAATAATGGACAGGGCACTTGAGGCAGAACAGAGGCAGGAAGAGGAGAACTTCCTTAGCTCTCAAGGCCCCCTTTATCCAGACAGTGTTCCTGCGTGCCTGCCAATCACACAGGAAGAGGAGGAGGAGGAAGAGGAGGATTGTGTCAGCATGGAGGTGGAGCTTGGCACTCAGCTTCAGCAGCAGTCTTTAAGGGATCATTTACAGTCCCAAGAAACCCATGGACTTGTACGTGGCTGGGAGGAGGTGGCTGCGGATCATGTCGCCCTTATTGACCCAGAGAACTCCGGACTGAATGCCTCAGCAAACCTACACTGCATGGCCTCCCTGATCCTGCAAAGCCTGCGGAAGGATCCTCGTATTCGTGGTATCAAGGAGAGGGATCAATACTGGCTGGCAACCCTCCTTGTTACAAGGGTAACCTTATCTTGCGATCGCAGAGGGAGCAGAGGATGAAACATCTTCGGTAGGCCTTGCAGAAAGGTCTGTGCAATGCGTTCCTAGAGACTGGGATGTTACAAACTCCTGTTCCTGGACAACATGTTGCTGAGGCTTCGGTCAGTCAAAGAAGGAGCGGTGGAGAAGGTGGCCGTCTGACCGATGCGTTCAGACAATTTTTTAGTCCGCAGCCCCAAGGTATGATCGGTTCCAGCAACCATCGCCAGCGTCTGTTTTACATGGTGCAGGAATACCTAGGGGCAAGATCTGACTTGGACACCTTTCCCACCAAAAATCCTCTGGGTTACTGGGCCTTGAGGATGGATCACTGGCCAGAGCTTGCACAGTATGCAATTGAGCTACTGGCCTGTCCTACATCCAGTGTTCTTTCGGAAGGCACATTCAGTGCTGCTGGAGGTTTTGTAACCGATCACAGCGTGCGCCTGTCCACCAACTCTGTCGATCGTCTGACCTTCATAAAAATGAATCAGTCTTGGATCACCACCAGCTACCAAGCACCTGATGCTGATGTAACCGAATCATTTTTTTTGAAATGTCAGATCCCTTCAAGACTGCCTATGCTGATGCTGAGTGACTATCCTGTTATGCTGAGTGACTACCCTCTTCCTCCTCAATGATCATGCTGATAGCTTGTAAGAATATTTTTGTTCTGGGCGGCGCCACTAGTGGCTAAGGCCCAATTTTTCAGCCCCTGTTTAACAGGGGTGTGTAATAACATGTTTTGATGCAAAATTTTTCAAGGAGGGTTTGTTTCTGCACTCAACTAGAGTATTTGTGACAGGTTGCAGTGTTGTGGAACCAGCACCAGTGCCTAAGGCCCAATTTTTCAGCCCCTGTTTAACAGGGGCGTGTAATTACAATTTTTGATGCAATACATTTGCAGCAGGGCTTGTTCCTGCGCTCCAACTAGAGTATCTGTGAGGGGTTGCAGTGTTGTGGCACCAGTGCCTAAGGCCCAATTATTCTGCCCCTGTTCAACAGGGACATGTAATTACAATTCTTGATCTAATATCTCACAGCAGGGCCCGTTTCTGCACCCACCAAGAGTAACTGTGAGGGCTTACAGTGTTGTGGCACCAGCACCACCATCACCAAAGGCCCGATTTTTCTGCCCCTGTTCAACAGGTGCATGTAATTACAATTCTTGATCTAATATTTCACAGCCGGGCCCTGTGAGGACTTACAGTGTTGTGGCAACACCAACACCTAAGGCCCCAATTTCTGCAGAGTATGTAGGGCAGGACCCTACTTTCAAACATCCAAGTTACAAACGACTCCTACTTGCAAACGGAAGGAGACAACAGGAAGTGAGATGAAATCTACCCCTAGGAAGGGAAATTCTCTCCTGTAAGAGTTAATATGGGAAAAACATTTCTCCTTTCCACTGATGCTTTATCACCAATCCTTGTTTCACTAAAAACCCCAAATTGTCAAAAAACATTTGTCATTGGGACAGAAAGTAAGGTGAAATCTTCTGAAGAGGTGCACAGACAGCAAAACAAATGTCACAGGGGTGATAACCCTTCCCTATGTTTTCCAAAAAGCTTAAAAATAGATTTTTTGGCTGGAGCTAAACACGTTAAAAATGTATCCGTTCAAAATTACAAACAGATTCTACTTAATAACAAACCTACAGTCCCTGTCTTGTTTGCACCGCCTGTATCCTGCTGTTCAGAGGGCCTGGGGCCCCACACCTTTCCTTTTTTTAATTTGGGTGCAAGGTTCCCCATAATATCCATACAAGACCCAAAGGACCTGGTAATGGACTGGGGGGTACCAATACCGTTTGTCTCACTGATTTTCATCCATATTACCGGGACCGGACATTACATTAAAGCCGTAAGCAGTTTTAAATGACTTTTATTCCTTTAAAAATGTCATTTTGTGCAGGGACTGTTCTAAGCACGGGAAATACGCGCCACTTTACAGGCATACTATAGACACCCCCCAGGTACGATATTTAAAGGAATATTTCACTTTTTTTTCACTTTAAGCATCATTAAAATCACTGCTCCCGAAAACAACGTCCGTTTTTAAAACTTTTTTTTGCATTGATACATGTCCCCTGGGGCAGGACCCGGGTCCCCAAACCCTTTTTAGGACAATACCATGCATGCTAGCCTTTAAAATTAGCACTTTTGATTTCGAACGTTCGAGTCCCATAGACTTCAATGGGGTTCTAACGTTCGTGCAAATTTTCGGTCCGTTCGCAGGTTCTGGTGCGAACCGAACTGGGGGGGTGTTTGGCTCATCCCTAATTGTGTTTTTTTTAAATTGCAATATAAATCCTTTATAATAATAATATTATATGTATATATATCACACCCTCTATTTATTAATATTATGATGATGATGATAACGATGATGATGATTATGATTGTTATTATTGTTATATTGTTATACAGGATTTACCATATATTGCACCAACAGTTTGTTTTGTTTCTTCATTGTCCAATCAGGTGGCACCTGTATGCTTTTGCTCAACCTGTTCTTGCCAAGAATTCCCCTCTAAAGTTGATTTCTGGGAAAAATAAACAATGACCCGTGCAGTGGGGCTTCCCCCTCGTTGCAATGGTGTAGCATTTGTTTCATCTACAGAGAACAGAAAAAGCAACTATACTTACCGTAACCCTTTTTCTCTCTCTCTTACACTCCAGGTTGTGGGTAGGCCCATGTTATCCTTACAATGCAGGACTGCTGGTCCTGCATTGTCTTGTATGCCATGATATGAGAATGCCTGTGACCAATCGATCAGCAAGGAGGAATGGCTTTGGGGGACCAGTAGTGAAGTTGGAAGGAAAAACAACCTACAAAGCCAACCACAACTCTGCCCCGAGCTGTATCACCAACCTCTTCTCCAAAGGCCAACCAAACCCTTCTTCTCCTCCCAAGACATCCTACTCTCTAGCTCCCTTATTTCCTCCTCCCATGCTCACTCAAGGACTTCTCAAGAGCCTTTCCTATCTTCCGGAACTCCTTACGCCAATCTGTCCAGCTATCTTCTACTCAGTCTTCCTTTAGGCAATCCTTGAAAACTCTTTAGATAGCCTACCCTGCCTCTAACTAATAAACTGTACTCTTTCTTCATCAGCTAATCCTTCTCACAGTTATTACCTTTTGTATCACTTGAACCTCCCTTTTAGATTGTAAACTCTAATAAGCAGGGCCCTCTGTTCCCTCCTGTGTTGAGTTGTATTGTAATTGTGCTTTCTCTCACAATTTTGTAAAGCGCTGTACAAACTGTTAGCAGTGTATAAATCCTATAAAATACAGTGTAATAAACAATCTTTGTGGTGGAAATATGTAAACACAATTTTTCCATAGTATTTGTAATCTTTACTTTTCCTAAATCAATTAATTGAACACAGCAAGAAACTGTCTTGATTTGCATGACTGTTACTGGGATTTATCATAGAAGATAACAACAGAAGTAGGACCAATGGAGTAGAAACCCCACTCATTTTCCAAAGGATTAGTGATAGCTTTAGCTATTTGAAACCTTCATGCCTACAATTCCAGACACACAGCTCTATCATTTTAAAGCGGTTGTATACCCGCTGTGTTTTTTTTTTTTACACCTGCAAGGGAAAAGGCATAATGAGCTAGTATGCACCGCATACTAGCTCATTATGAGATACTTACCTTAGAACGAGGCGCCGGCATCTCATCCTGTCCACGCCGAGGGAGCTGACATTTCCCCTCGGCGTGTCTTCCCAGTATCGCGGCCCCGGCGCTGTGAGTGGCCGGAGCCGCAATGTCGTCACTCCCGCGCATGCGCGCGGGGGACTTCTGTCCGGCAAGCTCTGGAGTTTGCCGGGCTGTCAGCCGAGAATCCCCTGTGTGCATGCGCCACTGCAGTCACTTTAATAGCAGAGTTACAGATTTTTCAAAAGTTTTTCACTTAAACAGCAATGGGATATATTTATGAAGCAGTGAATCAGTACAGCCCATAGCAAAAAAATAGCGCAGGGCTGCATGAATAGGTGCACTGGGGAGATGGGCAAGTGGGGGTTTATCCTTGTCAGGCAACTAGAGGCTGCAGTGGATTGGGCAAACAGTGTGGGGGGGTGGGTATTGTAGAAGCAGAAGTGAGGGAGGTCAGGGGTGACCGGACGTCCGGCCAACACACACGAGGAGGAGAAATGTTGCCGCCCGCCCGCCTGCCCTACATGGTTTGAGTCTTTTTTTGTTTGTTTGTTTTGTTTGTTTTTTCTTTTACAAGGTGTGCGGTTGGGTCTTTGTATGCATTTTTAAATAATCTGCTGTAATTAGATGATTGGGACACATCCAAGGTATGGGTCCCCGGTGAATTGCCAGTTATGGTGGATTAACTGGGAGTTACAATGGTGTATCTGCAGAATGTGGTTCGTCCCCGAGTCAGTGAAGTGCGGCAGGGACCGTGGAGTTTATGCAGATACAAAGAAAAAATTTTAATATTTAGTGCCTCCAAGGATTGGCAACCAAAAGGTTATGTTTTTGTTTGTAATATTGTTTACATAATTGTTAATTTTAATAAAGGGGCCAAAAATGACCAGTTTACTCCCAATTTTTGTGTCAGTACATTTTTGGTAATTATAGTGGGGCAATAAGATAGGGATACAGTAATTTGGAGACAAAGAGTCAGGATACATATGGGTTACTTTTTCATGACATTCACCAGACATCCACTACAGATGAAGCTTCCAGGCGCATGCGTTTTAAGAGACAGTGATTGATTCATCACCAGTAAATGTTTGGTGAAAGTCACAATAATAAATACGCTCAATTGTGTCTAAGAAGTGATCAGAGGAATGGTTTATATTTTGTCACAGCGCTTCTTTATGCAGGAGACAAAATATTGATAGAAGCGGTTAGCACTGCACTAGGGTCCTTGGTTGGTTGAAACCCAACCAGAACACTCCCTGTATGGAGTCTGCATGTTCTCTCTGTGCTTGCGTAGGCTTCATCCCCCAATCCAAAAATAATCTGGTAGGTTCATTGGCCCCTTTATGAATTTTCCCTGGTATGTGTATCCTTGAGGGCAGGGACTGATATAAATATGCAATATGTGAAGTGCTTCAATAAATACTGTAAATAAAGAAAGAAAAAATCTACTTTACAAAGTTCACATTTTGCACTGATGGGCTGTGCAGAAAAGTTGTAAAAGTCTTACCTTACCCTGTGTTATCCATAAGTTGGAGCATCACACCTATATTTGCTTTTAGGACATCCCATTCCAAAACCATAGGTCTTAATATAAAATTAGCCCAAGTTTGAAACTATAACAGCCTCCACCCTTTTGGCTAATGTAAAATGTTGAAGAAGATATAGCTGACATTGTATTACGATGGAAACAACGATAGAACCCAGACATTACCAATTAATCTCTTCCACCTTCTTATGCAAAAGCAATACCAAGTAAAACTGATGATATACTGTATACATTCCACTAAAATGTACACAAAAATGCGAAAAAGAGGGAAGATTGGTTAGATTCCAGTCATGCTTGTTGTGTGCATTTATCATTTAGAAATGCACTAAGTTCAGTGTTTCTATACCAACTTCATAGATATGGTAGATTCTTTGTAGACAGAGCAGGTTGATGGACTCATCTAAAAGTAATCTTCTCCCTCTTTGTCTATATTATGTCTTGTCGGTTGCCAAGTGGAGTGATGACACCATGAGTTCTGTTAGAGTTTACTTCCATACCTTGTCTCACAGCCAAAAATGTAACCTCTGGAAGAACCCCATAAACCATCATCTTTAGAGTCCATTTCGTGCTTGCTACACATCTGCACAGAGTTCATGGCAAGACTACTTTTTCTTTACGCAAGAAACCAGAGGGAAGGGAAATATAAGGACTGAATCAACTTTGTGACCTCCTATTTTTAGAGTTTGCAGCAAATAGATTTTTATTTACGTCTACTAACTTAAAAAAACTATCTACATTATTTTATGCCCAACTATATTTTAATTCATATACAGTGCTTAACATTTCATTTAAAGTTTTAATATAAATAATTACACAATTAGCAGCATAATGTTGGCTGCCCTGAGCCTGGAGAAATCAGCACCAGGGACTCCCATGTATGATATATCTCCTTTATTGAGGATCCATTGAAAAGTTGATATATAAAGATATTTCAGGATGCGCAAAACTCCTTTTCAGGGGATGTATATTGTGCCCTATATGTATTATATGTATATGTATTATATGTATTATATGGCCAAAAATGTGTTAACATCTAACCATCACACCTATAGAAGGTTGTTGGACCAAACCAATGGCCTTAATTTGGACTTGGTTCCCCTTTGTAACTTATAGCTTCCGCTGTTGAGGGAATGTGTTACCCAAGTTTTTGTAGTGTGTCTGTGGGAAATTGTGCCCATTTGGTCAACAGAAACACACACAGATCCATAGCTCCGCGCAAGACTGGCCTCTCCGACCATGGCTCTTCTTACAGTGTTTTTAATAATCGGTGCATTGACAGCATATAGTAATGTCCCCAACCCAAAACCAACCTTCCTTGATGCATTTCACCACTCCTGTCCTTGTGAGCAATCCGGGAGTGGTAAAAGGCATCACGGAAGGCTGGTTTTGGGTTGGAGACATTACTGTATACAGTCAACGCATTGATTATTAAAAATACTGCAAGAAGAGCTAATTGGAGTGCGGCTGAGTTTTTTCCCATTTGACCAATAGATTATTTGTAAGGATGGGTTCTAACGGTGGACAAGAAGATCTGGATCACAATCAGCAATACAGTTCATACCATTTAATAGGGTTGAAGTCAGGGCTCTTTGCAGATTGCTTGAATTCCTCAACACCAAACTCATCAAACCACGTCTTGATGGAATTGAGTGTATGCACAGGTAAACAGAATGGGACCTTCCCCAAACCATTGTCACAAGTGTACAACTGTCTAAACATTTCTTTGTATGCTCTAGCATTAACAGTACCTTTCATTGGAAGCACCTGAACTCAATTGTGCCTGTGGTGTACTAATGGCTTGAAAAAAGAGCTTACATTACCAAGTCACTGTATGTAGAGCTTGTGGTCTCCTGGTAAGGCAAGGATTTTCTTCATCATATCAGAAACCCAAGCAAAGCAAAAGTGAGAAGCACACTAGTGACATCGACATCACCAAATCTTACTCCTAATCTCCTGAGACTAGAAGTCGGAGGCAGCAGTGCTTTAGGTCTTACACTGCAGATACACAGATATGAAGCTGTATATATATATATATATATATGATGCACCTCACCCCCTTCAGTATATGGTATATATATACATATATATATATATATATATATATATATATATATATATATATATACCATATACTGAAGGGGGTGAGGTGCATCATGGTAAAAACAAGTGCAAGCAATCAGGCCTTCCCACGGGTCATATATAGAGAAAAAGGAGAGGGATTGCTGCACAAATCGAATAATTATTGAAAAATAAAAAGTTACATACTTTCCAAGTTATGCAAGGTTATTACAATGTAATGTATGTAGCTTTTTATGTTTCAATAAACGTTCGATTTGTGCAGCAATCCCTCCCCTTATGCCGCGTACACACGGTCGGACTTTTCGGCTACAAAAGTCCGACAGCCCGTCCGACAGACTTTCGACGGACTTTCGACGGACTTTTGGTGGACTTGCGGCGGACTTTCTAACGAACGGACTTGCCTACACACGATCACACAAAAGTCCAACAGATTCTTACGTGATGACGTACACCGGACTAAAATAAGGAAGTTGATAGCCAGTAGCCAATAGCTGCCCTAGCGTCGGTTTTTGTCGGTCGGACTAGCATACAGACGAGCGGATTTCTGGGTCCGGTGGAGTTACGACGTAAAGATTTGAAGCATGTTCCAAATCTAAAGTCCGTCACATTTGCGGCTGGAAAAGTCTGCTGAAAGTCCGGGGAAGCCCACACACGATCGGATTGTCCGCCCGATTTGGTCCGGCGGCGTCCGTCGGACTTTTGTAGACGAAAAGTCCGACCGTGTCTACGCAGCATTATTCTCTCTCTCTCTCTCTCTCTATATATATATATATACACACATATACATACACACACACACACACACACACACACACACACACACACACACACACACACACACACACACACACACACACACAATTGTCAAAAGTATTGGGACACCTGCCTTTACATGCACATGAACTTTAATGGCATCCCAGTCTTAGTCCGTAGAATTCAATATTGAGTTGGCCCACCCTTTGCAGCTATAAGAGCTTCAACTCTTCTGGGAAGGCTGTCCACAAGGTTTAGGAGTGTCTATGTGAATGCTTGACCATTCTTGAGTTCAGGCACTGATGTTGGACGGGTTGAGGTCAGGACTCTGTGCAGGCCAGTCATGTTCCTCCACCCCAAACTTGCTCATCCTTTATGGATCTTGCTTTGTGTACTGGTCCAAATCATTTGGTGGAGGGGGGATTATGGTGTGGGGTTGTTTTTCAGGGGTTGGGCTTGGTCTCTTAGTTCCAGTGAAGGGAACTCTTAAGGTGTCAGCATACCAAGACATTTTGGACAATTTCATGCTTCCAACTTTGTGGTAACAGTTTGGGGATAGCTCCTTCTTGTTCCTGCATGTGCACAAAGCAAGGTCCATAAAGATAAGGATGAGAAACTTGACTGGCCTGCAGAGAGACCTCAACCCGATAGAACACCTTTGGGATGAATTAGAGCAGAGACAGCGAGTCAGGCCTTCTCATCCAACATCAGCGCCTGTTTTCACAAATGCGCTTCTGGATGACTGGTCAAACATTCCCATAGACACACTCTTAAACCTTATGGACAGCCTTCCCAGAAGAGTTGAAGCAGCTATAGTTGCAAAGGGTGGGCCAACTCAATATTCAACCCTACGAACTAAGACGGGGATGCCATTAAAGTTCATGTGTGGTAAAGGCGGGTGTCCCAATACTTTTGACAATATAGTGTGTCTGTATGTATATATATATATATATATATATATATATATATATATATATATATTATATATATATATATATATATATATATATATATATATATATAGTCATGGCCCTAAGACCGAGACAAATGTGGATCACATAAACACACGGCAAGACTCACAACATAAATAGACCTGAGGTGTGGCTTTTGGTCATCTGGTAGGTATGGCAAGAAAAGGGGCCATATCCAACATAAGTAATCAATGATTGTGGAGGCGAATGTGCTAAGAAGTGCTGTAAAAAGGGGAATGGGAGGGAGGGTATCGACAAAGAGGAAGGAAAAGTGGTCAGCTTAAATACCCTCCGGGCTCCTCCCATAAATTCAGGCCACCATACTGGCCTTCTATTTTATGGTCGTGGCCCTAAGACCAAGACAAATGTGGATCACATAAACACACGACAAGACTCACAACATAAATAGACTTGAGGTGTGGCTTTTGGTCGTCTGGTAGGTATGGCAAGAAAAGGGGCCAAAAATAACCAGATAGGGAAGTATCTTTATTGGCTCTAACCTCATTGAGCGAGCTTGGAGAAGGCAAGGGCCATCTCGACTTGAGGGTTTGGAATATATCTGGTGAAGCAGGTGGACTTCCATCTGCCTAGCTTCTTGGTCACATGGTCTGGTACTCTGTGCTGAGATGCTGCTGAGGTTGCGTCGATCCAAAGGAATGTCCAGAATACTGCCCAGGGTCTAGGCCTAAGTTGACCAGTAGAACCTTAACATGTTTAATAAACTGACTGCCACTCAGGGGGTTGACCGGAAAAGGCAGTAATGGGCTGGAGACTGGCTGGCTGGGTAGGTGGGAGAGCAGACGGTCAAGAATTGTTGCTGGGCACCAGGCATTGCTGGTTCGAAAGAAGTTAATATCCACTCTGGGTCCAGTTTGTTGCATTTTGGAGACCGTAAGATGAAGGACATAGTGGCTTGGGAAGTGAGTCAGAAGGTGTCTGTATAATATCTGACTGCTGGTGCTATCAGAGGTGAACTCACTAGGCTATAGGAAGTCATAAGAAAGCAAGGTAGATGGCCGCCTGGATGACTGGGTTGGGCAAGACCCCAAAGGGGGAATGTGTGAGGATTTTTGACATGCCCCTAAAGAAAGAGCTTGTGATGGATAAGCATTTGCCATTGGTTGCGGGCTGCTGCTTCTGAATACCGCGCAGCAGGGCATTCACTGTATGGGCTGTGAAGGCAGATATCTTTCCGGGATCCTGTAAGGACATGAAATGCTGAATACCGGCCAGGTACAGCCTGATAGTGATATGAGTGAGAGCCAGCTGTGTGTGGCAATAAGATATAAAGGCTAGGACGTGAGTGACGTTATCTGCTGTGGTTCCAGGACAAGCGGCAAGGAACCTACAGTAGGTGTTCCAGGCCATGCGATAACCCTTTAGTGTGTTGCTAGACAACGAGTGGTTGATGAGCCAGGTTGCGTTGGCAAGGTGTGGCTTCAATCCATTGTTGGTTGAGACCAAGGTGGGATAGGAGAGGATGATGGGTCGGCTCAGGGTTCCTGCTGGAAGAATGAAGCGGGACAGTGCATCGGCTGGGGCATTGCACTTGCCAGGGCTATGCTCACAGTAACTGTAATTGGTAATGTAGTGATAATTGCAGCAGCCTGTGCAGGAAGTACATGACAGGGAGCGACTTATATCTACCCTTATTAATGATGTCATCTGCAGTCTGGTTGTCTGTGGAATCCGGGGGGCCAGGGTCTGGCGAACCAGTGATGGCCAAAAATTGCAGCAAAGCCTGTGGAGGCTGCAGCATCTGTGACTACCTGGGGCGACTGAGCTGATATAAGGGAATAAACATCGATATGCCATTCCAGTTGGTGAGGAATTTGTCCCACATAGCTAAGTTCACTATTGCTGCTGGGTCTAGTCTGAGGCAGCTTTGTTTCACCCAAGTCTGTGGCTGAGACTTTTTGTTCAATGCTACGTTCCGGCTGCTAGGTTAGTGAGAGAGACCTATCGGGGCGGGCAAAGATTTAATCCTGAACTGAAGATACATTCATCTTTGAGATTTCAATTCCTTAGTGCTACACCAAGAAAAGGTATTTGAACTTCCCTGCAACTCTTCTACCTCTTTCCTGCTAGTTTTTCCAGTTATCTCCCATTAAAGCAGTGGTTCTCAACTCCTGTCCTCAGGACCCACTAACAGGCCAGGTTTTATGTATTACCTTGGGGAGATGCAGACTAGAATACTGCAGTCACTGAACAGCAAATTATATCACCTGTGATGTATTTCAGTTATCTTGCAAACCTGGCCTGTTAGTGGGTCCTGAGGGCAGGAGTTGAGAACCACTGCATTAAAGAATTGGAAAAGTACTAAAGTGACTGTTGCCTATATTGTCTGATAACAAGCTCAACGGGGACCCTAGACCCAGTATTGGTGAAATTACAGGTAAAAACAGCCCACTTTAAATCAGCAGCTCCACCGTGAGTTATTGCTATAAACATAAAGGGGGAGTGGTTGGAAGATGGTAAAACTGTGGCTGAGCTGCACATTTTTACTGCCCCCCCAAACACAAAAGTAAACAAGACCTAACAGCATCTCGCTGTGCTTATGTGATGATCATCGTTATCATGATGATGATCACACAGTACATAAGTTTTATGCCTCTCTGTATGTTTGTTTGTTTCTGTACCTTCCAGAAAACGTGAGCCTGCCCGTGCATCGGGATCCCTCTGCTGTCTGCACTCTCAACCACTTCTCTCATCTCCCGCTGCTCAGATACAGCCCTCCTCAATCCTCCTCGGTTACTAAGGGAGGAAAGGAGAATCACTCTGCCAGAGATCGGCTGTCATCAGCCGCGGCCAGCAGGAACGAAAAAATGTGGCGCTGGCTTTAGAAGCCTGCATCCCGAAATTGAAAAAATAGTCCCTCTCTGCTAATCACCTCCTGGGCCCCTCTGCTGTGCTGATGGGGGCCAGGTAAAATAGATTTATGTTACAGCAAGCCTAGGAGCATTATCATTCTTTCACCTAGGCAAAGTGCTTTCACCGAAGCTGAAGAATAAAGTTGTCCGGGCCCGGTACAGTAGGGCTGGTTGTACTGCCCTATGAGTGGCCCTGGTGACGTGTGCTCAGCCTGATAACACTTGCACTGCCAGCAAGCCTACTGTTGTGTCCTTGTCTGCGAGGTGAAGGGTCGCCCTTCAAAAATAGAGTCATGTATAGACATATGTGACAGAACTAACGCCTGGAGATCACGTCCAATGATGTATGTGAAGTAACGGTATAGTGAAGGGGTGCTGCAGAATGATGTGATAGAAAAGCACGTGAACTACACCCTGGCGCTTTAGTAGCGAGGTCCTGGTTAGGATAGAAACTCGGTCGACCGGGAACTCCTGCAGTAGGGGTGACATGAGTGCAACAAGATTTCTTTACTCTTTTTTTTTTCTTTCTTTTTTTTTGTGTTCCTCCTTGTATGCAACTAGCCCTGGTGAAGATGCAAACATAGCGTTTTTTTTTGTTTTTTTTACCTGGGAAAATAACGTCCAACCTGGTAAAGGATGGAACCTTAACTCGACTGACCTGAGGGAGAAAAAACAGACGAAAACGATGAGTGGCTCGCATGAATGCCACTGGAGACAAGTGACCGATTAAGTGCCACTTAAAAATGAAGTGGGCTGTTTGAGCACCACTGAATATGCTTGCAGAGATTGCAAGGAGTATATGTTGAGATGTGTGTTTTTGCAGCGATTGCAAGGACTATATACTGAGATGCATGTTTTGCAGTGATTGCAAAAATGGGTATATGCTGAGATGCGTGTTTTGCAGCGATTGCAAACGGGTAAATGGTAAGATGCGTATATTTATAGCAATTGCAAGGAGTTTGTACTGAGATGCATGTTTTGCAGAGATTGCAAAATGGGTATATGCTGAAATGCATGTCTTTTGCAGCGAATGCAAGGAGTTATGATGGGATGCGTGTCTTTCAGCGATTGCAAGGAGTTATGATGAGATGCGTATCTTGCAGCGATTGTAAGGAGTTGTGGTGAGATGTGTATCTTGCGGTGATTGCAAGCAGTTATGATGAGATGAGTATCTTGCAGTGATTGCAAGCAGTTATGATGAGTATCTTGCAGCGATTGCAAGGAGTTATGATGAGATGCGTAACTTGCAGCGATTGCAAGGAGTTATGATGAGATGCGTATCTTGCAATGATTGCAAGGAGTTATGATGAGATGAGTATCTTGCAGCGATTGCAAGGAGTTATGATGAGATGCGTATCTTGCAGCGATTGCAAGGAGTTGTGGTGAGATGTGTATCTTGCGGTGATTGCAAGCAGTTATGATGAGATGAGTATCTTGCAGTGATTGCAAGCAGTTATGATGAGTATCTTGCAGCGATTGCAAGGAGTTATGATGAGATGCGTAACTTGCAGCGATTGCAAGGAGTTATGATGAGATGCGTATCTTGCAATGATTGCAAGGAGTTATGATGAGATGAGTATCTTGCAGCGATTGCAAGGAGTTATGATGAGATGCGTAACTTGCAGCGATTGCAAGGAGTTATGATGAGATGAGTATCTTGCAGCGATTGCAAGGAGTTATGATGAGATGCGTGTCTTGCAGCAATTGCAAGAAAAGTTCACCTACTGATAGGGGAAAAGAAAAAGGATAGTAGAAATTGTATATGTAAGAACGAACTCTGAAGTAGCATACGTAAGGAAACGTAGATTTGTGATAGGGACTGTTACAAATTGGTGTGTGGGATACTGGTGATGCGAACCGTTGTGCCGCCGGTGCGACTAGGTTTTGAATCGGAAGACTAAGTTCAGAATGGACTGTGATGCATGTAGCTGTCGCTGCGATCCGAATTTGTCAGTAGAAATAATATGAATAGCGAATTGTAGGATATGGTAAGAACCGCTACGAATCGATGTGTGGGATATGACCGATGCGAACCGTTGTGCCGCAGAGGCGACTAGGCTCGAATCGGAGTGATGTGTATGGCATGAAAGTGATATGAATTTGTGAGTAACATGACATAACAACGAATCGTTTGTAGGGTACGAGAGTTAGCGGTATGAATCGGTGCTGAATGTATCTGATGTGAACCGCTGTGGCGCTGGCGCAACTAGGTTCAAATAAAACTGTGGTAGGTATGCATTGTATCCGACATGAATCGGTAGTAGGGTAAAAGAAATTGGTTGAAAAGTATGAAGTGAATCTGATACGAATCGGTTGCAGAGTGTAAGTCAGCCCTTACTCAAAAACCAAACCCATACCAACCACCCAGCGCCACAGGCTAATTAAGTGCAGAGAAGGCACCAGGTGGGTCTAATTACCACTTCAATCAGCCACAGAACCCATGCAAACAATACATGATCATCTCCAAATGGATGAGACGGCAACCCCATAGACTGTGAATCCTATGAGCAATGAAGCCTGTAACGAATGAAATGGGACAACGACCGACAGTGGCTCGGAGGCTTGGATCTACAAATGAAACGTATGTTTGTGGGTGGGATGGCAAGCAAGGCCAAGGGAACATGCAAATCTACTACACCTGTGCCGAATATTGTCGGGACACGACCGACAAAAACTCGGAGGCAGCTAAGAAGAAAAGGGATGCAGGATAGGAAACATAACGAATCGTAATATTGCGTATGAACGAAAAGGTTTGAACCCTACCTGCAACAGCGAGCGAGAACCGCCGACGAAGACCACGAACGGAGAAGCTGCAAGACGTGTGTAATCGAATGGACAGACTCATAAACACAAGGTGAGCTGGGAAGAGTCAGCGGTGTAATATCGTGCACTGGAACCAACAAAAAGGAAGGGGAAGTGGTCAGCCTAAATACCCTCTGGGCTCCTCCCATAAATTCAGGCCACCACACTGGCCTTCTAATATATATATATATATATATATATATATATATATATATATATACAGTATATTATAGTGGATCCTCACTGCTTGCTCTAGGAACTTACCATTTAAAGCATTCATGCTCAACCTTGTGGCTGTCTGATGTGGCCTGCAACGTCAAACCTATAACAACCTGCACAGCCTCCCTCGGGTGCATGCCACTCTACGGAATGATTGCCGATCCTCCATTATCCCGGCGGCTGTCATACACAAGCCGCTATTGCGGCCAGCTCCCCGCTCTTCTCTTTTCTTCTTAGCACACAGACACGGGGAGAGAAGGTTTTAGCTGAGTGGACTACATCTAGTGGCATCCATACAGGGGTTCTGAAGGTGGATTCTCAGTTATGTGATGAGCTTGGTGTCATTCCAGGAGCATCTGAGTGTAATATGTGTGTCATTTTATCTTAATCTTATCTGTGCTTAATAAAGAAGTTTATTGCACTACTAGGGCATGCTTCCTGGTCTGTTGTTTTCGTATAGATTGTCCACAGTCCTTGATTTGCCAATTTAAGGTATGACTTCGATGACCCTAAAATAGTCAAGTCTGCAACACTGGTTCAAAGCTTTTTTGGCTGGTCAATAACGATGGCAATAGTGGGGTCATCTGGTTAATAAAAAATTAGATTTTTGTGATTATACAATGGGTAAACATCCAGCGAGGATTGGCCCCATGGAAAATGATGATCCTGAGTGTTGTTTAAAATCTTCATTATGTTATTCATTACAAATAATTTGAAATTCTGAACCATTTCATTTCATTGTTGCCCATGACTTGTTACCAAATCACTTAAGTGGCACTCGCTCTTCAAAATGTTGAGCACCCCTGATTTAAAGGATGGCTGTAATCTGCACTCCCTTTCCATTGCACTCTCCATCCTAGCTATAATAACTCTTAACTACAGACCTCAGTTAAGCTACTGGTCTCCTTCACCGCAAGGGACCCATGTCACTTCTGATGGTCCTACATCTCTGTGTTTAATCCAGCAGGCAGCGGCATGCTGGGCATGTGTTTTCATTGTTGATAGACCCTGTAAGACAAGTAATCTATCCGCAAGGCAGCAGGTAGATGGACCCTCCACAAGAGGTTGCTGGCTATCTGAGGTCTTCAGTAAGGGTACAGATGGGTAGAGAAGTGTCTGGGTCCCCAAACATCCCTAAATCCCATTTATTCTTTAAGTTCCCTACTACAGTCTTCCATATTGGGAGGTCATTCTAACAACTCTTTGACTGATGGTAAGAAAATGGAGAACTTAGAGGAAACACATGCAAAGTCCATGCAAATAATGTCCTTGCTGGGAACTAAATCCAGGACCTCATCACTACAAGACCATAATGTTAATCCCAAAGCTACCATAGTGCCTGCGTTTCTTTCAGAAAATCTTCCATTTTTGAGTAGCAAATATGGCCAGAGGAAAGAGCAGAGCAGCATGGATCTAATAGGCAGATGCCAATAATAAGCAGCATGCATTAACCCTTTGTGCATGACCCTGTAATTCTTTGTGGTCGCATTACATCACAAAGGCATCCTGAAGGAACTGGCTGCCGTAGCCGAGCTGCGGTAAAGAGCAAACCAAGGTGAAATATGGACTTTCAAAAGCATTTTATTCCTTAAAACGAGGCCTGAGGAAACCACATTAATTAAAGGTTTAGCAAGCATGGCCATTGTGGTAGGAGAGTGTTGGTGGTGAGGCAGAGTGGGGGCAGTGTGACTGCCTGCCCAGCAAATCATTTCTCTGTACGGTATTCTCATTAAAGGGAACGCTTAGTCTTTTTCATTGATATACAGTATCTCACAAAAGTGAGTACACCCCTCACTTTTTTGTAAATATATATATATATATATATATATAAAATATGTGACAACACTGAAGAAATGACACTTTGCTACAATGTAAAGTAGTGAGTGTACAGCTTGTATAACAGTGTAAATTTGCTGTCCCCTCAAAATAACTCAACGCACAGGCATTATTGTCTAAACCGCTGGCAACAAAAATGAGTACACCCCTAAGTGAAAATGTCCAAATTGGGCCCAATTAGCTATTTTCTCTCCCTGATGTCATGTGACTCCTTAGTGTTACAAGGTCTCAGGTGTAAATGGGGAGCAGGTGTGTTAAATTTGGTGTTATCGCTCTCACTCTCACATACTGGTCACTGGAAGTTCAACATGGCACCTCATGGCAAAGAACTCTCTGAGGATCTGAAAAAAAGAATTGTTGCTCTACATAAAGATGGCCTAGGCTATAAGAAGATTACCAAGATCCTGAAACTGGACTGCAGCACGGTGGCCAAGACCATACAGCGGTTTATCAGGACAGGTTCCACTCAGAACAGGCCTCACCGTGGTCGACCAAAGGAGTTGAGTGCACATGCTCAGCGTCATATGCAGAGGTTGTCTTTGGGAAATAGACATATGAGTGTTGTCAGCATTGCTGCAGAGGCTGAGGGGATGGGGGGGTCAGCCTGTCAGTGCTCAGACCATACGCTGCACATTGCATCAAATTGGTCTGCATGGCTGTCATCCCAGAAGGAAGCCTCTTCTAAAGATGATGCACAAGAAAGCCCGCAAACAGTTTGCTGAAGACAAGCAGACTAAGGACAGGGATTACTGGAACCATGTCTGTGGTCTGATGAGACCAAGATAAACTTATTTGGTTCAGATGATGTCAAGCGTGTGTGGCGGCAACCAGGTGAGGAGTACAAAGACAAGTGTGTCTTGCCTACAATCAAGTATTGTGGTGGAGGTGTCATGGTCTGAGGCTGCATGAGTGCTGCCGGCACTGGGGAGCTACAGTTCATTGAGGGAACCATGAATGCCAACACGTACTATGACATACTGAAGCAGACCATGATCCCCTCGCTTTGGAGACTGGGCCGCAGGGCAGTATTCCAATTTAATAACGACCCCAAACACACCTCCAAGATGACCACTGCCTTGCTAAAGGAGCTGAGGGTAAAGGTGATGAACTGGCCAAGCATGTCTCCAGACCTAAATCCTATTGAGCATCTGTGGGGCATCCTCAAACGGAAGGTGGAGGAGCACAAGGTCTCTAACATCCACCAGCTCCGTGATGTCGTCATGGAGGAGTGGAAGAGGACTCCAGTGGCAACCTGTGAAGCTCTGGTGAACTCCATGCCCAAGAGGGTTAAGGCAGTGCTGGAAAATAATGGAGGACACACAAAATATTGACAATGTGGGCAATATTTGGACATTTTTACTTAGGGGTGTACTCAATTTTGTTGCCAGCGGTTTAGACATTAATGGCTGTGTGTTGAGTTATTTTGAGGGGACAGCAAATTTACACTGTTATACAAGCTGTACACTCACTACTTTACATTGTAGCAAAGTGTAATTTCTATAGTGTTGTCACATGAAAAGATATAATAAAATATTTACAAAAATGTGAAGGGTGTACTCACTTTTGTGAGATACTGTACATATATATATTTTCAATATACTTAGTGATCAACTCGATGCATATAATCGTACTAATGTGTGGCAATGTATTTTAAAAAAAAATCTTGTTTCTTTGCATAATTTATGGATTACATGAAGTTAGTCATATTACATGCTGCACAGGCTCTACTTTCTATTCAGCAATGCTACACAATGGTTGTGCTTTACTGCTCCTCCCCTAAGGGGCCATTCACCCCCAAGTGCATTGATCTTCATTGATCAATGTAGGCTCAGCCCTGAGCTGTGAGCAGCCACGGTACCATGTGATTGCTATGAACAACCCTAGCAATCACATGCTTACATGAATCATCTGTTTAAGAGATTTCCCATAACTTCTTGACTGGTGTATTGCAGACTTACCGGCTGCCGTGACCCAACTTAATACTAACTCCCCAACTTTATATGAATAAGACACTAAACTTTTCATGGGTTTAAATGGCCATAGCAGCCTTTTATTAACAAGGAAAAACATAAACCATACATAATATTCATAATAACTAACTGACTCTCTTAGAGCAGGTATTTAGAGGCAAGCATGGTCTACCAAATATGCTGTATCAAGCTACCTTTTCATACCATGGCCCCCAGCCGTAAATACCCCGGCTCGGGGACAATTTGTTACACATTACCACCTGATACAGCCCCAATACCGTTTTCGTCTTACTGACGTCACTTAAATCGGGAAGGTACCCATACCAAAGATGAGCCATTCTCCACAGAAAAATTTTGACCATGCCCACCTTCAAAACCCTGAGACCCCTGCCCGCTGCTATGACACCAATGACCCCCCACCCCCCCCCGTCCTTTACAAAATAACTTTGCAAAACCCACACTACCCAGGACAACAAAAACAGTGAAGGCAATCATAAGTAAAGGACAAAATGCAAACCTTGAACTTAAGGGAGGGAGGGTGGGAGGAAAAATTCACTTGCTCTGCCTGGCACCAACTGACCCGGGTAAACTCCCCCTCACTGCCTAGACCACCGTTGGCCCCACCCTAACCCAGCTTACTCCACCCTACCATGCCCTACTATTATCCAATAGCTGAGGACAGAAATTACTTAAATATTTATTTCTATTCTGCCTAACTATAGCCTACGCTGCACACCCAGTCATGTAGGCCTTCCACTTAAACTTGGGCATATCATTACAGGCCTGTTCTTTCTTGACAGGAAATAAGTGGCAATCTCCAACAAGGAGGACATTAATGCTAATACAAACCCTTCAGAGGCACTCTTCAGGAGATCTTCCCAAAAAGCAAAAGTTTTGGCGGGAGTTGGAAATTAATTAGGAATGAAGAAAAAAAAAAAATATATATATACAGTATTTGCCATTACCAAAGTATTAATCAATGGTAGGACGTATGAAGCCATCATTGATGCTGCTCTTCTCTAATTTATATTAAGATTCTGGTTCATCGTAAAGTTCTGAACCCACTGTACATTGTAAATCCCTCTCCACTGTGTATGGGGGCCAACCACATCAAATGCTGGAGCTTACTACTACAAATTTAAAGTGTTCGGTAGGATTCACAGACCGCAATTCAGAAAAGCTGGAGGTCTCCGTAACGGAGTCCTGAAATCAAATAATTATGGGATCTGGCAAGGACTTCTTTGGTTCATAATTGTCTGCTATCTTTTTTGTCTGGGATGAGGATCAAATAAGAGCTTGGCAGGCGTTTTCTGAGGAGTGGTGACTTAGCATTCCTTCGTTTCTTTGAGGGGGAACCTTTGAAAAGAGAGAGACTGAGAAACCCTCACCAAGAATGGGAGATCTTCTCCTGGCCAGATGCAGCGCATTCACCAGCTTTCATAAACATGGGCAAACCCCAAGTTCCCGTCTCCTGCAAACCTCTCGTAATGTTATTTTATGAAGTATAATTATTTGTAAAAGCCATCAAAGAAGGAATTGAGGTCTTGTTACAAAAATAGTTTGTGTTAAGCAACTTATTTCAAGGAAAAAATGTAATATTTTGAAGAGATTTATTTTTGCTGGCAGAAAAGGAACACATAGAATATTACAAAAAATATATTTTCATGCTAAAGAATAAGGACATCTTTGTAAAGAAAAAAAATCAACTGTTATGTTATTTCTCATACATGACCATATGATTAACAGCATGTAATTATAAAATCGTGATTTACAGTGAAAAACTCTTAACCACTTGACCTTTGGAGGATTTAACCCCCTTCATGACCGGGCCATTTTTTGCGATATGGCACTGCGTTACTTTAACTGACAATTGCACGGTCATGCAACAGTGTACCCAAATACAGTTTATGTCACTTTTTTCCCACAAATAGAGCTTTCTTTTGGTGGTATTTCATCACCTCTGTAATTTTTATTTTTTGATCTATAAACAAAAGAACACTGACAATTTTGAAGAACAAAACAAAACACTTTCGCTATAAAACATTCCCAATAAAAATATGTTAGAAGTTGAATTTCTTCATCAATTTAGGTCAATATGTATTCTGCTACATGTTCTTGGTAACAAAAATCCCAATAAGCATATATTAATTGGTTATAGCACCTACAAACTATGGCATATATGTATGGAATTTTTTATTTATTTTTTAATACTAGTAATGGCAGACAATTGGACACTAACTGACACTTTTGACACTTTGTAGGAACCAGTGACACTAATACAGTGATCAGTGCTAAAAATATGCACCGTACTAATGACACCGGCTGGGAAGGGATTAAACATCTAGAGCGATCAAAGGGTTAACTGTGTGCCTAGCCAGTGTTTTTGTGTACACTGTGTGCTGCTTTTACTAAGGGAAGAGATGGATTCTAGTCCCTGCCCTGTAATAAGATATGCCTTGTTTACATGTATTGCCAATGATCGGTGGGTGTCGAAGGACATAGAGTGCTCAGCACTCGCAAATCGGCTTTTGCTGTGAATTATGACAGCTGGACCGGCCAGCCGGGGGTGCATGCACCCCCCCGCCCTACCCCGTGTATATACAGTATATACGTGATTCTGCACAGGAGAGCCGCCCTGTAGCAGTAAAACTGCTTTGGGGCAGACATTGAGTGGTTAGAGCTTCCATTTTTGCATGAATAAGGGCCACCTCTCTAGGTGTGCTTGTTGCTCTCACTTTTGAATTTGCTATGAGAGTAAAAAAGGGATGCCAGAGATATTTTCAGATGGCATTATCAGGCTACAGAAGAAAAAAAATATGAACTTAGAAACTTATTCAAAATCCAAGTACATCTCTTGGGGAACAGCAGGTGAAAGAAAACCAGGGGTACCCTAAATCTATAAATTTGCTTGCTTCCTCGAAATATAATAAAGTGTTTGTAAAGCCAAACCTATTTTGTGTTTATTTTTTTAGTTTTGGATAAAGTGAGGAAATGGTAAAACTCATGGAGAGATCCACTCTTTCTATTTGTCCTGGTGACCATTGCCATCAATACAGAAAATGGGATGGGAAATCCAAAATGTAGAGGGTTGTAATAGTAACAGAAAATATGCATTCATTTTCCAATAGGGAGACTTGTTCCAGTGACAACCAGTGGCGGCCCGTCCATTAGGGGTGCCCGTGCACCGCCCCCTCTCTCCACTTCACCCCCCTATATGCTATGGATAGATTCATGTATAGCATGAATCTATCCATGGCCGCCGCGGCCACCTCCTATTCATGCCTCTGGCCCCTTTCAGGGCACCGGGTGCATGAATTACAGCGGTGGGTTTTTTTTTTAAGCACCCTCTCTAATAGGCTTCAAAATACGGAGGGCTTGGGTCGCAGAGGATGCGCTCTGATCCCACCCATGTGTGTTACAACAGCGCATGAATATGCGCTGTTGAAACACTGATCCTCAATCCGGCCAACCAGAAGCGGGTGTGAGACCCGTTTTCCGATTTGCCGAAAAGAGAAGACTTCCGATTGGCCGCCGAGGAAGAGGAGGAAACGGAAGCCGCTGCCGCCGTGATGACCCGGAGAACAGGAGGCCGCAGGAGAACAGGAGGCCTCCGAGCAGGGGAAGCCGCCGGTGATGGGGTAAGGGCTACCGATCGTCCACCCGACCCACCGACCCAGGGGGGGTGGCATACTGTTTGCCGTCCCCACCTCCAAAAAAAAATTCCACCGGCCGCCACTGGTAACAACAGAGAGATTTCATGTTACTTCCTGTTGTGCGTCTGGGGCACCAATTGAAGGGGCATCTCCCCAAAGATCTTAATTATTTCATATTGAAAACTACTCTACATATCTGACACATCATATTTTTTAGGCTACTGTTTATTTTTATGTGGCTTAGTTGTTTTGTCTTATGGCCAAACAGGTAACATATCAGTATGCTTATGTTTTTTTAGGAAACCCAAACCTGGGAAGAACGTACACGATCATTGCAAATATTGTACTTAGTTAAAACGTAGGACCCCACTGACCCCCTCCAGCACTGTAACAACCTGCTACACTCACATTCACTCCCCTGCCTCTCTGTTCACCTGCTGGAGCAAAGTTAAACATCCACGTATATGTGGGAGCTGGCTTTCTAAGTAATCAAAAGACAGTTCCCAGTGCAATCACCCAGGACACGGGTTTCCAAACTATGGCCCTCCAGTTGTTTGGAAACTACAATACCCATCATGCCTAGTCATGTCTGTGAATGTCAGAGTTTTACAATGCCTCATGGGACGTGTAGATCCGCAACAGCAGGAGGGCCGTGGTTTGGAGAACCCAGACCGAGCATATAGGGGGGGTCCTAGGATCGCGTAAGCTCCAGACAGATCAAAATGGACTCAATACGGGCCCATTTTTCTTTGCTTCAGCAGATGATTGTAGCGGCAGTGAAGCCAACATCAGTGTAGATTTTGTAGAAGCAATGATGAATAGTCAGATGAATCTTGTGAAGAGCTTGTTTATTCCCTTCAGCAGAGAGCCACATGCAAAAAACCATATCTTCTATTGTCACTTCATAACTTCCTACTTCCTATTCCCACCCCCAGCTCCTAACACAGCTATGTAAATACAACACATACATATTCTACAACTTCCCCCCTTTTAAAGAAAGGATATGCATATATAAATGAAGTGTAATACAGAACCAACAAGAAGTGCAGCATAGCAAGGAACAATAAAAAACTACAATAAAAATAAAAGATGCTGAGTATAAGTCAGGGTGTGATAAAGTCTTGGAACTTTCGATTGGGTTTACGCACTCTTCCAGATCGAGTAACAACTTGTGGGGCTTGCGAGTCTGAAACCTCTTGCCTGTTGCCGTCATAATTTTGTTGTGGTTGAGTGTTACATCCATTGGTGGAAGTGTCGATTGGCACAGCAGCATATGGCTGTGCTTGGGGTCCTGAAGTGATCATAGGCACATGGGCAGCAACAGTACAGTATGATTCAGGTACCTGTAGGAGGCGACGGCGGTTCCTTACATAGGTCCTACCATCAGAATGGAAAGCATTGCTGTTTGATTGGCAGGCCTTTCCATGAACTGTGGCCAGTTGTCAAACCCAAGGGTTGTCTCCATCCTTACCACCTGCCCAGGCTCCAGAGGCCAAACGCATCTGGCCGATTTGTCATGGCTTATCTTTCCTTTTTGACTGAGTGTAAATAAAGAAGCCTGAACATCAGTCTCAACTCTTGGCAGGAACTGGGATGGGACCATGGGAATCAGAGTCCTGGTTTGTCGTGATAGTAAACGTTGTGCCAGAGAAGGCATGCCATCCCTAGGTGTGTTACAGAGGTTGAGTAGGGCTGCATAAACGTCAGAACCATCACGTGCATATTTCTCTAGGAGATGCTTGGCTGATCTTACACTACGCTCTGCAAGACCATTAGGTCTGGGGTATTTGGGACCGCTATTGATGTGTTGAAAATCCCATTGGTGAGCAAAGTCCTTGAATTCTCTACTTGAAAATTATGTTGCATTGTCGGTCATCAATTGATAGGGAATTCCATGTGCGCAGAATATTCACTTTATTGTCCCGATCACTGTGTTACTGGAAGTGTTTGGGAGGACATCAAATTCCCACCAGCCAGAGTACTAATCTACCAAGACCAGGTAATCCTTCTTTGACCACTCAAATATGTCCCTGCTGTGATAGACCATGGTCTGTCAGGTATTTGGTGAAAATCCTCTCATCTGATGCTGTTGTAGAGCATTACATGGGGCACATTTGGAAATTTCTCTTTTAATGTCAGTGTATACAGTATAGTGGGCCAAAACATGGTTTCACATGCCCTTCGATTAGTGGAATGAATGCCAGGATGACCTTGATGGAGCTGTGTCAAGTAGTATTTCTGGAGAGAGTGAGGGGTTACATATCTCTGACCACGCAGGATTATTCCATCATCCACTGTCGATTCATCCCTCATAGAGTAGAATGATCGGATATCATGTGGGATTTCCTTAACCACTAGCTGCCCGCCCACTGTCATATGACTGCGGATATTTAATATAGTCTAAAGTAAAAAATATTGTGTTTTTTCAAACTTGTCTCTCTTCTTTTGTTTATAGCACAATAAATAAAAACCGCAGAGGTGCTCAAATACCACCAAAAGAAAGCTCTATTTGTGGGGAAAAAGTGATAAAAATGTCATTAGGGTGCAGTGTAACATGACCGCGCAATTGTCATTCAAAGTGTGACAGCGCTGAAAGCTGAAAAATGGCTTGGGCAGGAAGGGGGTGAAAGTGCCCAGTATTGAGGTAGTTAAAGGAGCCAGGCCACCCATTGAGAATGGTGTCCATGAGGCGCTGACAGGTGGCATCTGCCTGTGTTTCTTGCTTTAGTTCCTAAATCCGTCTGGATGACAACCCATCCAGAGCCAACACATTATAATCCTCAATAGCTCCAGAGTTATCAGAAGTGGGGAGGTGTGCACGTGAAAGAGCATCCGCAACAAATAGTTCACGGCCTTGTTTATAGATTACATTCAGGTGGTAGCATTGAAGCTTTAACATCATTCGCTGGATGCTTGCAGATGCTGTGTGCAGGGGTTTTCTCAGTATGGTTATGAGCGACTGATGATCCGTCTCCACAGACACAGAACGGTCATAGATATAAACATGGAATTTTACACAGGCAAATACTAGTCCCAAAAATTCCTTCTCAATTTGTGCATAGCGTGCTTCAGTCTCAGTGAGGGCTCTTGATGCAAAAAGCCACCGGCCTCCCCTCTTGAAGACAGACTGCGCCAAGACAATGCTGGGAAACATCAGCAGAAAATACCACCGGCTTATGCACATCCAAATACTGTAGGACATGTGGACTACTTAATTGTGCTTTCAATGTATCCACAGCAACAGCATGTTGTTAAGTCCAACACCAGTCAGCATCTTGGCGCAGAAGCTGACGGAGTGGAGATGTTATCTCACTGTAGTGATGAATGAACTTCCAGAGATAATTGGTCATGCCAAGAAACCATTGCAATCCATGTTTGTCCTCTGGAGCAGGCATTTGATGGATGGCTTTGTTTTTTTCTGGGTCAGGCTTGACACCTTTATCTATAAGAATGTGTCCAACATATGGCACCTCTGAGACCCTGAAGCGATATTTGGTAGGGTTGAGCTATATATTGATGGCTCTGACACGGTCTAGTACGCATTTAAGTCGTTTGTCATGTTCTTCAAAGGAGGATCCCCAAATCAAGATATCATCTATGGCTATTTCACATGGCTGTCCAGCAAAGAGCTGTTCCACACATCTCTGAAAGACTTTGCTTCCAGTTGAAATTCCATATGGCATCCGTAAACATTTGTATCTCCCATATAGGGTCATAAATGTTGTGAGTAATGATGATTCCTCATTCAGAGGAATTTGCCAGAATCCATATTTTGCATCTAGAATGCTGAAGACCTTTGCCGTTGGCATGTCAGCGATACTTGCTCTATAGGAGCGCCTTATTGAGGTGCACAGGATCAATGCATATGCAGAACAGTGCCATCTTTCTTGACTACTGCTGCCATGGTAGACACCCAGAGGGTAGCCTCCTGCACTGGTGCAATGATGCCCAGTCTAGTCATCATTTCCAACTCTTACAAGACTTTGTCTTTTGTAGCCAGTGGGTTCCTTCGAGGGCACACTTCGAAGCGCATGTGATACATGACTGAAAGCAGGGCTGGCCCAACCATGGGACCCAGTGGGACCATTGTCCCAGGCGGCACTTTAAGAGGGGCAGCAACCGGCCAGAGCGTGCAGTGAAAAGTTGTCAGGAGTACCCACTGCCGCCTGCCGACGCTGCACATCCTAATCGCCGGGCTGTCTTCTGAAATCTGCCCACTGGAATGCTGTGAAAGGCATCCAAGGAGTGTGCAGCCCACGCTGAGCAGATCGTGGAGCTTGTAAGAGCCGCTGAGTGTGTGACACTGTCAAATAATGTAACTGCATTGAGGGAGAGAGATCAGCTGTCACAACTCAGCGGTGATGTCGGGAGTTGGCTTTACCGAACAGCTATAAAATACCAGCCAATGGGATGACATACGACCAGACTAAAATAAGGAAGTTCATAGTCAGTAGCCAATAGTTGCCCTAGCGTCCGTTTTCGTCCGTCGGACTAGCATACAGACGAGCGGATTTTTCGATAGTCACTGGGTCCGGCGGATTTCCGACATAAAGATTTGAAACATGTTCCAAATCTAAAGTCCGTCAGATTTTCGACAGAAACAGTCCGCTGACGCCCACACACGGTTGAATTGTTCGCCGGATTCGGTCCGTCGGACCAGTCCAGTCGAAAAGTCCACCCGTGTGTACAGGGCATTAGTGTTAAGCGCATGCTGTCTGGTAAACCTAGCAAGCTCTTGAACATTTCTATTTACAATGTGGAACAGCAGCTTGTCCCCTGATAGATCCAACATAGAAGTGCCCAGTGTCTGAATTGTTTAACCGCCATAAACTATCAGGTTTACTTTATTTGACTGAACAATTTCAGCTTTGAGGTCAATATTGTGCAATGTGGATAAGGACATGACATTGCATTTGGCACCAGTGTCAATTTTCAACATGACATGTTTGTTGCATGCTGTTGAGAGGGTGGTGAATATTTCTCCCTTATTTGCAATTAGGTCCACACTTTCACAATGAAAACTATTTTGGTGATCATCACTTTCCACTTCATTAATTCTGTGCACATTTTGTTGTTTAGTATGACTAGATGGTGTCATCCACGCACCTCTATTTTGAGGCTTGGACTTTTGCAAAATGATTGCAAAATGATTCCATTTCTTGCATGAGTTACACCTTTGTTAAAAGCCGGACACTTGTTGCGCTCAGTAGCGTGTTCACTACCACAGTTGCTGCATTGCCTTTTGTTCTGTTGCACCACAAACACGTCTGCCTCTCTTTTTAGTTCCTTAGTGGCCCATTCAGAATTTTCAAACAACATCCATATTCTGATGGCTGTTTGTTTCCAGTGTTAAATCTTTCTCCCTGAACAACTGAGTATGAACTGCATGATTGTAGATCGCACATACAATCCTGTCACGTATCAGTTTATCTGTGCCAAAATCAAATTTTTTAGCCAGCAGTCTCAGTGTGGCTTCATAAGCCACGTACACACGAGCGGAATGTCCGACAGGAAAAGTCCGACGGAAGCTTTTCATCGTCTATTTCGATCGTGTGTAGGTCTCATCGGACTTTTCTTTTCAAAAATTCTGACGGACCTAGAAATAGAACATGTTCTAAATATTTCCAAAAGAACCAATTCCTATCGGGAGAACCGATCGTCTGTATGCTGTTCCGACGGACCAAAAACGGCGCATGCTCTGAAGCAAGTACAAGACGGAAGCTATTGGCTACTGACTATTGAACTTCCTTTTTCTAGTCCCGTCGTAAGTGTTGTACGTCACCGCGTTCTGGACGGTCGGACTTTGGTTGGACTTTGGGTTGACCGTGTGTAGGCAATGAATGGAATGGAATTCCGTCGGAGTTCCATCGGAGAAACCTTTGGAGTTTATTCCAACGGCAAAACCGGTCGTGTGTACACGGCAATAGGATTGTATTCCTTCATCAGGTTTCTGAACCATCATGTTAAAAGCATGTCTGTCTATTATCACATTACGTTGTGGTAAGCGTATCTCATCACATTTCTTGATTAAGACATCAGGGCCCTCTCTGTCCTCATTATCTTGAAAATGAAATGACTCATATTTATCTAGTTCATATGAACCAGCATAATTGAAAACAGTGTAAGCTTGTACTTTTTTGGCTTGTCTGAGAGTCCTGCTTTGCTGTACACGTCCCATTCTCTTTTGAATTTCAGCCAGTTGTTAGCAATGTCATTATCAAAAATTAGGTGTTGTATGCCACGTAGATTCTGAGCCATGATGTTTCCGGGATTCCACTTCTGTCACCGTGTAGATTTTGTAGAAACAATGATGAATAGTCAGATGAACCTTGTAAAGAACTTGTTTATTCCAGCCAGCAGAGAGCCACATGTAAAACCTATTTCTTCTAGTTTCACTTCATAACCTCCTACTTCCTGTTCCCACCCCCAGCTCCTCACACAGCTATGTAAATACAACACATACAGTATCTCACACAAAAGTCAGTACACCCCTCACATTTTTGTAAATATTTTATTCTATCTTTTCATGTGACAACACTGAAGAAATGACACTTTGCTACAATGTAAAGTAGTGAGTGTACAGCTTGTATAACAGTGTACATTTGCAGTCCCCTCAAAATAACTGAACACGCAGCCATTAATGTCTAAACCGCTGGCAACAAAAGTGAGTACACCCCTAATTGAAAATGTTCATATTTGGCCCAAAGTGTCAAGATTTTGTGTGGCCGCCATTATTTTCCAGCACTGCCTTAACCCTCTTGGGCATGGAGTTCACCAGAGCTTCACAGGTTGCCACTGAAGTCTTTTTCAAATCCCCCATGACAACATCACGGAGCTGGTGGATGTTAGAGACCTTGCACTCCTCCCCCTTCCGTTTGAGGATGCCCCACAGATTCTCAATAGGGTTTAGGTCTGGAGACATGCTTTGCCAGTCCATTACCTTTACCCTCAGCTTCTTTAGCAAGGCAGTGGTCATCTTGGAGGTGTGTTTGGGGTCGTTATCATGTTGGAATACTGCCCTGCGGCCCAGTCTCCAAAGGGAGGGGATCATGCTCGGCTTCAATATGTCACAGTACATGTATGCATTCATGGTTCCCTCAAGGAACTGTAGCTCCCCAGTGCCGAAAGCACTCATGCAGTCCCAGACCATGACACTCCCACCACCATGCTTGACTGTAGGCAAGACACACTTTGTACTCTAACCTGGTTGCTGCCACACACGCATGACATCATCTGAACCAAATAAGTTTATCTTGGTCTCATCACACCACAGGACATGGTTCCAGTAATCCATGTCCTTAGTCTGCTTGTCTTCAGCAACCTGTTTGTGGGCTTTCTTGTGCATCATATTTAGAAGAGGTTTCCTTCTGGGACGACAGCCATGCAGACCAATTTGATGCAGTGTGCGGCATATGATCTGAGCACTGACAGGCTGACCCCCCAACCCTTCAATCTCTGCAGCAATGCTGACAACACTCATACGTCTATTTCCCAAAGACAACCTCTGGATATGACGCTGAGCACGTGCACCCAACTTCTTTGGTTGACCATGGCGAGGCCTGTTCTGAGTGGAACCTGTCCTGTTAAACCGCTGTATGGTCTTGGCCACTGTGCTGCAGCTCAATTTCAGGGTCTTGGCAATCTTTATGTAGAGCAACAATTTTTTTTTTTCAGATCCTCAGAGAGTTCCTTGCCATGAGGTGCCATGTTGAACTTTCAGTGACCAGTATGAGAGAGTGAGAGCGATAACACCAAATTTAACACACCTGCTCCCCATTCACACCTGAGACATTGTAACACTTACGAGTCACATGACACCTGGGAGGGAAAATGGCTAGTTGGGCCAAATTTGGACATTTTCACTAAGGGGGTGTACTCACTTTTGTTGCCAGCGGTTTAGACATCAAAGTATGTTGCGTTATTTTGAGGGGACAGCAAATTTACACTGTTATACAAGCTGTACACTCACTACTTTACATTGTAGCAAAGTGTCATTTCTTTAGTGTTGTCACATGAAAAGATATAATAAAATATTTACAAAAAAGTGAGGAGTGTACTCACTTTTGTGAGATACTGTACATATTCTATAATCAGGTAAGTATAAGAAGCTCCAGGGGATGGTGGCAAAGCATATATCTCCATGCACAATTAGTGTTCAAGATAACACCCAAACATTTCCTAAAGTGATATCATATCATAATGGTAAAGGTGCAACATTTTGGGTCACCCAGTACACCACTTGCCTGAAACAGAGGTTGTGTGTGGCCCCCCAAAATGGTGCACCTGTACCATTGTGATGATTTAAAGAAATGTTTGGGCGTTATTTTGAAGATCCATGGTGTGCTTTAACTTACGGTCTTACCGGTCTCCAACTGGTAGCTGCTACAACATCCACTTGCTCATTGCTATTTCTAGGAACGTGTACAATGGGATATATTATATGAGGAAATGGTGACAACATAAAATAAGTCTGTAATTTTGGGCAAAGCAGATGTTGACCTTAAAGAGGAGCTCCAGACTCCTCAATAAAAATTAAAAGTCAGCAGCTAGAAATACTGTAGCTGCTGACTTTTAATATAAAGACATTTACCTTTCCAGGGATCCAGCAATGTCCTCATACAAACCGATTCTTCAATCGGCTTCAGGTGCAGGTGCTGGCATCCCAAGTAATGGAAACAGTAAGTGAATTTACAAAAATATAACAGAACATAGGACCCACTGGCCAATTGTACTATGCAAATTAGTATATCTACACCGATTTGTCAATGAGACGGGACCCCTCTGAAGCTACAAAGAGTCAACTGCAAAAACAAGGACCTGAGACAAAGAGATGTCTCCCAAAGAGTAGCAATAACGGGGGTCAACCACGGTATATACATTTTTTTTTTTATAGAGAATAAAAGCAACCTTTATAAACCAACACAGTAATGTGAGACGAACACTAGGGGTGAGATACCACCATGCTAGTGGGGTAAACCCCCCCCCCCAGAGTACCCTATTAAAAACACTCTAGTAATAAAATGTTGACAACGTTGTCACACTAAGGCGCCAGACACCAGACCCCACACACACACACAAGCGTAACCAACTGGGAATGACTGGAGCTGCTGGAGTGATTTAAACAATAAGGTAGTCCACACAGGGCATATCCGATTCAGGACTGTTGCAATATTTGTGTAGAAATATTCAAATGATAAGCTGTATTGATCACTCAAGATAACATGGTACTATATTCGGGGACCAATGACATTGACTGCATAGATCAGCGTATAGCTGAAAAGCTGAAGTATGAATATACCGAAGATCATGCAATGACCGGAGAGATAGATCACTCGATATGTTTGGGGTAGTACAATCTGATTGTGTGTAGACAATGGCAGTCAGTATTGAATAGCTATATGCACCTTGGTAGCTTTAACAGTCCAGCATGGAGATGGTATAACGTATCACTGAGTAGACATGTGCACAGCCAAAAAATTCGTTCATTTTCGTTTTCGTTTCATTAGTTTAGTATTTCTTTCGTTTTTCGGGTCATTCGTTATGATCACGATTCGTAAATTCGTTCATTCGTAAATTCGTAAATGCGTTCATTCGTACATTCGTACATTCGAACATTCGTACATTTTTACATTAGTACATTCGCAAATTCGTACATTCGTAAATTCGTAAAATCGTACATTTGTAAATTAGAAAATTCGGAAATTTGTCAATTCGAAATTTGAAAATCCAAAAACCCGAAAATTAAAAAATCTGAAATAGTAACTAACTATTAAATTATAGGTATTGTAATTTCCTTTCCTTTGAACGTAACGAATACGAATTTATCCGAAGTTACGAATTATCCAAAACAAATGCTGCATCTAAACAAATGGAACGGAACAAATTAATAATAAATAATAAAAATAAAACGTTGTTATTATTATTATTGTTATTTATTATTATTAATTCATTACGTTCCATTATGTTTTTCGGATCATTCATAACTTTGGATAAATTTGTATGTGTTACGTTCATAACAGACAAATTTGAAAGGAAATTACAATACCTATAATTTAAAAGTTACTAGTAATTACTAATAGTTAAGTTATTATTAGTTAACTATTATTTCAGTTTTCCGAATTTTCGAATTTACAAATTTACGAATTCACTAATTTACGAATGTACGAATGTACATTCGTAAATTGTGAATGTACGAATGCCCGAACTTACGAATGTCCAATTTTATAGAATTTACGAATATTCGGAAAAAAATTGTTAAACGGGTTTTCGTTAATTCGGATATTCCCGAATTAACGAATTTGTCGAAATTCGTTAAAAAACGAATTCAGAACTAAACGAATTGCACATGCCTATCACTGAGGGCTTGTCTGACAAACAGTTCAAAAACGAGATAGAAGGATAATGCCCGGAGGCTCTCACCACTCCACAGTTGCTGCTGAAGTTGCAATGAGGATGATGTATTTCTTCACGGGTGCTGCAGTCAGCGATAAGCAAATTCTAAGTATATCCTCGTGCTGGTTGCATCAGCTCAGTGAAAAGCAGCAACTAGACAGAGAGACGTTGGTACTTGAGGTCAAAGGGATCGTCAGTGAATGTACCATGAACTCATCCAGTCAGTCCATGCGAGTGGATCGGCTCAAAGCTGCACGTGCCTGTTGGAGTGCACGGTGGAGCGCAGGGTGGGGATGGCGCTGCCTGCGTCAACGCGCTTCACACATGTTACTGTGTGCTTCATCAGGACGTATGACATTCAGTATCCACGTGTTTTTAAAGGGCCAGTGCCCAATCAGCATCAAGAAATGTCAGAACTTCATTCTAGGGCCATCTTGTGGTGACAGAACATATTGTATAGTTTAAAACGTTTACAGCATTATCAATATGTTAGTACACACATTGATACATGTCTCATGTCTACACAGGATAAGGTTCTAATTAAAAAATTCTAGATAGAGAGCTTAATGAGTTCAAGTCCCAAGGTCTTTATTCCTATCTTAGATGGAGCCAAAGCTTAAGACGTTTCCATTTGGGAATCAAGTACAATATCATATTGTTTTAAGGCTCTAGAAAAACATTGAGACTTAATTAATGGTTCAATCCCTTAGGCTGTAATGTTCCTAACATGAATATCCAGGATTTTTCTTTACGAAGTAATACAGTGTCATAGTCACCTCTACGATCAGTTAAGTTCAGGACATAGAATTCCTTAACTTTCAGGCCAGTAGATGTACCACCATGACATTGTAAGAAATGTTGTGCTAAAGGTGTATCCTCCTTTTGCTTAATACTTTTTACGTGTTCACCAAACCTTACCCGAAGCTGGCGTTTGGTTTTTCCCACATAAAGTTTTTTGCACGGGCATTGCAGGATATAGAGGGCTCGCATTGTAGCACAATTGATGAACAGTTTTATTTCAAAATCACTTAGTCTATCAGAGTCAGTGAAGACTTTTGAATGTTCAACATAACTACACATCTGTCAGGGTTGGGCTCAGCCCTTCCTTCTCTAAGCTGGCCGCTCAGCTGTCAGCTAATTGCCAACTCCCATCTCTCTCCACAGTTAACCAGCTGTTGTGGATCTGCTCGTCAGTCCCGCCTACTTAAAGATCTCCAGCTCACTTCATTCCTGCCTTCGCCTTGGTCATATTGCAAGAAACCATCTCCTGCGTTCCTGTTTAAAGAATGGCTGTGCTGACATTCCTTCTGGCTCCTTATCCTGCTTGCTGTTCCTCTACTTGGATCCCTGACTTCTGGCCTGGCTGATTACCCGATCTGGTTACTGAACTCTGGCTTGGCTGACTACCCGATCTGGTTACTGGACTCTGGCTATGCTTTGACTACGCTTACTCTATTTACCTTTTTATTTTTTTTTAATAAAGAAGTGTGATTTTACTGTACTTCTGTCTCGATCTGGTTCATGGTTTCTGACAACATCCCACAATGTCCACAGGGATACATGCCTGTCAGCTTAGGTAGGTCAGTGAGCCAATTTCTATTAGGGGGTGGATATATTCTGAATGGACAAATGTGTCATCAAGATTCCTGGCATTTTTTGCCACTATATAGGGTCTAGAACCCACCAGGGCCTCCATACCTTTCGAGCGTGTGAGTATGTGCCAGTGGTTCTGCAGAACCTTATTGTTTAAATCACTCCAACCACTTCAAGCAGTAAGTGAAGCCTTGCGGGTTCACAGCCGAGTCCCTACTGCGCATGCGGGAGCCACACTGCGCCTTGTGAATGGTCCCGTAGTCTTCTGGGACCTGTGATGTGTCCCAGAAGACTTTGGGGGAAGGAGTGGCTCTGAACTTCTGGATCAGATCACCGCGGTAGGTTCAAGGTACCCTCTCTCCCCTCCCCCCCAAAAAGTGCCAAATGTGGAAGTATAGGGGGGAGGGTGCTAACAAGCTTAACTTCCCCTTTTGGGTGGAGCTCCACTTTCAAGCGTATGTCTTGCCATTTTTTTTTTCTGTAGTTTGTTATAAAGTATGTTCCACAAACTTCCTGTCTTGGAGATACAATAGAAAGAGAGAAGAAATCTCCCCCAAGTGAGAGGAAATCTTTTATTAAAGTAGAACTATAGGCAAAACTTTTTAAAAACATATTTTTATAGAGTAAGATAGGGTCATAACCCCTATCAGTTTATTTTTTGCCATCTGTGCCCCATCAGGGAGATTTCTATTCACTTCCTGTCACATAGCCAAACAGGAAATGAGAGGAAATCCCTCTAAATTAAGGGAATCTCTTGGGGACCCCCACCTCACCAGAACCAGTGTCCCCGTTGGAAGATTTCCCCTCTACTACTTTTCAGGGTACAACCCCTAAATTTGGGAATTTCTTTAATTTCACTTTCAATGATAATAGTAAACAGGACAAATAGAGAAGGCGAGTCTCCCTAACGGGCACAGACAGCAATAAAAACCTTCAAGCATTCTAATCCCTCTCCACTTTATCCAAAACGAAAAAAAAAAAAAATTTGCCTTTAGTTGTACCTTAAACTTTCATCACTGGACCATTGGAGGGCTTCCCTTCTATTACTGTTCTGGGGATGACGCTAGAATTTTGGATTTTCCCTCACTTTCCTTTTCAATGGCAATGGTCACCAGGACAAATTTTCAGTGACGTCACAAACTCCAACTCTTCCCTACTATATCCAAAACTTATAACACGTGTCGTCTTACGGTATGATTTTAAGCAGTAATCTTTGCACAAAAATCAAGTACTGGAAATGGAAATGTGGATTCTTTCAAGTGTTATATGTTAGATCAAGTGGGATTTATAGCACTGGGAGTGCAATAAACTAGAATTGTGTTCAGTAAAGACACTATCTCAGAGAAGAGAAACAGAAGAGTGAGAAGATGTGTTTCTGACAACTTTTATCCAAAATCCAGGAGATGAGAGATCGAGACTTGGAAAGTGCAAATCTAGGTGGGATTAAGCCAGAACTGCTGGAATTTGGCAGGTTGTATCAGTGGACAGTAGGTAAGTTTTTGTTTCTAGTGTTTTGTTACCGTCCGCACAGCTGTTGCTGCTCTTATGGATTTCGGGGGTGCATTGTTCTAGAAGAGTTTTCTTCAGAAAGCGATCCAGGATTGTGTCATGCACTCATAAAAAAGTACATTTACTCACTATTAACCTAAGCTGAACAAGGAAATCTCTGCCATTGATATCTGCATTGCTCGTGGGCTTTTTGGTTGTATATTGTTACAATCTGCTTACGTAATAAGACACAGTTTACTGCCCAGCTTTCATTGAATTTCCGTAGACAGCCTCAAAAAGGATTGTGAGGGCCTCCAAGTCTTTGAAAGGGTGCATATAAAACCCTTCAATATTATGAAGAAGAGCACCTTATCCAATAACAATACATTGAATCTAAACTGGTAGGTAATACAGCCCCCTCGATTCCCTCCACCAGCAGAGTGGATATATTTGCTTACCATTCTTGTGATTTAGGTTCAACCAGTTCTGACTTCTGTTAATCCAGAAGTTAACAAAACCTAACCTTGTGGAAGGTGATCATTTAATGATAAAATAATTTTAAAAATATTCCAATGTGGTCCTGTGCAATAATTAGCTTGAGGCTGGGTTCACATCTAAGACGCAGGAGGCTCACAGCAGGGGTCTGGTGCGTCCCCCTTTGCAGTTTCAGGTCCAATTACAGCCCCGAATTTTTGGCTGAATTCGGATCTGAAACGGACCAAAAGACGCATAGGACCCCCTTGCAAATTCGCACCAGAGCCACAGCAGGGATATGTGAACTGGCTCCATATGTGAACCGGCTCCATCTGTTCACAATCTCCTGCTATTGGTTTGGGCTGGGCTCACACTAGTGCGAATTGGATGCTAATGTCGTGGGTGAAGGTCTAAATCTGACCTCTGATTGACAATTTATGCAATAAAAGATTCCAAAGATTCTTTGGACTGCATTTGGTCTCAGCTTGTCTATGCTTGTTCTGATCATCAACCTATTATCCTTGCTATTGTCAGTCATTGCTCTGTCTAACGCCCCGTACACACGGTCGGACATTTATCAGACATTCCGACAACAGAATCCATGGATTTTTTCCAACGGATGTTGGCTCAAACTTGTCTTGCATACACACGGTCACACAAAGTTGTCGGAAAATCCGATCGTTCTGAACGCGGTGACGTAAAACACGTACGTCGGGACTATAAACGGGGCAGTAGCCAATAGCTTTCGTCTCTTAATTTATTCTGAGCATGCGTGGCACTTCGTGCTTCGGATTTGTGTACACAAGATCGGAATTTCTGACAACGGATTTTGTTGTCGGAAAATTTTATAGCAAGCTCTCAAACTTTGTGTGTCGGAAAATCCGATGGAAAATGTGTGATGGAGCCTACACACGGTCGAAATTTCTGACAACAAGGTCCTATCACACATTTTCCATCGGAAAATCCGACCGTGTGTACAGGGCATAACTCTTTGAAACCTGGATGACTTTGTCCCACAGACCTTTGAGAAGTCCATTATGTATTTTCTGTTTTTAGATTTCTTGTTTTTTGCAGTATTATTGCAAAAACCCCAGTGATGGGGGAAGACATGGGGGGACCCCATTAATGAGGGAAGACATGAGGGGACCCCAGTGTGATGAGGGAAAATGTGGGGGGGCCCTAGTGATGAGGGAAGACATGAGGGGCCTAATGATGAGGGAAGACATGGGGGGCTTCAGTAATGGAGAAGACATGGGGGACCCCAGTGATGAGGGAAGATGTAGGGGGCCCTAGTAATGAGGGAAGACATGGGGGGACCCCAGTGATGAGGGAAAACATGGGGGGGCTCCTGTGATGGGGGAAGACATGGGGGAACCCCAGTGATGAGGGAAGACATGGGTGACCCCAGTGATGAGGGAAGATATGAAGGCCCTAGTGATGAGCGAAGATGTGGGGGCCCTAGTGATGAGGGAAGACATGGGGGGCCTAATGATGTGGGAAGATGTGGGGGGCCCTAGTGATGAGGAAAGATGTGGGGGGCCCTGGTGATGAGGAAAGACATGGGAAGCCTAGTGATGTGGAAAGACATGGGGGACCCCAGTGATGAGGAAAGATGGGGGGCCCTAGTGAGGAGGGAAGACATGGGGGCCTAGTGATGAGGGAAGACATGGGGGGGTACCCCAGTGATGAGGGAAGATGTGGGGGGCCCTAGTGATGAGGAAAGACATGGGGGACCTAGTGATGAGGGAAAACATGGGGGGAACCCAGTGATGAGGGAAGATGTGGGGGGTAGTGATGAGGGAACACATTGGGGGGCCTAGTGTTATAGAAGACATGGGGGGACCCCAGCGATGAGGGAAGACATGGGGGGAACCCCAGTGATGAGGGAAGACATGGAGGGGGCCTGTAAAAATTCTCAAACATGTCAGCTGCCGTGACCGAACCGGAAGTGACTCGGCCCCACCGGAAGTGACGTGGTTCAGGATTCTTATAGCTCGAGGAAAATTTTAGAACACCAGGACCCGCTGATCCGCATATAAGGGAGCCAGAGAGAGTGCAGCCGTCAGTCGGGCGCAACCCCCTACCCAAAAATAAACAATCACGTACATTTACGTGATTCTGAGCAGCCGGCCCGCACTGTAGCAGTAAAACTATTGTGAATGGTTGGCAATCGGTTAAAGTGGAATTATGGTGAAAATAAAAAATGAAATATATGATGCAGTCTTTCATATTGCTCTTTGTTTTTCTGATTCCCTTTGTAATAAAGTTTTACAAATTGTTAACCCTACCACTAAGTCTGTTATCTTTCAACTCTCTTTAACAGCCCAAGCTGTTCAGCAAAAGTGGCAGTTAGAGCGTTGAGACAAACCATTTAACACTGACAGGTGTGCTTACAATGGTCAGCTTTTATTCATTTAGTTTCCAAAAAGGAAAAAAAAAATATTTCTGTAACTGCTTAAACAGGATTAGCTTGAGTAAGGCTATACTTTGTAAGTCACGTATGTAAAGTTCATCTAATCCTATTAGTCCATCTAACTCTACCCTTTCTATAGGTTGACAATGCAATTCAAGGGTAGCTATGATGCTCCTCCATACTGTCTACATTCAGGGTCCATGTCCTTTTTTTAGTAAGTACCGGAATTTGTACACATACAGCAGCTAATCTGCTGCTGTAGAAGAAGGGAAAAAATAAGAACTTTATCGGTTGCCATAGATAAACCCAAATTAAGGAAACGAGTACTCAAATGATAGATGAAAAAAATTCAAGTTTATTTCATATCATCCTTAAAACCATAAACCCATATCCACAATCCAACTATCTATCCTGCATTTCCCAATTGGTTGTATTTGTCACTCTATATATATTTAAACCTGTCTCAAATGGCCCAATCACATTTGATGTACTATATGAATAAATGGAGATCTTCATATATGGGGCCAGATGCAGAGATCAATAAATCATTCTATGCGTTTTGCCGAATGGCTTCCTCATCAGAACCTACAGCATCTCACAAAAGTGAGTACACCCCTCACATTTTTGTAAATATTTTATTCTATCTTTTCATGTGACAACACTGAAGAAATGACACTTTGCTACAATGTAAAGTAGTGAGTGTACAGCTTGTATAACAGTGTAAATTTGCTGTCCCCTCAAAATAACTCAACACACAGCCATTAATGTCTAAACCGCTGGCAACAAAAGTGAGTACACTCCTAAGTGAAAATGTCCAAATTGACTCGTTAGTGTTACAAGGTCTCAGATGTGAATGGGGAGCAGGTGTGTTAAATTTGGTGATATCGCTCTCATTCTCTCATACCGGTCACTGGACGTTCAACATGGCACCTCATGGCAATAAACTCTCTGAGGGTCTGAAAAAAATTGAATTGTTGCTCTATATTAGGATGGCCTAGGCTATAAGAAGATTGCCAAGACCCTGAAACTGAGCTGCAACGCGGTGGCCAAGACCATACAGCGGTTTAACAGGACAGGTTCCACTCAGAACAGTCCTCACCATGGTCGACCACAGAAGATGAGTGCACGTGCTCAGCGTCATATCCAAAGGTTGTCTTTGGGAAATAGACATATGAGTTCTGCCAGCATTGCTGCAGAGGTTGAAGGGGTGGGAGGTCAGCCTGTCAGTGCTCAGATCATACGCCGCACACTGCATCAAATTGGTCTGCATGGCTGCTTCCCCAGAAGGAAGCCTCTTCTAAAGATGATGCACAAGAAATCCCGCAAACAGTTTGTTGAAGACAAGCAGACTAAGGGCATGGATTATTGGAACCAAGTCCTGTGGTCTGATGAGACCAAGGTAAACGTTCAGATGGCGTCAAGTGTGTGTAGCGGCAACCAGGTGAGAAGTACAAAGACAAGTGTGTCTTGCCTACAGTCAAGCATGGTGGTGGGAGTGTCATGGTCTAGGGGCTGCATGAGTGCTGCCGCTGTCTTGACGAGAAAGTTCCCTTGGCGGATAAGTTCCCCCCTGTACTGCGCAGGCGCAGCGCCTGCGCAGTACGTACTACTGTCAGCCGCCGGAGATAGCCGAAGCTCAAACGCTTCAATCAGCTGTACACGGCGCCTGCGCTCTGGGTCCAGGTTCCTTCCCCACTATCCAAGTGGACCTAGAGGGGGAATCTAAAAGTGCCGAGCGCAGCAAGGCCGTGCCCGAAGCGTGGCGAGCGAAGCGTGGCGAGCGAAGCGAGCCCGCGAGGGGCTCTCTTACAGGCGCCGTGTACAGCTGATTTTCAGCTGTTCCGCTTCGACTATTTCCACCGGATGCTACTGCGCAGGCGCAGCAGAGGGGGGAACTTATCCGCCGAGCGGAACTTTCTCGGAAGAACACCGGCACTGGGGAGCTACAGTTTATTGAGGGAACCATGAAGTCCAGCATGTACTGTGACATACTGAAGCTGAGCATGAACCCCTCCCTTCGGAGACTGGGCCGCAGGGCAGTATTCCAACATGATAACGACCCGAAACACACCTCTAGGGTGACCACTGCCTTGCTAAAGAAGCTGAGGGTAAAGGTAATGGACTGGCCAAACATGTCTCCAGACCTAAAGCCTATTGTGCATCTGTGGGGCATCCTCAAATGGAAGGTGGAGGAGTGCAAGGTCTCTAACATCCACCAGCTCCGTGATGTCATTATGGAGGAGTGGAAGAGGACTCCAGTGGCAACCTGTGAAGCTCTGGTGAACTCCATGCCCAAGAGGGTTAAGGCAGTGCTGGAAAATAATGGTGGCCACACAAAATATTGACACTTTGTGCCCAATTTGGCCAAATTCACTTAGAGGTGTACTCACTTTTGTTGCCAGCGGTTTAGACATTAATGGCTGTGTGTTGAGTTATTTTGAAGGGACAGCAAATTTACACTGTTATTCAAGCTGTACATTCATTACTTTACATTGTAGCAAAGTGTCATTTCTTCAGTGTTGTCACATGAAAATAAAATATTTACAAAAATGTGAGGGGTGTACTCACTTTTGTGAGATACTGTATTAATCATCTATACATGGAGTCAAAAAGCTCAGGCCAAAAAAAGAGAGCTTTAACCAGGACAAAGGGAAGAGAAGGAAGGAGGCACATGAATCTGGCCAAACAAAGGGAGGCACCACACCAAGGTCACCACAGCTTCATGAGGAACCCACTAGGGCCAATTCTCACTTTGACACAAGATAAAAGTAGTGTGTCCAACAGAGAATCTCAGGATGGAAATGATATGAATTGTCTATGGTTAACTAGATAGGTGGCTTATCCTTCTGATCCAGCACTTCAACACAACCTATCATTAAGGTCTGGTCCAAAGTGATGCCTCCATATGCATGGGAGAATATCCATATCCAAGGAAATATGCCAGACGCTGGGACTGATCATGTGATAACAGGTAGATGCTCCCATGCATAGTTATCAGAGTAGCTTGTCTTCATAGCTTCAAAATAGAAGCAGGTATGAGTCTCACTGAAGCTTGCAAAAGTCCTTTCCTGGATGTGATTGTTGTTTTCTCAGCAAAAGGTCGAGTTTCACGTTCACCCATGCTGAAAAATTTCAGTTCCTGATATTTTTTGCAAAACCTTCAAATCTTCTGAGGGCTACCTGTTATCTGTTTTTCTAAATGACCTTATTTCGGGTTCAACTTCATTTCTAAAAAAAATGCCTTCTCTTTTTTTTTTGTATCCCAAAAGATCATGGAAACGTTTTCAAGCTTTTTGAGTGAAAGATGTTAGTTTTATTTCAGCGGAAACACAGACAATTCTCAAAAGAAGGTTTTATCTAGGAAGGCAATTATTGTCCAACCTCTGGAAACACTTACCCCGAATGTCAAGTGTGCAGACTGCAGGTGATATCTGCAGCTCACATGCTATTGATAGACATATGAAGCCCTTTGTCAAGAATAAAACAAAGTATTTAAAAAAAAACAAAAAAAAACAGGTTGTTCTTGCCAAGGCTTTTAAGAACTTAACCTCAGCAAAAGGATCGCATATTTCATGTCTGAATCCCCAAATTCTGTGGTGGAATCCAATGAGGTCATCCGGCGGTTTATGGTAAATGTCTTTCTGTGAATTTAAATTCAGGATCAATAAGCCAATTCTTAACTTTGACTTAGGAAAGTATCAACGCGCTTAAAGAAAAAAAAAAAGGAAAAAAAATACAGTGTTCCCTATCTTTGGGTCTTTTCTTTTCTTGTGTTAGTTGGCTGCTTTCCTTTCAAGTGTATTTTCATCTGATAACTACATTTTCCTCCCTGTGGAAGAAAACACTTGATATTCCCTCACTGTACCAAAGCCAAGACCATAACTCTTGCAAATCCCCCACCAATATCATGCGCGGCTACTTTACTCTATATGTCCATGCCGATATCGCCTACTGATTTAAAACAGACCGCTGGGCCATATGGCTTATCGAGACGGAGTCTAGAGGTAAAAAAAAAACTGAACACCAGCGCTGTTTTATGGGTTATAAAGCAGCGAGATGTGGGATATAGCTGAGATATTTAACAAAAAACATTTGGGTGTAAATAAAGTCAAGTGGGTATTGGACTGTGTAGTTAGTTTGTATAATGCAATATTTATTTATTTAATTTAATATTACCTACTTATTTTTATTTATTTATTTATTTATTTTAACCACTTGACCTGCAAAGTGTTTTACCCCCGTTCATGACAGACTATCTTTTGCTATTCAGCACTGCACTAATGTAACTGGCAATTGCACGGTCAAGCAACACTTTTTTTTTTCACAAATAGAGCTTTCTTTTTGTTTGGTGTTTTTTTTTTTTTTGGGGGGGGGGGGGGGGTTTGCTATATAAACAACAATTTTGTAAAAAAAAAAACCCAATATTTTCTACTTTTTGTTATAAAATGTATCCAATAAAATCTAATTTCTTCAAAAATTTAGGCCAAATTGTGTTCTGCTATGTGCCTTTAGTAAATAAAATAAAAAAAACCCCAAAAAAGCGTATATTAATTAGTTTGTGTGAAAGTTATAATGTGTACAAACTATGGTATATATATATATTAATCTTCTAATATATATATATATATATATATATATATATATATATATATATATATATATATATATATATATATTAGAAGATTAATCAATCCTGATGTACTGACGACCTCTCATTTCTTGTACAAATATCTCCCAAATGACCCCTTTTTGGAAAGTAGACAGTCTGAGGTATTTAGTAAGAGGCATGGCGAGTTTTCGGAAGTTGTAATTTTTTTTTGTCGAAATTTTTAGAAAAATGATGAAACTAAATTATTTTTTTTTTCCACAATTTTCTTTGTACATACTTTCACCAATGTAGTACAGCGTCATCATATGACCGGTGTGGCGGTGATCAAGTATGCTGACTGGTGACAGTATGTTGAAAAAAATATATAAATAAATAAAATAAATAATTTTTATTCAATTTTTTTAAAAACAGTTTTTAAAATTTTGATTTCTTTTTTTCCTATTTGTTTACTTCTTTTTTTTTACATACTTTCATCAAAGTAATTCAGTGTCACCATAGTGACATTTTACTACTCTGGGGTGGGTGATCTGGGATTTATTTCTTTTTTTAACACTTAACAGTGTAAATTGCTGTTACGGTGGTTATTAGTGGTTCTTTGTTGTTCAATGCTTTGAACTGTGATAAATGAGTTTCATTCACAACAGCTGTGATTACTAGTGATCTGTGATTGGCTACAGCTAGTCACATGGTAGAGGGGCCTTTGATTGGCCCAGGTACCATGTGATAGCTAATGTGATAACTAAGCACAACTGTTATGAACTAAACCCATTCGTAAGAGTTGTGTTGACACTGAGATCATGTGATTGCATAGCGGTCACAGACATCCCAGCCACTCAATGTGGTTGATTACCGCGATCCGCAATCCACTGTGTTTTCGGTGGACACAGCGGTCATGGAAGTGGAGCTCCAAGTACAGGTGCATCATTTAGCCTGCAGCTGCCACCCATTCCATCAACCTTTGCTTCATCTAATTTGTTTTTCCATGGTTTAAAGAATTTAAAGAAAATGCATAAAATGGATCCACAATCAGATAAAGTATCTATTTAGCTGATTGAGCTCTTGGAGGTTATTAAAGTTCAGACAGGACATACAACACATTGCAAGAGGCCCTGTTAGGTCTCCAAAGATTTAAAATTGTCAGGTCAATGCAAGAGAAGAGCCACTATACTGATTGTCAGTCTTTGGCCTTTCGACACCTTTAGGAGCGTTAGATGCCTATACAGCCATGGTTGCTTCCTCTGACCCCTACGCCAGAACAAGACTCATGCCGTGTACATACGAGCGGAATGTCCGACAGAAAAAGTCCGACGGGAACTTTTCATCGTATATTCCGATCATGTGTAGGCCCCATCAGACTTTTTACGTCGAAAATTCTGATGGACCTAGAAAGAGAACATGTTCTAAATTTTTCCGACGGAACAAATTCCTATCAGGAAAACCGCTCGTCTGTATGCTGTTCCGACATACCAAAAACGACGCATGCTCCGAAGCAAGTACGAGACGGAAGCTATTGGCTACTGGCTATTGAACTTCCGTTTTCTAGTCCCGTCGTACGTGTTGTACGTCACCGCGTTCTGGACGGTCGGAATTTGGTGTGACCGTGTGTACGCAAGACCGCTTGAGTGGAATTCCGTCGGAACTCCATCGAAAAACCTTCAGAGTTTATTCCGACTGGAAAACCGGTCATACAGGGCATCAGAAGTGATGTAGGGGTCAGAAGAAGGACGCATGGAGAAGAGAGTATAATGGTTCTTCACTTGAGAGGTGCTGATGGTGTAAATACTTTAGAAGGAAGTAACAATGTCAGCCAGTTTTAAACTAGCCTAACTATTTGAGAACCAGTTTCTAATACCCCTTCCCTTACCAGGACATTTTTTAATTTTCAGCGCTATGTTAGTTTAGCTGACATCTATTCCATCATGCAACACTCTATCCAAAATACTTTTTTAGAATATTTTGAAGACGGATAGAGCTTTCTTTTGGTGGTATCATGCTTGGTTAGCTGCTCCTCCATCTAAAGTAGCTATGGAATGACATCTGTGAACCCTGAAGTGATGTAATACACATCACTTCCAGGTTTATTCTTTGCAGAGAATTTTTGTGAATGGATGCTCCTCAATCTCCTTCCACACATCACAGTCAGGCAATTTAGCTTAATCCCAACTGCACAGAGGCACTGCTGGATTTATAAGGGGGCAAAAGGGCTAACTGCCCTGGGCCCCCTGACAGAAGCCCCTCCTGTATTAAAAAAAATAATATATAAAACAAAAATATATAAAAATACTAAAAAATAAACAATAATAAAATAATATAGAATATATTTAAAAAATTAGGTCTAAGGTCCCTTTCACTCTGAAGAACTGATCAGGTCCGCCTGTCAGTTTTTCAGGTTGACCCAATCGGACCATCCATAGCTCTCTATGGAGTGGCAGATGTCAATGGACATGTGTCTGGCTGACACCCACCGACATCGGATCCTGCCCACTAAAAACATATGGATGGGGATCGATTCCCCATCCATCTGGAGGATCGCTGACAGCCAGATGGAAACGGACAGGTGGTCTGTTTCCATCTGACAGCCCATAGAGGAAAGCAGGCTGTGCCTGTGTCCGCTCTGCATCAGTGGATGCACGGGCCTGTCATCCCTCTGCTCAGCGGGGACCAGGGGAGAGATCCCCTGTTAAGCAGGGGGGATCCGCTGGTGGACTCTGGCAGTGTGAAGGGGCCTAAATCTGGTCCTACATGGAGGAACGGAAGAGCCTCGGAAGTGGAACCACCGCAGAAAGCACCAGAGTAGAGGGCAGCACCTTCCTGGTGTCCAGTGGATCTGCAGTCTTTATCACAACAGCTCCCGGGATAGACATTTCTAGCAGCCCACAGTCTGCAGTACCACATGGTTGTACGTATTATAGGAATTGTAATCTTTTTTTCCTCCTGTTTTTTTTTTTTCTTCCTGATGTTTGGATTTAATACTAGATCATATTGGTATTTACATTACCCTTGCAGATATGTTATGCGTCTGCTCCTGAGGAAGTGGAGCGACTCCACGAAACGTGCCGAGCATTGTTCGATGCAGTCAAGTTTTCAATTTACGGTTTAATCATTTTTACTTAGACCCATGTAATGTCTGCAATTTTAGTCAATTTCATGGAGTCTAACTGGCTTACATCACAATATGATGCAGTGTGCTATGATGTTAATTACATTTATATCTTACAATATGTTATTGCTGTATATGTACAAAATTAATCATACTCGTGTATGTACAAACTACAAATGTGCTATGTCATTTACTTATTTATGAAAATACTGACTTATTACTAAGTTGTGCCCCAAGTGCCTCATCTAAAGTCCCCAACTCCTTCTATTTCCAAAAGAAAAAAAATCTAAAGACTGTAAGTTGCAATATGTTGCATTTTCGTTCTTGGGTTTAGTTATCCTTGAAGCTTGGATGGCAAAATGAGGAATCCGAAGGAAAGCAATGAAAACATGAAAAGAACCTACAAACTTATGGAGATATCGAATTCAAATGGTCTATCAGCTTCATCGTTGTGGCCTCCAGACCTTCTCCTCTGATATGGAGATTAAAGGGAAGTGCCATATGTGTAATAATGTTTTTTCTTAGATTACCTACAGGACTGCTGGCAGTGCTAAATCTTCTAATAGAAAGCCCAGAATCTTCTGCAAACTGAGTAACGTGGAAGAATACTGTATTGACTGCAAATTATTTTTTTTTTTACAAATTATTGGACAATTAAAGATTACTTGCAATCAGTTTAAAATAAAATTGTTTATGATTTTTCAAATTGAAAATAAGAATTTAAAATAAAATTGACCAATTTTTTTTCAGTTTTAGGGAATATTATTGTTTTTTTTTGTTTTCTATATTAACAAAAATTGACTGAAGATCAGAGCAGACATGCCCCCTTTTAAATAATTATAAAATAAAAATTACATAGCATGCTAAAAAAATAAATATTTCTTCGCCTTGATAGAGTTTGCAAAGAAGCCAAATCTAGCATGTGGGTGCTTGTACATGGTCTGTAAAAAAAAAAAAAAAGAAGGAAATAAAAAAAAAAAAAAAGTAGTTTAATCACTCCCCACATCCTCCTGACCCAGGTCCCAATGCACTGCACTCTTTTTCTAACCTGAAAAATATCTGCAATAAACAGAAGTGTCCCTGGCCTCCATCCCTTTGGTTATTCAGCGAGAGTATTTTTTTGGGCCTAACTCGCAGGTCTGCTTCCAGTATTTCGGTAATATTTATTATGAATTTATCGTCCTCTATAGAATTTTTATATTTTGCTTGCCTACATAGAAAAACCACATTTTTATAGATGTTGGACTAGCTTACTCTCTCTGTGGCTTTCTGAACTTGCTTTTGCCTTAGCTCAGCGCTCTTTCTTAACTCGGAGACGCTGAACTGTGGATCGTGCAAGGCCAGGCGAAGACGAGTTTCAGAAGCGCAATTCCACAGAGGCTAAGAACAATTTTTTTTCTTTTTTTTTTTTTTTTAAGGCAGCACAGGCAACTTTTTCAAAAGCAGGGAGGTTAGTGTGGCCTACACAGCTATTCCTTGAAGTGTAAGTGATATGCTTCACACCTACATTCTTAGGGAGTCTGAAAAGCAAGATGAAGGAACGTCTGGGAATAGACTCCTACGCTGATGTTATAATCAATTACTGTAGCATTCACGTCGAAGTCTCCAGGCTGCAAGTGTAACCGCTGGCCTCTCTGGTGTGTCTGGAAGAACTGGTGCTAGCTCGAGGTCAGGTGTACAATTCAATTCCTTTTCAGGTTCCCCAAATGGAGACAAGAGAAATATTATTTCAAGTGCAGCACTTCCCATGTGGAAAATTAGCGTTTTCTTTCCTGGGCTTTCATTGCATTCCGCGCAGGATACGAGCAGTGCGGGGTGACTCTTGATGTCATTCTGAGGCCTTCAAATGTTTGGTTAGACCTTGTAAAGAAAAGAAAAAAAAAGCTGTTACGTTTTGGCGCCATGGACTTTGGTAGAGAGGCATAAATTGTTTTCATTTGAGAAATACTGTATGTTTTTGGATTTTGTAAAAGCTATAAAACACACATTTGTCTGTGAGGAGAAATGCACCTGCTACCAACCGAAATGGGTAGGTTGTCTACAAAGAGGATGAAGACCAAAGACTGGTTTTCTGCCTGACCATTGTTACCGTTAAAGGCATTGTAAACTTTCAAAAGTTCTGTTGTTTTGCTAGGTATTAGTTACAGTATATTGCCTGTGTTGTTTGTTTACCTTACATTGTAATGATGGGCTCACATGTTGTGGCTGAAGTTTGTAGTGTCATGGCCGATTCCCCTATGTCCATGTATTCCTTCAGCAAGCTTGTCCCTAGGGACAGGCAGTGGCGTCTCCAGCTTTCATATTTAGGGGGGACACATGGGGGGACAGGGACAAAAGTAGGGGGGCAACTATAAAATGCAATTTTATATATATATATATATATATATATATATATATATATATATATATATATATCCTGGGGCCCTTTACTACGACCCCACAACGGCCCTTTCACATGTTCTGCAGTGAGCTCCCTTCCCACTGTATTGCCCCCCCCCCCAGGGTGGCAGAAAACAAGAGATATATGTCACCAGCATACCAAGAAAATATAAGGATCCAAAGCAGTGGGAGAACTATCAGGGTTGCAAAGGTTGTCTTGCCACTGGGCCCTGGTGTTCTGCCACTGTGGGGTTCCCCGGCCTCCTCTTGCTGTCCTGCCCCTGCTATTGACAGCACTGGTCTGGCATCTCTTGGAATTTACAGGCTGGTTCCCCTGTCCTAAGGACGGGAGAAATCAGTCTGTTTTTTCAGTAACTGAGAGTCCTGGTGAAGTCCTTCCTGCAACTCGCTCTTCTCCCTGCCAATGAGGATGCAGGGGAAGGAGCAGATCGGCCGGCCATGGTTGTGTGAGTGCTCGCGTTATGCAGTGTCAGCGAGCAGAGGGAGGGGGGAGGAGTCACCCGCAGGAGCTGACTGGGGACTCTCTCCCTCTTAGACATTGAAAAAAATTTTTTTATTGGGGGGGCACATGGTGGGGCACAGCATAATGTTGGGGGGGTCAGGGCCCCCTCTGCCCCCCCTAGGGACGCCATTGGGGACAGGTAACTTTTTGTTTGGCATTCAGTGCCTAGTGCAGTGATAGCAAACCTTGGCACCCCAGATGTTTTGGAACTACATTTCCCATGATGCTCAACTACACTGGAAGGTCCATGAGCATCATGGGAAATGTTGTTTTGAAAACATCTGGGGTGCCAAGGTTCGCCATCACTGGCCTAGTGCATGCCTTCTCTCTTCCTCTGTGTTGCATCCCAAACATGGGAGTGCCAATGTGATGAAAGATTGCATGGTGAGCTCTCTGGTAATTCCTCTGCCTGTTTGTGTCTTTGTCAGATCTAATTACTGTGTAGTATTCACCCGCGCCAGCACTAGACTAAAAGACCCAAGGATAGTTAAAGTGGATGCAAACCCCATTCATGAAATTTGAGCACATATATCTGCAGTGTTTTCTTATCTATCTTCAAAGCTTTCTCCTGCTCTGTTCTTCTGTTATCAACATGATAACTCCTGAGAAGCTCTCTTTCAACTGAAAAAAAAAACCAGGCTGAATTTTGTGTCAGGGAGGGTGCTATAAATAGATTAGCAGAGAGTCTATTCACAGAACAGCTCTGCATTGTTTCTTCCTTGTTCTGCCTATGTGGAGAGGGTGTGTGTGTGCGCCTTTCCTCCAATCAGCTGTCTCACAGTGTATGGCAAGAATCCACACCCACAGGTGAACCAGGAAAAGAAAATTCTAACACGACGTGCACTTTCTAAACAGTATATAAATCTGAAGACAGCAGATATACATATACAAATTATATAGGGAGATTTGTTTCATATCTGTGTATCATTTGAGGCTGTTCACTTCACCGGGTATATGTGAGGGTTTACATCCACTTTAAGTTGGGGGAAAATGAAGAGAGACATAGACTTATGGCCTACATGACTGGTTTTACAGGAGGGTTGGCATAGGATGTTTTTTTTTTTTAATTAAAAGAAAATGTAGAGTTAGGGTACTTACCTGATTGGTAGGTCAGACAGGAACAGGAGGGGCTTAAGGAGATAGTTGGAAGAAGGCCTCAAGAAAGACTTCAGTCAGAAGATAGCATTGGGAAAACTATCCAACTCCCAAAACTTTACTGGTTTATACTGGTACTCAGTTAAGTAGAAATGCCTACAAGGACTCGATTCAATTGTATTGGATGTTATTCTGTTATTTATACATGTTGTTAATAAAGGGTTGCTATGGTCATTAAACTCCAATTTGCATCCTGTCCGGGTGACTTAGGTGTTGATGAGGGGGGGAGTGGTGGTCAGGCAGTATGGGAGGCAAATCATCTTTACTACCCTAATCATGTGGGATATGTAGTTTCTTCACAGGAAATGTCAGTTTCCCTGCCCTACAGACAGAGGCCATGCATTAACCAGTGCAGTGCCATGCTGCATCCCTCATGTTTGAAAAAAAAAAAAAAACTTCTAACTCCATAATATGAAGATTTACTCTACTATAGGCTGTGTGAACAAGAAAGTACACTAAATATATGAGCAATATACATTTTATGCAGGTTAAAATACAGGGTTCAGGTTGGAAGGATGCCTTTAAAGACAAATTTTCCAAAAAGGAAGTTCGTTTTTCTTTAAAGGATAAGTTCATCTTTTGGAACATGTAACAAGTTTCCACTCCTGCAGCGTCTCCCTGATCTGCTGCACCTTGTTCCAGCAAGCGGGGGATCTTCTCCCCCCATCCCCCCGTTTGCTGTCACCATTTTTTTTTTAAATTCGAAGGGTGTTCAGGGTGTGATCAGAGCTGGCTTCCTGCACCCAGAAGAAGCAGCCAGCTGAAGTGGACCGAAATGGCGGTAGGGGACCTGCTGTGTGACACCGAAATAGTGGATTGCAAGAAGGGGGAAAAAATCATGGGGGGACCGGGGGGAGTTCAGCACCACTTTAAACTGTATCTAAACCTTATAACTAACTTGGGACTAAAAAAAACAAAGCAGCTGTGTTCACACTATGACATATGCAATTTTTACTTTGCTCACAGTTCCTCTTCAGGCTCCGTTCACACATGCTGCCGCTGCAACATTGGGTCCGGTGCATCCAGGTTCACTGATTCAGGTGCGAATCAGGTCTGAGTTCGCACCTAAATCAGACCAGAAGGCGCACAGGACCCTTTCCAAGTGCAGACCGCAGCCGCCCGGAGCTGTGTGAACCGGCTCCATTGGGAGTCGTTCACACTCTTCTGTCATACGAGTTGGTTGCGGGGAAACCCGCAACCAATTTGCATATATGTGAGCCCAACCTTAAGGTTCTATGTGCCCCACATAATGTAAGTAAATCAACTAAATATGAAATATTGCATATTAATAATTTATTTTTACATAGCCAGCGCTCAAGGGTCCTTTTTTCTTGATTTCTCTTATTTACAGAGTTTAAAGTGGAAATTCAGTCCGATCTGGACAGACAGGCATGATACAAGTGATGGTCAGAGACTGTGGACATAATAAAAGAGATGGTCAGAGACTGTGGACATAATATAAGAGATGATCAGAGACTGTGGACATAATATAAGAGATGGTCAGAGACTGTGGACATAATATAAGAGATGGTCAGAGACTGTGGACATAATATAAGCAATGGTCAGAGACTGTGGACATGATAAAAAGAGATGGCCAGAGACTGTGGACATAATATAAGAGATGGTCAGAGACTGTGGACATAATATAAGAGATGGTTAGAGACTGTAGACATGATAAAAGAGATGGTCAGAGAATGTGGACATGATAAAAGAGATGGTCAGAGACTGTGGACATAATATAAGAGATTGTCAGAGACTGCAGACATGATATAAGAGATGTGTCAAAAAGAAATGGCAGCACACCATGACAATGATGACATAATTTGAGCCAGCACTCAAGGGCCCTTTTTTCTTGAGTTCTCTTATTTACAGAGTTTAAAGTGGAACTTCAGTCCAATTTGGACAGACAGGCATGATACAAGAGATGGTCAGAGACTGTGGACATAATAAAAGAGAAGGTCAGAGACTGTGGACATAATAAAAGAGATGGTCAGAGACTGTGGACATGATATAAGAGATGGTCAGAGACTGGGGACATAATATAAGAGATGGTCAGAGACTGTGAACATGATAAAAGAGATGGTCAGAGACTGTGGACATTAATATAAGAGATGGTCAGAGACTGTGGACATGATAAAAAGAAGTTTAGAGACTGAGGAGATGATGGTCAGAGACTGTGGACATAATATATAAGATGGTCAGAGACTGCAGACATGATGTAAGAGATGTGTCAAAAAGTAATGGCTGCACATCATTACAATGATGACAAAAGTTGAGTCAGCACTCAAGGGCCCTTATTTCTTGATTTCTCTTATTTACAGAGTTTAAAGTGGAACTTCAGTCCTGGACAGACAGGCATGATACGAGAGATGGTCAGAGACTGTGGACATAATAAAAGAGATGGTCAGAGACTGTGGACATGATATAAGAGATGGTCAGAGACTGTGGACATAATATAAGAGATTATCAGAGACTGGGGACATGATAAAAAAGATGGTCAGAGACTGTGGACATGATAAAAGAGATGGTCAGAGACTGCAGACATGATATAAGAGATATGTCAAAAATAAATGGCTGCACACCATGACAATAATGACACAACTTGGGTTATGCGTAAGCACAGCATAAATGTGTGAAACACGTCAACCTTCTGTATCTGCTACCATTCTGTGGTGATTTTTGTTGGATTTACTGGGATGTTGCAATATACGGACTTACATTCTCATGGTGTGCAGCCATTTCTTTTGACACATGTATCCCATGGAGGCGGGCCGGGGCTAGCACACATACATGGAGTCCAATCTACCTAATGATCTCACCTGGAGCAGCACATCTCTTGTCTCATGATATAGGAGATGGTCAGAGTCTGTGAACATTGTACAAGAGATGGTCAGAAAATGTGGACATGCTATAGGAGTTGTGGAGACTGGGGACATGCTATAGGAGTTGTGGAGACTGGGGACATGCTTCGGGAGACAGTCATAGACTAGAGACATCTTACTTGAGACTCCTAGAAATCATTGCTATAACAGGGCAATATGGAGACACAGATTAGTGTCTGCAGAGGCCCAGAGGGCCACACAAAATGTGCCAAAGGGCTGCTTGTAGGTGGGGTGCAGCGTGTGCAGCAGGAGTAACTTACACAAACAAGTGCAATAGAAAACTTGTATTGAAGTAAAGCAATGACAGTTGACAAAAGCCCACAGGGATGCCTGCCCAACCAAGTGCACTCAGGAATTCCAAGGATATGAAGATGACACGTATTAGACGGATTTACAGCATTTGTTAAGGGAGCAGAATGTGGCCTGGCCATCCAGTGCCCCAAACAGAAAGATGTTCAAAGAGTTGCGAACCTACGCTTTTCCTCCTCATCAGGAACCTTTCCCTATTGTTAGTTCTGTCCTTAACAGGAGGGGTACCTGTCCCTACCCTACTAACTCGCAAAAAAGTGCACAAAGCTTTGGAGCCAGAGCCTTAAGTAGGCTTTGCCTGACCCAAGATGGCTGCTGGAGTCACATGGGGCATTAGCATCCAATCGGGTGCTTCCCCAGTGACCCAGGAAACTATAGAGGAACCTGTGTTTCCTTTGACTTCCTCTCCAACTGCAGTGCCACTGCGGAAGAGTGTCATCTGCAGTGGAGAAAGTAGACTGCACCTGCCTACATGTGGGTTAGGCAATAGGTATTAGAGACTGCTTGCAAGTATCAAAAACGACCCAATGCTACAACCCTACCTGTTATCCACAGTTACTGTTCACATTTTGCACTTGACCGATAGAGGCTTCTTACATAATACAAGAGACTGCTTACATGTATCAAAAGTCTGTCAAAAACTTCCCATTGTTACAAATGACTGTCAGAGGCTGCTGACATTATAATTATTATTATAATACAGGATTTATATAGCGCCAACAGTTTGCGCAGTGCTTTACAACATCGGGGAAGAGAGTACAATTACAATAAAATTCAATACAGGAGGGATCAGAGGGCCCTACTCGTTAGAGCTTACAATCTAGAAAGGAGGGTCAAGTGGAACAAAGGGTAGTAGCTGTGGGGGATGATCAGATGGACAAAATGAAAAAACAGTTGTTAGGTGTGGGTAGGGTAGGCTTCTCTGAAGAGGAGGGTTTTCCGGGATCGTCTAAAAGCTAATAGAGTAGGAGATAGACGGACAGATTGCGGTAAGGAGCTCCATAGGCTTGGAGAGGCTCTGGAAAAGTCCTGGAGATGGGCATGGGAGGAGGTGATGAGAGAGCTATAGAGCAGGAGGTCTTGAGAAGAACGAAGAGAACGATTAAGTTGGTATTTTGAGACTAGGTCAGTGATGTAGCTGGGGGGCAGAGTTGTGGATGGCTTTGTAGGTAGTTGCTAGTATTTTGAATTTAATTTGTTGGGTGAGCGGAAGCCAGTGGAGGGATTGTCATGTGAAGCTTGCCACAGACTACTCACATAATACAAAAAATTCTAAATAAAAAGACCCATCGGTGACTGGTTCTCTTAGCCTGTGACATGCATGCTTTTGCCAACCCAGATATGATGTGGTCCCACCGGAATGTGTACGACTCTGAACCTCCAAGCTGTAAAATAATTTAGAGCTGTAATGCGTCTATCATTTTCCACCTCCCAGCAATTCTTCCTAGTATTAGCCATACCAGGGGAAATAAATATGCTTGCTCCGTGTACACTCAGAGACCACAACTACCGAATCCTTCCCTTTGGATGGAAGGAACTCAAAGAAAATAAACAGCCAATCAGTGAATCAGGATAGGTAGCACGTCCGCTCCAGGCCCTACCACAGACGGACCAGTGTCTGGCTGCAGACGCTCAAGCCGTGTTCTCGCCCCCCATATGAAGGACCTTGTTTTTGCAGGGATGTCAAGAGCGCACTGTCCCTGATTTATGGCTGTAATAAATACGTTTCATGCCATTCGGTTTGTGTTTTACAACCCTGATGGTGTTTCAATTTGAATAACAGATTCAAGTTCAAGAACAAGCGAATGAATTTAAATGACCGTTAAGTACCTGAGAGGGCCAGAGCTGGAGAATAAGCTGAACTCACTATCGATCATCCTGGACGACTTCAAGAAGGACCAAAGTAAACACGAGCCTCTGAAGGACCTGAACTAGTGCTTGGACGCCATCTCCACGGACGGCCAAGAACCTGTCACCATCTGTCATGAAGATAAATATGGATGGGGGAAACAGACACAGAGCACAGCCTGAAACACTTGTGTAGCATGTGCAGAGACACAATGTATTCAGCAGCAATATTAAAACAACATCTGAGGGCGAGAATTCATCGAATTTCTCCAGCAGGTATAAGGAGCTATTTCTCATAGGTTGTGTGGTGTGTATGAGGAAGGGTGCATTTAGGAGTTAAACGGAATACAATTCATGCAAATCTTAAAAAGTTTGAAACCCTTAGTGTTTAATGTTTTTTTTTTTTTTCTTGCTACTTCAGCGTTTACCTTGAGAAGATTTAAATCACCATTTATGGCTCATTTTTTCCTGTCTCATTATCGTCACATCATAGTAGCCGAAATAAGACTTTCTTATTTTTTATTCATTTTAAGAAATCTTTATTTATTCTTTACACAATTAAAAATCCCTCAACTAACACTAAGCCCAATAAGCAACTTAAATTCCCATGCCCCATCCCTCCCACCCCCCCAACCCCAACCTGCAGACGTGCTTCCAATAAAGCATGCATTCGTTATATGGACTTCTCGGCAAATCTCCCTGTTTTTCTAAAGGATATCCACTTCGCCCACTTTGCTCCCTCCAAATCCTCTTCTATCTCTAGCCTGGTATCTTCTACCTCGCCCGCCTCTAAGATATAAGTTTCATTAACCCTTATTAACCAATCTCGAATGCTTGGACCCTCAACCTCTTGCCATTTTTGTGGTATTAAACTTTTTTCCGCATTTAGAAGTACCGGAGTTAGAGATACATTATACTTGCTAATATGACCTTCAGTCCCATGGAACAAACACATCCAAGGATCCTCCTTGATCTCAGTCCCCATTATCTCCTGTATTGTCTTTAGCACATCCTGCCAGAATTTTTTAATAATTGGGCACTCTCACCAGAGGTGGGCCATTGTACCCCTGATAAAGCACCCCCTCCAACAGTTTCCAGAGATTTCCGGTTGCATCTTATTTATTCTATCTGGTGTCATGTACCATCTGGCTAAGCATTTGAAATTTGATTCTATCATTCTCGTATCTACTGCTGATTAGGGATGAGCTTCGTGTTCGAGTCTAACCCATGTTCGACTCGAACATCGGCTGTTCGACCGTCCGTCGAATTGCGAACGTTATGGGCCGTTCGCGCCAAATTCGTGTGGCGCGTCACGGCCCATAATTCACTGCGGCATCGCAGTGCATTGCTGGCTGATGATTGGCCAAGCATGCACTATGACCCGCATGCTTGGCCAATCACAGCGCCGTCAGTAGAGAGAGCTGTAATTGGCCAAAGCCAGGGTGGCTTTGGCCAATTATGGCTCAGGGGATTTAGTACACGCCCCACACTATATAAGGCCGCCTGCACGGCGGCCCTGTGTAGTGTGTTCCGGTGTGCTGATAGAGAGAGAGACAGACAGTGTCATTTGATTTGAGTTAGCTAGATTAGGCTAGATCTGTTCCTGCTATTTACATTTAATGCAGTGCGTCCTGCTCACAGTGTTCAGCTAGATCCGTTCCTGCTATTTACATTTAGTGCAGTCAGTGCGTCCTGCTCACAGTGTTCAGCTAGATCCGTTCCTGCTATTTACATTTAGTGCAGTGCGTGCTGCTCACAGTGTTCAGCTAGATCTGTTCCTGCTATTTACATTTAGTGCAGTTCGTCCTGCTCACAGTGTTCAGCTAGATCCGTTCCTGCTATTTACATTGAGTGCAGTGCGTCCTAATCACAGTGTTCAGCTAGATCTGTTCCTGCTATTTACATTTAGTGCAGTCAGTGCGTCCTGCTCACAGTGTTCAGCTAGATCTGTTCCTGCTATTTACATTTAGTGCAGTCAGTGCGTCCTGCTCACAGTGTTCAGCTAGATCCGTTCCTGCTATTTACATTTAGTGCAGTGCGTCCTGCTCACAGTGTTCAGCTAGATCTGTTCCTGCTATTTACATTTAGTGCAGTGCGTCCTGCTCACAGTGTTCAGCTAGATCCGTTCCTGCTATTTACATTTAGTGCAGTGCGTCCTGCTCACAGTGTTCAGCTAGATCTGTTCCTGCTATTTACATTTAGTGCAGTGCGTCCTGCTCACAGTGTTCAGCTAGATCCGTTCCTGCTATTTACATTTAGTGCAGTGCGTCCTGCTCACAGTGTTCAGCTAGATCTGTTCCTGCTATTTACATTTAGTGCAGTGCGTCCTGCTCACAGTGTTCAGCTAGATCCGTTCCTGCTATTTACATTTAGTGCAGTGCGTCCTGCTCACAGTGTTCAGCTAGATCCGTTCCTGCTATTTACATTTAGTGCAGTGCGTCCTGCTCACAGTGTTCAGCTAGATCTGTTCCTGCTATTTACATTTAGTGCAGTGCGTCCTGCTCACAGTGTTCAGCTAGATCTGTTCCTGCTATTTACATTTAGTGCAGTCAGTGCGTCCTGCTCACAGTGTTCAGCTAGATCTGTTCCTGCTATTTACATTTAGTGCAGTGCGTCCTGCTCACAGTGTTCAGCTAGATCTGTTCCTGCTATTTACATTTAGTGCAGTGCGTCCTGCTCACAGTGTTCAGCTAGATCTGTTCCTGCTATTTACATTTAGTGCAGTGCGTCCTGCTCACAGTGTTCAGCTAGATCTGTTCCTGCTATTTACATTTAGTGCAGTGCGTCCTGCTCACAGTGTTCAGCTAGATCCGTTCCTGCTATTTACATTTAGTGCAGTGCGTCCTGCTCACAGTGTTCAGCTAGATCTGTTCCTGCTATTTACATTTAGTGCAGTGCGTCCTGCTCACAGTGTTCAGCTAGATCCGTTCCTGCTATTTACATTTAGTGCAGTGCGTCCTGCTCACAGTGTTCAGCTAGATCCGTTCCTGCTATTTACATTTAGTGCAGTGCGTCCTGCTCACAGTGTTCAGCTAGATCTGTTCCTGCTATTTACATTTAGTGCAGTCAGTGCGTCCTGCTCACAGTGTTCAGCTAGATCCGTTCCTGCTATTTACATTTAGTGCAGTGCGTCCTGCTCACAGTGTTCAGCTAGATCTGTTCCTGCTATTTACATTTAGTGCAGTGCGTCCTGCTCACAGTGTTCAGCTAGATCTGTTCCTGCTATTTACATTTAGTGCAGTCAGTGCGTCCTGCTCACAGTGTTCAGCTAGATCTGTTCCTGCTATTTACATTTAGTGCAGTGCGTCCTGCTCACAGTGTTCAGCTAGATCCGTTCCTGCTATTTACATTTAGTGCAGTCAGTGCGTCCTGCTCACAGTGTTCAGCTAGATCCGTTCCTGCTATTTACATTTAGTGCAGTCAGTGCGTCCTGCTCACAGTGTTCAGCTAGATCTGTTCCTGCTATTTACATTTAGTGCAGTCAGTGCGTCCTGCTCACAGTGTTCAGCTAGATCCGTTCCTGTTATCTTCCTACTGACAGGCAGGCTTGTCTGGTTACAGTATATAAAGCTACCTGAAGAAAATTACAGGTGTTCTATCCCAGCTTAGTGCAGCTACAGGCCATTAGTATGTCTGGAAGGCCAAGAAGGAGAGGCAGACAGTCACAAGCCAATAAGAGAGGGCAAGCAGGCTCTGTGTCTAGTGCTGGTCGTGGAGACGGTGCATCCTCATCAGCCCGTGGCCATGGGACACGCTTGGCCTTTTTTTCGGCAGCTGGCCGTGTTGAGCCGCAACATGCAGAAAACTTGGTCGAGTGGATGACCAAGCCGTCCTCATCCTCCTCATCCTCTCTCACCCATGCCCAGGGTGCTTTGTCTGGCAAAGCAGCGGCCTCTTCCCTCAGCTCAATGTCATCAGTGACTCCTTCCCTAGCTCCACCATGTCCTCCTGAGGATTCCCTCGAACTGTTTGACCACAGTGTTGGGTACATGCTCCAGGAGGATGCCCAGCGTTTGGAAGGCTCTGATGATGATACTGAGCTCGATGAAGGCAGTAACATGAGCACGGACAGAGGGGGTGCCCAAGAAGGACAGCAATCTGGCAGTCATGCTCCCCCTGCTGCAGCATACTGCCAGGTTTGCTCCAGTGATGAGGAGGGAGGGGATGATGAGGTCACTGACTCAACGTGGGTGCCTGATAGGAGAGAGGAGGAGGAGGAGGAGGAGGAGGCGGCACATCACCAACGAGGCAGGATGCCCTCCAGGGGCCAGCCTAAGGGCAGCACATTGACTGCATCACACCCCAAAGCTCCACATGTGCAGGGCGCTGCAGTCTCTGCGCGTTATTCAAAAAGTTCTTTGGTGTGGGCCTTTTTTGAGACGAGTGCATCAGATCGCACCGCTGCTATTTGCAACATATGTCTCAAGCGTATCTCGCGTGGCCAAAACATCTCCCGCTTGGGTACCACATGCTTGACCAGACATATGTTGACCTGCCATGCAGTTCGTTGGCAAGCGTATCTAAAAGACCCACACCAAAGAACAAAGACGATCTCTCCTTGCTCCTCATCAGCTGAGATTTCCAACCCCACTAGACCTTCAGTCCTCTCTGCGACCTGCAGTGAGAGGAATGAAGGTGTAGAATTAGGTGTGTCACAGCCAAGTACTTGTGGGCAATCTGCTTTTGGTACACCGACGTCAGATTGTACCAGGCAAATTTCCCTGCCCCAGCTGCTGCACCGCCGAAAGAAGTTTGCTCCCAGCCATCCACATGCCCAGCGGTTGAATGCTAGCTTGGCAAAATTGCTAGCACTTCAACTGCTGCCTTTTCAGTTGGTAGACTCTGCCCCCTTCCGTGAGTTTGTGGAATGTGCGGTTCCTCAGTGGCAGGTACCCAAACGCCACTTTTTCTCACGGAAGGCGATTCCGGCTCTCTACCGGCATGTGGAAGGCAATGTCCATGCCTCGCTGGACAGGGCGGTCAGCGGTAAGGTGCATATTACCGCTGACTCATGGTCCAGCAGGCATGGACAGGGACGTTACTTAAGTTTCACGGCGCATTGGGTGACTCTGCTGGCAGCTGGGAAGGATGCAGGACAAGGTGCAGTAGTGTTGGAGGTTGTTCCGCCACCACGCCTCCAAAATGCTGATTGTGACACACCTCTCTCCTCCACCCCCTCCTCTTCTTCTTCCTCCATGGCCTCTTCCTCGGAACCAGCGGTGCTCCGTAGGCGTTCAAGGGGCTACGCAAGTACGCAGGCCAAAAGATGCCATGCGGTGCTTGAGCTGGTGTGCTTGGGGGACAGGAGCCACACTGGGGCAGAGGTTCTGTCAGCTCTGCAGGGGCAGGTTCAGAGGTGGTTGACGCCACGCCAACTTAAGGCAGGAATGGTGGTTTGCGACAATGGCACCAACCTCCTCTCTGCCCTCCGACAGGGACAACTGACCCATGTGCCCTGTTTGGCTCACGTCCTTAACTTGGTGGTGCAGCGGTTCTTGGGCAGGTACCCGGGCTTACAGGATGTCCTGAGGCAGGCCAGGAAAGTCTGTGTGCATTTCCGCCGGTCATATAATGCCAGTGCTCGGCTGACAGACCTCCAAAAGGAGTTTAACCTGCCCAAGAACCGTCTAATCTGTGACATGCCCACCAGGTGGAACTCGACATTGGCCATGCTGCAGCGGCTGCACACGCAGCAGAGGGCCATCAATGAGTACCTGTGCGACTATGGCACCAGGACAGGGTCAGGGGACCTTGGTTTTTTTTCCCCACGCCAGTGGGCCATGATCAGGGATGCATGCACTGTCCTGTCACCATTCGAGGAGGCCACGAGGATGGTGAGCACTGACAGTGCATGCATCAGTGACACTGTCCCCCTTGTCCACCTGTTGGAGCACACGCTGCGTGGAATAATGGACAGGGCACTTGAGGCAGAACAGAGGCAGGAAGAGGAGGACTTCCTTAGCTCTCAAGGCCCCCTTTATCCAGACAGTGTTCCTGCGTGCCCGCCGATCACACAGGAAGAGGACGAGGAGGAGGAGGAGGAGGAGGAGGAGGAAGATTGTGTCAGTATGGAGGTGGAGCCTGGCACTCAGCATCAGCAGTCTTTAAGGGATCAGTCCCAAGGAACACATGGGCTTGTACGTGGCTGGGAGGAGGTGGCTGCGGACGTTGTTGTCCTTAGTGACCCAGAGGACTCCGGACCGAATGCCTCAGCAAACCTACGCTGCATGGCCTCCCTGATCCTGCAAAGCCTGCGTAAGGATCCTCGTATTCGTGGTATCAAGGAGAAGGACCAATACTGGCTGGCAACCCTCCTTGATCCACGTTACAAGGGTAAGGTTGCGGACCTTATCTTGCCATCGCAGAGGGAGCAGAGGATGAAACATCTTCGGGAGGCCTTGCAGAAAGGTCTGTGCAACGCGTTCCCAGAGACTGGGAGGTTACAAACTCCTGTTTCTGGACAACGTGTTGCTGAGGCTTCGGTCAGTCAAAGAAGGAGCGGTGGAGAAGGTGGCCGTCTGACCGATGCGTTCAGACAATTTTTTGGTCCGCAGCCCCAAGGTATGATCGGTTCCAGCAACCATCGCCAGCGTCTGTTTTACATGGTGCAGGAATACCTAGGGGCAAGATCAGACTTGGACACCTTTCCCACCGAAAATCCTCTGGGTTACTGGGTCTTGAGGATGGATCACTGGCCAGAGCTTGCACAGTATGCAATTGAGCTACTGGCCTGTCCTGCATCCAGCGTTCTTTCGGAACGCACATTCAGTGCTGCTGGAGGCGTGGTAACCGATCACAGGGTGCGTCTGTCCACTGACTCGGTCGATCGGCTGACCTTCATAAAAATGAATCAGTCTTGGATCACCACCAGCTACCAAGCACCTGATGCTGATGTAACTGAATAATTTTTTTCAGATCCCTTCAAAGACTGCCTATGCTGATGCTGAGTGACTATCCCTGAGTAATTATCCTCTTCCTCCTCAATCATCACGCTGATAGCTTGTAAGAACATTTTTGGTTCTGGGCGCCACCACCAGTGTCTAAGGCACAATTTTTCAGCCCCTGTTTAATAGGGGCGTGTAATTACAATTTTTGATGTAATACTTTGCAGCAGGGCTCGTTCCTGCATTCCAACTAGAGTGTCTGTGAGGGGTTGCAGTGTTGTGGCACCAGCACCAGTGCCTAAGGCCCAATTTTTCTGCCCCTGTCTAACAGGGGCGTGTAATTACAATTTTTGATGCAATACTTTGCAGCAGGGCTCGTTCCTGCATTCCAACTAGAGTGTCTGTGAGGGGTTGCAGTGTTGTGGCACCAGCACCAGTGCCTAAGGCCTAATTTTTCAGCTCCTGTTCAACAGGGGCATGTAATTACAATTCTTGATCTAATATTTCACAGCAGGGCCCTGTGAGGGCTTACAGTGTTTTGGCCACAGCAACACCTAAGGCCCAAATTTCTGCTGAGTATATAGGGCAGGACCCTACTTTCAAACATCTAACTTACAAACGACTCCTACTTGCAAACGGAAGGAGACAACAGGAAGTGAGATGAAATCTACCCCTAGGAAGGGAAATTCTCTCCTGTAAGAGTTAATATGGGAAAACAATTTCTCCTTTCCACTGATGCTTTCCAATCCTTGTTCCACAAAAAAACCCAAATTTTCAAAAAACATTTTTCATTGGGACAAAAAAGTGAGGTGAAATCTTCTGAAGAGGAGGAAAGACGCAAAACAAATGTCACAGGGGTGATAACCCTTCCCTATGTTTTCCAAAAAGCTTAGAAAAGATTTTTTGGCTGGAGCTAAACACGTTAAAAATGTTCAAAATTACAAACAGATTCTACTTAACAACAAACCTACAGTCCCTGTCTTGTTTGCACCGCCTGTATACTGCTGTTCAGAGTATATAGGGACCTTTCCTTATTTTAATTTGGGTGCGGGGTTCCCCTTAATATCCATACAAGACCCAAAGGGCCTGGTAATGGACTGGGGGGTACCCATGCCGTTTGTCTCACTGATTTTCATCCATATTGCCATGACCCGACATGACATTAAACCCGCAAGCAGTTTTAAATGAGATTTTTTCCTTTAAAAATTACATTTGGTGCAGGAACTGTTCTAAACATGGGAAACACGCGTCACTTTACAGGCATACTATAGACACCCCCCAGGTACGATATTTAAAGGAATATTTCACTTTTTTTTTTTTACTTTAAGCATCATTAAAATCACTGCTCCCGAAAAAACGGCCGTTTTTAAAAGTTTTTTTTACATTGATACATGTCCCCTGGGGTAGGACCCGGGTCCCCAAACCCTTTTTAGGACAATACCATGCAAATTAGCCTTTAAAATGAGCACTTTTGATTTCGAACGTTCGAGTCCCATAGACGTCAATGGGGTTCTAACGTTCGTGCGAACTTGCGGTCCGTTCGCGGGTTCTGGTGCGAACCGAACCGGGGGGTGTTCGGCTCATCCCTACTGCTGATTTATGTGTTGCGTTTAGACTGGCATCCCAAGTCACTCCGCTTGATATCGATCCCAATTCGGATTCCCATTTATTGAAATATAACGGTTTCGCTACTTCACCCTTTTCCCGCACTATTTTGTATAATTCTTTTGTTTTCCTTATAACTCTATTCTTCAAAAACAATTTCTCCAAAGACCTGAGGTTCTTCTTATCTCTAATAGGACCAGGGAGGCTTTTAATAAAGAGCGCAAGCTGGTTATATCGCCATGTGTCTATTTTCATTAGGTCCTTGAGTAGAATTAACTCCTGAAAAGTGACAATTTTACTGTTTTTCATAATATCCATCAATTGTGTATCATTATTTTTTATCCAATTCCCTCCCACTTCCCTCAACCCTGGCAGAAAAAACTCATTCTCTTTTAAATAAATAAATGGTGAATTAAACTCCCAAGCATTTTGTTTATGTAACTGATCCCAAATCTTTAAAGTGTAACGAGTTATGTTATGTGTATTAGAGCCTAGCTTCCTAAAGTGTGGGGAATTCCAAATTAAATGTTGTAATTTTGCATTACTCATATCTTATTCTAAGTTTACCCATCTTTTATCTATACTAATAATACTAGTATTATTAGTATAGATAATACTATCGCTCTGTGATATTTTTTAAAGTCTGGAAGAGACAGACCACCCTGTGCTTTATCCCTACTCAGGACCTTGTAGGCAATCCGTGGCTTCTTATTTTTCCATGTAAATCTAGTAAGAATATTGTTCAATATTCTTACTAGATTTATATGGAAAAATAAGCTTCAGGGTATTGTTCAATACCCTGAAAAAAGTCTGTGCTAACGGGATTGGGAGTAGCTGCATTTCATACAGGATCTTCGGGGCCAAGGTCATTTTAACAGTATTTACTCTTCCGATCCAAGAGATCGGAAGATGCATACTTTTTCTCGTTTCCTGCTTGATCTCGTCGAGGAGAGGAATAAAGTTTAAGAGATACAATTTCCTTAAGGAATTTGCTAATGTAACTCCCAGATAACTTATTTATTTGCTCCACGAAAAATGGAAATTTTACTTGAGTTTAGTTGCTTCTCGTCCATCAATATTGATGTTTAGAACAACCAATTTACTAAGGTTGACCTTATAATTTGATAGCTCCCCGTATCTCCTCAGAATAGCCAGAAGGTTGGGGAGTGAATTTCTCGGTTTAACGATGTAAAACAATACATCATCTGCAAACGCTGAGAGCTTGTGTACATCTCCCTCCACCATGCTTCCGCATATATCCGGATTCTTTCGAATTGAGGCTAGTAAGGGTTCCAGGGTTAGAACAAACAGAAGGGGGGACAGGGGGCAGCCCTGCCTGGTCCCGTTTTCCATCCTGAACTCCGCCGATGGTGTACCATTCACCCTGACAAATGCCGATGGAGATTTATACAATGCTTTAATCCAGTTCAACATGGTACCACCCAAACCGACTGCCCTCAACGTCCTCAACATGAACCCCCAGTCTACTCTGTCGAAGGCTTTCTCTGCATCAATCGACAGAAGTAGACCGGGGGTCCCCTTTGTTTTCATCGCATCCATGACCAGGAGCGACCTAACGCCGTTGTCCCTCCCCTCTCTCCCTGGTATAAAACCCGTCTGATCTGGGTGAATCCAGTACGTAAATTTATCCTTTAATCTACTGGCTAATACTTTGGCGTATAATTTAATATCTGCGTTGAGCAAAGCTATCGGCCTATAGCTCGAACACAGCAAGCTATCTTTCCCTTCCTTTGGTATTAGAGTTACTGACGCCGTCAGTGCCCTCTCGCAAAACTCATCCTGACACCCTACCCTATTCCAAATCTGACAAAGCTTGGGGATCAGGGACTCCTTAAATTTTTTGTAGAAATAGGAATTAAAACCATCTGGCCCTGGACTCTTTCCAGAGGGAGATGCTTTCAAGGCCCTTTCTATCTCTTCTACAGTGATCGGACCATCTAATTCTTTTGCATTGCTGTCTGAGAGGCTTGGTAAACCTGCCTCCTTTAGAAACTCATCCATTTTTTCCTCTCTTTCCAGGGTACCTACCCCGCCTTGCCTAACTTTGTAGAGGGATGCAAAGTAACTCTGAAATTCTTCAGCTATGTCTCTAGAAGTATATTTTAGTACCCCCTTTTTATTTTGGATCCTATCTATAAAGTTGGTCCCCCCTTTCCTTTTCAAAACTGTTGCCAGGTGCTTCCCCACCTTGTTACTCCATCCAAATCTATCTTTTAGGTTTTTATTTAGAATACGCTTAGAATCTATCTCCATTAAATCTTTTAGTTCTTCTCTTTTTATAATTAGTTGATGTAGGAGTGAGTTATGACTACCACTAGCTGCCTTATGTAACTGTTTGATGGTAAATTTCTTCTATAAGTTCTGTTTTCCTTTTTGTACTTTCTTTTTTCTCACTGGCCCCTATTGAGATCAGAATGCCCCTTATATACGATTTTAGCGCCTCCCACAGGACCGATCCAGAAATCTCACTGGTATCGTTTATCGAGAAACACCCATCAATTTCTTCCTGTATCTTGCTGCTAACACTGGGATTCTCGATGAGCTTTTCATCTAAATGCCATGAAAATGGGGACCTCCAGAATCCTGGGATCCCCACCTTCATCAGGACTGGGGCGTGGTCAGACAGCGTGGTGACTCCAATCTTCGTTGCCTTAATATGTTCTAGTAATCTATGATCTACCATAAAATAATCGAGCCTTGAATAAGACCCGTGGACTGAAGAAAAGAAAGTATAGTCCCTATCCTTCGCGTGTTGTACTCTCCATGCGTCAATCGTATGGCAGCTATGCAATTTCTGTCCTATTTTTTTTAAGAGTTTCCTACCCACTCCCTGTGGACTTGATGTACTATTTAATGTTGGATCTAAGCAAAAATTGAGATCTCCTGCCAAAATCACCTCACTTGCCCTGAAATCCAACAGCTTGTTCAGGACCTGAGACAGGAATTCAACTGGATTTCTATTAGGGCAATAAACATTTGCCAGAGTAAAAACCCTTTCTCCCACCCTCACCTTCAAGAAGAGGTAGTGGCCCTCCATATCTGCGCTCCTCTTTTGATAACCCAATTGCCACCCCTTTGGCCCTCTTGATAGGGGAGTCACTATAAAACCAATTGGGGAAGCAGTTGGAAAATAATCTGACATGAGTGTCCTGTGAGAGGTGGGTCTCCTGAAGAAACACAATGTCTACTTTATATTGCTCTAATTCTCTTAACACCTTGTGTCTCTTAAGAGGGGAGTTCAGCCCTTTAACATTATATGTGAGACAGGTGAACTCTGTCATTTAATCTTTAAATAGAACTGCATTGTAATAGCGCATGTTGCTCTTTGAACCCCTATACGGAGCCTCTGCAGGACCAGATCCCCCCTCCCCCCAATCCACCCCCCCCAACACCCACCCCAACCCCTAGCCCCCTTCCCCCTATTCCCTGCCAGCCAATCTCTGGCTACAAGTCTGCAGCAGAGAGGTACCATTGATCTCTGTCTGCGACCAGCCAAATCATTGGGGTGCGACTCTGACAGCAGGTCGCCACAGTCACCCTGCTCCCCCCCCCACTAGATAGAAAAAAAAGGGGGGGGACCAAGGCGAGCGGGCGGCCTAAGGCCCGCCAATCCCCCCAGACAGGGCCCCGCCCCTGCCCTCAAACCCTCCCCCCTCCTCCCCCCATCCACCCCCCACTATTTCAAAATCACTGATTCAATTGCATCATTCACTGTCCTTAAAGTCCTGACTGCAATCAGGAACATCTTCCTACTAATAAGACAAAACTGGGACCGGGATGTCAAGCTCGCTACAAAAATCTTTCAAGTTCTCTATGTGTTTCAATCTAACTGTTCTGCCCGCTTTCACTACGTTCAATGAAGTGGGGAAACCCCAACTGTATTTCATATTTGCCTTCCTCAGTTCTTCCAGCAGAGGTCTTAGCTGGCGTCTCCTGGCTAGGGTCCCCGCCGAAATATCAGCAAAGATCTGAATCTCTGCCCCATCAAATTTTACAGGCTGAACTTTTCTAAGATTGCTCCAAATTCTTGCTTTATCCTCATAATGATGGAACCTAATGATCACGTCTCTAGGTGAATCTTCACTGGGGGTTTCCTCACATTGTGGACCCTGTCAATCTTCAGTTCTTCATTTGGGCCTCTATCTAAGATTGGATTAAAGATTTCATTTTGGTAGGCAGATCTTCGCCATGTTGTTCTGGTAAGGCACGCAATCTCAAGTTTTGTCTGCGACTTTGGTTTTCTTGTTCTTCTAATTTATAGAGAATGTCTCGTTGGGCTAATTGCAGGTTCCTTACTTGTTGTTTTAGTTCGACTATTTCTCGGTTCTGTTTCTCAGAGACCTCCTCCACTATTTCTACTCACTTCAGCAAATGGCCCATGTCAGTTCTAACGTTAAGGATTTCTGTTTTGATTACAGTATACAATTTGACAAACATTTCCAGTAATTCGATTTTTGTTGGAAGTGCTTCCATGGTACTATCTTCCACCATGCAGGAGGCTTTCCTCTCCTCCCCAGATGTTCCGCCGTGAGCTCCTTGATCCTTCCCTGATTCTTTCTTTTTATCCTTCCCACTTTGCTGTTTACTTTCTTGGGCTGGATTCTTTGGGCTTCCCGGATTAGCCTCCTTCAGATACTTCTGTATGGAGCTAGAGTTTAGGCTCTCTCTCGGCTGCTTCACTTCCGCTCCTCTTTGAGGGCGCCCTCTCATTTTCAACACCGCTCACGAGCCTCTTCTCTCTCTCCCTACTTACTAAATTTATTTGCTTCTCTATTGCTTGTCCCCACCACACTCCGTGCCACCCCGCCGATCCTTCTTGGGTATTTTAACACAGGGCCCTGCAATCCCCAGCGATCTGTTATTCACTCTAAAACCTTTGGCGGACCATTATTTGAGCTCTAAAAAATTCAAAACTGTCTGCACTAACATACCCCTTAAACGTTAATGCTCTAGCAGTGATCCAGTCCTCCAACCTACTGCAATATATTGTTGTAAAATATAACAAAATTTTTCCTTTTAAGAAGCGACAAAACTTGGCATTAATTATAGCGGAGCCTCCTCCATGAACCTTTTAGGGCATTTGATCTCTGCAAGAACCAACCAGCGCTTCACACATATTTGCACTGGTATATGTGGATAATACATATCTTCTTATAAGCCTGCTCACATTAAACAGTTCTCAAAGCGTTACCTCTAAGACCAATACTGTCTTCCCAGGGGTTACATCCGAGACCTCGCTGATAATACAGCTCTCGTCCGCTTTGCAGGTTGGAGTCCAACTGATGCTTTTCAGCCAGCCATCCACTCAGGCATAGCCCAGGTATGGCCAGAAGATTTTGAGGTTGTCCTCCCGCAGGCCACTGCAGCTCGTTTTACTTATCGAGCCACAGTGGGGATGATATGCTGACCGGCCTATCGGCCATCCAAATGAAACACAGGAGTGTCAAAGAGGCATACAAGGCAGGTGGGGGGACGACCCAGGAAAGGCTGTGGAGGGCGTCTCACTCCCAGCACACGTCCAGTATGACAGGTGGGAATCAGGGAGGAGAGCCCGCTCGGCACCCACAGCGTCCCAGACTACCCGGCATCCACCGCTGGGAACCGAGACAGCTGACCTACCTACGGCTCCGGTGGGGTCGATGGCTCTCTGTCTCGCGTGCAGCTGATGACTGCATCCAGAGCTACTCCGCCGTCCACTTCCATGGTGCCGCCGTCAGGCCCCTCCCCCAATCCGTGTGCGTCACATCACGCACGGCCTGCGTCCAGTGTGTGGAATGTTTTAAGACCAAAATACCAAATAAAGAATTTAGCGCAAACCAGCAAATACTGTAGGTGAAAGTCTTACCTAAGAAGTGGGCCACTGTCAGGGCAGCATCATAAGTGAGTACCAGATAGACTGGATCTCGTAGTGGATAATGTCTCTGGTCTTGCTACCCTCAAGGATAGGGGTATCCTAACAGTCAAAGGGAAAAGAAAGAAAACAAGGGTGCACCGACCTTGTGCATTATCCTTAGGTAAATATTTTATTTATTTAAATGTATGAACGAAAAAATCACGATACAAGCAGTCTCCAGATGACAGCAATTGTTCAAGATGATAACAAACTCCCAATTGTAACAGGGGAGATTGCAGGAATCACTGCCGGCTGACTCGTTTCGAAGGATAACCTTCTTCCTCAGAGCCCAGCATCATAAGATGGTGTGTAGACATGTGCAATTTGTTTCGTTCCAAATTCATTTTTTAATGAATTTCAACAAATTCGTTAATTCAGAAACATCCGAATTAACGAAAACCCGTTTAATAAATTTTTCCGAATATTCATAACTTTGAAAATTCAGAAATTCAAACTTCGGAAATTCGAAAATCTGAAAACCCAAAAATTCGAAAATCTGGAATAATAACGAACTATTAAATTATAGGTATTGGAATTTCTTTTCAAATTTGGCTGTTAGTGAACGTAACGAATACGAATTTATCCAAAGTTATGAATGATCTGAAATACCGAATGCCGCATCTAAACGAATGGAACGTAACAAATTAATAATAATAAATAATATTAATAATAAAAACGTTTTACTATTATTATTATTGATTTGTTCCTTTCCATCTGTTTAGATGCGGCATCCGTTATTTTGGATAATTCGTAACTTCGTATTCGTTACGTTCACTAACAGCCAAATTTGAATGGGAATTCCAATACCTATAATTTAATAATTAGTTATGATTAGTTAGTTAGTTATTATTTAGAATTTTTGTTCTTTCTTATTCTTGGTTTTTCAGACTTTCTAATTTACAAAATTACATATTTTCAAATTTACAAATTTGTGAATTGCGATCATAACGAATGACCCAATAAACAAAGAAAAAAAAAACGAATGACACTAAAACTAATGAATTTTTTGGCATTGCACATGTCTAAGAAGACCATGTGCACGTGCGCAAATGCACAGAGTAAAGGCATCACAAAATAGAGGCATCAGAAGATGACATGCATGTGTTCCAAGACACAGAACAAATGCATCAGAAGATAAATGTGCATGTGTGCCAATGCAAAGAACAAAGGCATCAGAAGATGAATCAGAAGACAACATGCACGTGTACCACGTGTACCAGTGCAAAGATTAAAAAGGCATAAGAAGACAACATGCACCAGCGCACAGAACTAAGGCATTAGAAGATAAAAAGCACATGCGCCAGTACACAAAATAAAGGCATCAGAAGACAATGTGTACCAGTGCACAGAAGTAAGGCATCAGAAGACAACATGCACGTGCACCAGTTTACTGGAGAAAAGGCATCAGAAGACAATGTGCGCAAGTGGTACAGAACTAAGGTATCAGAAAATAAGATGCATGTGCATATTATAAATTAATATGCATGCAAAGAACAAAGGCTTCAGAAGATGATATGCACCAGTGCAAATAACTAAGGCATCAGAAGACAACGTGCATGCGTACCAGTGCAAAGATTAAAAAGGCATCAGAAGACAACATGCACCAGCGCACAGAACTAAGGCATCAGAAGACGACGTGAATGTGCGCCAGTGCACAGACCAAAAGCATTAGAAGATGATGTGCACCAGTGCACAGAAAAAAGAGGCATCGGAAGGTGGTGTGCACGTGCATCGGTGTACAGACTAATAAGGAATCAGAAACAACATGCGCCAGTGCACAGCACTAAGGTATCAGAAGGGGACAAGCACATGTGCCAGTTCACAGAACAAAGGCATCACAAGATGACAAAATGCGCGTGCACCAGTGCACATAACAAAGGCATCAGAAGACAACGTGCACCAGTGCACAAAACTAAAGGCATCAGAAGACAACGTGCACCAGTGCACAAAACTAAGACATCAGAAGAAGACATGCACCAGTACACAGAACAAAAGCATCATAAGATGATGTTCACCAGGGCACAGTTCAAAGGCATCAGAAGATGACATGCATGTGCATCAGAGCACAGAATAAAGACATCAAAAGACAACTTGCACCAGTGCACAAAACAAAGGTATCAGAAGAGGATGTGCACCAGTGCACCGAACAAAGGCATCCGAAGACAATGTGCACGTGCATCAGTCCACAGAACTAAGGTATCAGAAGAAGACGTGCACAGAACTAAGGCATCAGGCGATGATATGCGCGTGCACTAGTGCACATGGGCCAGTGTACAGAACAAAGACATCAGAAGACGATGTGCACATGTGACTAAGCAAAGAATAGAGGTCATTTTCACCTGGTTATGTGCGCATGCACATTTGCACAAACACGCTAAATTCAAGTGGGCATGCTGCACACATTTACTTGCGTGCAGCTGCACAGGCGTATACTCCTTATGTGAGTCTTGACACCAGATGGATTATTTAACCACTTGTCTACCAGGGCAATTCTTTTGCTAGAAACTACCCTAAACCCTCTAACAATTATATGTTTTCTTAAAGCAGAGACCCAGGAGAATAAAATGATGGCAGCTGCTTTTTGTTGTTGCGCTGTTTATCTAAAAAAAACTATTTTTAGGAAAAAATACACTAAAATTAATTTCAGTGCAAACAAACACGATGACCACATTTTTGGTAAAATAAAAACATAAGAGTTTCATCAGGTAGATACCAAACATGTCAAGCCTTAAAATTGCATGTGCCCATGAAATTGCAAAAAAATTGGTACCATACTACCCACAATTCTCTTATATTTTTAAATATATCTAAATACAGTGTATGCATACTTGAAACATCTTCTTTCACTGCTTATCTGCTGGGTGTCTCTTTCCACAACTTCCTGGATTCAATGCATATTTTGCAACTTCTCTTCTCTCCTCTGATGTTTCTCTGTAATTTCTTAGGACTACATATCCCATGGTACCTTGCAGAAATGACTCCACCTCCTGGAACTCCTCCTCCCAGCTCCTCTGTAGTTCAGAAGGCAGGCTCTGTGAAATGTGTGACACAGCTGTGCCTACCCACAGGGTATATTGACTACGTGTCACAAAATTCAAGGAAGTAAATGTGTGGAGATCTTCACAAAGTAAGTATACAAATGTAAAGATTCTTCTGATTAAAAGGAGTAGACTAGAAATAATTGAAATTCAATATGGAAATGAATATATGACTTTATACTTTGTTCATATTATGAATTATAGCCCTTCAATCTTTCACTTCCACATTCGTTGTGATAGGTCACATGTGTGCTGCAATTTATGCTTACATACAAATGCATGCCCTATGTTGCACATTTGCATTGTGGTGTGCACAGGGGTGACAGGGGGTTTTGCATTTAAATTGTTTTTAAATTTGTTTTATTATAATTTTTTCACATTTTTGTTATTTATCAGCTGGCGCCCATGCAAACTCAGTTTAGCTAGCAACATACTTTACTGACGCAAACCAGTAGGAAACCTCAGTGTTCCCAGTTTAAAAAAATTTACCAGCTCAGATTGAATCTTTATACTGTTTCCACATGACCAATTAACTACTCTTTTGGCCTTGCTTGGCTATTGTTGAATGTGCACCCATACCCATCTACAACTTTATTTGGTTACCTGATAGCATTAGACCTCCAAATAAAGATGTGATTCAGTGGCATACTCTTTACCAATGAAAAAAAAGTCAAGTTCTTTGGGGGCTTGGTTCCCCCATCTACCTCAAGTTAGTATAGTGACCTATACCCTTTTCTCTCCAGTCCATGAGGATCTGTTGGCCCTTAGGTGGTGGACTGCTAAGGGAGTAAACTATGTATATAGCTTACCTACTATAGATAGTATCCAATCTCTTCAATATCTGCAAGACAAATGGCGATCCACAGAAATCTGCTATTTTCAAATTAGACATTAGGTTCAATCTCATCGTAAAAGTTGCTCTCCACCCCCTATTATTTTTATTATTATACAGGATTTATATAGCGCCAACAGTTTACCCAGTGCTTTACAATATAAAGGGAGACAATACAGTTATAATACAGTAAAATACAAGAGGATTAAGAGGGCCCTGCTCAGAAGAGCTTACAATCTAATAAGGTGGGGCAGGTGGTACAAAATGTGTATCTGTGGGAAATGAGCTGATGGAAGTGGTAAAAGAATAGTTGGAGGTGTGATAGGCTTCCCTAAAGAGATGAGTTTTAAGGGATCACCTGAAGGTAGCAAGGGTAGGGGATAGCCGGACAGATTGAGGTAGCCAGTTCCAGAGGATGGGAGAGGCTCTGGAGAAATCCTGGAGACAAGCATGGAAGGAGGAGATGAGGGAGCTTGAGAGTCAGAGTCTAGGATTACACCTACAGTAGTACCCTGGTGTGAGGGGAGGGACTCATGGTTGCATTATTGATTTTGATGGAAAAATCATGGAAGGAGGCATGGGTGGGGGGGGGGATATTATAAGCTCGGTTTTAGAGAGATTCAGTTTAAGGAAGTGGTGTGACATCCGTGCTGATACGTCAGTTGGTAAGTTAGTAATGCGAGAGGAGACTGAAGGAGTGAGGCAAAGAGTAGAGAGATAGATTTTGGTGTCATCGGCATAGAGCTGGTATTGGAAGCTGTGGGCAGTTATCAAGTGACAAAGGGAGGAGGTTAGATAGAGAAGATAAGGGGTCAGTGGAGAAAGAGGCAATGGAGAGGAGGAGACAGAGTTGTAGGTAACACTGAAGGAGCGCTGTGATAGGTAAGCAGAGAACCAGGATAGAGCAGAATCTTGGAGGCCAAGGAAATGGAGTTTATTGACAAGGAGAGGGTGGTGAACAGTATCAAAGGCAGCAGAGAGGTCAAGTAGTAGGAGTATGGAGTAGTGCCATTGGTTTTAGCAGTTAGTGAGTTTTAGTAAGGCAATATCCGTGGAGTGCTGTGAGCGAAAGCCAGACTTTAAGGGGTCAAGAAGGTTATTTTCACTGAGGTAGTAGCTAAGTCGGTTGTAGACTAAGCGTTCTAGAAGTTTAACGGTGAATGGGAGCAATGCGATGGGTCCTAAGTAGTTTAGGTTTGTGGGGTCCAGTGAGGGCTTTTTAAGTATGGGAGTGATCTGCGCTTGTTTTGGAAGAGAGGGGAAGGTGCAACTAGAGAGGGAGAGATTGAAGATGTGAGATGAACAGGATCCAAGTGACAATTGGTTAGGTGGGCATCTGAAAAAAGCTTTGTACCCTCTTCAATAGTAGCCAATTCAAAAGAGGAGAAGGAGAGTGTTGAATGTGCTGTTAGGCAAGGTATGTTGGGTGGGGAAGATGTACACACAGTGTAGGTGTCCTCATGAATTGCATCAATCTTGTTTTTGAAGTGATTGGCAATCTCTTGGTCAGTGAGTGAGTTAGTGGGTAGAGGGGGTGGTATTATGTCATATAGGTGGTCAGTAGCAGAATAGAGAAGAGAAGGGTTAAAGTGGCAAAGGTTCCTACAAGTAATCGTTTGCTGCTTGGAGGGATGGGTAGTTGGAGGCAAGGATACAGTGAAACTGATGAGGTTGTGATCAGAGAGAGGAAAGTGGGTGTTGGTGAAGTTCCAAGGATTGCAGAGATGGGAGAATACAAGGTCGAGGAGTTAATGGAAGTATGTGTCCATTGGGTTTGTCATGGATCTGCAGTAATGTTTGTCTGTCAGCTTACCTCTCCATGTGTTCAGCTTAAGAGGCCAGCCACTCTCACTTGACTGCTTAAATAATCTCTCCTCAAAGCATATCTCCACCCCAGTCCCTATCGGGGAACTCTATATTAACCTGTGCACTGCAAGTCAGCCCTGCTGATCAATATTGTGTGTTTGGCTTCCGTGTGCTACTTGCTGTGTGTTCTATGTCTGATTCCAGTTACCGATCTTGGCTTATTCTTGACTATTCTTACCTGCTTGTTGCCCCAACCTTTGGCTATCTCTTGACTATCCTTTGTTGTCGCAGTCTGATGCTTCCTCTTTACCTCCCTGTAGTCTACGATGAGCGTGAGCTGGGAGGCCCTAGGGGTCACGACCTGGAGCCAGACTGCAGCTAAATCCATCCCTACCACTAGGGGCATATGGTGAACACCCGCTGGCTCTTAGATTCCGCGCCCTGGGAAATCTCATGCTCTAGCTCTCAGTGTCATCCGTGTTGGTACTACAGAGTACCTGCTCTCTTGTATCACCTAGAGCTCCATCTGCAGCAGTCATCCCAATGGGGTGCATCTGTCACCTGGACTTAGGTGACCTGACAGGGTTAGGTCAAAAGACTCCTCGCATTCTTTGAAGACTGCTGCTTGCAGGCCCTATGCACACAGCTTGATTTCCTAACTCTATTATACTTTAACCTGATCCATACGCACCAAAATTCCTTATATGATGAAATGGGAAACTGACCTTGGGGAAACTCTGGATCTCCCAGAATAGAACAAAATATGGTCAGCTACAGCTAAGTACTTGACCAAAATCGTAGCCCAGAAGAACTCCTACAAAGTACTCCTGCCTAGGTACATGACTCCAAAACTCTTTGCTACATTGGCACCTGGGGCTTCCCCAAATTATTTTAGAGGTTCCCTTCTACATATCTGGAGGAAGTGTCTCAAAATGAAGGAATTATGGCTACGTACAGTATCTATAATCTCATACATTCAGTCCTAGATATCTCTCTCCTCAAGAACCCCTGAAAAGCCTTATTACATAGACTTATACCCAATATAACCAAAGATGAGCAGAAGATTGTATTGTTTATATTTCTGTCTACTAGACAAACCATTGTCAAGGTGTGAAAACAAGCAATGGTATGTTTCATTGGCACTACCATTCAGGAGAAGATGAAAGCTATTCTAAATGATACCCAAAATTATTTTTTTAAAAACCTGGTCTCCTTGGTTTGACCATAATAACCTATCCAGGGTGGGTTTCTAGCCGCCACACATGAATTATAAGACATTTTGCAGAGTCCATTTTCCCCAACTGGGTCCTCTTTATACACTGAAGTCCACTACAATGTATCCCCCCTTCCCCTCTTTCCCTTTCAGCCTCCTTTCTTTTTTTTGCTTATCCCTCATCCTTTCTTTGTTTTCCTTTCTGACACTGTTTTGCCCCTCTTTTATTCACATCTGAGCTTTGGGGGTTCCCTTTTCTTTTTCCTTCTCTCTTATGCCTCTCACTCCTCCTAATATATTCCCACCGTTTGAGAACAATTATTAGGTTCCACCACCTGTAACCTTATGAGCCTCAAATGTTGGCTCTTTAACCAGTTCCCAACCGGCTCATGTAGATATACTGCTGCAGAATGGCTCTCTTGGGTGAAACCTTGTACGGGTACGGCTTTCCCTTTAAGAGCCGTCAAAGGGCGAGTGCGCGCCGCCAGCCACGCGCAATCGCATGCACGAGAGCCAGCACAGGGATTTGTGTGTTTGTAAACACACAAATCCCTGTTCTGTCAGGGGAGAGGAGACATATCGCTCATTTGTAGGAAAACGATATGTCTCCTCCCCCAGTCAGTCCTATACCCATACAGTTAGAACACATCTAGGGAACACATCTAACCCCTTTATCGCCCCCTAGTGTTAACCCCTTCCCTACCAGTGACATTTACGCTGTAATTAGTGCATATTTATAGTACTGATAGCTGTATAAATGTCAATGGTCCCAAAAGTGTCCGATCTGTCCGTTGCAATGTCGCAGTACCGCTAAAAAACGCAGTAAAAAAATTATAAAAATGCTATATATCTTTCCCATAGTTTGTAGACGCTATAACTTTTGTGCAAACCAATCAATACACGCTTATTGCGTTTTTGTTTTACCAAACATATGTAGAAGAATATATATTGGCCTAAACTGATGAAGAACTTTGTTTGAAAAAAAATAAATTGGGGGGTATTTATTATAGCAAAAAGAAAAAAATATTTTTTTTTCAAAATTGGCGCTCATTTTTTTGTTTATAGCGCAAAAAATAAAAACCGCAGACGTGATCAAATACCACCAAAAGAAAGTTCTATTTGTGGGAAAAAAAGGATGCAAATTTAGTTTGGGTACAGCATTGCACGACCGCGCAATTGTCAGTTAAAATGACGCAGTGTCAATTTATAAAAACTGCTTTGGTCCGGAAGGGGGTAAAATCTTTCGGGGCTGAAGTGGTTAATGAGGCAGACACCCTTCCTCTACTCAAGCGCCAGGATCACCAACCATCAGAAATTTCCTAGCCCCTCTTCCTCCACATCTTCCATCCCAATCTCCCCTCTCCAATATCCATCTCCTACTTTTAACCCTTACTCCTCACCTCAAACATTCCCTTTTATTCTTTTCTGTCCTGTCTCGAGACACTGGGAAGTGAAAGGAGACCCCCCCAAGGAGAGAAAATCCTATCTTAGGCTGGCCATAGACGGTTCGAATCTCAGCTGGTTCAGCAGAAACCGGCCAAGATTCGAACCATGTATGGGCAGGCTGACTGTATTAAGTTGATTGATCGATCAACTTGGGTACAACCAGCCTGCCATATTTTACATTTCCTGCACCCCGTGGGTGCAGGAAAGAAATTTGCTCTGTCTATGACTGGCCTTAGTTGTCATTAGAACAAATGTCCCCACTGGAAGTTCTCCACTCTATTCCTGTTCCAGCAACAACTCTAAATTTTTGGATTTTCTCTTCATTTCAGTCCCTGTAAAAATGATCATCAGGACAAATAGCGAGAGTAAATACCCTCAGTGGGGACACAGACAACAATAAAAACCCGATAGTGGGGAAAATATAAAAAAGTAAATACAAAATCATTTTTTTTTTTTAAACAAACTTGATTTTATGTACACATTCTTACCCTGTTTCCCCAAAAATAAGACCTAGCGTGATTGTCAGTGATGGCTGCAATATAAGCCCTACCCCCCAAATAAGCCCTAGTCCTAGTCCTTGTAGGTCTTATTTTCAGGGTAGGGCTTATTTTTGGGGAAACAGGGTAGGGCTTATTTGGGGGGGTAGGGCTTATATTGCAGCCATCACCGACAATCACGCTAGGTCTTATTTTCGGGGAAACAGGGTATATGAGACTTTAGTGATTGGGCTTACATATTCTTTAGCAATGGTGCTTTCCTCATCTAGGCACCAATGTTCTTCTTTAAAAGTATGAAAACCACGTTAAAGGGCAAATGTTACAAAAATGACAAAAAAAAAAGAAACTTATTCAAAATAGCTTCCCTCTAATAGAACATTCAGTGATTATGCAGGTTGCAATAACCACATGCATAAGAAGTGATTCACTGGCAGCACAGTGTGCCCACAGTGTTAACATCTCTCTGTTTTTACACAGAAAACCCATTTTCCTATTGAAAGATTAGCACAGCCAATGAGCCGAGCCTGATTCATATTGAGGTCACTCGGGGAACCCTAACCGCATCTTATAATACATTTTCCCCTTTGTCTCACGGAGCCTATTGCTCAGGATCCCCCCCCCCCCATGTACAATTTGTTTTCATAAGCAAAAGTTCGTTCTGGACTTAAAAGCGAAGTTGAAGGATTTTATTTTTTCTTTCGGGTCACAGAAATGTGCTCCCCTTTCACTCTCGCCAGTTCTGAATGATGCATTTCAACTCCCGTTTAGACAAGATCTTATCTCCGCGTCAGGCCCCGGTGGATTTGGCTGGAGTTCCAGGACGGATTGACTTGACGTTGTACTTGTTGTAGTACAGTCAGCCAATTCATATCTGGGTCTGGCCAATCCGTTTCGGGCAAGGAATGGAAGCGTATTCTTTTAAAAATGAAAAAAAAAAAAAAAAAGCCTAGCTCAGGGAGTTTATGCAAGCTGAAAAAAGAAAAATAAAGGAAAGAGAAGCGAGTTGTATCAGTAAAAGATTATTAACAAATTACTTATCAAAAACAAGGGTTCATGAACTCAAACTAGCAGCAGGAACATTCAAAACTAACCTTAGAAAATATTATTTTACCGAAAGAGTAGTTGATACTTGGAACAGACTTCCAGTAGAGGTAGTTAGCCAGTCAACAGTTAGTGAATTTAAACATGCTTGGCACAAACATAGGTTTATACCACCCATTCTCAATCGGTGTTCCATCTGGGTTCATCAGCAGTGCCATCATTCGACAACGCAATACATACTTTATATACAGTGTCACAGAAGTGGGCCTTCTTCCATGGTGCCACACATATGTTCGTGCTGGGAGCCCACTCGACCATGGTCCTCCACCATGAAACCTGAAGTACAACCTCCTAGATTTATCTTCAGTATCACTAGAGGGGTTACCAGCAGGAGTTAGGAGGTCCTGATTCCCCTATGTAGATCTTTAGTTTTCTTTAGAGGGATCACCAGCAGGAGGAAGGAGGTCCTGATTCATCTATATAAATCTTTAGTTATCACTAGAGGGGTCACCAGGAGGAAGGAGTTCCTGATTCCTCTATATAGATCCTAATATCACTAGAGGGGTCGCCAGCAGGAGGAAGGAGGTCCTTATTACTCTATACAGATCTTTATATCACTAGAGGGATCACCAGCAGGAGTAATGAGGTCCTGATTCCTCTATACAGATCTTTATATCACTAGAGGGATCACCAGCAGGAGTAATGAGGTCCTGATTCCTCTATATAGATCTTTATATCACTTAAGGGATCACCAACAGAAGAAAGAAATCCTGATTCCTCTATATAGATCTTTATATCACTATAGAGGTCACCAGAAGAAGGAGGAAGGAGGTCCTAATTCCTCTATATATAGATCTTTATATCACTAGAGGGGTTACCAACAGGAGGAAGGAGGTCCTAAATTCCTCTATATAGATCTTTATATCACTAGAGGGGTCACCATCAGGAGGAAGGAGGCCCCGATTCCCCTATACAGATCTTTATATCACTAGAGGGTTCACCAGCAGGAGCAAGGAGGTCATGATTCCTCTATATATAGATATTTATATTACTAGAGGGGTCAGAAGCAGGAGGAAGGAGGTCATGATTCCTCTATATATAGATATTTATATTACTAGAGGGGTCAGAAGCAGAAGGAAGGAGACCCTGATTACCCTATACAGATCTGTATATCACTAGAGGGTTCACCAGCAGGAGGAAGGAGGTCCTGATTCCTCTATATAGATCGTTATATCACTAGAGGGGTCACCAGCAAGAGGAAGGAGGTCTTGATTCCTCTATATAGATCCTGGAACTCCTGAGATACATTGTCAGCCACATAGAATACATTGTTTTCAAAAGTTAGCTGATTGACTTGCATTGTAAAGTTGTAGACAAGCAGAGTTGAGGCAAGTACCCTTAACTCCTCATACTAGATCTCCTTCCTCCTTTAGGGTGCATTCTGCTTCCCCCCTATTGGATACTTTAACCAGTTGTTCTTTTTATAAGAACAACTCTAATCCTCGTTCACGGGAAAGTCTGTTACAGCTGGGTAGCAATGTCTGTTACAGCTGATCAGGAGAGTTGAGGGGTTGAGGAGACTTAAGGCGGGATAATCAGCAGGCCCTGATGGCGTTAGCCCCAGCTGGGGGGGGTGTCCTTCAATGGGTCTTTAACCTGAGCCTATGAAAGGTCCCTGTATTGTGGAATACGTCTTGACTTGTTCCTGTGCTGAAGATACCACTTCCTTGTGGCTCCAAGGATTACAGACAACTGGCTTTGACCTCCTACATGATGAAGACCTTGGAGAGATTTGTTTTACATCAGTTACGGCCTATGGTTAGTAAATATTTAGACCATTTGTCATCTTCATGCTAAAGTGCATGTATGCACAGATGGATAAGACAGTGAGCAAATCCACAACCAGCTCCTTTGTCTTAGTCACATTTAAACACAGATGACTATCCTCACACCATGTGACAAAGTTCTTCACCACAGTCTTATGCTCAGTTTCATCCCACAAACACAGAGTCATCAGAAAACTTCTGAAGATAGCAAGACTCTGTCTGGTAGCTGAAATCAGTGGCATAGACAGCAAATGGGAAGGGAGAGAGAACTAGCACCTGTGAAACTTCAATATTGCTTACCACCCAACCTGACACTGTCTTGCAAATGCACATACTTGCATTTGCCAAACCGGCAACAGTTTGTCTCCACTGCAAGGACTTTCCTGAGACCAGCAAGGGCAAGAAGAATGCAAAGGGAGGGTGTAGTGTCAGGCTCTGTGCTCATTTTGCTGTTGCTTGTCTCAGGAAAGCGCTTGCAGCTGAGACGCCTCCTTCATAGCTGTTGTCGGATCGGCTGTGGCAGGAGGGGAGAGGGGAGGCTGGACGGACTTCACAACTAGGCTTAGAAAGCACCTAGAAACATGTAACAAAGTACTACATGTACTGTAAAATAAAAATCATAATAGATTTTCTTTCGTTGAATGTTGCATTGAATTATGATGGTTCTCTAGATGTGTCATTGGATCAAACAGATGCCCTAACATCCAGTTTTGTCTTAAAAAAATAGGCCCATTGGTTATTATGGATCTGTAATCAGGAAGACATTATTTAGAAGACTAACACAATTTTATGAAAATTTTAGCAAATACTTGGCGGTTTTAAAAAAGTTGTATGCATTTTAAGGTCTAACGGGTCCCCTTTAAGTTCCTAGAAGATGCTGGTATGGTATGCCAGCTTTTGCTTCCAGTGCTGAAAACAATTTTGGAAAGGGATTTATTTTTCCTTTCTTGTGGAACTTACTGTAAATTGGACAATTTCCAACAATATAAGATATGCATCTGGAGATATCCAAATACCCAAACATCCCTTCAGAAGTACGTCAGATGTAAGCGGCCAGACAAAATGGATTGCCGTAATGCCACTAATGCCACTAAAGATCAGACAAAGAACGCAAACATCACTGTCATTTTAAGGAATTTAGTGTCATTTTAAGGATTGCATCTGGGCTTTGATTTTGGATCTATGTTTCCCTGTTTTAGTTTACACGGTTGTTTTCACGGATGAAGATAATTATGTATAGCGTCCTATGGTCTGTAAAATACACGAAGAACCGATACATCTAAAGAAGAAGAACTTTCAGAGAAGAAAAACAAACATATGTTAAAATATATATATATATATAAACACTATATTACCAAAAGTATTGTGACACCCGCCTTTACACACGCATGAACTTTAATGGCATCCCAGTTTTAAGCCTCGTACACACGATCAGATTTTCCGTAGACAAAACCTTGGACTTTTGTCCGAAGGGCATTGGCCAGGAACTTGTCTTGCATACAAACGGCAAGGAATTGTCGGCCAACAAACACAAACTTAGTGACGTACTACGTGGTTTTCCAGCTCTTTAGCACCACCCTTTGGGCTCCTTCTGCTAAATTCGTGTTAGTAGAAATTTGGAGAGTGATTCTCGCATTTCATTTCACGCTTTTCATTTCACGCTTTTCATTTCACGCTTTTCAGTTTGTTTCTGAACGGGCGTTCGTCAACCAGCCATATTGCAGACTCGGAGAAGATAACGTGTTATTTATTATTGGCCTTGTAGTTATTGCTTTGACCCAAATCCAGTCCAGGAACAGGAGGAGGAGGATTTCTTGGACCAAAAATTGGTTGCTTTATTAATCGTGACTAATTATGTCCTATGCCTTTGCTGCGGGAGCTCCGAGAGAATAATCCGGATGATTTTCGGAATTATCTCCGGATGAGGGAACCCCCTTTATTAAGAAGCAGGACACATGCATGAGGCTTTTATTTTATTTTTTGGTTGAATAATGATTTGATTTGGTATATTTTATATATTTTTGGATGCATAGAATGCACTTTTTGGTTAAGTTCTATTGGCAGATATCATCTCTAATTTTATTTGTTTTCTTTTTTTAATGCACAATAAAAATAATTGTGAAGAATAATACTTGGCTATGTGTTTTACTTCAAATGACAGTTTGGGAGTCGGCAGTTACATTTAAAAAAATACAATGTAAAATTAAAAAGGGACAACGACATAGTTGTATCTTTGATCTTAAAAACTACGGGATAATGGTGTTGTGGTAACTTGACCCAAAAAAAAAAAAACAAGCATAATAATATTATTCTTGATATCACTAGAAAAAAAAAGTCTTTGAAAATTAGTTTGCAATAACTCCATCAGTATCACCAGCAAAGCAGCTTCATTATTATCCCATTAAAGAAGAAGAGAATTGTGCGCTGCATTTCCAGATTTCATAATTTGCCGCGTCACGAATGTCAATTCTCCATTACGAACGCGAGTTTACAAGACCAGTCGCTTCTGGCTCGTCCTTGCTTCCGAGCATGCGTGTTTGTACTTTGGACTTTTGTCCGATGGACTTGTGTACACACGCTCGGAAAATCCGACAACAGACATTTGTCTGCAAAAAATTTTAAAGCCTGCCATCCAACATTTGTCCGAGGAAAATCCGACAACAATTGTCCGATGGAGCATACAAACAGTCGGATTTTCCGCAAAACAGCCTGTCATCACACATTTCCCATTGGAAGATCTGATTGTGTGTATGAGGCTTATGTCTGTAGGGTTCAATATTGATTTAGCCCACCATTTGCAGCTATAACAGCTTCAGCTCTTCTGGGAAGGCTGTCCACAAGGTTTAGGAGTGTGTCTATGGGAATGTTTGCTCATTCTTCCAGAAGCACATTTATGAGGTCAGCCACCTATGTTGGATGAGAAGGCCTGACTCGCAATCTCCGCTCTAATTCATCCCAAAGGTGTTCTATCGGGTTGAAACCAGGACTCTGTGCAGGTCAGTCAAGTTCCTCCACTCCAAACTTGCTCATCCATGTTTTTATGGACCTTGCATTGTGCACTTAGTTCCAGTGAAGGGAACTCTTAAGGCACCAGCATACCTAGACATTTTGGAAACTGTCATGCTCCCAACTTTGTAAGAACAGTTTTGGGATGGCCCCTTTTTGTTCCAACATGACTGCACACCAGTGCACAAAGCAAACTCCATAAAGACATGGATGAGTGAGTTTGGGGTGGAGGAACTTGACTGGCCTGCACAGAGTCGAGTCCTGACCTCAACCCGATTGAACACCTTTGGGATAGAGCGGAGACTGTGAGCCAGACCTTCTTGCCCAACATCAGTGCCTGACCTCACAAATGCGCTTCTGGAAGAATGGTCAAACATTCCCATAGACACACTCAAAAAACTTGTGGACAGCCTTCCCAGAAGAGTTGAAGCTGTTATAGCTGCAAAGGGTGGGCTAACTACGGACTGAGACTGGGATGCGATTAAAGTTCATGTGTGTTTAAAGGCAGGCGTTCCAATACTTTTGGTAATATAGTGTACATTTTAGTGTTCAACTAGAAATTGCTAAATGATACTTTCTGATGCATCTGATCTTGATACCGTATACAGTAGTTTACCAATCTGAGCTGAAAAATCAGTTTCAGACAGTTGAAGGTAGACTACAACTTTTGAATTTCCTTAGAGGTGATTTCAAATAATAAACTTGAGCATAAATTAGCATATATAGTCAGGTCCATAAATATTGGGACATCGACACAATTCTAATCTTTTTGGCTCTATACACCACCACAATGGATTTGAAATCCAGATGTGCTTTAACTGCAGACTTTCAGCTTTAATTTGAGGGTATTTACATCCAAATCAGGTGAACGGTGTAGGAATTACAACAGTTTGTATATGTGCCTCCCACTTTTTAAGGGACCAAAAGTAATGTGACAATTGGCTGCTCAGCTGCTCCATGGCCAGGTGTGTGTTATTCCCTCATTATCCCATTTACAAAGAGCAGATAAAAGGTCCAAAGTTCATTTCAAGTGTGCTATTTGCATTTGGAATCTGTTGCTGTCAACTCTCAATATGAGATCCAAAGAGCTGTCATTATCAGTGAAGCAAGCCATCATTAGGCTGAAAAAACAAAACAAACCCATCAGAGAGATAGCAAAACCATTAGGTGTGGCCAAATCAACTGTTTGGAACATCCTTAAAAAGAAAGAACGCACCGGTGAGCTCAGCAACACCAAAAAACCCTGAAGACCACAGAAAACAACTGTGGTGGATGACCGAAGAATTCTTTCCCTGGTGAAGAAAACACCCTTCACAACAGTTGGCCAGATCAAGAACACTCTCCAGGAGGTAGGTGTATGTGTGTCAAAGTCAACAATCAAGAGAAGACTTCACCAAAGTGAATACAGAGGGTTCACCACAAGATGTAAACCATTGGTGAGCCTCAGATTAGAGTTTGCCAAACAACATCTAAATAAGCCTTCACAGTTCTGGAACAACATCCTATGGACAGATGAGACCAAGATCAACTTGTACCAGAGTGATGGGAAGAGAAGAGTATGGAGAAGGAAAGGAACTGCTCATGATCCAAAGCATACCACCTCATCAGTGAAGCATGGTGGTGGTAGTGTCATGGCGTGGGCATGTATGGCTGCCAAGGGAACTGGTTCCCTTGTATTTATTGATGATGTGACTGCTGACAAAAGCAGCAGGATGAATTCTGAAGTGTTTCGGGCAATATTATCTGCTCATATTCAGAAAAATGCTTCAGAACTCATTGGACGGCGCTTCACAGTGCAGATGGACAATGACCCGAAGCGTACTGCGAAATCAACCAAAGATTTTTTTTAGTGAAAGAAGTGGAATGTTATGCAATGTCAAGTCAATCACCTGACCTGAATCTGATTGAGCATGCATTTCACTTGCTGAAGACAAAACTGAAGGGAAAAAGCCCCAAGAACAAGCAGGAACTGAAGACAGTTGCAGTAGAGGCCTGGCAGAGCATCACCAGGGATGAAAGCCAGCGTCTGGTGATGTCTATGCATTCCAGACTTCAGGCTGTAATTGACTGCAAAGGATTTGCAACCAAGTATTAAAAAGTGAAAGTTTGATAGATGATTGTTAATCTGTCCCATTACTTTTGGTCCCTTAAAAAGTGGGAGGCACATATACAAACTGTTGTAATTCCTACACCGTTCACCTGATTTGGATGTAAATACCCACAAATTAAAGCTGAAAGTCTGCAGTTAAAGCACATCTTGTTCGTTTCAATTCAAATCCATTGTGGTGGTGTATAGAGCCAAAAAGATTAGAATTGTGTCGATGTCCCAATATTTATGGACCTGACTGTATTCTATATATACTATATCCTATTCTATACTATATAATCTGTGGAAAGATCAGCTCAAAGTAGCACTTTGAGAACATTGTCCACTCACCAGAATCTTCTTTTTAGGGCATTCTTGGCCCGCTTTTATTAGAAGAAAGTTCAAAAGAACACATAGCTTACCCTTGAAGAATTTTTTTTTAGCAATCTTCTGCCACAAACGAATGCTCATCAGCTTTCTGGCATTTACTTTGCTCACAAAAACCTGGACCCAGGGTTGGAGACTTTAACCCTCCCAAGTCTTTATGAATTCTCCAAGCTCCAGAACCCAAACTAGGATTTACCAAATCGGTGCCAGTGCCATTATTCCTGCTATAGCTCTGAGGTTGGCAGCAGGCATCCAGGGCTAGGGAGAGGACTCCGAGTGCATCTCCAGGCATCCCTGACAGCGTGTGGTGTTTCCGTGAGGAGGTGGCCAGTCGGGCAACCTGAAGGATCGGTCCCAGGATATTTCCCCCTTGGGCCTCTGGACACAAGATTGGTGAGAGGGCACTTGCTCAATCCTATAGGGAAAAAACAAGGTGCGTCAGACTAAGTGCAGTATTTAAAATTGCATTTAATATAGTGTAACAAACAGCCAAATGGATACTCACAAAGGGATGAGGTAATCAGGCATATAGATATAATAGGGTCCGGGGTCACTGGAGGGTCCGTGGGGAGATGAGCTGTGTCCCAATAGAAATGACAAGCCGCTGGCTGGCCGCTGGAGAAGGGAGCAGTAATAGAGCCTCTGTAGATGATCCTCGGGCTAGCACCTCTGTAGGTGGTGTAGAATCAGCAGCGTGTAGTGTCAGCAACGTCCGAAAAGCCGAGAGCCAGAACCGGAAGTGCGCCTCAGCGTGCAACGCAAGCTCCGTAGACTGGAAGTGACGTGGCGACCAATCAGAAGACGCGGTTCACAGCATCCGCTGTTTCTTCAGTTCTATCAGTCTAACCAGGGAGTCAAGTATTTATAGACGGATGATGTGCTGTATTGGCCAGTGGAGGTAGTAACACAATAATTGTATACAATAGACAAAGTCGCCACAGTATATATAAACCGAAAAAGTAAATAAAAACTACAGTTAATTAGCACTACGTGAGATTAATATATAACTGGAAAAAGAAATGATATAGGTATATGAAGACTATATATATATATATATATATATATCTGCTTACTATTATATTATCTGCTTACTATTATATTGTCACTGTTGTTTTCACTTCAAGTGCAAGTTCACAGTAAAGATAAATTCTGTGTTCACTACAACCTGTGTCCATTTTCTGCGGTATTTACACTACATTGTTGCCAGGTGTGCCAGCGGGGTTGAGTCTGTTCTTGGGGTTGAAGAGGCAGAGTAAGGAACCAACAATATTCAAGCGGCTTCTGTGGGGGTAGCGCTACTGTAATTATATTCATGTAGCACCCTCTTAGGTAGATGCTAGGTTTATATAGATAGATTTAGTGTTGGGCTCACTGTATTTCCTGGAGCAGTATTTTTAATAGGTAAATGTAGTTGCCTCACTGTAGCCAGTAAGGCTGTAATTGGTTTGGTAAGGTAAAGTTAGTTGCTCACTGTAATCAGTGCAGTTGCATTCTGCTAGTCAGGTCTGCTCAATGTGCTCAACTATTGTCAGTATGATCATGGAAGGCCCCCTTTTTTCGGGGGGGGGGGGGGGGGAATTTTTTTAGGTCACACATGCTCTGCCCCTTTTTGACCTGAAGGGGAGGGGCTTAGTCATTATCACATAAAGCTTGATAACCCCCCCCTTACACTGCCACATTTGCTACTTTTTGGTTGGGGGGGAGAGTATATCTGGTTTTGCTGTGGCGATCTGAGCCACATGCAAAACCATGCAAAATATGCTGCGACCACAGCAAGTGAAGGTATAAATAAACATACAATTAGGCCATCAATAATTTATAAAAACAAACAACAACCGGAATGGTGCAGCATTGGCTTAAGCCAGAGGAGATTTTAAATTCTATATGGGCACAATAGTAGCTATATGGGCACAATAACATGTTTATGCTATGTTGCTGTGCTTAGCCACTTGCCTACAGGGCACTTTCACCCCCTTCCTGCCCAGGACAATTTTTAGCTTTCAGAGCTGTCACACTTTGAATGACAATTGCGCGGTCATGCAACTGTACCCAAATGAAGTTTTTATCATTTTTTCACACAGATAAAGCTTTCTTTTGGTGATAGTTAATCACCACTGGGTTTTTTATTTTTTGCTAAACAAACAAAAAAGACTGAAAATTTAGGGAAAAAAAAGGTGTTTTTTAGCTTCTATTATTAAATTTTGCAAATAAGTAGTTTTTCTCCTTCACTGATGTGCACCGATGAGGCTGCTCTGATGGGCACCGATAGGCTGCACTGAGGGGCACTGATATTCTGCACTGATAGGCTGCACTGACAGGCACTAATAGGCTGCACTGATGGGCACTGTTGAGGCTGCACTGATGAGGTGGCACTAATGAGGTGGCACAGATGAGGTGGCACTGATGGTCACTGATAAAGAGGCACTGATGGTCACTGATAAAGAGGCACTGATGGTCAATGATAGGCGGCACTGATGAAGTGGCACTGATGGTCACTGATAGGCGGCACTGATAGGCTGCACTAATGAGGTGGAACTGATGGTCACTGATAAAGAGGCACTGATGGTCACTGATAAGCGGCACTGATGAGGTGGCACTGATGGTCACTGATAGGCGGCACTGATAGGCTGCACTAATAAGGTAGAACTGATGGTCACTGATAAAGAGGCACTGATGGTCACTGATAAGCGGCACTGATTGGGTGGTCACTGATAAAGAGGCACTGATGGTCACTGATAAGCGGCACTGATTAGGTGGCACTAATGGTCACTGATAAAGAGGCACTGATGGTCACTGATAAGCGGCACTGATGAGGTGGCACTGATGGTCACTGAAAAAGAGGCACTAATGGTCACTGATAAAGAGGCACTGATGGTCAATGATAGGCGGCACTGATGAAGTGGCACTGATGGTCACTGATAGGCGGCACTGATGGTCACTGATAGGCGGCAAAGAGTGGCACTATTAGGTGGCACTGATTGGCAGCACTGATGGGCACGGATAGAACTGGTTAAACAGCATATTGCTTTCAGTGGGTGGTGCTGTGAAAAAGAATAATGTAGTTTAATGTGGCCACCGTATGGCAATTATTGGGTTAAATCAGGTGGTGAGGAGGCAACATATTGCCTCCTCACCACCTCTCAAACAGCTCTGAAAAGTGATCCAAGCTTGGATCTTTTCAGAGGAGCAACAGTCACTTCCACACGTGAAGGAGCTCTAAGAGTAGCCAAGAAAAAGCATGCAGGGAAGTAAAGTGTTAAATCTCTTCACATGATAACAGAAGGTTTGGCCTGATGTCCAACCTGGATGACAGTGTAAGGTGATGCAGTCTATGCTGACAGGTCCCGCAGTCCAGCAACTGGAGACACATTCCACAAGCAGTTCGCTGATAACAGCGAACAACGATTGGGCAGCCTGTGACAGCAGGGGACGGAGATCCAGGTGTCAGTCCGACAGTAAATAAGTCTGAGCTCCGGTGAAGTGAACGTTCTCTTATCATGTTTGAACACTTTACTTTCCTGCACTTGTCTTTGGACTTTGTCGAAAAACAGGGAGAACGAAGCTGCTGGAGCTCCATATTAGCCCGCTGCCTCTACACAGAGAAGCTCCGCCCTGGGCAGGTGCACCTTCCGACCACGCATTGTACCGGCCCTGGTGTGCGGACACCTTGCTGATTCCAGAGGGGGGGCACTTGACCTCCCTTGCCCCCTTCTTGCGGACACCCATGAGTATGATAGCTCCCTCTGCATGCAGAGAGCTTGAAAATTTCTGGATGATAGGTGTGGAGCTATGCAGATGACAACATGAATATTGATACAGCCCTGGCCAATCCCAGAGAGGCTGGCTCTGAAGGAATGCTTTATATTCTCTGGACACACTGAGCTCAGGGTCTTTTCCTGGAGAAGAATGGTCCAGCCTGGAGGGGCTTGCTGCCCTCCAGGGCTTTCATGACACATGTCTGCTATTGCAAGGCTTCAGGTAGGTGACCTGAGGGCCTGGATGCTGAGACACTGGAGACACAAATAGAACTGATTGAGGGAGGCTGTCTGATGAAAATCTAGTCTGGTATCGCCAGAGTAAGGTGTCGCTTGGAAGTTGGATGGAGGCAACCAGCTGTCCTTGGGCCTTGTGTGAGTACAGATGCTTTCGAGAGATCTTGGGGACCATTGTGCTGTTGCCATCCCTCTGATGCTAGAGAGTGAGCTGTGGGTCTGTTTAAAGGGGACACCAGCTGGCGTCCTGAAGAGCTTTGTCCATCTAATCATCTGCCTAAAGGAACTCTGCTCTTGTGGCTCTGAGAAAGGAGTCAAGAAAGAATACCTAAGTCCTCAAGTTGTAAATAGTTCCCATTTGGAGTATACCACCTATTTCTCTCAACCCTATCCAAGTTCTCCAAAAATAAAAACAAATACAACACCCCTAGACTGGTCATTTGAGAAATGAATGAGTGAGCCAGTGTGCCTGGCTGTGTGGCGAAGCTTTGGGGAAGATCTGGACAGTATTCCCTTGACTCCTACAGTAGTAGCACTACATTCGTACATAGGTCAGCAATATGTGCTCACTATATAAGCAGCTTTGGACTCCTTATCATCCACAATGCATTGGGTAGCTCAAGACCATGCCATCATTATCTAAGTTGTACAGGACATAATAGAGTTCAAAGCAATGTTTTTTTTATGATAGCAAAAGGGATTTTGTCATAAAAAATGTGTGATTTGGTAACGCTTTGTGTGTCATACAATCATATGTGCTATCATTGGAACAGGGAACCCTCCCTTCATTACAAGATTCTGCCCTAAGTCAATGGGAAGAACTTACAACCTTTACGGCATGCATCATTATTGCTGATATTCCAGCAATATACATACACCATAATGTTATAAAAGCTATTGTAATACTTTAAATTAATGTGAATTATGGTAGAAAAAAAACATAGGAGATTCATATTCTATTTATTGCTACAATTTTTGCACAGCACCGTAGAATTCGAACGTGTGCTTTTTACTAGAAAACAGCAATATTAGAATTAACAGTCGTTGAAACAGAATAGTAATTCTCAGATTTCTAGGGCAGCATCTCTGGCAGACCCCACCAGCTTCTTGCACATCATTTAAGCGATCACGTTCTCATAATCCACTGGTAATGAGTAAAACATTTGCACATTACGGCTGTCCCACCCAACCTAAGTCTACTAAAACAAGGAGTCTGCCGTGCAATGGATGCACGTACTGTACAAATAAGAAACATAAGCTGTTTTCCTTCTACAAATGTCCCTCAGGTCCCATTAACTTCAGATCATCAAGTACAATAAGCCGATGTTGAACACAAGACAAAGAAAAGGCTTTCTTACAAAGTCACACGAGTATACGCAGGTGACCTGCTACCCATAATTATAATAATGCTTGTGCGAATCTGTGACCACCATAAAACACAAAGACGCTTGTTTTAACACGTTTATTTTCACTCACGGTCCCACCCATGTTGAATGAGTCAATAGATTTTCCGTGCCTTCTTTCTCCTCTCAAGCTGACACCACCAAGTCCTCGGCAAGCCATCTGGGGCACTATGGCGGGGCGGAGTATGGTGCTGAGCTGTCTCCCCCCCTTCTCCGACATACACCCTGGAAACTTGACTCATTCATTGTCCCCAAGTATCCACTTGGCAGCAGAACGCGAACCAGCCACTTCATCAAGGGTCAGGCTGAAATGCTGAATTTAAGGGAATAAAAATGAAAAGAGCCACTGTAGAACAATACGTCTTTGATTTGGGCAATACCGGAAATCCTCCTTTTCTGGCATGAGTTCACGACTACCATGTTCTCTTTTTTTTCTATTTGAAGGTAGTAACATAGCTTGAAAAGTTACTTAACCCCAGATGCAGCAAAGTAGGAAAAGGAAAATATTTATATCCCATAGCGGTGACTCAAATGCACGCTAATTATATCTAAACTCATCACTAGCTAAAAAATAGCATCCAGGTTAGGGATTAACGTTACTTCTATAAACTCTGGCCATCCAACTTTGTTACATAGACCCGTTAAAGAACTGGGCAACCAGTCAACACCAAAGAGGAGATTTATTAAAGCTAAAAAAAGGTATAGCCGTTTTTTTTACAAAAAATTAATGCAAAGCGTTCTCTGATTGGATGAGGTAGAGTTCACCAACCTCCATCTCCCCTCCTCCTTGGTTCCTTGGACATGAGTCCAAGGAACCCAGAATACTCTGAAGAATTTTGTCCAAAATATTTATCACCTCCCCAGCTCACATGACTCGGACAAGATCCTCAGTGAACGGCTGGGCTAATAAATATTCATATCGTTTTAATACATATTGCTAAGTCCCTGTCAGTATATCCACTTCCTGTAAGAGGATGAACTGTCTAGCAAAAGTTGGAGCTTGTGGGGTTGGTACAAACCATTAAATACATGCTAAGTCTTCTAACTCCGACTGCTGGATGATGCTCAACAACAGTTTGTATAAGCAGTAACAACTTGAGCATAAGAATACTCACAAACACAAACACTTGAGCTGTGTCAGTAAAACTGAGTTCATGCACATGCTCAAAGAAATGCACATACAGGCAAAACAATCCACAGGACTGTGCACAGAATTAGGGCCATGTTAACATCTACATGGGCAATTGACTTCGAAACCAACCGGCCTATTTAAGCACTGAAAGACCTAAGATTATTGCTGAGTGGTAGTCAGCTCCTTTGATCCATGACCAGACCCTGCTTGCTCCTGTGATATACCCAGTTTGTCTTTTGACTCCACCTGATCTTGATCCCTTCTGAACCTGACTTCTGGCTTGCTTCTTGACTCTGCACCATGCTTATCCCTTTAGCTCATCTTCTGCCAGTGTGATACTGACTTTGGCCTGTCTCCTGTTTATGCTCTTTTCTTCCGAATCTGTACCTCTGCTGTCTGCCCGTTGCCAGTTTCTGCATGCCTGACCATTATCCTGCCTCCTGCTTCTGCAAGCCTTGTGATGACATCTGGCATGAGTTCCTGTCCTTGAAATTCGACATCATAGCAAGTTCTCGTTTATCTGCTGGCCAGGACTTACTACAGGTGCCCATGTCCTGTCCTATACTGTCAGCAATCTCGGGAGACAAACAGGACAGGAGGCGTAAGGAAGAGCCCTCTCTTCAGTTCAGCCTCTACCAGATACGTGACAGGTTGATTGCAACCTAACTACTGTACGCAGATCACAACAAAAATATATTAACGTACTATCTGCAAAATGAGCAGATCTATACATTATATAGAATGAATACATTACAAAGAATGTATACATTTCAAAGATATACACAGTAGTATACAACAAAAACACTGGTTGTAGTGATAGTAGATCGTTAATGATGGACCTTCCTTCCATGTTCCCCACTATCACTTTGGGTGCCAAGTTCTGTGTCACATGAGGAGACTCCCCCGGGTGGGTTCTTTGGGCTATGCCAGGCGGTGTTCAGTGTCACTCCTGCTAGCAGAGGGTTAACACCTTGCCCGAAGGAGTGCTTACCAATGCCCATGCTCATGTGAAGAGTCAAACTTTAAGGAAGTCCCTCAACTTAGAGATGAGTCACTTGTGTGTAGTGTTTTATGCAGAGTCCCTCGAGAAGATGTTGTCCCTTGTCCTACACACTTGTACAGGTATATGTGTTGCATTAGGAGGGGCAGGCGGAGCCTATGCCCTCTCCACCAGTCAGAATACCTCTGTTACCTCACTACCAGTAAAAGAATGGGGTCCCGCCGAGCACTTAGCGCAGACCTCATAGTGCTCTCACTTAACTTTTGCCTTACCTACATATGACAAGGTCATAGATCTCCGTAATGCCGTTCCACTCCCAATGACTGATAGAGACAGAAAGCTAGGGAGGGAGTTGGAACACCAAACCCCCTCGCTACCGGAGGGCCTGTCACTGTCTGTGGTTACTCACAGCAACTTCTTCTCCCCTTAGACTGTCAGGCTAACCTTGCATTGTAGGGATGTTTCACAGACCCCATTGTGCTATTTCAGACCCTGGTTCCTTGAAGAAAATGCATCCCTTGAGTAACTTCAGACCAGGCCTTAAGCAGTTGAAACAACTTTACTGAACTTTTGGCAGAAAATGTATAGCATGAAACAGCGAACAAGTGCAGCGCTACAATATTGAACATGTGAGAATAAACATGTAAGGTGAACACCTATTGCAGATGTAAAAAAATATCAAATATTGATGAAATATCTTATGTGAACACCTATTACAGATGTGAGAAAATATCAAAAATCAAGTGTTAATGAAATATGTGTGAAATATAGAACAGCAAAAGAAGTATATGAAAAAAGTCCGTATGGAGAGTAATGTCTCTACAAATTGAAAAAATAAAATTGTGAAAAATTGAGCATCAAATAATGGCCTATGTAAATATGGAACGGCAAAATGAAAAACAGTGAAAAAAGAGGTTCATGTAAAAATAATGGAGGAATATCTCTTCAACTTGGAAGATGCCGATGAACATCTAGAGACGTACAAGTATTCAATAGGAATGAGTGGGTACCCTTACCAGATCTGTAGGACTCACGTACTATATGGCAGTACGTCAGAAAAGCATAGGGAGATTCTCCCGTAGTATCCAGACCGGATGGTGTCTCCTGTGGTGTCCAAACCAGGTGGTGTCTTGTAGGCCTTAAACCCAACCCGATGATGGTAGGCACGAACAGGAGTGGAACGACTATCCCTCAAGTTCCCGGTTTCCAAGGGGGAACAATCCAGGAGTGATGGTTCAGCATGGAAGAGAAAAAAGGGGGCTCCACTTGGTGTAGGTCAAAACAAATGGGATTTTATTAGAACAAATCACCATACAAGGATTAAAGTGATCACTAAAAGATAAAAATGGCAATGTGGCAAGCTGTTGAAGACTATTCAGTCGAAACGCGTTGGGCTAGCATTTTTAGCTTCCCACATTGCCATTTTTATCTTTTAGTGATCACTTTTATCCTTGTATGGTGATTTGTTCCAAAAAAATCCTATTTGTTTTGACCTACACCATGTGGAGCCCCCTTTTTTCTCTTCCATGCTGAGCCATCACTCATGGATTGTTCCCCCTTGGAAACCGGGAACTTGAGGGATAATCGTTCCACTCCTGTTTGTGCCTACCATCACCGGTTTGGGTTTAAAGCCTACAAGACACCACCTGGTTTGGACACCACAGGAGACACCATCCGGTCTGGATACTTGATTGATTTTTGATATTTTCTCACATCTGTAATAGGTGTTCACACAAGATATTTCATCAATATTTGATATTTTTTTACATCTGCAATAGGTGTTCACCTTACATGTTTATTCTCACATGTTCAATATTGTAGTGCTGCACTTGTTCGCTGTTTTGTCTTATTGAACTTGGTTTGTTGTGTGCTAGCTGCTTTTGTTTTTGTTTTGGGCTTAGCGCAGCATTTTCACTTTCTATAAATGTATAGCATGCAGTAACATATTTTCCCTCACTAAACCTAACTGTGGCTGCCCCAGGTTACCTGCACAGTTGAAGTCTCTGAATAGTCCAAACTTGGTGGTGCCCTGACAGAGAAGTCCACGTTCCAGGTTTCCTCCAGCGAATCAGCAAGTCTTTAGCGCTTCCCCAGTGTTCCCTGGAGTCCCCCCCAAGAATCTGGACCTATTCCCTTCCCTTTTTATGGAACACAGGTGGGAGGTTTGACCCCTGCGAAAGCCCGGAAACACACCAGGAAAAAAAAAAAGCAAAACATTAACTCTTTCCCCTGATCTGCGCAGCTGAGTGCTAACTAAATACATACAGTAGGCAACCTGCCTAGAGGATTAACATTCCAAGTCATAATTTTCATTTTGGAATGTCAAGCAAAAGTTTTTTTTAATGCAATGGGTAACATCAATGAAATCTTTCTGTTTTGAAACCACAACCACTTCTTCTAGCATCAAAAACTTCCAATGAGAAAGCTTCATATTAAGTTATAATACTGGGGATGTTGTTTCCCGTATCTTATGGTCACAATAACTGCAAAACAACCTTAACTTTTCTTCGTAGTGGTCACATGAGACTTTCCTACACTGCCAGTTCATTACTAGAGAATAAAGGCCTATTATTATTGTGTTTATATAGTTGAGCTGTTTTTTTTGCCAAAGTTTTGCTGGTTTTGAGTGAATTTCAGACTATAATTTTAGCTTCCAGCTCTCAACGGGAGATCAGGACTTGTTCTCCATTTCTCTAATTGTTCTAATAGGACCTGACATGGGCTGTTGTGTTTAGTGATACAAGTTTGTTGCCCATAACATCTGTGTGTTCTTGAGCAGATTCAAGTCACGAAACATTTGACTTTAACATTAATAACAAGGATAAGGCCATAATCAGAACTAAATGTAATTTGGATGGTTTCAAGGATTGTCCGGTTTTGGAGTTGCTGAAGAACAATAGGCCAGTTGAAGATTGTAGAATTTATGAGATTTGGTTGAGTAATTTACAGTCAGAACATTCTTTGTCTTGTGTAGTTTGGACAAAGTCAGGAATCTTTAAAAACTTGGGCAGTATGAAACAGGTAAATAAGCATTTTGGACCAATGTTTCATTCCCATGTTCCTTGAAATTTATGAATTACGCATACAGATTTTTTGGGTCAGTTGCATCTTTGGTTTGTCTATGTGTTTTGACGGCAAGGTTGCCAGGTGCAATTTCTAAAAAATAGCCCAACACGGTATTAAATCAACAAACATCTTGTAGCTTATAAAAGGCTGGAAAAAGACTGCCAGTAAAAGCAGAAAGATCAATTTCTCCCATTGTGTTGTGTGCTATGTGGTTAATGCAGCACTAATGCGCAATTTCTTGCTAGTTTTTAAAAAAGAAAATAACCCTCGGCTTCCAATTTGGCTATAAACAAGCCAGGCTATTAAACGTGGATGCTCTTCTCTAGCTCATGTATAATTTAAGGATGTCAACAGTTTCTGGTGAAGTGATAGGCTATATCAGTGGTTCTCAATCTCTCTAGTGCCATGACCCCTTGATAAAATTTCCCAAATTGTGGGGACCCCTAACAGTAAAATTATTTACGTAGAGTGGGTTGTCAGCACCCAAGGCAAGACAAGTAAGTTGCCCCCCTAACCCAAAGATATTTAGCACTCCCTGAGTCCTTTCCACTCGTACAGTATTAAAACCCCTTATGGTACATTTTAGGATGTACCACTCTTTCTCTTTGTTCTCCTTTCTTACCCTTTTTATGTCTCTCTATCTCAATTTCTTGTTTTTTTCCCCCATCCCTCTCTCTAGCCGTCTTTCTTGTTCCTTCTCGTAATCTTTCTTTTCCTTTTTCTTTGTTCCTTCCCCTCTTTTTCTCTCCCCTCCATGTATTCTCTATTTTTTTCCTCCTTTTACTTCTTGGTGGGGGGAATGGGATGAGTACCAGTGCTGACGGGGAGTTGGGATCAGTGGCAGTGCTGGGGGGAGTTCTGATCAGCCAATCTAGGTGCTCTTGATCAAGGTCATCTGCTGATCTGAGAACTGTAGTGGGGACTAATCTGGATTCACTGTGTTTCTGACTTTGTGGTGTCTCGTAGCAGTGACACCAATGCCAAAATCAGGAGATAGGGTCTCCTTCAGCCCCTCCCACTTCACATTCCTCACCAGTCAACTGACCTCTAGTCTCTGCCCCCTAGCCATGCCTTGCCACGGGCTCCAGGGACAGCCCTGCTGGGCGGCCGCAAAAAGGCTGGGAGAGCGGTGCAGGCTTCAAGAACAGCCCAGGATTCGGTGACCCCTGGCAAATCATCATTCGTCCCCAAAGGGGGTCCCGACCCCCAGGTTGAGAACCACTGGGCTACATTAATTCCCAATGATGTGGCTAAAAAATGGCTAGGCTGCATTTGTAGTGAAATCATCAGTCTCCAATGACTTACTAAGCTAAATTCTCAGCCATGTCACTGGTCTTCAATGGTTGTATAGGTTATATTCTTAGCAATATCACCAGCATCTAAAAATTGGACAATCTGCATGTTTCTTTAATGTCACAAGTGTGAATAAATAGGTTGCAATCTTCATGATTTCAAAAGATTGTATAAGGTGCATTCCCAGTTATTTTACTGGCCTCTAGGTATTGGATAAATTCAATTCTCATTGATGTAACTGTTCTCTAGTGATTGGTTAGAATGTCTTCTAAGTCTTCTGTTACTGCTCTCCAATGAGTGGACAGAATGCCTTCTCAATGATGTTATTAAAGTTTAGTGATTGGATAGGCTGCAGTTTCAGTGATGTCACTGGTCTCTTTTGAATGAATAAGCAGCATTCTCCATAGCTCCAGGGTCTAGGAATAAATATACTTCATTTTACGTTATGCCACTGCTCTCTAGTGAATGGTTAGGCCACGTTCTTGGTGATGCCACTGGTTTCTAGTAAATGGATAGGCTACATTCTTAGTGAGGTCAATGGCCTCTAGTGCAGGGGGTCTCCAAACTGTGCCCTGCCGGCCGGATGTGGCCCTTTGCTTGCCTTTATCCTGCCCTTGAAGCACTATTCCTTCCATTAACAAGAGGCATTATTCCTTCCACTGACACCAAAGATGGGGCACTTTTCTTCCCATTGACACTAACAATGGGGTACTATTATTCCCACTGACACCAACAATGAAGTAGTATTCCTCCCATTGACACAAATAATGGAGTACTATTTCTCCTACTGGAACAATTATGGGGCACTATTCCTCCCACTGACACCAAAGATGTAATGATTTTAATCCTGCTGACCATAATTATCCTATGGCACTGTTTATTCCCAGTAATGCCAGGGCATTTTCTACTCCCACTGGCCACAGCCAGCCCCCACTCTCCTAAAGTCTGAAGGACAGTAAACTGGCCCTTTGTTTTAAAAGTTTGGAGACCCCTGCTGTAGTGAATAGATAAACTACGTTCTTAGTGATGCAACTGGCCTCTAGTGAATGGAAATAGTACATTCTTGGTGATGTCACTGGCCTCTAGTGAATGGAAAGGATACGTTCTTAGTGATGTCACTGGCCTCTTGTGAATAGATAGGCTGCATTTTTAGTGATGTCATTGGTCTTTAGTGAAAGGATAGCCTGAATTCTCGTTGATGTCATCAGTATCTACTGAATGGATAGGCAACATTCTCAGTGGGCTCACTGGTCTCTAGTTGAATGGATAGGCTGTATTAGTAATGACACTAGTCTCTAGTAAACAGATTGGCTGCATTCTTATTCATGTAAATTGTCATATTGATGCCACTGGTCTTTAGTGAATAGATATGCCGCATTCCAAGTCATGTAATTAGCAAAGAATACATTGGGATATTTTTTCTGGATCCCAGTGAAATGAAAAGGTTTTAAATCTCTAAATATTGTTTATTCCCCTGTAATATACTGTATGTGTATTGCTAGAAACATTTACAGATAACAGTGTTGTGTTTTGTGAAGCACCAAGCTGCTATTTTTTCTAACAACATGTTCCAACATTTTCACTAACACAACATAGAGCTGCTTCTTCTGTATATTAAGACACTTGCCACATTTCCCTGGTAGAAACAATGGTTCTGAATGCTTTAGAAAATTCCATGTTTCTGCCAAGCAGTGTGATTCCTGAAACCAAAGGCAGCGCTGCCCTGTCTTCCCAAGACCATCGTCATCTTGGAAACAGATGGGGTTCTCTGGCAGCCTTGAACATTTTCCCAGCCTGGTGACATTTCATTTTCTATTTTATCCTTTGTGTAAGGCATTGGGATATCCTTGTGACTCACAAGTCATTACAGGGTGTCTTCTGTGAAGAAACTTGTCAGAACATGTTTTCTGTCTACTGCTTCTAAATGCCCTCACATAATATTTGAGGGACTCATAATCTAAGCTAAGTAAAGTCTGAAGGGATCCTTGCATATACCTGACAATTCATATATTGATCAATAATTGTCCCAATTAAAGCAGAGTTCCACCCAGAAATGGAACTTTCGCTGATCCGGTTCCTCCCCCCCTCCGGTGTCACATTTGGCCCTTTTTAAGGGGGGAGCAGATACCTGTCTAATCCAGGTATTTGCTCCCACTTCCGGTGAAAGATTGCCACAGTATCCACGGCGATCTACACCATGTCCAGTGCCTCCTCCTTCTCCCTACTGTGGGAGACACACAGGTGCCAGAAGACAGCAGGGACCACTCAGAATACGCAGGGCGACTCACGCTTGCGCAGTAGTGAACCAGGCTGTGAAGCCGCAAGGCTTCACTTCCTGATCCCCTTTCTGAAGATGCTGGCGCCTCCACCCGGAGCCAAGGGACGGGTCAGCTTTGGGTGACGACATCGTGGGCATCATGGACAGGTAAGTGTCCTTATTTTAAAAGTCAGCAGCTGCAGTGTTTGTAGCTGCTGGCTTTTAATTTTTTTTTTTCAGGTGGAACTCCGCTTTAAGTGGTAAAATACATATACACTGTAAGAAACCATCAGCACATCTTGGTGTATATTTTAGTCTGTAGGCAAAAATAAAGAGTAACACAGAACTAATATAGCACCCTCCTAGTGTAGAGTCAGTCGACTGTTAGGTCAATTTGGTTAGCTCCACTGTAATCAGAACAGCAAGTGGTTTATTTATTAGGGCTGATCATTGTTTCACGGGCTGCTGCTCTGTTGCTTCTCCCTGTCTTATAGAGGATTCTATATCCATAGTGGTAGGAGGAACAAAGCAGGCAGCCTGAATATTTATGGGACTCCAGGCAATCCCTGGGGAAGTGTGCCTAGTAGATGGTGTAAGAGCCCGTAAATAGTCTGAGGCCTGAGGCAGAAATGTAGTGTTCCTGGGTCCAGTCCTGCAGGAGTTGACCCCTGTGCTGGGGCTCTGCCCATGATGCAGGACCACAGAAGAAGCTTTCAGGAAGACACTGAGGTCACAGCTAGGCTTAGCTGGGGGGCCTATTCGCAAATTCGAGTCCAGGGATCGAGTTTGTTGTGGATAAGCTCACTGGAAAGAGCTAGCAGGAAGTTGGTGGGAAAGAGTCCAGCTGTCATATGGTGGAGTGAGTCTACATTTCCCTCACTGGGAAGATCCTGGTGGATATTGGTAGGGGGTAACTTATGATCCTGTGGCTATGTGAGTAAATGACCCCAGCGCTGAAGTGTAGTGACTGTGAGTAGCTTTTAACTCTGCTCCCTATCCCAGCTCCTTGTTCCCAATAAAATCCCAAAAAGAAACCCCTAGACTGTTCTTTGGAGCCAGTAGAAGAGCGCAAGAAATGCGGGAGAAATAGAACCAAAATTCACCAGCGTCTCTTTAGGCGTGCGCTACACTAGAGTTGAGCAATTATCAAAGCCCCACGATGGGTCATCAGAAACCTTTTTTCTAAAGAACTTTCCCAGTGCACTGAAAATCCTCATGAATCCCTCTGACATCACCAGGAGGTAAGTTGAAATTGGTGCGTTGGTAATTTTTCTACTCTACTGTAGTTAGGACCATCACCCTGTTCTGGACTGTGATGGTCCCCACTTGCCTCCTACCCTGGCGTTGTTGAAATGAGTAACTGCAATGAGAGAATCGATTGACCACAGCACAGTCTATATTAGGGTAACAGTGGGCATTAACACCAGATATCCATCAGAAGAGTATACTCTTTAGTCACCTTAGATTTAGAAAATCCTACAGATTGGAGTTCCATCCTCTATACTGTTATTAGACATAATGCATGCACTGGTCTTATTCTGAGTCTCCCCTTAGGAATCATGTTGGCTGTGCAGAGGCCGGGTATGCATAGTTAAGGTAGATCTTGCTGCTGTCACTGACTCACACAGGCTGAGAGTAGGGCTGGCCATACGCCAGTGTATTTTGTTCAAGCGTTCATATGGAAATTTTTAAAAATCATTTGTCAGAGCATTCTATAGCACCATTATGGACTCAACACATTTTGAGATCTGTAGTCACATGTGTCACATACACTATCTATAGCTGCAGTCTTCATGGTGATCTGGTGACGTCATGTGACCTTTCTCTTCTTCTTTAGTACCCCTAATTAAAGCTAAATTTAAGATGTTGGGGGGGTACTTTTTTTATTCTGGCTCCACTCTGTTTAGATGACTTATGATAAGATAAGGAATATCTTGTGGACAAGAGTTCAGCAGGTGGTCCAGGTTGAATAACGTTCTATAAACACCAACAATGAATTTCCTCTGTTTGATCCTGCATCCTCAGGTTGGTCCGGTGACATCATGGGTCCTTCCTCTTGTCCTTTGGCACCCAAACAACAACTTTTTTTGTTTAATCATGGTTTCCATTGGTCATGAGGCTTATGAAGAGATAAGGAAGATCTTGTGGATGGGAGGTCAGCATGTTGTCCAGGTTGACTAACATAAATGTAAACCCCAGCAATGAACTTCCTCTATTTGATTCCCTTTGGTCTACTAAATAAAAATGCTAATTACCTGTTGATTTTGCCAGAAAAGATCGGTAAATTGTAGAGGAACACAAAGTGAGGCATGGCACATTTGATTGCGGAGAGTTGTTTTTCACATAAACTACGTGTCACAGAGTGTATAGTTTATTAGGTGCAGAAGCCATGATCTTGAACGTCTTGCGTCATCATCTTGACTAAATTGTGCTATTGCTCATCATCTTGTTGCAATATTATACACCTCCATACTGCCAAATTTACTGACAAATTATTTAATTGGCGCAAATCGACATGTTGCACTTCGGGATGTTTTAACATTTGGGCTATAGTGTTAAAACAAGATAAAAAGCGCATGTATTGTAGATACTGTATGTACAAAATAGGTTTTTCATTTTCTTTGACTGTTGGGTTCCCTAAAACACACACACATTGGGGATAAGGAGACTACATACTTCTATATGTTATATGGAATTGCTAGGAAGTAATAATGTAATCTATTTTTTTACCATGTCTTAATAAAAAAACTAGCTGCCGATTGAAATGGAAATATCATTTTTAATAACATTGCATTAAAAAAAAATTGAAAAAATTATATATCTTATATTAATTTCTTAGTGGAAGTAGGGAGGGGGGGGTTTAACAGCCTTGAATGAACTTTCTATTTTTTACAGAGATTCCCCATCGCAGGTCACTTGGATGGCCCTAATCCTGCCAGTTCACATTTCATCACTGCAGGCATTAGAAATATGTCCTAGCGACTCCGTCATGGAAGCTGCGGGAATTCTCCTGAGCCCTATAACGCTTATGAATCACAAACAACAGCACGCTCGGATAAGGGAGGCATCCACAGAGGACCAAAGTAAACAATTCTAACTGGAGAATATGAGCACAGTATTTTGCTATATTAAGAGAAGCATCTGGACCTCTGTGGAGCTGCCAACAGATCATAAATATTCAGCCAATGAGACAACAGCAGAACGAGGGCTTCCATACTTCAATTACCAGAAAACAGGTGGCTGCTATGTCCGCTTTAAGAGTCTTTAGTGTGTTTATAATGGCATATCACATCACCACAAGTGAGACGATAAAGCAGAATGGGTGCAATTTCCTTTGTCTATATCGGCACAGGACAATTGCCGATAAGAACAATGGAATTTAATTTGTTGCAAATTCATGGACACTGTATTTGTGCAGAAAAAAAAAACAGCTGATGTGATTGCAAACGGGGATAGGAATGGGAGTTTGCTTCAACCCAAAAAAGGGCCAAGGCTTCCTACCCATCAATCACATAGCAAGATCCTATAGGGATTCAGGATTGAATGCAAATAGGGATGTAAGTGTGAGTGCGGTTCAATTCAACAAGGGCCCAGGCTTCCTACCCATGAGTCTCATGGCAAGATCCAGTAGGGATTTATGTTTGAATGTAAATAGGGATAAGAGCAGGAGTGTGGTTTAAGCCAGCAAGGGCCCAGGCTTCCTACCCATGAGGCACATAGCATGGTCAAATAGGGATTTAGGTTTGAATAGAAGTAGGGATATGAGCGGGAGAATGTTTCAATCCAACAAGAGCCCAGACTTCCTACCCATGAGTCACATGGCAAGACCCAGTAGGAATTTGTGTTTGAATGCAAATAGGGATAAGAGCAGGAGCATGGTTGAATGCTGCAGGAAGAAAAAAGCGTACTTGCTTATAAGTCACTACCCAGTACAGAACACTTCCTTATTAGGGTTGTGACATCACAGGAACATCTTGTGGTGCATGGACTTCCTGTTTGTGGGTTTGCTATGCGCTCTAAAAAGAAAATGGTGAGCTGGTGTGTGGTCCTCCACACCACTGTGCACCAATTCAGAAATACATGGGGGCTGATTTACTAAAACCGGAGAGTGTAAAATCTGGTGCAGCTCTGCATGTAGCCAATTAGCTTCTAACTTTAACTTTTTCAATTAAGCTTTGACAATAAAATCTGGAAGCTGATTGGTCTCTATGCAGAGCTGCACCAGATTTTGCGCTCTCCACTTTTAATAAATCAACCCAATTGTGTGAATTGAATATTTGCCCCTTTGCTCCTTTAGCGGTAAAGTGGAATCTCCATGATTTGCTCATCTTTAATCAAAACTCCCTTACAAAATAAGATCTATGACATATTGTACATGATGCAAGAATAAAGGTTGCCAGGGAGGGGGAATGAAATTGATCCTACTACCCACAACACATCATGTTTCCATGATCCCATAGATCAAGAAGCCCCCGTGCACTACAGAAAGTCATAAATACTTGTTCTTCTATGCACAGAGGTGTGAAAGAGCCTTTAGAGTTTTATCATGGTTCACCACACCACTGCATGTAGGAGGATAAAGTAAAAATTGTAAATGGATTGCAATTGCTGATTGGAACAAAAGAAAACCTTTTGGTGCATAGCGCCTCTTGTCTGGGGGGCTGCAAACAAAATGGTGAACTGGCATATGGCTCTCCAAACCGCCTTTTACCAATTCAAAATTATGCTGTTCCAATCTAAATATTTGGCCCAGTTAAACAGAATATAGGGGTTGATTTACTAAAGGCAAATAGACTGTGCACTTTGCAAAGTGCTATTGCACTCTGCAAAAGCAGTTGTTTCAGAGCTTAGTAAATGAACAGAAACTCTGCTGACTTCCATCATTCCAATTATCATCCAATCAAGAAAAAATTTAGTTTTTTTTGTGTGCATTTTTACAATTCCTGCACATGATTGGATATTCCTTGCAAAGAGAAGCTTAAAGTGGTTGTGAACCCTAGAAAAACAAAACAAAAAAACAACCTACAAGACAAAGGCATAATGAGCTAGTATGCATCGCATACTAGCTCAATATAAAATACTTGCCTTAGAACGAACTGTTGCAGCGGTCCCCGTACATCGCTATGACGAGCGACATATCTCCGGAATGTTACTTTCGGGTTTGCGGGCTCCGACGCTGTGATTGGCCAGAGCCGCAATGACGTCAATCCCGTGCATGCACGCGGGAGCCGCCGGTAATGGCACAGCAGCTAAAGAAATGGCACGTACGAGACGTTTCTTTAGTGCGCCTGTGCCAATGACGTCGGCACATGCGTATACAATGAATATCTTCTAAACAGTGAGAGTTTAGGAGAAATTCACGATACCTACAGGTAAGCCTTATTATAGGCTTACCTGTAGGCAAAAGTGGTTGTAAAGGGTGCACAGTCTATTTTGCTTTAGTATATCAACCCTAAGTGTCTGCTCCTTCAGTGGCAGAGTGGACTAACAATGAGTTGCTCTTCTGCAATTATAATTCCCTTCCCTAAACAAAATAAGTAAGGGGCCCCTTGTGCTATGGAATATTGTGCATGGGGCAAGAATGCTGAAATGTTGTAACTCTCGCGTTGAGCGGAGAGTAGTTGGTTGCAGTGGCTAAAGTAGGTATAGGAGACGACCACCTTGAACAAGGTTCCTCCAGCCACCCAAGTTCCCACCTTTCTTCCTCGATTTTTTTTTCTATTTACTGTGGCAGCTTTGTTAGCAGGATTTACCTTTTAAGCATTTTAAATGATCTCCGGGTTATATCCTCTTTAGGATTTGGAGAGTCGGATATCTGTCTGAAACCTATGAAGAAGACAGGATCGTCTAGCGCTACTGCTCCTCATTCCAGCATCCTGGTTTTGGCTGTGGCATTCCCCTTGTCTGTCTGTCCACCTGCAAGGTGATTGATGCGGCCAGACTCTGGATGGAAACCAAATCTGATTTAAGCCAACCAAGCTTGCAGTCTCATGCTTGTGATGTGTAATACCTGATTGGATTCCTTCTTTGATGACCTTGGGTCGGATATTGACTATTCTCTAAATTCTGCCTGCCTTTTGACTTCAGACATTGACCCTGACTATTCTGAACCTTGCCCGTCTGCCAACCACAAGTACCTGTTTGCTTTGCGCTTAGTGCCCTGGCATGGTAGCCAGGTGCTACAGTATTTTGTACAAGTCCTGGGGGCAACCGAGTCCCAGTAGGCCTGCTTGCCTTATGGAAGAGGGGGCTGCTATGGGTGACGAACACAGAAGCTAGCTATAGTGTCTGACCACCTGCCTTAGGGGTAAGTGTGACAGACAGGCATTTTGGCTATGTAAGTCAGTCATTTACTCACCATCCATCTTCGACTAGCACAGGTTTTTTTTCCTTTTTGTTTGTTTTGTTCGCTGTTATGGCTACAGTAAAGCATAATGTGTGAAATCAACAAAGTTTTGTCTTTTTTCTAACTTAAAGTGGTGTTCCACCCAAAAAAAAAAAAAACTACATGAAAAATCCTAAAAAAAATACAAAAAAACATTTGAATATTTTTTATTTTTTTTTTACTCACCTCTAAATGCCTGTTGCTAGGGGGTCCCTCGTAGTCTGCCTCTTCCAGTGCCTGGGCTGGTGACATCACTTCCGTCTCGGCACAGGAAGGGCTCAGCTCTGCTCCCTCCCTCCTGTCAATCATCTGGGACCCATTATAGGTCCCAGGTGACTGAGCGGCCAATCACGGTGCTCGGCGCCGCTCGCGCATGCGCAGTGGGTGCCAGGCTGTGAATCCACAGCCCGGCGCCCACAGTTGAAATGCCGGCGATGCCGAACGGAGGGGGAGACGAGCGGGGCTTCGATCCCCCGCATCGCTGGACCCTGGGACAGGTAAGTGTCCAATTAAAAGTCAGCAGCTGCAGTATTTGTAGCTGCTGACTTTTAATTTTTTTTCTTTTTGATGGGCACTCCTCTTTAAAGTCTAAATCCAGATAAAATTGAAAGTCTAAGGGTCAAGTCACACTAGAAAGTGCATTTGAGTGCGATCTTTGATGATGTGTTTTTTTTTTTTCCAAAATCATTATTGAATTTTTACAAATGTACAACAAAATTATCCAGAAAAGAAGATCCAGATAAAGAAAACTGAAAATTAAAATACATAACAATAAATAAACAGCATACAATAACACAAAAGAAAAGAAAAAGAAATAAGACTTGAAATTGCCAAGTCAAAGAGCATTAACCAACCATGTTCTTATTTAGTTTGTTTATCTAAGCTTCTGGCAAACAATAGGAACCAAAGGCTAAAGACCCTACATATTGGTTATTATATTGACTCAACCTGGAATAGCCAGGGAAAGGGGGTCTGTAACCATAGTAGATGCGTGGATAAGTAGGTATGTTTTTGATTAGAAAACTTTATATCAATAGAGGTTTTCCTAAAATATCTCTAAATAAAAGAGAGAAAACAAAATTAATCAAATTAAATAAAAATTAAATAAAAATAAATCGAGTAAACTAACATCAACAATTGCTATCTCAAGTAGTAGTAGATTGTGGATCATAGCTTTATAGTATACGTAAGAGTGTTTAGTTTCCGAGTTCTCTTAAGGGGTAGGAGTTGAAAACTGTGGGGAATGTTTTTTTTAAGATCTGTTTTAAATGTTCTTGTGATAAGTAAATACCGACCTTCCTGAAGATCAGCTTAGAACCACCTTTTTATTTAGAGGGCACCTTTGCTGACCACACACTGGTTCCATTTTGAGTCCTCGTGCCCTTTACCATTGTTCACCAGACCTGAGTATTGAGTACGACTTCCCACACTTGGGGACAATCATATTCTTCACTTGTTCTAAAATAGATTGCTTGACCCTAGGATAGGTTATGAATGTGGGTATATGCTTACCACACTTCTTGCTATGCTTTTCCTCTATGTATAAGGAACTCTACTCTTAGATGGATCTCTCTCATTGCTTTTCATCCCTCCTTTTCTCCTTGTCTCTGTCCTGGAGCACCATTGACTCAAGTAGCTACTCTGTCCTTTAGCGATGTGGAGGTCGGCAGGAGAAACCAGTGAGCACAGCAGGGGATTATGGAGATGGATGTTCCTGGAAGTTTTGGCTCCTCAAAGAAAGATTTTTTTTTAACAAAACAGTGGTTGGCGTCGTGGGCAGCAGGAGAAGTAAGTAAATTTCCGAGATGTAGGTCTTTAGAATTAGGTCTTCTTTAGCAGGTAGATCTTCTTGGCCATTTTTTTTTTTCCTGACAGGGTCTCTTTACAGTCAACATGGGTTGCTGAAGCTTCCTCTGAGTCAGTTCTTTTTGAACCACAACTAGATTATGACCTAAACATATTAAAGTCTAAATTCAGAACAAAAATAAACTCATTGTTTAAACAACAGATTACGTAGTGAAGTGGCTTTATTTTTTTACAAGCCTTCGTTTAAAAGGCATTCAGTTCTGACAAAAGCAATTATTTCAAGGTTTTAGTTAATCCATCATCGCAGCGTGGCATAAGTTGGCACGGCCTCCGCTTGGATGGCAGCCATCTTGCCGGCGCTGGAAACTGCTGTACAAATGTTTGTGGGGACGTGACAGACAAAAGAAGAGCGGAAACGGATGACGGAAGGACTTTGAAAAGTGTTAGGAAACAAAAATGACCTGGCACGCGGAGGGACAACGCCCTCGGGGATCGGCGTTGGTATCTAATGAGAGCATAAAAACAAATAATCCGACTGGCACTTAGCTGTGTTTACATTATGCCCTCCAAGTCCAACGTTAATGACTTTCCAACAATTGCTGCTGTCACTAATGAATTAGCAAGCCTAGCATTACAGCAGCTGCTTGAATTTCACACAGTGAATGATCTTCTGTGACTACAGGGAGATGGTGGGGAAGACCAACATACCACAGTTTGTGCACTCCATGGCTGAAACTTTTTAAAACCCATCATCAGTATTTTTTAAGTCTGATGTTCCCCGACCTGTTTGGGAGAAAATGCTTCTGAATGTACCGCTTATGGTATCCACACACCAGTATGGCCTTCTCTGATGCTCATTTTCTGGGTTGAAGGACACCCACTGGGGTGCTAATAAAATTTCAAAATCTGTTGTCAAACTTTTTGAATCTGCAGATTTCATTTAAAGAATGCCTGCTTTTCCTGCCACAATGATCCTTCTGAAGCATTTCCTGATGTGGGGTGAAAATGCCCTGTGCCTATTTCCCAATGCTCTCCTGTGTTGTCACCATGTCACATGTGCCTACAGTAGAGACTTTAAGTAGCCATGCCACATCTTAATATGCACGCATGTTTTGCCTTTGTCCACCCAAGGCCCTCCCTGGGAAATGATGTACAGCTGCTGCTAGATCAAGTGCGTGCAGATAGGAAATGGCTGCAAAGAGGAGACCAGCAGCACTGAGATGCAAAAATTTATGAAAATATTACATTGATGACTGTATGTAACAGGGTGTTAGGACCCTAGTGTATACATTTTAAGCTGACGCAATGGCATCGATTAATAATGAAAACAATACAAACGTGCAGCGCTATGCTATATTCATAAAAAAGTGATAATCATTGTGCAACATATTCAAAAATAATCATTGTGAAAAAATGTCCAAAAATACACTGTGACATGTAAAGATCTGTGCACCTCCAAGGTGAGTATAAGAAAAAAAAGGAAAGAGTCCCAAACAATAATTTCTTGTGTGCTTGGAAAGGGATCCAGGAATAGCCAGGGTGACACCCAAAGAAAGATCCCCACCAGAGGCTTACCTCCACCAAATGATATGGACCACTGCACAAATTAAGGTCCATAAGGCTGGGTTCACACTGCTGCCGTGGCAGACATCGCATGTGATTCGCAGCGCACTGCTGTTCACATTACATGCGATGTCTGTGCTGTGCGATATCAGCCATACAGATAGTATGGCTGATATCGCACTGCATTCGGTCCAAACTCGCACAGGACCCTTTTTTTTGTTCGGACCAAAATCGGATCGCATGGGTGTTCACACCTATGCAATCCGAAAATGTCCGAATTGTCAGTTTGCATTGCGATATGCGGGCTGAACTGGGGGTGTCATTAACATTGTATGACACTCCCCAGCAGTTCGCATATGGCAGTGTGAACTGCCGTGCGAGTTGGTGCGGTGCGGGAACCCGCAGTAAATTCGCTGCGTTCCCGCACCGCAGCAGTGTGAACCCAGCCTAAAGACATAGATGAGTGAGTTTGGGTGGATATACTTGACTGGCCTACACAGAGTCCAGATCTCAACCCGATAGAACACCTTTGGGATGAATTTGAGTGGAGACTGTGAGCCAGGCCTTCTCGTCCACATCAGTGCCTGACCTCACAAATGCACTTCTGGAAGAATGGTCAAATATTCCCATAGACACACTTCTAAACCTTGTGGAAAGACCTTCCCAGAAGAGTTGAAGCTGTTATAGCTGGAAAGGGTGGGCCAACTCAATACAGGCATACCCCACTTTTACGTACACAATGGGGTTTATTTACTAAAGCTGGAAAGTGCAAAATCAGACTCACTTCTGCATAGAAACCAATGAGCTTCTAACCTCAGCTTGTTCAAGTAAGCTTTGGTAATAAAACCTGGAAGCTCATTGGTTTCTATGCAGAAGTGAGCCTGATTCTGCACTTTCCAGCTTTAGTAAATAAACCCCATTGTGTACGTAAAAGTGGGGTATGCCTGTATTGTACCCTACAGACTAATGCCCCGTACACACGGTCGGACTTTGTTCGGACATTCCGACAACAAAATCCTAGGATTTTTTCCGACGGATGTTGGCTCAAACTTGTCTTGCATACACACAGTCACACAAAGTTGTCGGAAAATCCGATCGTTCTGAACGCGGTGACGTAAAACACGTACGTCGGGACTATAAACGGGGCAGTGGCCAATAGCTTTCATCTCTTTATTTATTCTGAGCATGCGTGGCACTTTGTGTGTCTGATTTGTGTACACACGATCGGAATTTCTGACAACGGATTTTGTTGTCGGAAAATTTTATATCCTGCTCTCAAACTTTGTGTGTCGGAAAATCCGATGGAAAATGTGTGATGGAGCCCACACACGGTGGGAATTTCCGACAACAAGGTCCTATCACACATTTTCTGTCGGAAAATCCGAATGTGTGTACGGGGCATTAGACTAGGATGCCATTAAAGTTCATGTGCGTGTGTAGTGCCCTGGGGTTTAATCAGGGAACTCCTCACCAAATTCCTTGTCAGGGGTAGCTACCATAGTTAAATAGTTAGAGATCCATTGATTTCTCCCTAAGTTTGGCCTTGTTGTACTTTTCTCTTCTACCACTAGGTGGCCGGGCAAATGGTGGTACTTGATATGAGAAGGACAACTCAAGGTCAGGTTATGTGTATTTGGGGGATCTCGGCCAATGGACAGGGGTTTTCTTTAATCCCTTGGCTTGCTAGGAGAGCCTATATTCTGATGGAGTCAGGTGATCTACGTTCTGTGCCACCCGGACTGCCGTCTGGGTGGACGTGTGTTGTCTGCTCCAGGATGCTAAGCCGGAGATTGGGCCTATCCTGGAGGCATCTGGCTGCCAGGTTGTGTGAGGGCCTATCCAGAAGTAAGACGGCAGTGCAGGGTTTGGACCTTTCCATATTTGGAGATTAAATCTCCAAATGTGATTGACTATGTACTGTCATACAAACGTATGTCAGTGTGATGTGCTTGTTCCATATTCCAATTACCACCAGTAAAGTGTAGCACCCCTACATATGTGTGGATATTCCTTCCTTAGGGATATAATGACCAGAAATATCATGTGGAGGCCTCTGACATGGAGTGGGGCACAACAGAAGGAGGGTACAGCCTCAGCAGGAGGGTCATTGTTCTAGCAAGGGAGGAGCCGGAAAAGGACTTGTGCTTTTGAAGCCAACATCCAACTAATTGCAAAGCCCCTCTTACACAGCCTTGGAAAAGTATTCATACTCCTTGAAATTTTCCACATTTTGTCATGTTACAACCAAAAACCTAAATGTATTTTATTGGGATTTTAGGTGATAGACCAACACAAAATGGCACATAATTGTGAAGTGGAAGGAAAACGATAAATGGTTTTCAATTTTTTTACAAATAAATATCTGAAATGTCTGGTGTACATTTGTACTCAGCCCCCTTTACTCTGATACCCCTAACTAAAATCTAGTGCAACCAATTGCCTTAAGAATTCACCTAATTAGTAAATAAAGTAAACTTTTGTGTAATTTAATCTCAGTTTACAGTAAATACAGCCATACTGTGAAGCCCTCAAAGGTTTGTTAGAGAACCTTAGTGAGCAAACAGCATCATGAAGACCAAGGAACACACCAGACAGGTTAGGGATAAAGTTGTGAAGAAGTTTAAAGCAGGGTTAGGTTATAAAAAAATATCCCAAGCTTTGAACATCTCACGGAGCACTGTTCAATCCTTCATCCAAAAATGGAAAAAGTATGGCACAACTGCAAACCTACCAAGACATCGCCGTCCACCTAAACTGACAGACCAGGCAAGGAGAGCATTCATCAGAGAAACAACCAAGAGGCCCATGGTAACTCTGGAGGAGCTGCAGAGATCCACAGCTCAGGTGAGAGAATCTGTCCACAGGACAACTATTAGTTGTGCTCTCCACAAATCTGGCCGTTATGGAAGAGTGGCAAGAAGAAAGTCATTGTTGAAAGAACAATTATCCCATTTGCAGTTTGCGAGAAGCCATGCAGGGGGCACATCAAACATGTGGAAGAAGGTACTCTGGTCAGATGAGACCAAAATTGAACTTTTTAGTCTTAAAGCAAAACGCTATGTGTGGCAGAAAACTAACACTGCACATCACACTGAACACACCATCCTCACCGTGAAACATGGTGGTGGCGGCATCATGTTGTGGGGATGCTTTCCTTCAGTAGAGACAGGGTAGCTGGTCAGAGTTGATGGGAAGATGGATGGAGCCAAATACAGGGCAATCTTAGAAGAAAACCTGTTAGATTATGCAAAAGACCTGAGACCGGGTTGGAGGTTCACCTTCCAGCAGAACAACGACCCTAAACATACAGCCAGAGCTACAATGGAATGGTTTAAATCAAAGCATATTCATGTGTTAGAATGGCCCAGTCAAAGTACAGACCTAAATCCAATTGAGAATCTGTGAAAGACTCCATAATTGCTGTAGACAGAGGCTCTCCATCCAATCTGACAGAGCTTGAGCTGTTTTGCATAGAAGAATGGGCAAAATGTGCCTATCTAGATATGCAAAGCTGGTAGAGACATCTCCAAAAAGACTTGCAGCTGTAATTGCAGTGAAAGGTGGTTCTACAAAGTATTGACTCAGGGGGGCTGAATACAAATGTACCCCACACTTTTCACATATTTATTTGTAAAAAATTTTGAAAACCATTTATCATTTTCCTTCCACTTTACAATTATGTGCTACTTTGTGTTGGTCTATCACATAAAATCCCAATAAAATACATTTACGTTTTTGGTTGTAACATGAAAAAGTGTGGACAATTTCAAAGGGTGTGAATACTTTTTCAAGACGCTGTATGTATGTAAAATAGGGACCTTAGATTGGAAGCTCCTTCAGGGCAGGGACTGATGAGAATGTATAATATGTAAAGCCCAGCATAAATTGTCAGCGTTATATAAATTCCTACAATACACAAAAGCTATCATATATTCCTTTTAGTCTAGAGTTGAGCTTTAGGCCGGTTTTGGTGTCAAAGGTCCAAAAACCCCTTTAAATAAAACCTTTTTTTTGCTCAGCTTGGCCTGCACCCTCTCACGGGACTCTTTATCATGCATGTTACCATTCATGGAAGGGACAGAGTCAATGTTATTGTACAATAATTCCTTCTGTTTTGGCCATCAGCCACCTTGAGCGATCCAGAGGGATGAAAGATTTCATTTGGAAGAAATGCATCGGGGATGGTATTTTTAGCATATTTTTAGCGGACCCCCTGTGATGAGAGCATAGGCTAACCTCAAATGCTTTCAAATAATCTCTTCATCTTTTGGGCTTTTAACGGTGATGGGAAGCAAAGGAAAAATGGATGCCTGTGTGGAGACTCAGACCTTTCCATTTCTGTCTCTGCGGAGTCTATATAAAGAATGGCTCCGTCGTCTTCCACGGTGACCTCACTCTTCACATTAGAACATTTACAGGCGAGGGTGATACTTTTTTTTTTTTTTTTTTTCCCCTCGCTCTGTTGCAATTAGGCTTTAATTAGAGCTACTTATTTCCAGCATAGTTTAGGATTCACTCTAATCCTCAAGTTTAAACAAAGTCCTTCCATCATGCTAAGCTCCGCACGTTCCGTACAGGCAAGTGCTTGCCCAGGCTCTCAAAAGCATTAGGCATCACTTCAGTTAAACCTGAAAAGTGAGAGAATGTTTAGGAGAGGGGCGAGCTGGGAGAGATAATGGCTGTCACACCAAAACGCTCCTTGGCTGTTTGAGAAGAGTAATGTTAAATTGTTTATGTTATCGGTTATTAGCGGTAACGTTGCTGGCTTCTGTGCTCTCCATGGGGAGCCTTAGTTGCATGCTTTGCAGACCTTATTTGGCCTGATCGCTGATAAAGAACGAGGATGGTGTTAGATCCTTTGGAGAAGTTGTGTCACCAGCTGAACAGCACCTCAAAGCAACAAATAACACCATTTGATGAGCTGTTGGGTATAGAAAAACAGCAAAATTGTTGCCTTCAGATGCATTTGAGGAGAAGATATGAAGTCTCCTTACTGCCTATTTTAAATCTATAAATGCCACACCAATGCACTGCAACCCTGTGCATTGCATAGGTTGGATGGGTGGTTGTGTGCATCCTATATGCTTAAATAGGTTACATTCGGCAACTGTACTGCCCACCAAATGCAACAGGGAAGATAATGTTTGCCAAAGAATCAGAACGGCAGCATGTGAAAAGCCCTTTCTGAAGCCTTTGCAGCTTAAAGAGGGACTTCAGTCCTTTTTTGTGTGGCTCTGCCCCGCCACCACCCGGCACTGTCACTCTGGAGTGCGCACAGATGTGCCAAAGGGCTCTACCCAACCTTCGGGCCCTGCCAGAGCCCTTCAGCACATCTAGACATGCATATGTAAGGGGGTGTTATACAAGTTTGTAGTTCGGCCACTGGGTGGCGCCCTATGTGCCTGAGAGAGAAGAGTTCGGGTGGAGAGTCTGAGAAGACAGGAAAGGTCCTGGTAACCTATGTAGGCTACTATAAAATGGGGGAGAGGAGACAAAAAAGAACCATAGACTGTTTAATTTCCCCCGTACACTGCCTTCCAAAAGTATTCACCCCCCTTGGCTTTTTACCTTGTTTGTTACATTACAGCCTTTAGTTCAATGTTTTTTTTTATCTGAATTATATGTGATGAATCAGAACACAATAGTCTAAGTTGGTGAAGTAAAATTAGAAAAATATATACAGTGGGGATGGAAAGTATCAGACCCCCTTAAATTTTTCACTCTTTGTTATATTGCAGCCACTTGCTAAAATCATTTACGTTAATTTTTTTTCCTCATTAGCGTACACACAGCACCCCATATTGACAGAAAAACACAGAATTGTTGACATTTTTGCAGATTTATTAAAAAAGAAAAACTGAAATATCACATAGTCCTAAGTATTCAGACCCTTTGCTGTGACACTCATATATTTAACTCAGGTGCTGTCCATTTCTTCTGATCATCCTTGAGATGGTTCTACACCTTCATTTGAGTCCAGCTGTGTTTGATTATACTGATTGGACTTGATTAGGAAAGCCACACACCTGTCTATATAAGACCTTACAGCTCACAGTGCATGTGAGAGCAAATGAGAATCAAGAGGTCTATGGAAGTGCCTGAAGAGCTCAGAGACAGAATTGTGGCAAGGCACAGATCTGACCAAGGTTACAAAAAATTTCTGCTGCACTTAAGGTTCCTAAGAGCACAGTGGCCTCCATAATCCTTAAATGGAAGACGTTTGGGACAACCAGAACCCTTCCTAGAGCTGGCCGTCCAGCCAAACTGAGCTATCGGGGGAGAAGAGCCTTGGTGAGAGAGGTAAAGAAGAACCCAATGATCACTGTGGCTGAGCTCCAGAGATGCAGTTGGGAGATGAGAGAAAGTTGTAGAAAGTCAACCATCACTGCAGCCCTCCACCAGTCGGGGCTTTATGGCAGAGTGGCCCGACGGAAGCTTCTCCTCAGTGTAAGACACATGAAAGCCTGCATGGAGTTTGCTAAAAAAACACCTGAAGGACTCCAAGATGGTGAGAAATAAGATTCTCTGGTCTGATGAGACCAAGATAGAACTTTTTGGCCCTAATTCTAAGCGGTTTGTATGGAGAAAACCAGGCACTGCTCATCACCTGTCCAATACAGTCCCAACAGTGAAGCATGGTGGTGGCAGCATCATGCTGGGGGGGGGAGGTTTCAGCTGCAGGGACAGGACGACGGGTTGCAATTGAGGGAAAGATGAATGCAGCCAAGTACAGGCATATCCTGGACGAAAACCTTCTCCAGAGTGCTCAGGACCTCAGACTGGGCCGAAGGTTTACCTTTCAATAAGACAATGACCCTAAGCACTCCGCTAAAATAACGAAGGAGTGGCTTCACAACAACTCTGTGACTGTTCTTGAACGGCCCAGCCAGAACCCTGACTTAAACCCAATTGAGCATCTCTGGAGAGACCTAAAAATGGCTGTCCACCAACATTTACCATCCAACCTGACAGAACTGGAGAGGATCTGCAAGGAGGAATGGCAGAGGATCCCCAAATCCAGGTGTGAAAAACTTCTTGCATCTTTCCCAAAAAGACTCGTGGCTGTATTAGATCAAAAGGGTGCTTCTACTAAATACTGAGCAAAGGGTCTGAATACTTAGGACCATGTGATATTTCGGTTTTTCTTTTTTAATAAATCTGCAAAAATGTCAACAATTCTGTGTTTTTCTGTCAATATGGAGTGCTGTGTGTACATTAATGAGGAAAAAAAATGAACGTAAATGATTTTAGCAAATGGCTGCAATATAACAAAGAGTGAAAAATTTAAGGGGGTCTGAATACTTTCCTTCCCCACTGTACATAAAACTATTTTTCAGAAATAAAAAAACTGATAATAGGCATGTGTGTATGTATTCACCCCCTTTGTTATGAAGCTCATAAAAAGCTTGGGTGCAACTGATTACCTTCAGAAGTCACATAATTAGTGAAAGTTTGCGCCAGAACTATGCCCTCCTCTAATGCAACATATGGCGACTGGCGCTCCTGCCATGGAATCCTGTGCTGTCCTGGGACCCGTGAGCTGCTCCACCCCCCACAGTACAAGTTGTAATTCGGGGGGAGTGGAGGGGAGCATGATGCAAGAATGACACTGAAAGCTAGAGGGAGGGAGCCTCGGGCCCTCGGGCAGTCCGCCCCTGTTGCCGTCCCTCTTAAAGTGCCGCCTGGGTCCGATGAACCCACCTTGACCCATGGTATCATCAATATAGAGGTCACAGCACAGCAGGTTCTCTATGGTTCTCTATGGTTCTCTCAGTGTCACATGGCTATTGGATGGTTGTGCTGTGTGTGCATTCTATGCATTTAGGTGAAAAACCTTCTTTACTGTAGCAGAGCCTCCGAGCCCCCCCTTATACTTACCTGAGCCCCAAAATTCGCACGATAGCAACGAGCACACCAACTCCAGCCGGTGTCTCATGTCCTGATTGGATAGATTGATAGCAGCCTTGGCTCCCACTGCTGTCAATCAAATCCAATGACGCAGGCGCCAGGGGGCGGGGCCGAGTCCTACATTCGGCGTCTGTGGACGCCGAATGCTGGACTCGGGAGCTTGCCCGCAAGGTAACCCCTTCCCGGGAGAGCGCTTCTCCTAGGGGGTTATCTGATGTGGGGAGGAGCTGTGAGAGCCGCAGGGGACCCCAGAAGAGGAGGATCGGGGCCACACTGTGCAAAATGAAATGCACAGTGGAGGTAAGTATGACATGTTTGTTCTTAAAAAATAAAAACAAAAAAAAATCCTTATAATTACTTTACCAAAGTCAGCACCCAACAGCCATGTGACACCGAGAGCTATAGAGAACCTGCTGTGCTGTGATATCTATAATGATGATGATCATCATCATCATAGGCACACAACTACTTTACACTTGTTTTTGGGGGGTGGCAGTAAAAACACACATTTTTGCCACCCCCCAAACTACTCCAATTTAGGAACCTTTCACCCCAGATTTCCGAAAGGGTCCACCTGTTAGTTTTTCTTGTGGACCTGATTGAAAGCTCCATGTAGGTCTAGGGAGTCTGGATGTAAATGGGCTTGTGTCCGTTTACACCCACCTACCTCAATGTCCATTTAGGTCCAAAAAAAATTGAAAAGGCCTGTGCTCTAATGCCGCGTACACACGGTCGGACTTTCTAGAAAGCTAGGTCCGACGTACTTGCCGCCAGACTTCCGGCGGACTACCGCCGGACTTTCTGAACGGCCGGACTTGCCTACACACGGCCGGACTTTCCGGAATCCGGTCTTCCCGACGGACTTCCGCCGGACTTTCAGAACGAACGGACTTTCCCACACACGGACAAGTCCGTTCATTTTGAACCTAACTTTGGTACAACGGGACTAGAAAAGGAATTCAATCTCGCCGCTTTTTTTGGCGAGATTGAAACCTTGCGAGCCCCGTCGCAGGCCCTTAGGTCTGGTATGGATTATAAAGGGGAACCCCTACGCCGAAAAAACGGCGTGGGGTCCCCCTAAAATCCATACCAGACCCCGATCCGAGCACGCAGCCTGGCCGGTCAGGAAAGGGGGTGGGGACGAGCGAGCGCCCCCCCCCCTCCTGAACCGTACCAGGCCGCATGCCCTCAACATGGGGGGTGGGTGCTTTGGGGGAGGGGGGCGCCCTGCGCCCCCCCCCCCAAAGCACCTTGTCCCCATGTTGATGAGGACAAGGGCCTCTTCCCGACAACCCTGGCCGTTGGTTGTCGGGGTCTGCGGGCGGGGGCTTATCGGAATCTGGGAGCCCCCTTTAATAAGGGGGCCCCCAGATCCCGGCCCCCCCACCCTATGTAAATGAGTATGGGGTACATGGTACCCCTACCCATTTACCTAGGAAAAAAGTGTAAGTAATAAAACACACTACACAGGTTTTTAAAATATTTTATTAAACAGCTCCGGGGGGGGGATCTTCCTCCGGCTTCGGGGGTCTTCTTCCGGCTTCGGGGGTCCCTCCGCTTCATCTTCTCCCGGCGTCCGGTTGGTTCTTCTCCGCTCTCCGGCCTCTTCTCCCGGTGTCGCAGGTCTTCGGCCGGCCCCTCCGCTGTCTTCATGTAGCTCTATTGCGAGCGGAGGTCCGGGCTTCTGGGCTTCTTGGCTTCTCTTCTCTTCTCTTCTCCCAGATGTTGACACGACGCTCTCTCCGGCTGGACTGGTCTCTGAGGGCTGCGTTGTGACTTATATAGGCGGAGACCCCGCCCCCATATGATGTCACAGTCCCTGGGCATGCTGGGACTGTGACGTTTTAGGGGGCGTGGTCGACCACGCCCCCTAAAACGTCACAGTCCCAGCATGCCCAGGGACTGTGACATCATATGGGGGCGGGGTCTCCGCCTATATAAGTCACAACGCAGCCCTCAGAGACCAGTCCAGCCGGAGAGAGCGTCGTGTCAACATCTGGGAGAAGAGAAGAGAAGAGAAGCCAAGAAGCCAAGAAGCCCAGAAGCCCGGACCTCCGCTCGCAATAGAGCTACATGAAGACAGCGGAGGGGCCGGCCGAAGACCTGCGACACCGGGAGAAGAGGCCGGAGAGCGGAGAAGAACCAACCGGAAGCCGGGAGAAGATGAAGCGGAGGGACCCCCGAAGCCGGAAGAAGACCCCCGAAGCCGGAGGAAGATCCCCCCCCCCGGAGCTGTTTAATAAAATATTTTAAAAACCTGTGTAGTGTGTTTTATTACTTACAATTTTTTCCTAGGTAAATGGGTAGGGGTACCATGTACCCCATACTCATTTACATAGGGTGGGGGGCCGGGATCTGGGGGCCCCCTTATTAAAGGGGGCTCCCAGATTCCGATAAGCCCCCGCCCGCAGACCCCGACAACCAACGGCCAGGGTTGTCGGGAAGAGGCCCTTGTCCTCATCAACATGGGGACAAGGTGCTTTTGGGGGGGGGGCGCAGGGCGCCCCCCTCCCCCAAAGCACCCACCCCCATGTTGAGGGCATGCGGCCTGGTACGGTTCAGGAGGGGGGGGGGCGCTCGCTCGTCCCCACCCCCTTTCCTGACCGGCCAGGCTGCGTGCTCGGATCGGGGTCTGGTATAGATTTTAGGGGGGCCCCACGCCGTTTTTTCGGCGTAGGGGTTCCCCTTTATAATCCATACCAGACCTAAGGGCCTGGTATGCCCCGCGCTCGCCGCAATAGGAAGATTTGTTTTTCCTATTGCAGCGAGCGCGAGATGCAGCAACCTGCTCCTCCGTCGTATCTGGTCCTTCGGACTAGCATACAGACGAACGGGCTTTCCGTCAGGAACTGAGTCCGGCGGAGGTACGACGTAAAGATTTGAAGCAGGCTTCAAATCTAAAGTACGTCGGATTTCCGCAAAAATCCGACCGAAACGGTCCGTCGGAAGTCCGATGGAGACCACACACGGTCGGACTTTCCGCCGGACTTTGTCCGGCGGCGTCCGTCGGACTTTTGCAGGTGAAAAGTCCGACCGTGTGTACGCGGCATAAATGTGGCAGATCAGAGTTATGCCGTGTACACACGATCGGACTTTACGGCAGACTTTGCCCGGCGGACTGGATTTCGTCAGACAATTCGATGTGTGTGGGCTCCAGCGGACTTTGTTTTCTCAAAAGTTGGACGGACTTAGATTTGAAACATGTTTTAAATCAATCCGTCGAAATTGAGTCCGGTCGAAAAGTCCGCTCGTCTGTATGCTAGTTCGACGGACAAAAAGCCACGCTAGGGCAGCTATTGACTACTGGCTATGAACTTCCTTGTTTTAGTCCGGTGTACGTCATCACGTATAAATTTGACGGACTTTGGTGGATTGTGTGTAGGCAAGTCCGTTCATTCAGAAAGTCCGTTGTAAAGTACTTTGAAAAGTCCGCCGGGCAAAGTCTGCCGTAAAGTCCGCTTGTGTGTACGCGGCATAAGCCTGGTGTAAATTAAAGTCCATTTACATCTGGTCACCCATAAAGCCACCACAAGTCTGTGGTGTATGTGGACACACACTGAACGGGCATGGACATCAAAGCACTTGACATCTGTCCCATTCAGCTCCAATTATGATTGGTGGGGCGCTGTGACGGCTTCTTGGCAGGATAGCTAAGGTGGGTTCAGACTAGGGTCCGAACACACCCGAGCTCATCCCATCTAATTAGTTGTGAAAAAAGTTTGAAAATGAGACATCTCTGCTGCTTTATAATATGTCTATTACGTTAAGAACATTAATGGTTATTAACCACTTCAGCCCAGGAAGGATTTACCCCCTTCCTGACCAGAGCAGTTTTTGCGATACGGCACTGCGTCGCTTTAACTGACAGCTGCGTGATCGTGCGACATTGCACACAAACAAAATCAACATAATTTTTCCCCCACAAATAGAGCTTACTTTTGGTGTTTTTTGATCACCTCTGCGGTTTTTATTTTTTGCGCTATAAACAAAAAAGAGCGACAATTTTGGAAAAAAAAACAATGTTTTTAACTTTTTGCTATAATAAATATCCCCCAAAAATATATATAAAAAAAACAAATTTTTTCCTGAGTTTAGGCCGATATGTATTCTTCTACGTATTCTTCTACAAAAAAAATAGCTAAAACATATATTGATTGGTTTGCACGAAAGTTATAGCATCTACAAAATAGGGGGTAGATTTATGGCATTTTTATTATAATTTTTTTTTATTAGTAATGGTGGCGATCTGCGATTTTTTCATCGTGACTGCGACATTGTGGCGGACACATCGGGCACTTTTGACACCATTTTGGGACCATTGTCATGTATACAGTGATTTGTGCTATAAAAATGCACTGATTACTGTGTAAATGACACTGGCAGGGAAGGGGTTAAACACTAAGGGGCGATCAAGGGGTTAAGTGTGTCCTAGGGAAGTGTTCTAACTGTGGGGGGGGTGGGCTACCACTGACTTGACAGCGATCACTGCTCCCGATGACAGGGAGTAGTAGATCTCTGTCATATCACAAGGCAGAAGGGGGAAATGCCTCGTTTACAAAGGCATCTCCCCGTTATTCCGCTCTGAGACACGATCGCGGGCCCCCCGGCGAACATCGAGTCCGCGCGACCCGCAGGCATAGTAACTGAGTACGCAGCGGGCGCGCACACCCAAAATCCCGCTATTTAAAGGGGACGTACCTGTACGCCCATTTGCCCAACCGTGCCATTGTGCCGACGTACATCGCAGTGCACTGGTCGGCATGTGGTTAAAGGATAAGTTCACCTTTTGGAACATGTTACATGTTTCAACTGTTTTTAGGGAGGAACGTGTAACATGTTCCTGCCACCAGTTTCCTAGATCCCCCCCCCCCCCCCGTGACAGTATGGGGTCGAGTGCGGGATCCAGGAGGGGGGCCCTGTCAGGTAGGCTTTACGGGGCCCCATGATTTCTAACAGCGGACCTGGCGCTGCCGGAGGAGCACACAGGGGGGCTTGTCAGCAGGGGGAAGAAGATTATTTACAGGAGAGATGATCGGTGTGGCAGGGGGCATTTATTTACTAAAACATATTCCCTGTAGTTCCCCCCCCTACAGCTGCTTAAAGCAGGTGGGAGGGAAATGAGATGAAGGCAGCCTTCAGTTTCTGCAGAGAGAGCCATAGAGGGGATCAGTTCCTGCAAACTCCCCCCCCCACCCCTCTGCCGCATCGGTCACCCCCTCCTGTCCATGATCCGATTCCTGCTGCTGCCTGGGCCCCCCTTCTAAATTGATGGGGCCTGGGCCCTGTACAGGAGGACTGTTGGTACTCCCCTATCAGCAGCCCTGATGAGAATAGGCAAGAGGCTTGTTAGTGGTACAAAAAGTTCATCCCTGTTAGTGGTACCCAGGGATGAAACATTGTACCAACCTTTTCTTGGCCATGCCCACACACAAAAGATACCCCACACACGTGCAAAGACAGGGGCTTTCGTAATAGCTGTCTTTGCACAGGGGAAGCCATGTGTGCTGTAGGACTCAGTTGGGACCCAAAAGCCCTACACAATCCGTCGGCACAAAAAAAATTAAAAAATTTTTAAGTCAAAAAATGTCCAATTGTGGGAGAGGGAGGGGGGTGGAGGCAGGGCAATATGAAAGTTAGTGTAGGATTAAGGCCTGCTTTATGGGGGTTGCGGTTAGGGGGCAGTAAAAATGTGTTTCAGCTACATGTTTTCACCACCCCCCTAAATGTAAGTCCAAATGAGCCCTTAACGTGATGTATGAAATTATACCAAAACCGGAAAATGTATTCGGTGTACTGCTAAAATGTTGTATTCTGTGAAAATAAACCCTCTAGGTTAGTGACTATGTAGGCACTATCCAAAAATTGTCAAATGTAGATAAAAATAATAAACATTATTGATACAAAAAAAATGAAAAAAAAAACCCACTGAACTACTCTGATGAAAGTATATACTGTCAATAGATACAAATAAATAGCTAAAGATTAGTAAAACAATGTTAAAAAAATGTAAAAAAAAAAATTCTAAAAATCTGATTAAAGAATAATAATATTTTTGTTTTATATACTATACATACTGTTACCAGTCCTGATCACTGCCACACTAGTCATATGTTGACGCTGCACTGCATTGGTTACAGCATGTAAAAAAAATTGTAAAAAAACAAAAAAAATTGTATTTAATTTCTTCGTTTTACAAAAAAACTGTGACAAAAAATTACAACTTAAAAAACATACAACTCATCAAATACCTCAGACTGTCTACTTTGCTAAAAAAAAAAAAAAAAAGAGGTAATTTGGGGGGTATTTGTACTGTCCTGCCATTTTAACCACTTCAATACAGGGCACTTATACACCTTCCTGCCCAGACCAATTTTCAGCTTTCAGCACTGTCGCAGTTTGAATGACAATTGCGCGGTCATGCTACACTGTGCCCAAATTAAATTTTTATCATTTTGTTCCCACAAATAGAGCTTTCTTTTGGGGGTATTTGATCACCTCTGCGGTTTTTATTTTTTGCTGAACAAATAAAAAAAGACCAAAAATTTTTTAAAAAATAAAAGTTTTGCTTTTGTTTCTGTTAAAAAAAAATGTAACTAAGTAAGCTTTCACTGATGGGCACTGATAAGGCGGCACTGACAGGCACTGATACAGCGGCATCGATGAGGTGGCACCAATGAGCGGGCACTGACATGCGGCACTGATGGGCACTGGTAGGCGGCACTGATGGGTGGCACTCATATGCAGCACTGATGGGCATTGATAGGCGGCACTGATGGGCACTGATGGGTGGCACTGGGTGGCACTGGTTGGCACTGATGGGCACTGATGTGCGACACTGATGGGCAATGAAAGGCGGCACTGCTGAGCACTGATAGGGTGGCGCTGATAGGCAGCACTGATAGGCAACACTGCTGGGCACTGATGGGCACTGCTGGGCACTGATGGGCACTGATACGTGGCACTGATGGGCACTGATATGCGGCACTGATATGAGGCACTGATGGGAATCCCTGGTGGCACTGGCAGTGGTAGACATTGAAGTGGGCACTGAGTGGCAGCTGCCTGGGCACAGATTGGCAGCTGCCTGGGCACACAGTGGCATTTCCCTGGTGGTCTAGGGGCATACCTGGTGGTCCAGTGTGGATCACTTCCCTGGTGGTCCTGGGCGGCTTCCCTGGTGGTCCTGGGTAGGATCCGAGGGGGGGCTGTGCTGATAAACAATCAGCACAGACCCCACCTGTCAGGAGAGCAGACATTTTTTTTACTTTTTTTTTTATAATTTTGTGTTCAGTTATTTTTACTATTATTATTATTAGCCAAATATATATATATATATACACACACACACAAAATGAGTGAGCAAAATTATAAACGTAACACTTTTGTGTTTTCCCCTATTTATCATGAGCTGAACTTAAAGATCTACGACTTTTTCTATGTACACAAAAGGTCTATTTCTCTCAAATATTGTTCACAAATCTGTCTAAATCTGTGTTAGTGAGCACTTCCCCATTGCCGAGATATTCCATCCACCTCACAGGTGTGGCATATTCATCCAGATGCTGATTAGACAGCATGATTATTGCACAGGTGTGCCTCAGGCTGGCCACAATAAAAGGCCACTCTAAAAAGTGCAGTTTTTCTGTATTGGGGGGGGGGGGGGGAGTCTAGGGGTCCGAAAAACAGTCAGTATCTGGTGTGACCACCATTTGCCTCACGAAGTGCAGCACATCTCCTTCACATAGAGTTGATCAGGTTGTTGATTGTGGATTGTTGGTCCATTCCTCTTCAATTAAAGAGGAGATAAGGGCGCTCTGGTGGAGGTGGGTAGCTGGTCAGAGGGATGATAGTAATGAGGTGGTGCTTCTGGCAGCACTTTGGTTAGAGGAGAAGCAACTCTGAAGATATAAAAAAGGAAAAGAAAGGCGCCTCTAAGGGCAGTAAGCAAAATTTAATAAAGTGCACAAAGGGTTAAAAGCACTTACAAGATCGTTGAGTGTTAAAAAACATGGTAAAATCAGGAGTCCTCATCTGTGGCATGTGTCCATCCACAGCACGGTGGTAGAGAGCAGTGTAGAGCCGTCCAGCAGTAAAGCGTTCTCGTACGTGCTGGAGAGAGGAGGCAGCAGGGAAGCCTGTGTCCCAGGTTCACTGCGGGGCACACGAGGCTGATGGTGTCAGTGGGGAGAAAGGGGCAGTAACGCGTTTCGGAGCATGTGCGGCTCCTTCGTCAGACCTGCGCCCATACTCCTCAAGCTGGCTTATGAATGGTGAGAGGGAGGAGTAAGGGGAGGGGTATGGGCAGATGTTGCATACATGATAAGGAAAGTGACAGGTGTATTATGAGGATGGCCAAGATGACCGTGCACCCGCAAATTGGATCGGTAATGTCAGTGCCACATACAATGAAGTCCTGAAGGAATTTTGACACAGAGGTACAGGGCACAGATGGCAGTGGTTAAATTAGCAATAGTAAATAAGTATACAAAATAAGGTTGACATTGAATCAGTATACAAGCGCGTTACATGGTCGGCCGTGTTACAAAGGTGGCTGGGCGTTTGTACACATGAAAATAAGGTCGTTAGTCTGATGTTGAGTTGACAATGAATAAATATACAGCCGTGTTACAAGGGCAGCAGGGGGTCTACACACATGTGTTACAGGGGCGGCCAGGCGTCTATACACATGCAAATGAGGTAATAAATCTATTAAAAGGGGATTTTAAAAATAGGAATAAGCGATAGGATATAGTGGATGTTGTGTGAATTGTACTGGTTTAGGAAATTCGAAATTCTAAAATCGAAAATTCGGAAGTCGGAAATTCGAAAATTCGGAATTCAGAAATTCCGAATTTTTGGATTTCCGAGTTTCCCAATGCCAAATTTTTGAATTTCCAAATTTCCGAATTTCCGGAAAAAGCAAAAAAACTAATGAAAGTAAAACAAATTGTCAGTGCACATGTCTATTTGGTATACTGTCTTTGAGATGGAGATCCTGCAGTAGTATTGGCCAATGTTTATGAACTATGTTTTCCATATTTTTGTATTTGTTATGAAATTGGGTCATGAGCCGAATGTCCTTTGATGAATTTGTTTTATGGGTATGAGTATAAGGATTGACGTATGTGGTGTAGGCTTGTTCGATGAGTGATGGAGGGTAGCCTTTTTCAATACATTTTTGTTTGAGGTTTATGCTTTGTGTCTGATATTCTGACTGCATGGTGCAATTATGTCTGAGATGGCAGAATTGACTTTTTGGGGTGCACAGTCGTCTTGGCCGTCCTTGTAATACACCTGTCACTTCCCTTATCATTGTGTATGCAACATCTGCCCATATCCCTCCCCTTACTCCTCCCCCTCACCATTCATAAGAGAGCTATGGGCGTCGGTCTGACGAAGGAGCCGCACATGCTCCGAAACGCGTTACCACTCCCATCTCCCCACTGACACCATCAGCCTCCTGTGTCTCGCAGCGAACCAGGAACACAGGCTTCCCTGCTGCCTCCTCTCTCCAGCACGTACGAGAATGCTTTACTGCTGGACGGCTCTACACTGCTCTCTACCACCGTGCCGAGGATGGACACATGCCACAGATGAGGACTCCTGATTTTATCATGTTTTTTAACACTTAACGATCTTGTAAGTGCTTTTAACCCTTTGTGCACTTTATTAAATTTTGCATACTGCACTTAGAGGCGCCTTACTATTCCTTTTTCATTCCTCTTCAATGGCTGTGTGACGTTCCTGGAGATTGGTAGGAACTGGAACACCCTGTCGTATACGCCGATCCAGAGAGTCCAAAACATGCTCAATGGGTGACATGTCCCGTGAGTATGCTGGCCATGCAAGAACTGGGATGTTTTCAGCTTCCAGGAATTGTGTGCAGATCCTTGCAACATGGGGCCGTGCATTATCATGCTGCAACATGAGGTGATGGTCGTGGATGAATGGCCCAATAATGAGCCTCAGGATCTCGTCACGGTATCTCTGTTTACTCAAAATGCCATAAATAAAATGCACCTGTGTTCGTTGTCCATAGCATACGCCTGCCCATACCATAACCCCACTGCCACCTTGGGCCACTCCATCCACAACAATGCCATACACGCTGTCTGCCATCTACCCTGTACACTGAAAACCGGGATTTATCCGTGAAGAGAACACCTCTCCAAAGTGCCAGACACCATCGAATGTCAGCATTTGCCCACTCAAGTCGGTTACGGCGACGAACTGCAGTCAGGTCGAGACCCCGATGAAGACACCGAGCATGCAGAGGAGCTTCCCTGAGATGGTTTCTGACAGTTTGTGCAGAAATTCTTTGGTTAGGCAAAAACCGATTGTTGCAGCAGTTGTCCGGGTGGCTGGACTCAGACGATCTTGGGGGTGAAGATGCTGGATGTGGAGGTCCTGGGCTGGTGTGGTTACACGAGGTCTGCGGTTGTGAGGCCTGTTAGATGTACTGCCAAATTCTCTTAAACGCCTTTGGAGACGGCTTATGGTAGAGAAATGAACATTCAATTCAAGGGCAACCGCTCTGGTGGACATTCCTGCAGTCAGCCTGCCAATTGCATGCTCCCTCAAAACTTGGGACATCTGTGGCATTGTGCTGTGTGATAAAACTGCACATTTAAGAGTGGCCTTTTATTGTGGCCAGCCTAAAGCACACCTGTGCAATAATCATGCTGTCTAATCAGCATCTTGATATGCCACATCTGTGAGGTGGATGGATAATTTCGGCAAAGGAGAAGTGCTCACTAAGACAGATTTGGACAGATTTTTGAACAATATTTGTGAAAAATAGGCCTTTTGTGTACATAGAAAATGTCGTAGATATTTGAGTTCAGCTCATGATAAATAGGGGCAAACACAAAAGTGTTGCGTTTTATCATTTTGCTTACATGTACATATATAATGTATATTTAAATCAGTCCCTGCCCTCTGGGAGCTTACAATTTAAGGTCCCCATCTCTCATGTATACATACACATGCTAGAACCAATATAGACAGGAGCCAATGAACCTACCAGCATGTCTTCAGAATGTGGGACGAAACCAGAATAAGAAACCTATGCAAGCAGGCAGAACATGCAAACTTCATGCGGTAGTGTCCTGATTGGAATTTGGATTAGGGACCCTAATGCTGCATGGAAGGAGTGCTAATCTCTAATGCCGTGTACACACGGGTGGACTTTTCGGCATCAAAGGTCCGACGGTCTTTCCGACTGACTTTCAACGGACTATTGATGGACTTCTGACGGACTTTCGAACGAACGGACTTGCCTACACACGATCACACCAAAGTCCAATGGATTTGTACGTGATGACGTATGACCGGACAAAAATAAGGAAGTTCATAGCCAGTAGCCAATAGCTGCCCTAGCGTCGGTTTTCGTCCGTCGGACTACCATACAGACGAGTGGATTTTTCGACCGGACTCGAGTCCGTCAGAAAGATTTGAAACATGTTCCAAATCTAAAGTCCGTCTGATTTTCGACCGATGAAGGGTCCAGGCCTGATGAAGGTCCAATGAAGACCACACACGATCAGATTGTCCAACGGATTCGTTCCGTCGGACCAGTCCGGTCGAGAAGTCCGCCTGTGTGTACATGGCAGTAGCCTCTGTGCTATATCTGATCCCAGAAAACAGTTCTTACTGGTTAAAGCTGCCACCAAAAAGTGTCTCTCTATAGAGCCATATACTCTGGCTCAAGGATTGCAAAACATTGAGAGGCCATTGTTAAGGCAGCTGTCTCCTCTATAAGGAATGAAGAAAGCAATAGCATAGTTGCCCTTGATTTACATTAGGTATAAAGTCAGTTGAAGGCTTCAAAGCACATAAATCCTAGACACTAGGCAAAATAGGACCATTAAATACAGTCTATACATAAATATATATATATGAGATAACATGAACATTTAAGAAATTAAGAGAACTTGATTGTACAGTTTACTGGCCTTTGAACCAGTATGGGACCCATATGTTACATTAGAGTCCATCAAGGAATGAGCAGTTCCTGTATTGGCCTAAAGACAGAGTTAGGAATGCATTCTATGGGCATCTAAGGGAATAGAAGGCAGACATTCCAATGCGATGGCCTTGGTCAAAGTCCTATAGCCCAAGTATGACCACATATAGTATATAGAAATATGAGTTATAGTTTTCCAAATGCATCCACATTTTTATAAAGGATCCATGGTGTCCAGGTAAAAGGAATGGTATATTATTCTCTCTAGTCTTATTATTGGGCATAGGTCCTCTGTTCATTATTTGAGTTTCAATGACTGATTATTACGGTGCGCACAGTGGCAAAGAAAACGCTAATTAAACTCTTTTTGATATAAGAGATAGGGCCAGGAATGAGGAAAAGGAGAGGAACTTGAAGCCAGCTAGGGATGGACAAGCCTATGACTTGTCAGTATATGTCAAATATCTGGTTCAAGAAGGGCAGATTCACCAGATGTGTAAAATAGTACCCAGTTATTTAGTACAACCACAACATCGGGATGATCTATTTGGGACTATTTTATGAATTGAATTGGGGCATTTGTACCATTTCATCAATATCAGGCTGTGGGCATTGATACAGAGTATTTTTGTTAGGTAATTATGTACCATTGCATATACAATATACAATCTTGTCATTTTCAGCCTCCAGGTGGAGCTCTAGACTCTTTTTTCACATGTATTCCAGGCTATCTTTAACTGCTTTATTGACAAATAGCCCATTGTTTAAATTTCAAGTAGGAATTTATACATACCACTGAATAGGCTAGAACAGTGACTCCTGACAGCCGCATGCAGTGGGCCTGCAGGCTACCTGTTGGGCACCAGGGCTCTATAGGGGGTTTCAGCTAGAGAAAGCATGCCTGAAAGAGAACTTAAATGTTTATTTGCAAAAATATATATATATACAGTATCTCACAAAAGAGAGTACACCCCTCACATTTTTGTAAATATTTTATTATATCTTTTCATGTGACAACACTGAAGAAATGACACTTTGCTACAATGTAAAGTAGTGAGTGTACAGCTTGTATAACAGTGTAAATTTGCTGTCTTCTCAAAATAACTCAACACACAGCTATTAACGTCTAAACCGCTGTTAACAAAAGTGAGTACACCCCTAAGTGAAAATGTCCAAATTGGGCCCAATTAGCCATTTTTCCTCCCCGGTGTCACGTGACTCGCTAGTGTTACAAGGTCTCAGGTGTGAATGGGGAGCAGGTGTGTTGAATTTGGTGTTATCGCTTTCACTCTCTCATACTGGTCACTGGAAGTTCAACATGGCACCTCATGGCAAAGAACTCTCTGAGGATTTGAAAAAAAGAATTGTTGCTCTACATAAAGATGGCCTAGGCCATAAGAAGATTGCCAAGTCCCTGAAACTGAGCTGCAGCACGGTGGCCAAGACCATACAGAGGTTTAACAGGACAGGTTCCACTCAGAACAGGCCTTGCCATGGTCGACCAAAGAAATTGAGTGCACATGCTCAGCGTCATATCCAGAGGTTGTCTTTGGGAAATAGACGTATGAGTGTTGCCAGCATTGCTGCAGAGGTTGAAGGGGAGGGGGGGGGTCAGCCTATCAGTGCTCAGACCATACGCCGCACACTGCATCAAATTGGTCTGCATGGCTGTTGTCCCAAAAGGAAGCCTCTTCTAAAGATGATGCACAAGAAAGGCCACAAACAGTTTGCTGAAGACAAGCAGACTAAGGACATGGATTACTGGAACCATGTCCTGTGGTCTGATGAGACCAAGATAAACTTATCTGGTTCAGATGGTGTCAAGAATGTGTGGCGGCAACCAGATGAGGAGTACAAGGACAAGTGTGTCTTGTCTACAGTCAAGCATGGTGGTGGGAGTGTCATGGTCTGGGCAGCTACAGTTCATTGAGGGAACCATGAATGCCAACATGTACTGTGACATACTGAAGCAGAGCATGATCCCCTCCCTTCAGAGACTGAGGCGCAGGGCAGTATTCCAACATGATAGGCCAAAGAACACACCAGACAGGTCAGTGATAGAGTTGTGGAGAAGTTTAAAGCAGGGTTAGGTTATAAAAAAGTATTGCAAGCTTTTAACATCTCACGGAGCTCTGTTCAATCCATCATCTGAAAATGGAAAGATTATGGCACAACTGCAAACCTCGCAAAAGAAAAACTGCACTATTCAAAATAAGTGCTAAAAAGCAGCAACTCAAAGTGATATACAACACAAACAAAACAGTAAAACAAAAGGAGCTGCGCTAGTGGTAAATAGACAATGAATGAAAACCAAAAATAATTAAGTGAAAAAATACACAATCTTGAAGTGCAATTGTGCATATGTATCAGTGTGTCACACCAGAATTACCATAATGTTAATGAACACTATGGACCAGATCAAAAATGCATGAAAAAACAATGGTGCTGATATTAAAAGCAAATAAGCACAAAACAGTCAGTGACAGTAGTAATCAACACGATGATGATGCTGCGACACCCTGTGACAAATCTTCATGGGTCACGGAACAATGTGATTCCACCACCTTAAGTAATGCAGGCTTACCAGATTACCAGCTGAAAAGGGCTTGTCACCCAATCCTGGGTAGTAAAGGTCTCCCGCTGCTGCAAACGGCCGTTACACACAACTCACAGCCCTCGCGTCTCCGGAAATTCCAGCTTAAAATCCCAATATGTCAGTATCAGCTGACACACTGAATAATGGGTAGTGAAACACTCGGGTAGTGAAACACTCGGTCCAGCGGAAGGAGGAAAGATAAGGGTGGATGATCTCATCGGGTATTTATAACCATGGGGAAAAAACAGAAATGCACCGCCATAGGTAAAATCCGATGGATTATTAAAACAAAAAAAATTAGTCAATATAAGTCTATAAATACAGAAAGAGCGCCAAGTCGTAGTGCACAATAGAAGCCGGCCAGCAAAATTTTAAAAAAATAGAAGAACACGCCCGTGCAAAGCGAAGCGTGACAGTACGCGTGACGTCAGTATGTTGCTCACCCTACAAGTTTCGTCACACAAAAGGACGTCGTCTCGGGGCACAACTGCAAACCTACCAAGACATGACCGTCCACCTAAACTGACAGTCTGGGAAAGGGGAACATTAATCAGAGAAGCAGCCAAGAGGCCCATGGTAACTCTGGAGGAGCTGCAGAGATCCGCAGCTCAGGTGGAAGAATTTGTCCACAGGACAACTATCAGCTGTGCACTCCACAAATCTGAATTTTTTGGAATAGTGGCAGGAAGAAAGCCATAAGAAGTATGGTTTGCAGTTTGCGAGAAGCCATGTGGGGAACACAGCAAACATGTGGAAAATGGTGCTCTGGTCAGATGAGACCAAAATTGAACTTTTTGGCCTAAAAGCAAAACGCTATGTGTGGCAGAAAACTAACACTGCACATCACCCTGAACACACCATCCCCACCGTGAAACATGGTGGTGGCAGCATCATGTTGTGGGGATGCTTTTCTTTAGCAGGGACAGGGAAGCTGGTCAGAGTTGATGGGAAGATGGATGGAGCCAAATACATGCCACGTACACACAAGTGGAATATCCGACAGAAAAAGTCAGACTTTTCATCATCTATTCCGATCATGTGTATGCCTCATTGGACTTTTTTTTTTCCAAAATTCTGACGGACCTAGAAATGGAACATTTTCTAAATATTTCCAACGGAACCAATTTCTATCGGGAAACCCGCTCGTCTGTATGCTGTTCCGACGGACCAAAGACGCCGCATGCTCTGAAGCAAGTACGGGACGGAAGCTATTGGCTACTGGCTATTGAACTTCCATTTTCTAGTCCTGTCGTAAGTGTTGTATGTCACTACGTTCTGGACGATCGGAGTTTGGTGTGATCGTGTGTAGGCAAGACTGCTTGAGCGGAATTCCGTCGGAAGTTCCGCCTGAGAAACCTTTAGAGTTTATTCCGACGGTAAAACCGGTCGTGTGTACAGGGCATTAGTAGAAAACCTGTTAGATTCTGCAAAAGACTTGAGACTGGGGTGGAGGTTCACCTTCCAGCAGGACAACGACCCTAAACATACAGCCAGAGCTACAATGGAATGGTTTAGATTAACGCATATTCATGTGTTAGAATGGCCCAGTCAAAGTCCAGACCAAAATCCAATTGAGAATCTGTGGCCATCCCCAAACTGTTCCCACAAAGTTGGGAGCATGAAATTGTCCAAAATGTCTTGGTATGCTGCTGTCTTAAGAGTTCCTTTCACTGGAACGAAGGGGCCAAACCCAACCCCTGAAAAACAACCCCACACCATAATCTCCCCCTACACCAGATGAGTTGGACCAGTGCACAAAGCAAAGCCCATAAAGACATGGATGAATGAGTTTAGGGTGGAGGAAATTGACTGGCCTGCTCAGAGTCCTGACCTCAACCCGATAGAACACCTTTGGGATGAATTTGAGTGGAGACTGCGAGCCAGGCCTTCTCATCCAACATCAGTGTCGGACCTCACAAATGCACTCCTGGAAGAATGGTCAGACATTTCCATAGACACACTGCTAAACCTTGTGGACGGCCTTCCCAGAAGAATTGAAGCTGTTATAGCTGCAAAGGGTGGGCCAACTCAATATTGAACCCTACGGACTAAGACTGGGATGCCATTAAAGTTCATGTGCGTGTAAAGGCAGGCGTCCCAATACTTCTGGCAATATAGTGTACAGTGCCTTGAAAAAGTATTCATACCCCCTTGAAATTTTTGAAATTTTCCACATTTTGCCATGTTACAACCAAAAACTTAAATGTATTTTATTGGGATTTTATGTGATTGACCAACGCAAAGTGGCACATAATTGTGAAGTGGAAAGAAAATGATAAATGATTTTCACATTTTTTTACAAATAAATAAAGTGTGGCGTGCATTTGTATTCAGCCCCCTTTACTCTGATACCCCTAACTAAAATTTAGTGGAACCAACTGCCTTCAAAATTCACCTAATTAGTAATAGAGTCCACCTGTGTTTAATTTAATCTCATTATAAATACAGCTGTTCTGTGAAACCCTCAGAGGTTTGTTAGAGAACCTTAGTGAACAAACAGCATGGCCGGCGTCTACCTAAACTGACAGGCTGGGCAAGGAGAACATTAATAAGAGAAGCAGCCAAGAGGTCCATGGTAACTCTGGAGGAGCTGCAGAGATCCACAGCTCAGGTGGGAGAATCTGTCCACAGGACCACTATTAGTCGTGCTCTCCACAAATCTGACCTTTATGGAAGAGAGACAAGAAGAAAGACATTGATGAAAGAAAATCATAAGAAGTCCTGTTTGCAGTTTGCGAGAAGCCATGTTGGGGACACAACAAACATGTGGAAGAAGGTGCTCTGGTCAGATGAGACCAAAATTGAACTATTTGGCCTAAAAGCAAAACACTATGTGTGGTGGAAAACTAACACTGCACATCACCCTGAACACACCATCCCCACCGTGAAACATGGTGGTGTCAGCATCATGTTGTGAGGATGCTTTTCTTCAGCAGGGATAGGGAAGCTGGTCAGAATTGATAGGAAGATGGTTGGAGCCAAATACAGGACAATCTTAGAAGAAAACCTGTTAGAACTTTCAAAAGACTTGAGACCGGGGCGGAGGTTCACCTTCCAGCATGACAACGACCCTAAACATACAGCCAGAGCTACAATGGGATGGTTTATATCAAAGCATATTCATGTGTTAGAATGGCCCAGTCAAAGTCCAGACCTAAATCTAATTGAGAATCTGTGGCAAGACTTAGAAAGTTGCTGTTCAGACGCTCTCCATCCAATCTGACAGAGCTTGAGCTATTTTGCAAAGAAGAATGGGCAAAAAATGTCAATCTCTAGATGTGCAAAGCTGGTAGAGACATCCCCAAAAAAGACTTGCAGCTGTAATTTCAGTGAAAGGTGGTTCTACAAAGTATTGACTCAGGGGGGCTGAATACAAATGTACCCCACACTTTTCACATATTTATTTGTAAAAATGTTGAAAACCATTTAAAATTTTCCTTCCAGTTCACAATTATGTGCCACTTTGTGTTGGTCTATCACGTAAAATCCCAATAAAATACATTTACGTTTTTGCCTGTAACATGACAAAATGTGGAAAATTTCAAGGGGTGTGAATACTTTTTCAAGGCACTGTTAATGAATAGTAAAAACACATAAAAAACACTTAAAAACACTTTCAGTGAAAAACTCAAATACATATATTAACACGGAATAACAACTGGTATAATTTCTCTCCTGAAAAAATCTAGGACAGTAGTTTTTTATATGCAGTCTCTTTGGAAAGAAGGTGCAGTCGGCCTGTGGGCAATGTGCATGGTTCGAGCGGCGTGCATGGAAAGCAGCCTTGTAGCACTAGCTGTTTGTGTTGCTTCTGCTGCTGTTTGTGGCTCTGCGCTTCATGTGAAAGTCATTAACTCCCTTTCATCATCGTGGAGCTTCGGAGACCTTCGACTCTCCATGGAGAAAAAAGGAAACATTATTCCGAGGCCTGGGAGCTGGCGTTGGATGGCAGCAACATAAACCCAGCAAAGATTCAAAGGGAAGAAGGTGCTAAGCCTTTTAAAACAAGAATTGGCTTTGTCCCTCCGGCGTCTGCCTTTGTGCTTAAAACTGAAAACGGCAGCTTGGGTGAAGGAAAGCCCGGAACCAACGGCGCATTATTTCTTCCATAAAAAGGGGAGGTGGACATTTCCACCGAGGGCTGTTGTCCCATGTAATGCCGGCTGCCCAGCCAATTCTTATACACAGGAGCTTTATTTACCAAAGTCGAAGAGAGAAGAAACCATGCTCAGCTCATATATCCAACCATAGGCAAGAGAAGTTGTATTTTCCTTTGCTTCCCAAGCATATGGATGGACGTTGGTGATCCCTCCACTCTACTTTACTGGGCTTTATCCACTTTAGAAAACCAGGTCCACAGACATGGTTCAGAATTCAGTTTGTATGAAAGAAACATCATGACTCTGTATTACTAAAGGACTCAGAGCCTTAAAATATCAAACATTCCTCTCCCAAGTACTTTGTACTGCTGGAGGACTCTGCTTCAGCTCTCTAAAGATTTGGCTTTGGATACACTTTAACCTATTGCCACCCACAGGTGCAGTCTATTTTCTCCACTGTTGGTGGCACTCGACCGCAGCAGCATTGCATTTGTAGGGGAAGTGAAGAAGAACATGGCTCCTCTATGGTTCCCTGGTTCACTGGGGAGGTTAGCTGTTTGGATGCTGCCAACCCATTTGACTCTGGCAGCCATTTTGGGTCAGGCAGAGCCTATTTAAGGTCCATGCTCCCAGGCTTGGCGCACATTTTCATATGTGGGTAGTGTAGGGACAGGTCACCCATATGATAGGGACAGTGATTAGTGGCAGGAAGAGGTTCCAGACAAGTAGGGAAAGTATAGGGACAAGCCATTCTTTTGGATAGCTCCCTATTTGGGCATGGACTGACCAGACTGCATTCCACCCTTCGAGACATATCCAAGGCCTGCTCTGCTACACATAGTTAGTCAGGTTAAAAAAAGACACAAGTCCATCCAGTTCAACCATAAAAAATAAATAAATAAATAAAATAAAAAATATCATACAATCCCATATACCCAATCCTATAGCCACAGTTGATCCAGAGGAAGATGAAAAAAAACCCCCAGAAAAGCAGGATCCAATTTGCTACAGCAGGGGAAATAATTCCTTCCTGATCCTAGAGAGGCAATCGGATTTTCCCTGGATCAACTTTACCTATAAATGTCAGTACCCAGTTATATTATGTAAATTTAGGAAACAATCTAGGCCTTTCTTAAAGTAATCTACTGAGCTGGCCAGAACCACCTCTAGAGGGAGTCTATTCCACATTTTCACAGCTCTTACTGTGAAGAAACCTTTCTGTATTTGGAGATGAAATCTTTTTTCCCCTAGACATAAAGAGTGCCCCCTTGTCCTCAGTGATGACCGTAAAGTGAATAACTCAACACCAAGTTCACTATATGGACCCCTTATATATTTGATCATATCCCCCCTTAATCTCCTCTTCTCAAGAGTGAATACATTCAGTTCCTCTGATCTTTCCTCATAGCTGATCTCCTCCATTCCTCTTATCAGTTTGGTTGCCCTTCTCGGCACTTTCTCCAGTTCCCCGATATCCTTTTAGAGAACTGGTGCCCAAAACTGAACTACATATTCCAGATGAGGTCTTACTAATGATTTGTACACATGTAATGCTCTTCCATTCTGTGAGTGTTCCCGATCGGACGCCGTCCCACTGGGCTTGTTGTGTATTGCTGAACTATAACAAAAATACAAATTCTGTGCTCTGCAACTGGACTTTGAGTGATTACTGCTGCTGTACCTTGCTGCACCTCCCCACACGCTTAACACATATGCATCACTAGGCGGCCAATGTTTCTGTGCTGGGAGCGCACTCACTGTGTGTTCCCAGCACAGAGACCAAGCTGGTAAAGACAGCTCTCAGTCCCCACTAATGATTGGTAGCTGACAGGACCAGCTGCTGATTCTGTGACCACTGCCATTTCTGCCTCCTGGGCATTTAGAACCTTTTAATGGGACACCAGGGCTGGCGGGAAGGGGTTAACTACTCCAGAGCTCCAATTTTTACATTTTTTTTAGTACCATAAAAGTGGTTGCCGGTTGTACAAAATTGCACCAAGCTCATGGCTGACAGGAAGTATATCTGTGTACAGCACATGTGCAAAGAAAGTGATCAAAGTCCCAAACCTTATGGGTAGATTTGCCGAACGGCTCTGCCAGGACCCAAAGGACTGGAAGAGCCCTTAGGCATATCTGCCCATCTGTTATAATGGTGGTTTTAAGGGGTAGACAGTAAAAAGGGGACTAAGCTTTCACTTTAAAGCCTCACTGCAGAACCAGCGGCAGTGAGGGACCTGGACTGGGGGCTCCTGTGAGTATATCTGCATTTACCAGGTAAGTGGGTGGTGGGGGGAGGGTATCAGATTAGGTTATAGGTGGGTGGGAGGTATAGTTGAAAATGAATTGTCCAGAGTGGGGCTTTAAACATTTTTCAGGTAGGGAAATTAGAAAAATTGCTATACACGCAAGGGAACCATCCCCCATCAGGTCTTTACGTACCATCTCTGACAGCCCACTTTAATGCACAATGCATGTGAATGGGGCATTGAATCGATTTAAATGCAAAATAAGGAGGAAGAAGGGAAAAAAAGGGTTGAGAACAACCCGGTGACTTTTAAGGTGCTTCAATTTCAAGGTAAGTAGAATAGAGAAACATGTACAACTTATCCATAAAAAATAGTTTTTTATTATTAATTACAATTAAAACAGATTTTATTATAACATGACACCATTTTTAAAAAAAACAATATGTGTATCTCAATGTAACAATATACCTTATCCATGTTCTCTTTATTACTATTTAGAATATACCACAATCTATGCCAAAACTCCTGAGGAAGCTCCAAATGAGCGAAACATGTTGAGTGGTATTGAACTAAGTGTTTTTTTCTACTCACTACGGGGTGTGGATATTGAGATACACATGTTTTTTGTTTTTCTTTAATTGGTGTCATGTTATAATAAAATCTGTTTAAATTGTAATTAATAATAAAAATTATTTTTTATGGATAAGTAGTACATGTTTCTCTACTCTACTTACCTTGAAATTGAAGCACCTTGAAGGTCCCCGGGTTGTTCTCAACCCTTTTTTCCCCTTCTTCCTCCTTATTTTTCATAAGTTATGGGATGTGGTGCTATTTGCTGATTATGTCTGCCCTTATTATCGTTTTAGATTTAAATGCAGTAACCGGTACTGGATTTTTACCTGCTGGGATGTAGACAATGCAGCAGGCTGCTGCTATTGGAGGAGCTGCAGAAGTAAGAATCTTAGGGCAGATTGTTCAACTTAATGCATATAGATTGCTAGGGAGGGGATTTTCTAGAGTTTGGGACTGGGATTTTTTAAAGTTTTTTTTAATCAAACTTTCTGTTTAAAGCTTAATTGAAGTTTCAGTTTAAATCAGCACAATACATTCCATATACATCAAAACAAAAGGTGTGCAAAGTCTTAAGGTGTGTTTTCTCTAAATGTTGGCCACATCCTGAGTAGAAAAGCTTGTCCCCTATCAGCATGCTACAGAAAAGGAGCCTTGCTGTCGGTGTGGAAGCAGTGGTCTCTCTGCAGAGGTGTGACATGCCCCCTGCTGAGTCACAGCTACAGCTCTCCAATTAGTGGAGAGCATGAACTTTGCTTATTGGAGGGCTCTGGCTCTGACTCCGCAGGGGTGTTTTGAACCTCTGAAGAGAGACCACTGTTTCTACATAGAGAGCAAGGCTCCTCCTCTGCAGTATGCTGGCATGGGTCATGCTTTTCTACTCAGGCTGAAGCTGCTTTTGAAAAAGAACAAAACTATAGGGCAATGAGCACTTTTTGTTTTGAAGCCCCTGGAAAGTATTTAGCTGATGTAAACTGAAGGTCCAGTGTGGCTTTATTGATGTCTCGGAAAAAAAAAGTGAATCAAAAAATTGCGTAACAGCAGGCAGTATTTCAAAAAAGTGAATCTTTTTCCTTTCTGTGTTTTGTTCATAAGACAGTTAATACTGTGATATCCCACTTTTTATACTTTCATAGTATGGGTAAAGGGAGCTGGTTATCTAAATATGGATATATATGCGTAAGTGTTTTGTGTCTGCAGCACATCCTCTAAGCAGAAATGTTAAGTGTTTAGAAGATCAAGTCAGATCATCATTGGCAGGTCATCACAGAGGCAGGATGAGATTGCAAGCCCTTCAGGTCTTAGATTCTTGGTGCTTAAGGTTTATCGAAACCACAAGCCATAACATTCTACAAAGACCCCTGTAGTCTGATTGGACTGGCATTCACTGGTTAGGATTTCTGTCTTAGGAGGACTAGCCTGAAGGGATCTTCTTCTTCTTGATGTCTGCTTTAGATCTGTGAGGTTGATTATTGTTTGTTGGAGATGGAACAAACAGGAACAGATGTCCTTAGAAAAGACGTAAGGCAATGATCCATGAACCTAAACATTTTATAAGCAGTATGGTAACCGCAAACCATAATCAAGTCTATGGTATCTACGTGCAAATTTGTTTTTGGCAAATAAAGAGAAAGTTGAGCACAACGTGATAGGGATATTTTTTTCTGCCTCGATAGTGTTTGATGAAATTAAACTGGAGGACAAGAAGTCATTCTTCCATAAAAAAACCCAAAAGTAGTATAGAATGTCTTGAAGAAAATGAATGACGTTTTAGAGAACGCCAAGCACATTATACATCTAAACTAGCAATAATGATAATCCCAATCATGCCTTAAGAAACAATACACATCTTTGTATATCTTTGTATATATTAAAAAAAAAACAAAAACACAATTGAGCAGCCATTATCAACCAGGGTTCCACAGACCCCTAGGGTTCCTCCAGAAGTTGCTAAGGGTTCCTTGAGCTATGGATGAATGGCCATCCATAAGAGTCAGCATGACACCAATGATCTTTTAGCTGTCTTTAAGGGTGGCAGTCAGACCACCACTGTGAGGGTTGGTCAGAATGCCAGTTCTTCCCACTGACCAACGATATAAGGAGTATTTTCTCAATACCCCCCCCCCCCTCCCATTAAGTTACTTTAGCAAAGGTCCCCCGAGACCTTAAAATTATTTTAAGGGTTTATTTTAAGGGTTTCTCTTGGGTAAAAAAGTTGATAAAAGCTGTTTGTGGCCACCTTCTTCCTCAGCGTGTTCTGTTGGTCAAGTATGGTACAAGATGAAACATTTTCTTGGTGTCTTTAAAGTTTTTGCAATATTACAAGGGCAAAAATCTCTAATCTGAAGGTTTACCTTTTATAATTCACTCTGCTGCTGCTAGGGAGACGTATTCACATGCAATGTGCAGGGGTAACTCTTTTTTCTTGGACCTTTCCAGATCATGCCTCTTCAAGTACAGTGGAACCTTGGATTACGAGCATAATCTGTTCCAGGAGAATGCTTGTAATCCAGAGCACTCGCATATCAAAGCGAGTTTCCCCATAGAAGTCAATGGAAACGAAGATAATTCTTCTATTGCATGCAATACCGCATGTGGAGCTGGAGAGCCTCAGAAATACTCGGGGACAGCTCTGCTGAACTCGGAAAGGCTCGGAAACACTTGGGAATGGAGTATTTCCGATTGCTTCAGAATATTTCCAAGTGATTCAGAGTATTTCCGAACGGCTCCGAACCATTCCAAGTGTCACTGCGCCCCCGTGCCTCGGGCCAAATGTGGTACTGCACATCCCATTGGCTTGAATTCGCCTCGTTTTGCAAGACAATACTCGCAAACCGAGTCAGAATTTTAAAAAAAAAGTTGCTCGTCTTTCAAAATGCTCATTAACCGCGTTACTCATAAACCAAGGTTCCACTGTATATGCTTGCTGCTGGATTGAAGGCTGGTAAAAGGCTCAAACAATCAGGTATCAAAAGGAAAGCCTTAAAGCGTTTGTTTACCCCCCCCCCCCCCAAAAAAAAATGGATCCTGCTCCTTTAAAGCATGTTACATGACACATTGCTTGTCCTGTGTCATTTGGGCCCCTGTAACACCTAAAAAACCTGTCTGATCCTGACAGTTTCTCCCCACCCCTCTGTAAACTGACCACAGTGTATCATGGCTGCTGAGACCAGACACTGTGGTCAGTTTATATGCCTCCGTTATACGCAGCCTGCTATCTGCTCTCCTCTCTGCTCCTCCTCCCCCCTCCCCTGTCTGTCTGTGTGTGAGCCGCCCCTCCTGCTGCTCTCATAACACTAACCTGTATACACCATCAGTACTGTCTCCTATTGCAGTGTCCCCCTCTGTGAATGATTTATAAATATAAATGCTGTAAATACCTCATTTAAGAGCCGAGATTGTGATCACATGACCAGCCAGCTCTCTCCACCCCCCCTCCTCCTCCCCTCCAGACTGACATCAGTAGAGGAATCTCAGCCCCGCCCACTGCATCTCTCAGAGGAGGAAAGGAGAAAGCTGGCCAGTCATGTGATCACAATCTCGGCAGTGAAATTAGGTATTTGCAGCATTTATTTTTATAAATCATACACAGAGGGGGATACTAAAATAGGAGGCAGTGCTGATGGTGTATACAGGTTAGAGTGGCTTAACAACCACTTTAACACATTTCGCACACTGGGTACCTGCTTATAAGGACATTATATAAAACCATATGAGTAGGCACCCAATGTGTGAGACGCATTAGGACTTCCCTTTTGATAGTCCCTTTTGAGCATATTAGAATCTTCTGTGGTCACTTCTTGATCTTCAAAAATATGCAGGTTGGCCTGACCCAGGCTGTATATAACAAATAGATCCACTCACAGTTATCTGGCAGTGTGGCCTTAAGGAAACTTTTTTGAACAATATATGACCGAAAATATGTAGACACCCCTCCAAATGACTGAGTTCAGTTCTGTTTGCAGTGAAGGGCACTGTCAATTCTACATCACGCAAAGACATTTTGGATAATTGCGTTCTTTCAACCTTGTGGTAACAGTTTAGGAAAGGCCCTTTTCTATTCCAGCATGACTTTGCCCTGTGTACAATTCCAGCTCCATAAAGACTTGGTGTGATGAGTTTGAAGTGGAAAAGGAACTCAAGTGGCCTGCATAAAGCCATGACCTCAACCTTATCTTTTGCCTTTGGAATGAATTGGAAAGTAATGGCCCGGAGCTAAGTAAAAAACTAGGAGGAGGGCCAGCATGACTGGGGTGGGGCAGTGTGGCGGAGGCAATTGGTTAGGAAGTAGGACAGTGGGGGGAGTTTAGGTTAACTTTGGGGGGTGGAGCTTAGGAGTGGTGGTCAGTGGGAAGAAAAAACGTGCAGGTTAGGTGATTTCTCCAGCGGTTCCTGGTTTGGCAGTGTAGTCAACATGGGGCATTTAGAGCGCTTGTTTGAGCGACTGAGGGAGGAGATGGCGGCGAGAGGCACTGAATGGCTGCAGGCCTCGGTATCCAGTTTGCTCCAGGGCCCCAGCCAAGCATCCTTCGGCGTGCCTGGCTGGCACGTGCTAGGAGGCATCCTCCTTCTGAGCCGCCACGTGCTAGGAGGTCTAGGCCTCCTGAGCGTTTTAGTCCGACGGTCGCTGGAGCCCGGAAGCGGAATGGGGGCACTACACAAGATCCAGCCCAGAAGCCTGCTGTGGAGCGTGCGGCAGCCGGGGTGAATCCCCGGTTACGGTGGTCACGGGGAGCAAGTTTGTCGGCGGGACCTACTCACACCCCCCCTGCGGTGGAAGCCAGATGCGTGACGGCTGCCTCTTCGGGCTCTCCGCCCGATCGGAGGGTGGCTCGGCGAGGGAGAGATGCCTCGGTGGGTGACGGCTTGTTGCCAGGGGCGGCCAGGGCCTGTAGTCCTGAGGGGAGAGGAAGACGGAGACCGGCGGCAGGTATGACGTGTCATCGGGGGGACCATGTCTGTATGCGGTCCAGATCGGTGGCCAGGTGGGCTTCTCCAGCCTGTCCTGAGGCTCGGCAGGGCAGACATATTGAGCGGGAGGTCCAGCCTGGAACGGCGCACGGTGATGACGTCACCGATGGGCGCTCGACAGCGGTGAGGAATCCGACCAAGCGGCCTGCTGACGCGGCTCAAGGATGGGCTGGGAGTTCCTAAGACAGTCTGTCTGAGGGTGAATTGGATGAGCGGGACACGAGCATGACCCAGGAGGCGGCACGTGGAACAGGAAGTGCGGCAGGATGCCCGGTGCGGCAGCTATAGCCAGGTGAGCACCTTACTGTACCTTTTTCTTCTTCTGTATCTAGCAAAAGGGTTTCTGGGAGCCGGGTTGTGGGTACAGGGGTACCACTGGAAAGGGGGTAGCTCAGTCGGGGTAGATCCCAATACTGGTTGTAAAAGGGACGGTAGGTGTAGATGGGGTGCGTTTGGCGGATGCTGCCAAATGCGAAGTCTACGTTTGTTTCGAGGGGCCTTTAGGCGCTCATTTAAAGCCTGAGGTAAAAGAGCGCATTTGGAAAGGTGAGTATGTTGAAATTTTTTCTTTGTTGCTTTTGGAAAAGTTTAACTTGGATAAGGTTAAGCCTGACGAGAGCAAGAAAGAAGAGGAGAAAAAACTGCGTTATAGACTGATCCCGCGCACATTTGCAAACTGGTTGCAGGCATTTGCGATTTTGGCAAGCGTGATTGGGGAAAAGGCGCCCGAAAACTGCTCACCGCTATTTTGTTATCTTGATTCTATTGGGGAAGCACAAAGAGTGTACAGGGGGACTGCATGGCTGCGCTATGATGAGCAGTTCCGGCAGAGGAAGGCGGTCCATCCTTCGATTTGGTGGGATCATAAGGACATTAGTCTTTGGATGAAGCTCTGTCCTCTCCGAGAAGTTCGTTGCCTCCCTTTTAGAGTGGGGCCTGGGGTTCGGGTTTGGCCGGACAACCAGCCAGTGGTCCCATGGGTTTCTGCTGGCAATTTTACGCAGGCACATGTAAATTTGGAGCCAAGTGTCGATTCAGGCATGAGTGTTCCACATGTGGGGGTTCACATTCACAGTCCCAGTGCTTTAAACAGGGATGGGGAAAAGGTGGGGAGTTTGGAAAAAGGGAGGACACCGGTGATTGTAAAAAGATGGTCCCCTTTCTAAGGCGATATCCTGATCGGAATGCGGCTCAGCTATTGGAATTGGGGTTTACGGAGGGTTTCAAATTGAATAGTCGACTCCAGGTGGTTCCACCTGCGGCGGAAAATTTAAAGTCCGCGAAAGAGCATGCCGACGTTGTTACGGAAAAATTGTTTAAAGAGGTTGCGTTGGGTCGTATGGCTGGCCCGTTTCAGTTGCCACCGGTACTTGATTTGGTGATATCCCCTTTGGGTGTGGTTCCTAAGAAGGAGCCGAACAAGTTTCAGCTTATTCACCATTTGTCCCACCCACGGGGGGGTTCAGTTAATGATTCCATTGACCCGGGCCTTTGCACTGTGTCTTATACGTCGTTTGATATGTCGGTCGCATGGGTGCAGCATTTGGGAAAAGGGGCCTTGTTGGCAAAAACGGATATTGAGGCTGCTTTTCGCCTCTTGCCAGTTCATCCTACGTGCTGCCGTTTGTTGGGATGTCGGTGGCAGGGAAAGTACTTTGTTGATAGATGTTTACCCATGGGGTGTGCTATCTCCTGTTCCTTGTTCAAGCAGTTTAGTTCTTTTTTGGAATGGGCGTTGCGGAACGTGTCAGGCCTGTCATCCATTATTTGGATGATTTTGGAAAAATTAGAGGGTTTAAAGCAGGAAGTGGCCGGGGCTTTACGGGTAAGGAAGATTCAGCTTCGCGCTTTGCAATCCCTGCTGGGCAAGCTGAATTTTGCCTGCCGCATCATGCCCATGGGGTGTGTTTTCTGCAGGCGTTTGGTGGAGGCCACAGCCGGTGTCCAGGCTCCCCATCATTTTATCCGACTAGGGTTGGATCATAAGGAAGATTTGAGAGTTTGGGACTCTTTCTTGGTGACCTATAATGGCCAATCGATGTGGTTGCAAAGGGTTGTTTCAAACTGTGAAATAGCGTTGTTCACGGACGCGGCTGGTTCAGGCAGTTTTGGGGCCTTTTTCCAAGGTAGGTGGAGCACCGGGGAGTGGCTGGAGTCTTGGAAGGAGGAGGGATTAGTACGCAATTTAGCGGCTTTGGAGTTATTCCCCATAGTGCTTGCAGTGGAGCTATGGGGGGAAGAATTTCGGAATCGCCATGTGCGTTTTCATTGCGATAATTTGGGGGTGTTTCAGGCTATCAATAACAATACTGCGTCTTCTCCACTGGTTGTGCATTTTCTGTGACATTTGGTTTTGCTTTGTTTATGTATTACCTGTTTTGTGACTGCTGTGCATGTTCCGGGAATTGATAATTCTGTGGCTGATGCGTTGTCTCGTTTCCAGTGGGACAGATTTCGTCAACTGGCACCGGAAGCGGATGTGCATGGGAGTCCTTGCCCCGAGAGGTTATGGAGCATCGTGTTGCCACGGCCCAAATGTTGATACGTAGATCGGTTTCTGCAGCTACTTGGCAAGCGTACAGTAAGGTCTGGCTAGAATGGGATGCTTTGGTGCGGGAAGCGGGTGACTGTGTTCATGATGAAGGTAGGGTGCATCTGCTGCTTTACTTTATTGGACGGAACTTTGAGAGCGGGGTATCGGCTTCCTATATGTCACATACGTTGGCTGGGTTGGCTTTTATGTTCCAGTTGGCAGGCCAATGGGACGCTACTGGTCGATCCAAGACGCCCAGTTTCTTTTATGGTTTTGGGGGACGTGGTTGAACAGTTAACAAATGTTTGTGTGTCTCGGTTTGAGTGGGTGTTGTTTCGGGCTGTGTTTGTATTAGCCTTTTTTTGGGGCTTTCTGGGTGGGTGAGATGGTGAGCAAGAATAAAAAAGGGGACAGTGGTTTAGATGTTCAAGATGTGTGGGTGCACGGGGATGCTCTGTGGGTGTTCCTAAGGAAGTCTAAGACTGATCAATTGGGAAAGGGGGCTTGGGTGGAGTTGAGGTCGGTTCCAGGTTTTCCTATGTGTCCGGTGGTGGCTGTGGGGGAATTTTGTAGAATTAGTCCTGCAGGCGGGGGGGGTTTCTTCCGCCATGAGGACGGTACGGCTGTGTCTCGTTTTCAGTTTCAAGCTGTGTTTAGAAAATGTTTGGGGGCAGCGGGTCTGAAGGCGGAAGATTATTCTTCTCACTCGTTCCGCATCGGTGCGGCCACGGAAGCGGTCCGGTGGGGTTTGGATGAAGGAGGGAATTGATCGAGGGAATTGATCAGAGACATTAAATTTGACTTGCTGCGGCTGCAATCATTTTTCCCTGATACTATTTTTATCTGGTCTGATATTGTGGCCAGAATGGCGTGGCGTTTGGCTCGCTCTGTGGCAGGTTTGAACAGAGCCAGGATAAAAGTCAACAAAGCGGTTGCTACGTTTTTTGTACGGAACGGGGGTTTGGCGGTTCGGCACAGGGAATTGGAGGATGACACGTGGCTTTTTTTGCGCTCCGACGGTGTGCACCTGAATGCTATCGGAATTGACCTGTGGCAGCTGGGTTTGCAGGATGGTGTTCAACTGGCATCTAGGGTGTGGAGGGCGACACACACGTAAGGATATCACGTGTGTGTGCTGTGGCGGTAGGTCTATGGGGTCTTTGAAGGCAGTGCTGAAAAATAATGGAGGTTTCAGAGGGGGATGGGCCCATTTGGAGGTATGGGTGACCTTTTCCTCAAAATGGTAACAATGGTTGGAATAGGTTGTATCTGGAAGGAAGTAACTGGTTGTCCCTGAGCTTGCGTAATACACGGTGTGAGGCCTTGCATGGGTGTACCAATACAACTAGTTGGTTGGAATTTATATTTGGCCTTCAAAGACCTCTGGATCAGAAAAGTTTATAAAGATGTGTGTTTGGGTTAATGTTATTAAAATGTATTTATGCATTAAGTTATATGTTTAAAGAATGTTGATAATTTGTTATTTTTGTTGTAATAAAAAGCTGCTATGGCCATTCGACTCCAAAAAGGTGTTGTGTCGTCTGGTCATTTGGTAGTAAAGGGCGGTAAGTAATGTAGGGTTATTTATGGGAGCCTCACGATATGGCACATCCCGTAGTCAAGTAATGGCCCGGAGCTAAGTAAAAAACTAGGAGGAGGGCCAGCATGACTGGGGTGGGGAAGTGAGGCGGAGGCAATTGGTTAGGAAGTAGGACAGTGGGGGGAGTTTAGGTTACCTTTGGGGGGTGGAGCTTAGGAGCGGTGGTCAGTGGGAAGAAGAAAGCTTGCAGGTTAGGTGATTTCCCACCCTCCCTCCCTTAATTTCTGTTCTTGGTGCCTAATGGATAATGGGTTGCTGTGGTTTATGTGGGATTTGATGCTGTGTTATTTTGGTAGGTGTTTAATGGTGGATCAATTTTGATGTCATAGCAGTGGTAGGTCTATGGGGTCTTTGAAGGCGGTGCTGAAAAATAATGGAGGTTTGGGAGGGGGTTAGGCCCATACGGAGGTATGGGCGACCTTTCCCTCAAAATGGTAACAATGGTTGGAATAGGTTATATCTGGAAGGAAGTAACTGGTTGTCCTTGAGCTCGTGTAATACACGGCGTGGGGCCTTGCATGGGTGTACCGATACAACTAGTTGGTTGGAATTTATATTTGGCCTTCAAAGACCTCTGGTTTAGAAAAGTTTATAAAGATGTGTATTTGGGTTAATGTTATTAAAATGTATTTATGCATTAAGTTATATATTTGAAGAATGTTGGTAATTTGTTATTTTTGTTGTAAAAAAAGGTTGCTATGGCCATTCGACTCCAAAAAGGTGTTGTGTCGTCTGGTCATTTGGTAGTAAAGGGTGGTAAGTAATGTAGGGTTATTTATGGGAGCCTCATGATATGGCACATCCCGTAGTCAAGCCAGGTCTCCTCATTCAACATCAATAGCTGACCTCACAATTTTTTTATTTTTTTTTGCAGAATAAGCACGAATTTCCACAGCCACACACCCAAACCTTGTGAAACCTTGTGGTGTCAACATTGCCACATACTACCACATGTAGTAAGAACGTGTGGTAAGTATTTGATAAAATGTAATACAATTTTCCATTTTTCTGTTGCCAACATAGCAGCATACTTGTGGTAGTATGCTACCATGGATTGACACGAGGAAAGGAAAATTATGATAAGAAGTTGATATCATTTTTCGTTTTCCAGTTCTGTGAGGTGCTGTGAGGTCAGCTACTGATGTAGCTGACCTCACAAATGCTTTTTTTTTTGGCAGAATAGGCACCAATTTTCACAGATACACCCCAAAACATTCTGGAAGGCCTTTTTCAGTGGGAAATATTATAGCCACAAAAGGATGAGAGAGAAGCGGATTTAACTCCATATTAAGGCCCATGGTTTGGATATGGGATGTGCAACAAGCTCAGATAGGTGTGATGGTCAGCTGTACACAAAAGTTTTGATCATATACTGTATTTCACCAGAGTTTAAAGTGGTTGTAAGCCCACCGAACAAAAACAAAACACAAACAAAAACCTGCAAGGCAAAGGCATAATGAGCTAGTATGCATAGCATACTAACTCATTATGAAATATTTACCTTAGTTCGAAGCCCCCCGCAGCGGCCCCAGCACTCTGCTCTGGCCGGCGACATCTCTCCCGGAGTTATTTCTGGGTATCGTGGGCACCGGCACTGTGATTGGCCGGAGCCGTGATGATGTCACTCCCACGTGTGCGCGCAGGAGCCGCCGGTAACGGCACATCGGCCGAACAACAGCATGAGCGCACCGTTGCTTCAGTGCGCATGTGCCGATGATGTCAGCACATGCTGATACAGTGGATATCCCCTGAACCGTGCAGGTTTAGGATATATCCAGGGTAGCTACAGGTAAGCCTTGTTCTAGGCTTACCTGTAGTGAAAAGTGGTCTGTAAGGGTTTGCAACCACTTTAACCCACATAATATGTGTAGCTTCCCCATATGTTTGCATGGGTTTTCACAAAGTGCACAGTTGTCCTACAATTTGTTTTTTAGGATTCTGTGTAATATGGTCCTACAGTGTGTATGTGGCTGATACTTTATAGCAGTCATAAAGACAACGAACTGTAATTTCCCCTTGGGATGATATAGAGCTAGAAAACTAATACATAATAAAAAGATTTTAAAAAGTGTATTTTCTTTCAAAATCCCTTTTATAAAAGACTTTCAAGTAATTCTCAGTAGTGAGCCTCTCTGCCCTCACAACCTGTTGATTGGAACTTGCTCCAAGGCCTCTAGAGTATTTGGAAAAATTGACATAGCACCATACTGCTGCAGAGGAAAAAGATGAACCAAAGAACATCAACCACCCCTTTGGCAGACTTGGAGCAGGTCCAGAAGCTGATTGGCTGGGCTCTTGTGGAGGGCAACTCTCTAGACATTAAACTCTCATTGAAGACATTTTCAACTTTTAAACTCAAAATGGCTAATCCTTTTATATAGAAACCTATAGGTTATATTTTTTTTTCTTCCTTTTTTTTTGTGTGATTTCAATCTTCTTACAGGCTGTCTTCTGTTATTTTTTCCTCAGCTTTAAGGTAATGATGCCATAACGAAATGTGAAAGTTCATGAGTAATTTAGAGCACAAGCTATTTTAAGAGTATTCAGTGCTCATTCAACCATCACATGTTATATGTCACTCCATCAGCAAACCCCAAAGTATAAACAGCACCTCCCATGTAGTCGGGGAGTCAATGTATTCGCTAGAATTGTTCTTTGTTGCAAAAGATTCCATAAGACTCAACTTGTGCATTCCGTAAAGCCATAAAGGATCAGTTTCCCCCAAAAAAGTGTTATCACAAGTCAACCCACAAACAACTTTCACATTAAACAACATTCTTTGAAGCAAATGGTTTCAATAAGCAGCTCGTACCCAGAGGGTTGTTTACAGTGAAAACTGTAAATGGAATTATCTCCAAATGGGAAGTTATGAGCAGGATGTAGTTGTATACCCGTGCTGATATTGACACGGGCTGAGTGTCAATGACCAAGAGGGATATAATCAGGCTGTTTTGATATGGAGAACTGACTTGTAAACAGAGGTTGGCTTTCCACTGCAATATTGTTTTTCAGTCAATTTTTCAATAATGTGTGTACCAAACATTTTGAAATCCAGATATAATATACAAATTCTTTCCCGTAACAATGTCATCTTTTTTGGCCCCATCTGTTCGGGAGCTCGAAATTGCCTTACATGGCTTGCTGCTAAATGGGAAGGGGCCAGGATGAAGATCAGTCCTTCAGAATCTTTGGCCATGGAAATTTTCCTTGAAAACGTTTCAGTTTATCTAAAAGAATGTAGCTACCTTGGGAGTGATTCATTTTTTGACTCAAGTTTTGAAGCCACTGTATGAGTATGTGGCAAGGAAATTTAAGCTTATTTCTAGGAGCAGGAAAGTCTAGAGGCGATACCTTTGGCCAAAAAGAATATATTTTGTTGTGCAAGTTTTTAAGAATCCTCATACTCAGACATAGTTTATCTATCTGGCCTGATAACTGTCACACCATGTCCGGGATCCGATCCTGGTGTTCTTTGGATGGTTCCCTGCTGCCTGAGCCACTGGGGAACTTTCATGTAGAACCCTTGTTATTCCCTGCTGCTTGATTGTGGACCCTGGCACCACCCAGTGACCAGCTGTAGGCAGTCACCTGATCTAGTGACCTAAAAATCACCACTTCCCCTTCCTGTCCTTGCCCTAGTATAGGTTTTATTTCCTGCTTGTTGGTGTATGATATACATTGTATTTCTGGTTACTGACTTCTGCTTGTTCCCGACTTCGCTTCTTGGATTACTCCCTTGGATTTCACTGATTGTTGTTGCCGACCCTGCCTGTTCCCAACACTGCCTTCTGGTTTAACCCCCTGGACTTCCGCCTTGGTCCACTGACTTGGATCGCTTTGGATTTTCCTTTCTTCTGCCTGATTACTGACTTCAGCCATTACTAACCGTGAGTTACTTGCTGGTTGTTCCTTGATATAGTCTGTTGGCACTTTCTTTGTGGTCCCTTATTTCTGGCTGGACGATCTCAACCGTCCCTCCACCTGATACTGGGATAAGAAGACCACCAGTCAAGAAACCAGAGTGACGGTTGGAATCTCCTGACAGACCTGACAATAACACCTGAAATCCATGTAGATGTACCTGATCGAGTAGCAGGATGAAGAAGATTTTAGATTTGTTTGCTCAAAATTAAAGTGTCATCAAACATCATTAAAAACTATTAATAAATGTTGTATTACATGCTGTTCATGCTCACTTGATCACTATGGGATTTATTTTCTGTTTTCTGCAAAAAACCTGGTTGATCCTGCTGTTCTCTATTTCCCCCTCCTTTTCATGTCCCCCACTGCCTTAGGGACTTTGCAGACCAGTGTTGGCAGCTAGTGCACATGCCCAGTTTTCAATGTATTTTGTACCCTAAGTATTTCCTCCCTATCACATCTGAGCAGCCCATGTGACTAGAGTCACACATGTGGGCGTATACACAGTGGTAAATGACAGCCCACTCCCTCCTTCCTCCTTCATACCCACCAACCAGTTAACACAATGGGGGGGGGATATTACTTAAGTGATGGAGGCTTCACCTCCCTACTATTCTATGACACAGGCTAGAGGGGCATTGCACAGCCTGTGATTGGCAGAAATCCGCCCACACCATGTTATTGCCAAAAATAATACAAATTTCCTTTCAAATATACAGTATATTTGTATGACGATTTAAAACAGTTTATTGATATTAATTATTTAATTTTACTATGTAGTCCAAAGGCTTTTTTTTTTTTCATTTTGAACATGCGACCAGTTGCAGAGCTCCTCCTGCCATTGTTATCTACAGACAGGCTGGGAAAGAGTTGGGTGATGTGACAGCTGTATATCAATATTGATTATGGAAAAGGGTACTTATATTTTTTAACTAAAATAATTACAGTGCCATCATCCACATAGGGAAAGAGAAGGAATAATATAAACTAAACAGTGTGTGTTTAGTATTACTTTAAGCCCTAGATGATCATTCAATAAAATCCAAAACACAAACCAGACAAGAAAATATTGAAAATAGGGTTCAAGTATTTGCTTAGATCCAAAACACTCCACATATAGATTTAACGCATTTTGGTGGATCTTCTTCAGGAGTACATGTGAACGATCACCATGATGAAACTCATAATCTTCATACTACTAAAAGCATAGATTCACTGGAATCCTACATGTGTGTGTCATTGTTTCTCCCATATGGGGGGCAGGGTAGGGGGTTCTCATAAGGTAGGTATGTATAAAAAGTGTTAGAGAGCCCTCAATGGTCATCCATAATCTAGATGGACACATCAATTAGAAGGTAAAGGAACATCGCCATCTATGTTTCAAAGCAAGCAAAAGAGAGCTGGGGGTTTGTCCACATCCTATTGTAAAACCATTCTATGTCTCTGGAGGATAGGCAACCAAAAATGAGCAGAGGTCAGATGGGTAGGGAGTCATTTCCCAAATATCCTTTCCTCCATACCCATAGTACCAACAGTCAGTCACAGAGCCTACCATCTTACCTTTTAATGGTTCTAAGTATCAATGATGTTCATAACTTGGATGTTACTTTCCAGTAGCTGGGGATTGCTGAATGGCTGAGGCGCTGCGGGTGAACCATACTCGGAGTCAGTGGTGGCTGGTGGGTCGGTCTGGCTCCCCCTGGCTTCTCCTCCAGCCATGCGTCTCCTCCCTCCTCCTCCTCCTTGGCCAACAAGATTGCTTCTCCTTTCCGCCAATCGGGAAACGGGTCTCACGACCCGCTTCCTGATTGGCTGGGAGGAGATTTAGTGTGACAAAAGCGAATATTCATTTGCTATTGTCACACAACTGGATGGGCTCAGGGTGCAGGGATTCAAAAATTGCAACATTGCATTTTTAACACTAGGCATATGCTTGTGTCACCATACATTTTTAATGTAGCTATTCAGACTGTTTTTTTTTCTGTAAAATATTTTAATTAAAAAAAAAAATCAAAAAATGGAACGGAGATATAATTATTTTATTAAATATTTTAATTTATTTTTTGTATATATTATTTTAAAAACAGTTTTTTTGTTTGTTTTTTAATTTGTATAACATTTTTTTTTCACAATTATAAACAGATTTTTGTTTGTAAACAAATCCATTCATAGAACTCACATTGATGAGTCACTATTTCCCCTAATTCATCTGTTTGTGTTGGAGACTGCACTGGACCGCCTTGATTGGTCACTGGTCCTGAGTGGGTACTCGGGTTGGCAAAAGGGAAGGAATGCCTTCCGGTGGATAGTGCCCAGTGAGATGGATGATGGTAATAGGGCCCCCTCCGGTATTGAGCTGCTGCCTTTTCTGTGCGACCTAAAAGTGGAGGCTTCACAGGGAAGGGAACCGCTTCACAGCCGGTTCCCTACTGTGCATGCGCAAAGCGTGCTGCGCCTCCTAATTGGCCAGGCAGCGGAGGGGGGCCGAACTTTCCAAACTTTCCGTGACGCCGTCTCCCGAAGTGGGGAGGGGTCCTGCCAAAAACAGGTCCCTGTTCCCCCTCCCCCCGAAAGGTGCCAAATGTGGCACCGGAGGGGGAGTAGACGAATGAGTGGAAATTCCACTTTTGGGTGGAACTCTGCTTTAAGATCATTTCAATTTGTAGACTTAGATAAAAAGAAAGTAGCACCCGGTAGCCATAGAAATGTGACTTCTAAAATATGGTTCATGGACAACACGATTCGGGGGAATAGGCTTTAGGGCTGTTGCTGTGTACTATTTGGTGGGAACAATTCCCATGAGTGGTTATATTGGATCAGGGTTTCGGAATGGCAGGATGCCAGCTTTAGTTGTATAGGCTGGCTATTCCACTAAAGCCAGCATCCTGCTAATTTTTAATAAACGTCCACGAACCGTATTTTGGAAGTCACATTTCTCTGGACACTGGGGGTTCCTTTCTACTTAATCTCAACCCATCTGCTGATATTCATTTATATGGTTTTGTACCTTCAAATCCATTCCTACATTATGAATGGGTCTAGAGATAAACAAACCCATTCATAACAAACCCATTTATACCAACAATCCCTGGTAGCCGGTGCTGGAAAGGAGAGGAGCCATTTTAAAGGATATAAGTTACAATGAATGTGCAGGAGAAGAGCAGTTTGACTAGGGGAAGAGGTTCGGGAGAGACGGGCAGGGGGAGAGGTGCTGTCAGAAACCATGAAATCAGGCTGAGACAGAAGTACAGTTAAATCACACTTGTTTAATAATAAAAGTAAAAAGAACAAATGTAGTCAAAACATAGCCAAAGTTCAGTAACCGGAACGGATAGTCAGCCAAGCCAGAAGGCGGGGATCAGTGTAGTGGAACAGCAAGCAGGATCTGGAACTAGAAGGGATGTCAGCAAAGCAAGTCTTAAACAGGATTGCAGGAGATAATTTCTGTGATGTTGACCAAGACAAAGGCAGAGAACCTCTGGACTGGATGGCTTAAGTAGGTAGGACTGACGAGCAGGATATCATCAACAGCTGAGTAACTGTGGAGAGATAGGAGCTGGCAATTAGCCGACAGCTGAGCGGCCAGCTCAGAGAAGGAAGGGCTGAGCCAAGCCCTGACAGGTGCCCAGGAGTGGTGTGACTGGTGGGGACACAGTATGCCACATATAACCTTTTCACAATATTTTGTTTTATCTTTCGAACAATATACTAATAATGGCCATTCAACAATAAGGCCCTGGGATCTGTGAAGAGATCAAAGAACCACAACTAACTTTGCCAGGATCCCTTGAGAATCCTAAGCAGCCCTGTTAAAACTCGTAAACAAAAGACCTAAAGAAAATGTTTCACAGTAAACTTTTCTAGTGGAAAAGAATTGAAGTCAACATTACAGGAGAACTCACACAGTGTTAAATGATGACAAGGAAAACCATCCCACTAATAAAATATTTTGTAATGAGCTAAAATTGTCACTTACGTCTAAGGCTGCTGACTGATGTCACTTCTCTTGCCCTTCCCTGCCGCTAGAGTTGAGTCAGATGGAGGCCCAGTGAGCAGGAGGAACAATGTCAGACTAGGCTCCTGTTACATAGTGTCTGGGTGTCATTGCAATCATCATTTGTTATCCGCACTGGGCTAAGTAAATACAGAACATGTTCAAGTGATAGCAACAAATTCCAAACTAATTAAAAAGCTAAAGAGTGTTTTATAATGAAAAGCTGCTGAATGAAAGAACAGCTAGAATGGAAATCCATAAGTCAACTCCTTAACAGACTATAATCATAGTTTAGTAAATCTTACAAACCAAAGCCCGAAAGATGTAGATAGGATTTGGAAATAAGGCTGAGGTTACTTAGCTAATAAACCAAGTTTGAGAGAAGGAATTTCAGTCATGGGTGGCAAAGTGGCATGTCAGAGTAGCCATTTTCAACCAGGGTTCCTCCAGTGGTTGCTAGAGGTTGATTGACCTCTCATCCGATGGTATCTGCATAATTTAGGGTTCAACACCACTTGGCAGAGCCAGCAGCATGATACCAATGATCTTTTTAGCTGTCTGTAAGGGTGAAATTCCTATAACCACTGTAAGGGAAGCATTATTACCACTGACCAATGTATGGGACGTTCTTTCCACTGCCCCCCAATTATTTAATTTTTAATGGGGTTCCCCAAGACCTGAAAATAGATTTAAGGGTTCCTTCTGGGGTAAAAAAAAGCTGAGAAAGGTTTGATGTTAGGATTGCTATAAAACAGAGTAGTGTGGTGTTTGCCTTTGATTGATTTTGGTTCTCTTGGGAGCTTGGTCAACTTGAGGAACTCAAAAGTACACCATTCCTCCAGAAGGCATGGTGTAACTGAGATAGATCTTAATTACATTTTTATGTTAATGGAAACCTTTAGTGCTAATTGCTAGATTTACAGAATCTGGCATTAGCCAATGCAGTAGTGCTAATGTGTCTTGTTGTAATGTAGCTAACCTCAATAGGTACTGGGACATGTTACAACTACTTAAAGACTTCTGTGTTGATGGGAAAATATACATAGCTTACTTTCAGATGCATTCAGCTGCTATTTGACACCAGTCTAAAATGCTTCTTATGCCGTGTAGACATGGGTGGACTTTTCGACCAGACTGGCTTGACGGAACGAATCCGTCAGACAATCCGACCATGTGGACTTTTTCTGTCGAAAATCAGATCGACTTTAGATTTTAGACTTTAGATTTGGAACATGTTTCAAATCCTTCCGCCAAAACTCCGCCGGACCCAGTTCCTATCGAGAAATCTGCTCGTCTGTATGCTAGTGCGACGGGCGAAAACTGACGCTAGGGCAGCTATTGGCTACTGGCTATCAACTTCCTTATTTTAGTCCGGTCGTACGTCATTACATACGAATGCGACTTTGGTGTGATCGTGTGTAGAAAAGTCTGTTCGTTAGAAAGTCCATCGTAACTCCGTCAAAAGTCCATCGGAAAGACCGTCGGACCTTTGATGCCGAAAAGTCCGCCCGTGTGTACACGACATTAGATTACTAATGTAGCTGTCACTTACCTGAATGTCAAGCCCGAGATGATGAGGGTGGCCTTTTGCACAATTCCCGTCCAAGCACCCCTGGTAGTGGAGACAGGGCCTGCTAGGGCAGAGGAAGGGCGCAGCTGCCTGGGAGCTGTAGGTGTAAGCTGTAGCTTGGAGACACAGGAGTCCTTCCAGTAATGGTGTGGAGTCTGGTCACAAGCCTTGCTCAGCGGGAGCCAGGCAAACAGGTGCAGAATCAGGATAAAGCTCAAGGTAAGGACAGGCAGACTGTCAAGTCCCGGGTGCTAGGCCGGATTGCTGAGAGAGCGCCCCTTGCGGCTAAGTGCAACGTACCCCTGGGAGTGAGACAGGGAGTACGGTGCCCAAAGGAGCACGGATTGCCTAGTACTGCTGCTGAGTAAGCTGGTTAGCAGAGGGCAGCTGGGGTGCGCTGGGTGAGCTGAATGGGCAACCGTGTGAGGAGAGATCCCAGGTTACGGAACAGCAGAGCATGCCAGAAACAGAGTCAATAGATTAGTCCGAGATGAGTACAGCAGGATAAATCAGGAACAGAGTCAATAGCCAGGCCAGGGATCATACACTGTGCAGTCAGACAATGTACAGATGCGGAGACTGGAGAATGGTCAAAGTCCAAGCCGGGGGTCGATGCAGGTGGAGAGAGCAGAAGTGGTCAAGCAAACCGGGTAGGTAACAGGAATCAGATGCAGATAACAGGTACAGTTGACACAGGAAGCTGACAATAATCCAGCAACCTGCATGTATCCGCGACAGGTTTAAATAGGCCAGTGGGCGCCAACAATTATCAAGGTGCGCAAGCGCGTTAGCATGCGCGTCTGCGCGCATCCGCCATTGTGCACCTATGTACAACCGCCGTTGCGCACCTGTGTACACGCATGCACACAGGGATTCGCCTGGTGCAACCATGACGGGTACTGGCAGAATTGACCATCCTACAGCCATTTCCCTGACAGTAACGTGCTGGCGGCGGTGTACCAAATCAGAAAGCAGAGACGTAACCATAAATCCGAGCCAGGTCAGTAACATAAGCGAGAAGCAGATATAGCAGGCAGGGGTGATCCAAGAGAGGTGTCAGACGTAGCCAGGTCAGGAACAAGGTTAGCAGACATGGACTAGAATCAAGAACACAGTAACCAAAGCTAATGACAATCCAGCGCTGAAGTCAGGCAGACTCTCAGTTTAAATAGGTTGCTCGGTGCCAGAATCTATGGATGCGTATGCCTACGTGTGTGCGCACATGCCCGCACGTGGTCTATGCTGGTGACTCTGCACATGCGCAGAAGAATTAGAATTTGCTGAACAGGAATGAGCATTTGTTGAATATGAATGAGCACCTGCTGAATGAGAATGAGCACCTGCTGCACAAGCATCCTGACAGTAGCACAGACCCCAGACTGGGCTGTCTGTATTATCTAGGGTTCCATTCCCTGTAGGGCACATGGCAGCCAGGCACACAGGTTTTCACAGTCACTCAACTCAGTAAACAGGCCAAGCATGTATTTTTGCAGTTTATTTGCTGGTTTAACTTGGGTAGTGTGTGGTTGAGCAGAGTAGAAATACAAAGGAGGGCACCTGTAACTGTTCTGCCTCTTCAGGGTACAAGCACCCTTTTGTGTTGAGTATTTGGTGAACTATAACTTAGGGGACCCCCTTTGCAAAGGTATAGCCGGAGTCAGCAAACTGAAGTGAGCTCCCCCAAAGGTGACAAGGACAGTCTCTAGGATCTTTAAGGCTAGTACTCACCGTGCCCTGGGTATTTTTGAAAACTGAAAGACAGTTTTATTGATTTCAACAATTTCCAACAGAAGATACAGGAAGGCATGCATTATTTTAGAAAAACATAGAAAAACATAGACCCGGCATGGTGCCTACTTACAATGTAGCCAACGGTAAAACTTGGGTAAGACATGAAGGTCAATTAGCCACGGTATATGTCAACATCAAATCGACTGAGTACAACTCAGAATTTCCGTGTAATAGCCAGCCCTGGGTATTTTAATGTTCTCTTGTAGTACCAGCCAGTCTCTGTACAGAATGCCTCCAGGTAGAATCCTCTGTAGACTTCCTGCACTGCTTTCAGGGACTCTGGAGGTGAGTTCCACATCTCTTGATGGAGCTGGGACCCAGTTGGCTTATTCTAAGCTGTAGCAATCAGCCCAGATGGCCTGCATTTGAGCTCCTTCTAAGCTGCATCAACCTACACCATGATGCTTTTGCGTTCCAGTTGACTTTTATGGGGGCTTAACTTCTACCTGCTAAAATCCCCATCAAATTTTTGTTTTGTTTTTTCTGTTTGTGTCTCTTGGGAGTTGGGAGCGATCTCCCTAGTTCCTGTCCCATGGACACTGGGGAGATCTCCCTTTAGTTCCTTTCCCATAGACACAACAGAAAGAAAATCTGAGGAAAAGTGAGGAGGCAAAGTGAAGAAAAGTCCTCTATTTGTCACCAGAACATTGGAAGATATCTCCCCAATTCTTGTTCTGATGAAAATTCTAAATGTAGGATTTTCCCCTATTTTAAGGTATAGATTCACTCTCTCTGTATATCTGCTGTGCCCATCGTGTTGGGCCTCTAGGATCACTAGTTTATATTATGTAGAATAGGAAGATTCAGAACACACAAAGATGGGCTGAAACACCCAAAACTCCAAGAGGGCTGAAACAGGGTCAGGAGGTTTAGCAGGGATATCTTACTGGTGGAATATTGAAGTGTAAGTAGAAAAAAACTTTACTTGGGACTTACATTTAAAAAAATGAGTAAATAGATGAAAATATCTCTAAAAACCCAGACTATTATATTACGGCCATAGAAAGACTTGTATAATGTTATGATTATAATTATTCTGCTGTATAGGAGGAAAACCAAATATGACATTTACGTGACTTGGTCTCCTTTCTCAGCTATGGATCGAAAATAAATTTATGTGAGGCTCCCGGGGGCATAAATGCTAAGAAATACACAAAGGCCTTTACATGTAGACTCAGGAGGTAAAGTAGTGAATTTTGTGATGAGTTGGTGGTTTTTCTCAGTGACAGCCTCCATAGTTAAATTATTTCATGGTAAAAACAAGCTGACTATTTATCTGCCTGGGTGGTCTCTGGATAGGTCATTCCCTGTGCTAATCTGATACCCTTGAATATTCCCAACTCTGTACTAGCTGCACATTAAATCCAAGAAGCAATATTTGTGTGGCAGCCTAACTCTTATGCCTCGTACACACGATCAGACTTTCCGCCATGAAAACCGTAGAAAATTGTCCGAAGGGTGTTGGCTCAAACTTGTCTTGCATACACACGGTCACACAATAGTTGACCAACAATTACGAATGTAGTGAGCATAACTGAGCATTGTACCTGAGGCTTATTCGTGTTAGAAGAAGAAGACTTCCTCCACTATCAATGCAGACAACCCTGGAATCACTTCTGCCTTGCTTGGCCTTGGAAGGAAATCTTTATTGAGATTAAAATTAAAAAAGTTGGAGCGCTAGAAACGCAGCTAGTGCGATATGGAAATATTTCCAAAGTCAAGGTGTGCCAGTAGGCAGATTTATTCACTGCTGAGACCAGACCAGGGTTTAGGCGTTCTGGTCTGTATCAGTGTGGACAGCCAGCTGTAGAGAGCAGAAGCGACTCTGTGGATATGGGTGAGAGAGAGGAGCGGCGCCACTCTGAGTGCAGTATGTCAGTTAAAATTTAATGTTTGATAAAAGTAAGATCAACTCACATTTTGGTGAGATATAACGTGCATGGCATAAGTAGCTTGGGCTCCTGTAGTCCAGCTGGGCAGCGGTGGTGGTCAGCAGTTCCCGGAGGCTCCAGTGGTTCCCGAGGATCTGGGGCTAAAGATGAGATGGTCACACAACAAACACGTCAGCGGTGATGGACAGGAGGCATGGTCGAGCTTGCGTATGTCTGATAAAGGAACACGCATGGTGCGAATGCAAGCTCGACCACACCTCACCAGCACAGGGGTCTCCTCCAGCAGGGATGGGCCCAGGAACTCTGCACCTACTGCCTCAGACTATTTAAGGGCTCTCCATCCACCTACTGGGCACACATCCACAGGGATTGGCTGGAGTCCAAAAAATATAAAGGCTATCCACTCTGTTCTCCCTCCTACTAATTGACCCTTGATTCACTGATTACAGAGGAGCCAACTAAATTTACCCAGCAGCCTACACTACACCAGGAGGGTGCTACACTCCAGTGGTAGAAAAAAAATTCCTTCCTGATCCCCAGGATCAATTGTTTTTAATACTGTAGTGGTAGAGTTGTGAGATGAAGGAGTTTGTATATATTTTTTAAGAAGGTTTCAATTACAAATGACAAAACAGAGGTTTTTAAACATAAACCTCCGGGGTTTTGTCACATTTTGTGACCATAGTAGACAGCCAATGACTCAGAATACATATTTTTTTAGGTGATGTAGGACGTCCTGGTGGCTGCCGTAAAAATGGGTTTGCAGCGATGTGACAAGATGGAAGCCGGCCCACTGATAGAGAACAGGAAGGGACTTTAATGGGGGTTTGTTGCCTGATCAAAGCAGCGATGTTGAGAAAAATCATTCCACTGATGTAATGTCTGTATGGTGGAAATAGGCTCTTAAATCTCACTTATTAGGTAATGACATGAAATCGCTGGGGAGGTCAGAGGGTCTTGTTCCTTTTCTCTATCAATTTCAATTATGTTGTTTTGTTCCTTTCACTCTCTACTTTATTTGGCTTTTACATTCATCCTTGACATTTGCTGAGATCTGTCTTGTCTGGTCTGTGAGCGCGGTATTGTCAGAGATGCAGATTTTTTTTTTTCCGCAAGACATCAGAGGCCTTAAAGGAACCCTAAAGTTCCACAATAAAGGTTTCAATTATGAACCATGCCACAAAGTGATGGTCTAAAATTCCACCTCCGGGGTGCCGAGTTCAGATCACACCCAAGAGACTATTGTATATAGATGGAGTTAGTATGTTTCCTCATGTTTCCTTTTCTAGGCGATTCCATCTCCTCCAATATTCTAAACACATCCTGGCAAGGTTAAAAGACTAAACAGGAGTCAAAGTAACATGTGGACTTTCTCAGGGGGCTTTGCGTCTGTCCTGCCTCTGGTGATTGGTGCATGGTTTTTAATTCACAGGTATCAAGTGTTTTTTCAGAGCTGTAGTCCTGCTGGGAGAGACCTGGTCTAGAGTTCCTCCTTGCAGACACGAAAATGTTCAGGACTGGTAGTATATAAACTTTCAGTGTTCGGAGATCGGTTTGTGTAGTTTTTAGTGCAGGTAGGGCCAAAAAGCCATGCACTACTTTGAGGCTTTAATTAACCTTCCCTGTAACCCCAATACTAATCTCCCTATAACCCTGGCTAGCACTGATCCCCCTCTAATCTAGAAACTAAGGCCTCATGTACACTGCTGCTGCTAAATGGACATTTAGGAGCAGTTGGGAGTTTTTTTCAACTGCCCCTGAACTCTCCTCTATGTTATCTTATCAGTGCATGTACACAGGGTCATTTACACTTGTTTATAGGCAGTTGAGTTCAGAGGCAGTTTTTGAACTTTGGTGAACTTTGGCAAATGATCTCTTGTCTTCTCTGTGTAATGTGATATGTTTATTTTTGATGTATTTTCTTATGCAGCATTTTTTGTTTTTGTATAGGCTTTCTGGTAACCTTTGGTTGACACGTATATCCCCTGATGAAGCCATAAGGCGAAACATGTCGGGATAACATACAACTATTCCATCGCTGTTCAACCGGAACCTTCTATATTTGACCACCATAATGGAGATGTTCAGCAAAACTCAATGACTTGCCATGTGTTACTGGTTTTAGTAATGTTTCTATTAAAACTATATTATATTTTTATATATATTTGTACGGTTCCCATTATTATCTGTAAAGTACTGTTATAATCCCTTCCCAAACCTTCCCCCTTTTTTAAATAATCGATTTCTTGGGATGAGGTGCTCAACTTTAGGTGTCTATCCATAGCCAGACAAAACCCCATTAACAACATTATTTCCTTTTGTATTTGTCTGTTTATTCATCTGCAGATCAAAAGGATGAACTTCGATCTGCAGATGAAATCAGTTTAAAGCAACCTGTCAAGTAAAAAAAAATAATTTTTTTTGTTTTTAATAAATGTTCCTCTGTTTAACCTCTTATTAACCCTTAATTTACTCTAATCAGCCTTACCCTCCCTGGCGGTATTCCCGAGTCTGGCTCGGGTTGGATTTTACATACCAAAAGCGGTGTCCCCGAGCCAGACTCGGGCTTGCATCGCAGGATCCAGGAAGAGCATACTTACCTTGTCCCCTGGATCCTGCGATGTCTCCCCGCTGTGATCGGCGAGCCGCTGTGTCTCGCTCGATTCACAGTGCCGAGCTCCGTTCCCTGCGAGCGTTGCGACGCACGGGGACGGAGTTCGGCGGTAAATTCAAAAGTGAAACACATAGTATAGATACAGCATACTGTAATCTTACAGATTACAGTACTGTATCAAATAACTACACATCCCCTTTGTCCCTAGTGGTCTGCCCAGTGTCCTGCATGCAGTTTTATATATATAAAACTGTTCTTTCTGCCAGGAAACTGGAGATTGTCCATAGCAACCAAAACTGTCTCTTTACATCAAAAGTGGTTTTAGAGCAGCTAGAAAAAAGCGATAATAAATTAGAATCACTCGCAGAATTGAGCGATAGTGATTTGTGGGGAGATCCTTCATCAAACACTAAAAGTAACAAAAGCTAAAATTCTGCAACTGAGCAAATTTCAGTGTTTTTGATTTGATTACATTATTATATAATTTTTATTATTATTATTATATTATTATTTGTTATAATTATTTATAGTTATTTATTATATTATAATTTTTTATTTCGTTTTTCAAACTTTATCATACCCGGGATGTCTACTAGACTCTTGTTTGGACAGATTTAAGTGAACTATTCCTAAGAATTACAGGCCTTCAATATAAAACGCCAAATTTCTGTGCAAAATAATTGTACCGCTTTCAGCACCTAAAATCAGAAATAATCATACCGCCAGGGAGGTTAATTAACTTCTTATGGTCGGACTTTTCGTCTACAAAAGTCCGACGGACGCCGACGGACTAAAGCTGGCTGACAATCCGATCATGTGTGGGCTTCCCCGGACTTTCAGCGGACTTTCAGCGGACTTTCAGCGGACTTTTCCAGCCGCAAATCTGATGGACTTTAGATTTGAAACATGCTTCAAATCTTTACGTCGTAACTACGCCAGACCCAGAAATCCGCTCATCTGTATGCTAGTCCGACGGACAAAAACCCACGCTAGGGCAGCTATTGGCTACTGGCTATCAACTTCCTTATTTTAGTCTGGTGTACGTCATCACGTACGAATCCGTCGGACTTTTGTGTGATCGTATGTAGGCAAGTCCGTTCGTAAGAAAGTCTGCCGCAAGTCCGCCAAAAGTCCGCCAAGAGTCTGACAAAAGTCAGTCGAAAGTCTGTCGGATAGGCTGTCAGACTTTTGTAGCCGAAAAGTCCGACCGTGTGTACACGGCATTAGTCTCCTTCTCCATTTAATTATTATTTTCCTGTCTGTTTTATAAAATTATATATATTCATACATATCTATATTATAATTATTATTATTATTATTATACAATTTTTTAAAAAATATTAATATTTAACTTTTTTAAAAGCGTTTAGGATATCACAACCATATTTACGGTATATACACAAAAACAACAAAAAAACTTTTTTTTCCCAAATTTTTTTCTTGTTTTAATAGCCAAATTGACCACTTAGCATTTTTTTTTCAATTTTCAATTTACATTTTCCATTTAAAAAAAAAAAAAGAAGAAGAAAAATAAACCACACGTTAAGATAACTCCTAGTATACTACTCTAGCTATGTTAGCCCACATAATTTTGCATTAGAAAGTTGCATCTAAATTATTACAATATATTCACACACACACATATACTACAAAAAAAAATATTTCTTGTACAAAAGATTCTTATTCTAATAATATATATAATATTAATATGGAACTTTTTCAACAGATCTTAGCATATCACAACAATATATAGCGCAAGTAAAAAAAAAAACAATTTTTACAAAAGATTCTTGTTCTAATAGCCAAAACTGACCACTTTGTATTAAAAACATTTAAAAATATAAGAAAAAGCTCCACTTTCAGAGAGCCCCTAGACAATAGCTCATGGTAGTCCACATAAGCTTGCCTATGGAAAGTTGAGTCATTGCCAATTGTGATATCAAAGGGCGAGCACACAATGACGTCACTCGGTGAATTGGTTCCAATGTTTAGCTTATCCAGCAAATCGCATATGAACAATTTTCATCCATTGCATGCAAAGTCAATTTAAATCGCTGGGATCCATAACTGGACATAAGTGGAGTTATAATTAGATCTTCAATTTTCTAGATGTAATAAAAGATGTTGAATGTTTCGGGTGTGTTTGTTTATCCCTTTGATATCAATCATAAGTTGAGAGTAAAGTATCGGCCTTCATATTCACTCCATATGTAGTCAGACTGTAAGGGCTCATACACACGGCGGCCCACGGGCTGTAAAAGCAAGCCGTTTGTAGGCAGGTGCAGTTTAGGTTCTACACTGCAGGTGGCGCTCAACTGCAGCAGCTTTGCAGCTTAAAGAAAGTCAGGAGGAACCTGGTTTCTCTATGGCTTCCTGGGTCATTGGAAAGTGATCCGGTTGGATGCTGTTGCCCCATGTGACTCTGGCAGCCACCTTGGGTCAGGCAGAGCTTATTTAAAGGCCTGGCCTTTAGCATTTTAAGGGTAAAATAAGTGGTGAGTACTCAGGAGGCAACATAAAGGCATTTCTGCCAGGGATCACTGACAAAGCACATCTGACAAAGTCCTATTGTGGTAAGCTGTAGTTAAAATAACATCTATGTTCCACTAGAGATACTCTTCTGCCCCATTTATATGTATCTTTTCTGTTTTGTATTGACCAGCATCAGATTATTATTATTCTGTAGTATGCTGACCTCTAGTGGCAGTTGTGGGCCACTGCAACTTGTTCACTTATGTGATTTGGTATCCCCTACTGTCCTTCCCTCCTGTTTAGTGCTAGTTAGCTCGGTCCTCGCTATACCCTCCCTATTTCTCCCGTGTTCCCTCAGTCAGTGTTAGTACTTGGCAGAGGCAAGGCTCAGGGAAGTCATTGTCCTCTTACACTTTAAAAGACTGGGGAACAAAAAAAAATCCTCTGTACTGCAATTAGCTGAAGGAAAAATGCATTGGATTCAACTTCTGTACCCTTATTGAAGAGTAAAGCTGCTTGTGGATAGTGCCAAATCAGGAGATGAGCATACTGTCCAGACAGACTGGGTCTAAGGAAGTATGCATAAAGCGGCATTTGAAACAGAACAAAAAGATCATAAAAGCTTTAAGTAAATAGCAAATGCTGATAAATTGTTAAAATGACATTGATAAATATATAATAATAATTGATAAAATGTTCTTATGTGGATTAACATGAGTAGTGGATGAGCTAAGGACAATGCCATTGACCAGATTTGCCCATGTGGCCATATTAAGTCCATGATGTCACCAACGTCATGGGCAGGGCAGGGATTTCCTCAGCCGCAGTTGATTGAGCTGGTGGCCCGCATGGGTCCAGCCCAAACCTTAGCTCACCCCAACCATGAGCTATACTAGGGCTTCTGTTAGGCTCCTCTCCTACGGACACAGCAGATTGCGGCTCCTGGTGCTCGTCTGCTATGAGTTGCTATGAATTACATTCGTAACAGCTGTGCTTTCTATACAGTGATTCTGTGATTGGCCCACAGCTATCACATGGTACCTGGATCAAACCACAGCACCCTGTACCATGTGATTAGCTGTAGCCAATCACAGATCACTAGTAATCACAGCTATCATGAATGTAACCCATTTATGATCATCATTGTAACAGCAAAGTGTAAAATAAAAAACAAAAAATCCCAGATCAACCCCCCCCCCCCCCCAAATTGTGAAACAATATAAAAAATATGTTTTAAAAAAATGAATACAAAATCATATATATTTTTTTATATAATGTCACCAGTCCCGATCACTGCCACACCAGTCATATGATGAAGCTGTATTGCACTGGTGACAGTATGTAATACAAATTGTAAAACAAAAAACTATTTTATTGTAAAATAAAAAAAAAGTTAACAAAAAAAAAAAGTTAACAAAAAATTTAAAATGTAAAAAATGTTATTAAAACATTATTATTATTTTTTTAAATACAGTCACCAGTCCAGATCACTGCCACACCAGTCACATAACGATGCTGACAGCATGTAAAAAAAAAAATTAAAACTAAATATTAATAATAAAACCAATTTTATTGTAAAGAAAGATGTAAACAAACTATTAACAATTTTAAAATTGGAATAAAAAAAACTATTAAAAATGTATTTTTTTGCTTTTTTCATTGATCAACATCACACCAGTCATATGATGACGCTGTACTGTGCTGGTGACAGCGCATAAAAAAAAATTAAATAAAATAAAATTTTTTTTTTGAAAAAACAAATTTTATTCATTTTTTTCTCTTTTCCCACAATTTTGACAAGAAAATTACAACTTCAAAAAACTCGCCATACCCCTTGCTAAATACCTTGGACTCTCTACTTTCCAAAAAGGGGTCATTAACCGGTTCAATACAGGGCATTTTCACCCCCTTTCTTCCCAGACCAATTTTTAGTTTTCAGCGCTGTCGCCATTTAAACGACAATTGCGCGGTCGTGCAACGTTGTACCCAAACAAAATTGACGTCCTTTTTTCCCCACAAATAGAGCTTTCTTTTGGTGGTATTTTGATCACCTCTGCGGTTTTTATTTTTTTGCGCTATAAACAAAAGAAGAGCGACAATTTTGAAAAAAACACAATATTTTTTAATTTTTGCTATAATAAATATCCCAATTTTTTTTAAAAAAAGCAAATTTTTTCCTCAGTTTCGGCCGATACGTATTCTTCTACATATTTTTGGTATAAAAAAAAAAATCGCAATAAGCGTATATTGATTGGTTTGCGCAAAAATTATAGTGTCTACAAAATACTTTAGCGCATACACATATATTTATTTTATTTTGGCATATACACGGTATGAAACGTGGTTAGTGTGCGCAGCTGAATAAGGTTTATTAATTCACATTTGAGGCATTAATCCATTTGTGGCTCACAAGATCTTCGCACTATTTTTGGTACAAAATACGAGTTAGATTTATGGCATTTTTTAAAAAAAAAATTTTTTTTTTTTTTACTAGTAATAGCGGCGATCGCGATTTTTTTTTCCGTGACTGCGACATTATGGCAGACACATCGGACACTTTTGACACATTTTTGGGACCATTCACATTCATACAGCGATCAGTGCTATAAAATTGCATTGATTACTGTATAAATGTGACAGGCAGTGAAGGGGTTACCACTAGGGGGACACAAGGGGTTAATTATGTTTCCTAGGGGAGTGATTCTAACTGTAGGGGGCGGGTGACGTACAAGAAGAGGAGACCGATCGGTGTTCCTCTGTACTGGGAACACACGATCGGTCTCCTCTCAACTGACAGACGCACACACAGATCCACGGTCCGGCCCGGTTAACGGGCAATCGCGGGTGCCCGGCGGACATCGCGGCCGGCGGGCACACACACCGGGTCCCGAGCAACGCGGCGGGTGCGCGCACCCCCTAGATGGCCGGAAAGCCCAGGCCGTCATATGACGTCCACCCAGGATGGGAGATCCCATCTGTGGACGTCATTTGACAATGGCCGGGTATTGAAGTGGTTAAGGGGGATATTATTTCTACTGTGCTGACATTTTAAATACCCTAAGAAATGAGATAGACCATCAGTACATTAATGCCCCGTACACACGGTCGGACATTGATCGGACATTCTGACAACAAAATCCATGGATTTTTTCCGACGGATGTTGGCTCAAACTTGTCTTGCATACACACGGTCGCACAAAGTTGTCGGAAAATCCGATCGTTCTGAACGCGGTGACGTAAAACACGTACGTCGGGACTATAAACGGGGCAGTGGCCAATAGCTTTCGTCTCTTAATTTATTCTGAGCATGCGTGGCACTTGTGCGTCGGATTTGTGTACACACGATCGGAATTTAACCGATCAGATTTTGTTGTCGGAAAATTTTATAGCCTGCCCTCAAACTTTGCGTGTCCGAAATTCCGACTGAAAAAGTCCGATGGAGCCTACACACGATCGGAATTTCCGACAACACAATTCGATCGCACTTTTTTCCGTCGGAGAATCCGACCTTGTGTACCGGGGCATAAGACTGATTCATTCTCAGATATATATACCATAGTTTGTGGACTTTATAACTTCCCTACAGACTAAATAATATACACTGATTTGGGTTATTTTCACCCTGTAGCAGAATATATTTTGGGCTAAATTCATGAAGAACAATTATTTATTTGGAAAATTTTATAACTTATAAATTTAAATTTTATAAATTTTATAAGAAAAACCCTCCCCCCATAATTTTCTGTCTTTTTTTGCATTTATTTAGCAAAAACCAAATGAAAGATCTATTTGTGTGAAAAAAAATGATAAAAACGTCATTTGGGTACAGTGTTGCATGACCGCGCAACTGTCATTCAAAGTGCGACAGCGCTGAAAGCTGAAAATTGGCCTGGGCAGGAAGGCGGTAAAAGTGCCCGGTATTGAAGTACACTTTTGGGGATTTTTTTAACCAAAGAAATGGAGCAGAATACAATTTATGAAGAAATGTGATTTTATTGGATATGGTTTATATAATATTAAAAAAAATAAAAAACCCAGTGGTGATCAAATACCAGCAAAAGAAAGCTCTATCTGTGTGAAAGAAATGATATAAATTTCATTAGTGTACAGTGTTGCACGACCGCGCAATTACCAGTTAATCACTTCCGGACCGCCCACCGTCATTATACATCAGTACTTTGAAGCGGATTATCATTGTTATGGCAGCAGCTAGCTGCCATAACCCCGGCATCCTCTTCTTCAGCGGGCAGTCCACTTCAAGATAAAGGTGGTCTCTGCGGTGGATTCGCCGCAAGATCACTTTTATCGGCAGCGGGAGAGGGGCGATCGCATGTTTCCCCTTGTGTGACATGGAGACGAGCGAGGGGAAGATGGCCCCCACCCGTCTCCATATCAATGCAAGCTACTTCAAAACACCACTTCCGCCCATAGTTCCTAAAGAGCCATTTTTTTTTTTGTATTTTTTTAAAGGACAATTTTATTTTATTTTATTTTATTTTTTTATTGCATTTTAGTGTAAATATGAGATCTCAGGTCTTTTTGACCCCCCAGATCTCATATGTAAGAGGTCCTGTAATGCTTTTTTTCTATTACAAGGGATGTTTACATTCCTTGTAATAGGAATAAAATGACACAATTAAAAAAAAAAAAAAAGTGTAAAAATAAAAAATAAAAGGTAAAATTAATAAGAAATTTTTTTTTTAAATGCGCCCCGTCCTGCCGAAGCTCGCGTGCAGAAGCGAACGCAGACGTGAGTAGCGCCCGCATATGTAAACTGTGTTCACACCACACATGTGAGGTATCGCCGCGATCGGTAGAGCGAGAGCAATAATTCTAGCCCTAGAACTCCTCTGTAATTCAAAACATGCAACCTGTAGAATTTTTTAAACGCCGCCTATGAAGATTTTTAAGGGTAAAAGTTTGTCGCCATTCCATGAGCGGGCGCAATTTTGAAGCATGACATGTTGGGTATCAATTTACTCGGCGTAACATTATCTTTCATATTTAAAAAAAAAAATCGGGCTTACTTTACTGTTTTCTTATTTCATAATTCAAAAGTGTATTTTTTCCAAAAAAAAAGTCCGCTCGTAAGACCGCTGCGCAAATACGGTGTGACAGAAAGTTTTGCAACCACCGCCATTTTATTCTCTAGGGTATTAGAAAAAAAAAATGTATAATGTTTGGGATTCTAAGTAATTTTCTAGCAAAAAAACCCTGTTTTTAACTTGTAAACAACAAATCTCAAAAAGAGGCTGGGTCCTTAAGTGGTTAAAGTAGCGCAGTGCTGAACAGCAAAACATGCCCTGGTCATGAAGGGGGGTAAAACCTTCTGGAGGTCAAGTGGTAAAACTACTCAGGAATAGGCGAGCTCAACATTTAGATGTGTACAATTCTTTCCTCTTTGATCCCAAAGGATGACTACACATGTACAAGTGCACTCATTCATGTGCGCTTATATGCGTTTTTGTGCGTATGTGGATCTGTGCGGCCCTGGACCCTACTTTTTTTTGTGCACGGATAAACATAGCATGCGTTTTCACATGTAGACACAGCTGTGTGTATGGGTTCTTTGATTACTACAGATGCGCAAAAAGTTATACATTGTACACATCTAATTTTTTGAGCCCTTAACCACTTCAGCCCCGGAAGGATTTACCCCCCTTAATGATCAGGCCACTTTCTGAGAAACGGCGCTGTGTTATTTTATCTGACAATTGCGCGGTCGTGCGACACTGTACAGAAATAAAATTGACGTCCTTTTTTTCCCTACAAATAGAGCTTTCTTTTGGTGGTGTTTGGAAAATATAATATAACTGCGCAAACCTAAATAGAAAACGAATGGAAGAGCGGCTACACAAGAATGTGATAAATATTCAAATAAGATAGTGTAAAAAATGTAGCGCTAAGACAAATAGTGTAGTGATGATACATAAAAAATACTAGCACATTCCAATATTCAAAATTAAATATTAGAGTCCAACATAGTGCATAGTGCAATACATAAATGTGCACGACAAAAAATATATAATAAAGTCCTATAACACCGATCCTGTGGGGAAAAAATATAAATATAGAAGTCCAACAGTGAAGTGATGATCTTCCAATATAAAATATAATCCAAAACTGGTGAATCCTTAAAGTGAAAGAGATTGAACACTCTTACCGGAACAGGTGGATCCGGACGTCCGCGACACCCAATCAGACAAGCCTGGATATCCAGATAGGTGGCTCTCCCGGATGAAGGTGAGGACCTCGGATCTCAGGTGGCATCTCCTCTCGGCTGGAAAGACCTCAGCAGTATCAACCAAACTTGAGGGGCGACTTGTCCAGCAGGAACACCACAACAACTCTCATCCAACCATCCAAAACTGATGAATCCTTAAAGTGAAAGAGATTAAACACTCTTACCGGAACAGGTGGATCCAGATGTCAGCGACACCCAATCAGACAAGCCTGGATATCCAGATAGGTGGCTCTCCCGGATGAAGGTGAGGACCCCGGATCTCAGGTGGCATCTCCTCTCGGGTGGAAAGACCTCAGCAGTATCAACCAAACTTGAGGGGCGACTTGTCCAGCAGGAACACCACAACAACTCTCATCCAACCATAATGTACAGGAAAAAAAGAGAGGGAGTGCTCCAATGAGGTAGGTATATTGAAACCGACAGGCATAAAATGGTTAAAATGGTGATCACGTGAAAATAAAAGCAACGTGGAGAGCGATGAGGCTCCCCGACGCGTTTTGTCCTTATTGGACATCTACAGGGGCATCACATTATTATTTATTTTTATTTGGTATTTGATCACCTCTGCAGTTTTTATTTGTTGCGCTATAAACAAAAAAATACAGACAATTTTGAAAAAAATATTTATTTTTTACTTTTTGCTATAATAATTATCCAAAAATTAAAATAAAAAAAAATGAAAAACAAAAATGTCTTCATCAGTTTAGGCCAATATGTATTCTACACATTTTTGGTAAAAAAAAAAATCACAATAAGCGTATTTTGATTGGTTTGCATAAAAGTTATAGTGTCTACAAAATAGGGGATATATTTATGGCATTTTTATTATAATTTTTTTTTTACTAGTAATGGCGGTGATCAATGATTTTTAGCAGGACTGCGACATTGCGGCAGACAGATTGGACACTTTTGACACTTTTCTGGGACCATTGACATTTATACAGCGATCAGTGCTATAAATAGCCACTGATTACAGTATAAATGTCACTGGCAGTTAACACTAGGGGGCGATCAAGGTGTTAGGTGTGTCCTAGGGAGGGGCTTCTAACTGTGGAGGGGGGACTGACTGGAGGAGGAGTGAGAGAGAGAGAGATTGCTGTTTCTGATCACTAGGAACAGACGATCTCTCTGTACTCCCCTGACAGAACAGGGATCTGTCTGTTTACATTGACAGATCCCCGTTCTTGGTGTTCTGGCTTTCTGTGGAGCGATCGCGGGTGGCTTTTACATTACAGGGAATTGCTGGCTGAAAAAAAGAGATACCAAGATGCTGCCCGTGGCTGCAGGCATCATCCCAGTATAACAACTGAAAGTTAAGGAGGCCTGTGGACGTCCACCTGGTGGTAAGTGAGAATAGGTAAGAAAGAAAGTCCCGGAGCAAGGGAACCTTAGTGCAGGGGCACATGACTGGGGGACGCTGGGGATAGATGCACCAGGAAATCAGGTGCAGGAAATGCCAGTGTTAGGTGGACACAGGGCGGTGCTAGCCAGCAAGTCCTGTGTCTAGTACAGTGTTAATTTCCTCGTCTAAAACGATTAAAACATTTTATTAGACTAAAATACGACTAAAACTAAAACAACTGAGATGACTAAAATACGACTAAAACTAAAATGGCATTTTAGTCAAAAGACTAAGACTAAAACTAAATTGAAATTTGACTTCAAAATTAACACTGGTCTGTAGTGCATGTTCATATCTCAATACCATAATAAAGAACATATTAGATTTTTCACTCCAGCAGTAAATAATGAGTTTGGAAATGGTAGAGAAATGTTAACTAATGCATTACAATTTAATTACACCCATTAGATTCTAGACGACTAAAATGAGTTTTAGTCGACTAAAATGTACTGGAGATTTAGTAGACTAAATACAACTAAAACTAAAACAATTGCAGAAGACTAAAATGGGACAAAAACCAAAATGCCACTAAATGGGACTAAAACTAAATCAAAATTTGCTGCCAAAATATAACACTGGTCTAGTAGTGGGGGCGGGGGCGGAGGCGGAGTCAGCCATTCAGACACATGCAGGAGAAGAGGCGGAGTCAGCCATTCAGGCACGTGCAGGAGAAGAGGCGGAGTCAGCCATTCAGGCTCGTGCAGGAGAAGAGGCGGAGTCAGCCATTCAGGCACGTGCAGGAGGAGAGGCGGAGTCAGCCATTCAGGCTCGTGCAGGAGAAGAGGCGGAGTCAGCCATTCAGGCACGTGCAGGAGAAGAGGCGGAGTCAGCCATTCAGGTACGTGCAGGAGAAGAGGCGGAGTCAGCCATTCAGGCACGTTCAGGAGAAGAGGCGGAGTCAGCCATTCAGGCACGTGCAGGAGTAGAGGCGGAGTCAGCCATTCAGGCACATGCAGGAGGAGAGGCGGAGTCAGCCATTCAGGCACGTGCAGGAGAAGAGGCGGAGTCAGTCATTCAGGCACATGCAGGAGAAGAGGCGGAGTCAGCCATTCAGGCACGTGCAGGAGAAGAGGCGGAGTTAGCCATTCAGGCACGTGCAGGAGAAGAGGTAACACACAAGCAGTTGTTTTCCCTCCCGCCCTCCCTTTAGGCAGCTATATGGTATGAGTGTTTGTGTTTTTTGTTTTTTCTTGTTTGTTGTTTCAGGTACTGGTGGCAGGGGTCTCTGGTTCCTGAAGGTCGGAATGGTGGTTTGTGTATATATAGATATATAAATATATATATATATATATATATATATGTATATACAGTATATATATATATGTATGTATATATATATATATATATATATATATATATATATATATGTATATATATATATGTATATAGAAACACTGTCAGGGTGCGTTCCAGATGCTTTTCTGCATTTGACACATTTTTTGATGCAGTCCAGTGCATTTTTTCCCCCTATTTTTTTCTTAACCATAAGAACATGTGTATTCCAGTGCGTTTTTGGTGCTTTTAGGTGCGTTCCAGTACAGTCCAGTGCAGGAAAAATGCGGCATGTTCTACTTTTTTTTTCTGGAACTGAAACGCAGTGGAACTGCAAGCACTGGTGTGAACTATGCCATTGGAAACCAAATAACCTACTTTTCATGCATTTTTGGTGCAGAAAAAAACCGCACTGGACTGCATGTGGTGTGAACTGGCCCTATATATATATATATATATATATATATATATATATATATATATATATATATATAATATATGGTGTGGTACGGGTTGGGACCTATCTCGGTATGGGTACCTTCCCTATCTGGAATTTGGACTATCGGTCATCGAGCTGTATGGTGCAAGAAGGTGATTATCATCACCTGTGCTGGTGGGATCGTGGCTAGGGGCAAGGATGCTGTGGTGGTGGTCAACCAATGAGATAACATTACCTTTATTCAGGAACCTCAGACGTAGCAGTCAGTTAATTGGTTGGGTTATATATGTTTATATATGTTACTGTATATATATATATATATATATATACACACACAGTATCTCACAAGAGTGAGTACATCCGTCACATTTTTGTAAATATTTTATTCTATCTTTTAATGTGACAACACTGAAGAAATGACACTTTGCTACAATGTAAAGTAGTGAGTGTACAGCTTGTATAACAGTGTAAATTTGTTGTCCCCTCAAAATAACTCAACACACAGCCATTAATGTCTAAACCGCTGGCAACAAAAGTGAGTACACCCCTAAGAGCCCATTCACACCTGAGCGTTTTGTAGCTTGAAGCCTGAAGCTACAAAACAGGGAAAAAATCAATTATTCTCTATGGAGATGGTTCACATCTCCACTCCAAAATGCCTGAAGCTCAAACAAGTTCTGGACCCTTTTTTGTCACGTGAATCGGGCAGACTTGGGCGTTTTTCTGCTTTTTACATTGGTGACCTTTTGCCCTGCACAAAATCGCGGCAAATCTCGGTAAAAAACGCTGCAAAATTGCTGTAATAAACGCCGCAAAAAAACGCCACAAAATCGCGGTAAAATAGTGCGATTTTCTGCCTGAAAACGCCAACCTCAGGTGTGAATGGGGCCTAAGTGAAAATGTCCAAATTGGGCCCAATTAGCCATTTTCCCTCCCTGGTGTCATGTGACTCGTTAGTGTTACAAGCTCTCAGGTGTGAATGGGGAGCAGGTGTGTTAAATTTGGTGTTATCGCTCTTACTCTCTCATACCGGTCACTGGAAATTCAACATGGCAGCTCATGGCAAAGAACTCTCTGAGGATCTGAAAAAAAAGAATCGTTGCTCTACATAAAGATGGCCTAGGCTATAAGAAGATTGCCAAGACCCTGAAACTGAGCTGCAGCTCGGTGGCAAAGACCATACAGAGGTTTAACAGGACAGGTTCCACTCAGAACAGGCCTCACCATGTTCGACCAAAGAAGTTGAGTGCACGTGCTCAGCGTCATATCCAGAGGTTGTCTTTGGGAAATAGACATATGAGTGCTGCCAGCATTGCTGTAAAGGTTGAAGGGGTGGGGGGTCAGCCTGTCAGAGCTCAGACCATACGCCGCACACTGCGTCAAATTGGTCTGCATGGCTGTCGTCCCAGAAGGAAGCCTCTTCTAAAGATGATGCACAAGAAAGCCCGCAAATAGTTTGCTGAAGACAAGCAGACTAAGGACATTGATTACTGGAACCATGTCCTGTGGTCTGATGAGACCAAGATAAACATATTTGGTTCAGATGGTGTAAAGCGTGTGTGGCGGCAACCAGGTGAGGAGTACAAAGACAAGTGTGTCTTGCCTACAGTCAAGCATGGTGGTGGGAGTGTCATGGTCTGGGGCTGCATGAGTGCTTCTGGCACTGGGGAACTACAGTTCATTGAGGGAACCATGAATGCCAACATGTACTGTGACATACTGAAGCAGAGCCTGATCCCCTCCCTTTGGAGACTGGGCCACAGGGCAGTATTCCAACATGATAATGACCCCAAACACACCTCCAAGACGACCACTGCCTTGCTAAAGAAGCTGAGGGTAAAGGTGATGGACTGGCCAAGCATGTCTCCAAACCTAAACCCTATTGAGCATCTGTGGGGCATCCTCAAATGGAAGGTGGAGGAGCACAAGGTCTCTAACGTGCAGCATCGTCATGGAGGAGTGGAAGAGGACTCCAGTGGCAACCTGTGAAGCTCTGGTGAACTCCATGCCAAAGAGGGTTAAGGCAGTGCTGGAAAATAATGGTGGCCATACAAAATATTGACACTTTGGGCCCAATTTGGACATTTTTACTTAGGGGTGTACTCACTTTTGTTGCCAGTGGTTTAGACATTAATGGCTGTGTGTTGAGTTATTTTGAGGGGACAGCAAATTGACACTGTTATACAAGCTGTACACTCACTACTTTACATTGTAGCAAAGTGTCATTTCTTCAGTGTTGTCACATGAAAAGATAGAATAAAATATTTACAAAAATGTGAGGAGTGTACTCACCTTTGTGAGATACTGTGTGTGTGTATATATATATATATATATATATATATATATATATATATATATATATATATATATATATATATATATATATATATATATATATATATATATATATATGTATTAAAATAAAAAGGTTATTTTTATAAAGTTGTTATTTTTTAATTAATTAAGGGGCCATTTGTTTGGCCATTTAATCCAGAAGGTGTTATGTGTTTAATTCTAATAATTTAAGTTCAATGGTAAAGGGGGGGTTAAGGGGGGTTAGTAGGTCATCTAGCAAATCAGCATTACATCAGTCATAAATATGATCCTTCTACAGGGTAGTAGGAATAGGAGTTAGAAGGGGAGTGGGAGCTGTGTAGGGAGCCTAGACTTCCACTTTAAACTTCTGATAGGTTTGGGTTGGAGTTGGCCCCAAACCGATCTCTGAATGTGTTTTATAAATGGGCTTCTTGTGGCCCCACCTTGGTATTGGCGTCCGCCACTTTTTCGGTCAGAAGCAACCTGTGCTATAGTTGGATGGCTTTGATTTTACCCGGTGACCCGATATGAAGTCCTGCCTCCTAGACAGGCTTGGAAATAAGCTAATTTATGACTTCTGGTGGGATGGCGTGGGTCTACTGACACCGTTGGGGCTGATCACTTCCAGATGTGGTAGAACAAAGAAAGAGCCTGGGATGGAACCAAGAGTTCTCTTTTTCATCGGAGTAAAGGTTGCACTTCCTAAACGATTGTTATTTCAGTTAATCTCGACGTACGGGGCGGCGAGACAGGCGTGAAGTGTGCGGAGAGAGAGTTCACCTTGCAGTTCCCAGATAGGAATTCCGGGACGCTAAAGCAGCCGCACCTGTTTTCTATTGATGGCGTTAAAGTGATGGAGATGATAAGTGCGGAGGGGAAAAATGCATAAAGACCCTCGTTTTTTCCTCCAAGGGAAAAATCATGATGAGGAACAGCTGCCCGGAGGCTAGAAGTCTCTGAACGCGGCTTATTTTACTTCAGGCCCGGTATAGATGGAGCAAGCATGACCCCAAGGAGACGTTTTTAAAGCCCAATTCCAACTCAGACAGTGGGGGTTATTTACTAAAACCGGAGAGAGCAAAATCTGGTGCAACTCTCCATAGAAACCAATACGTATCCAGGTTTTATTGCCAAAGCCTAATTGAGCAAGTTGGAGTTAGAAGCTGATTGGCTACCATGCACAGCTGCTCCAGATCCTGAATGCTCCAGTTTTAGTACATCTCCCTTTTTTTTTTCTCTAGTTTTAGATGGAGTGGGAAGGGGGTAGAACCTCTGTCAGGTTTTAATTGCTGAAAACCAGTATTAATTCCACCAAAATTCTACAATAAATATGCACATGTAGCCAGTGCATTTTGAGAGCTGCCCCCTTCATCAGGACCTCAAGCTGAAAGCAGTATTAAACCCAAAAGAAAACATTTAATTATTTTGCAGTCTACTAATTCTTATGTGTGATGGCTGCATTCATTTTCTTTTTTAGGCTTTCTTTTTCTTTTCTTTTTTTTCATCAGGTGATCCAGCCAGCACGTCTGTTGTTTTTCAGCAGAACAAGCACTCCTGCAGCTGAAGAATATAGAGGGACGAGACAAAGCATTTCACACTGGCAAGAGTGCCTAAAATTTATCCCAAAAGAAAAAAAACAGTTTGCTGTAACTGCTTCTTATAAAGTGTGAGCTGGAGTTTGGCTTTAATTTGTATTTAAATCTTGTGGGGGGTGGGGGTGCAGCTTGGTGTGACAGCAATAATTCACACAGTCAGGTGCAATAATAAACTTGTATTGAGGCATTGCAGCAACAGTTTACAACAATCCCGGTTGGAGCACTGCCAGACCGGGTGCACGCACAGTTACATCCATGTGAACGGAGCTGGTTCCAGCCACCAGGGGGGGGGCAGAGAGCCCAGGGGGGTCAGAGAGCACGGGGGGTTGGAGAGTACAAGGGAGCCATAGAGCATGGGGGTGGAGAGCACTGGGTGGGGGCTGGAGAGCGCAGGGGGGGGGTGGAGAGAGTAGGAGGGACGGGGAGCCTGAAGAGCACGGGGGGGGCTGGAGAGCACGGGGGTCGAGAGCACTGAGGGGGGCAGACAGCACTGGGAGGGCAGAAAGCATGGGGGGGGAGAGCACGGGGGGGGCAGAGCATTGGGGGGCAGGAGAACACTATGGGGGCTGAAGAGCACTGTAGGAAGCGGAGAGCAAGCACAGTGGGAGGCTGTAGAGCACTGGGAGGTGGGGAGCACTGGGGGTTGGAGAGCATTGGGGGGACTGAGAGCACAGGGGTGCGGCTGAGAGCACTGGGGGGCAGAGAGCACTGGGGGGAAACTAAGAGCACAGAGGTGGAGAGCATGGGGGGCCTGATAGCACGAGGGAAGCACTGGGGGGTTAGAGAGCACAGAGGCACAGGGGGTGCGGAGAGTATTGGGGATTGGAGAACACTGGGGGGGATGAGAGCACGGGGGGGAGAAGAGCATGGGGGCAGCAGAAGCAGTCTGTATAGGAGGAGTGACTGCATATATTAGAATCAATCTTACCAAGACATGTACTATTGAACAAAACCACTCGGGGGTGCCTAGTCATCAGAGCAAAGCTTAATAGCATAGCAAGCTTTATAAGGACATAAGGTACTTTTTGGATTTGGTATAAACACTGGTCGCCCACGTGGCTCTGGCAGAAGCATTTTCATCCCTGAAAAAGCCCTAAGTGGGCGAAACATGTTGGGAATATACATCTGTACACTGCTTTGACAAAAAGAATGCGTGAGGTTATTTTATGAGTATACATATCATGTTTGAATAAACTGCGTTGTATATATTTTTTCAAGTCTATAATTGTGTATATTGAGCACCTCTAAACTCCCAACAAAGTGTCCTCAAATCTTTGCTGATTTTTACATATGTAAAAAAATGAAAAAACTGCTCTAGTGGCGAAGTGGTTAAAGAGTAACTCCACTTTTGTTAAGAAAAAAAAATTCCCCTCTGGGTGATCTCTGTACATTGCGAGGATTTTTAAACAAACTTTGTTGCAGGGTCCTACCTTTTGTTATATTGAAGAAATCCCTGTGTGTTTGTCTGTGTCCTTGAGCACAGTGAGTCTAATGGGAGTGATTTCATAACTATCAATCAGCTGATGCACTTTCAGGGATCTAATGAGTTAAGTGGCAGGGTCTGTATTCCTTTAGATGTGATTTCCTCCCTAGCTACCTTAGTGATGTCATCTCTCAAATTAAATTTATTTTTGATATACAGCCATACCCCTCCGACTTTTTTACCCTCTCTATCCCTTTGAAAAATGGGCGTGGTTTAAGCTAAGCAGTGGGCGTGGCTTAAAGGGCGTGGCCCAAATGGGATGTGGTTAGAGTCTTAGATGAACGAGGGATGGAGGGAGAAAGAAAGGGAGAAAGAGGGAGGGAGAGAGAAAGAAACAAGGAGATAGGAAGGGAAGGAGAGAGAAAGAAGGAAAGAAAGAGGGATGGAGGGACAGTAGGCCCAGATCCTACACCACAATAGAAATATGTGTATTCCATAGTTTAACAATCGGCAAATAAAAGTACTCCAAACATCTGGTGTTAGCACTTTAATCATCCCGGCACCATGGTTGTTATGGTGTCAGAATGATGGAAGCACATTATTTCTATTATTACATTGTAATATAAAATGAAATCATTCAAGTCACCATAATGCAGAATCAGTGGGACCCCTGAGCGTGTCACTTGCCACGTCGTCTGCCACCAGATGCCATCAGGTGCCCCCCAGCAGAGTCCCTCCTTACATCAGGTGCCCCCAGCAGAGTCCGTCCTTACATCAGGTGCCCCCAGCAGAGTCGGTCCTTACATTCTTACATCAGTGTCCCCAGCAGAGTCCGTCCTTACATCAGGTGCCCCCAGCAGAGTCCATCCTTACATCAGGTGCCCCCAGCAGAGCCCGTCCTTACATCAGTGTCCCCAGCGGAGCCCGGTCCTCAGTGCCCCCAGCAGAGCCCGGTCCTTACATGAGTGTCCCCAGTAGAGCCCGGTCCCCAGTGTCCCCAGCAGAGCCCAGTCCTCATTGTCCCCAGCAGAGCCCGGTCCTCAGTGTCCCCAGCAGAGCCCGGTCCCCAGTGTCCCCAGCAGAGCCTGGTCCCCAGTGTCCCCAGCAGAGCCGGGTCCCCAGTGTCCCCAGAAGAGCCTGGTCCCCAGCAGAGCCGGTCCATACCTTAGTGTCCCCAGCAGAGCCCGGTCTTTACATCAGTGTCCCCATCTGAGCCTGGTCATCAGTGTCCCAAACAGAGCCCGGTCCATACATCAGTGTCCCCAGCAGAGCCCGGTCCTTACATCAGTTTCCCCAGCAGAGCCCGGTCATCAGTGTCCCCAGCAGAGCCTGGTCCCCAGTGTCCCCAGCAGATCCCGGTCCTCAGTGTCCCTAGCAGAGCCCGGTCCTCAGTGTCCCTGCTCGTCAGACACACAGGGGAGGAGGATTGGCGATGGCTGATCTCTTCCTTGTGTTCAGTGGAGAGGCGAGGGGTCTCCAATCCGTGCAGCCAATAGGCTTCAGTGTACAAGAGAATTGCCTACTTGTACACTGAAGAGAGAAACCGATTGGCTGCCCATCCCCTCTCCACTGAACACGCGGAGGAAACCGTATTCGTGGCGGTGGCCATCTTTGTGTAGCCCGCTGATGTTTTTCTGAAAATCGGGACTCTTGGCAAGTATGGACTGGTTTCACCAATGTTACTCAATGGAGCGTACTTATTGGGATGTTCCAGCCCTGGATTGGCCTCCCTGGCATTTCCCCCTCTAACCTTCCTGACTGTCACCCATCTACTCTTTTCTAGTGCCTGCACCTCTTTGTCTCCACCCGCCTCTGTGCTGGCCCCTGCCGGTGTCTTGTCGAATACAGTCCCCTATCCAAAAGTGTCCGCCCTGTACTGGGCAGGCGCAGTACGGAGGACAAACGAGACGCCGAAAGTCTCAGAAGTTTAACAGCTGATCGTCAGCTGTACATGGCGCCTGCGCTTTTATTCTTACCCTGTGTCCAGGTTCATTCCCTACTATCCAATTGGACATAGAGTAAGAATAAATAGTTGCCGAGCGCAGCGAGGCCGTGCCCGCGAGGGGCCCTCTTGCAAAGCCATCACTAACAAGTGCCCGAGCGCCGTGTACAGCTGATGGTCAGCTGATCAACTTCGGACACTTTCGGCATCTCCTTCTCCTCCGTACTGCGCAGGCGCTGCGCCTGCGCAGTACGGGGCGGACACTATATGATAGGAGGACAGTTCTCGGCAGAACACCGGCACCTGCCGTGTACGTTCCTGGCTCTCCTTTAGTATGGAGGGACTTCTCAGTGCTGACAGTTGCTTCCCTAGATTCAGAACCTGGGCTTCCAGGGAAACAACGTGGTTACATTTTGCACAACAGTATTTGCCCTCGATCGGATGATCAAGGAACGCATACATGCCGCAAGATCTACAAGGAGTCGCCTCTCCACACCCACCGGGCATCGTACCTACTAATTTAATGAGGATTGGGGATTATACCCTGTCCAAATTACCTAACTAGCTTCCTGACATTAATATTCAACAATACACAGGTACTCAACAATACAATACACAGGTACTCACAGCCCACGTGCACTCACAGCCCTCGTGTATTCGCAGCCCACATGTACTCACAGTCCAATGCACTCGCAGCCAACGTGATATACAGTCCACGTGCACTCGTAGCCCACATGCATTCACAGTCCATGTGCACTTCCAGTCCACGTGCACTCGCAGCCCACGTGTACTCAGTCCACGGGCACTCCTAGCCCACGTGTACTCGCAGTCCACATGCACTCGCAGCCCACATGCACTCCACGTGCACTCGCAGCCCACGTGTACTCACAACACACAGGTACACACAATACACAGGTATTCCCAATACCCAATGATGAGGAAGCACTGATGAGGCTGCGCTGATAGGCGGCAGTGATGGGCACTCATAGGTGGCACTGAAGAGCATTGATGGGTGGCATTGATAGGCGGCACTGACAGGCGGCACTGATGGGCGGTATTGATGGGCACTATTAGGCAGCACTGATATGTGACACTGATGAAGAGGCACCGATGGGCACTGATTGGCAGCACTGATGGGGAGGCACTGTTGGGCATGGATTGGCAACACTGATGGGGAGGCACTGATTGGCAGCACTGGTGACACTGACTGGCAGCACTGATTGGCACTGATTGGCAGAACTGATTGGCACTGATTGGCAGCACTGATTGGCACTGAATGGCACAGTTTGGCACCGTTAACTGGCTTCTGTTTACATTGCGATCAGCTGTCATTGGACATAGCTGATCACGTGGTAAAGGCTGTGATCTTCCCTTTACCCAAAGGACTCAGTAATCACAAAGCGCGTCACCCGTGCACGGCAGGGGTACTAGGTGTAATCCTAGACTCTGTCCTGTCCTGTCCTTTCAGCCCCAAATCCAATCACTGTTTAAATTGTTCAGACTACACCTTCGAAACATCTCCAAATTACGCCCATTTTTAACCATCGAGACCACTAAGCAACTTATTCACTCCCTTGTTATCTCTCACCTTGACTATTGTAACTCTTTCCTCATTGGCCTGCCTCTCCTCAAGCTATCCCCTCTTCAGTCTATCGTGATTGCCGCTGCCAGACTCATCCACCTTACCAACCATTCAGTGTCTAACACTCCTCTCTGCCAATCCCTCCACTGGCTTCCCATTGCCCAACTAATAAAATTCAGAACACTAACAATAACATACAAAGCCATTCACAATTCTTCCCTGAGCTACATCACCAATCTTATCTTCATATATCATCCAAACCATCCTCTTTGGTCCTCCCAAGACCTTCTGCTCTCTAGCTCCCTTGTCTCCTCCTCCCATGCTCGTCTCCAGGATTTCTCCAGAGCTGCTCTCATCCTCTGGAACTCGCAACCTCAGGCTATCCCCTACTCTCTCCACTTTTAGGCGATCCCTGAAAATTCATCTCTTCAGGGTGACCTATCCTGCCTCCAGCTAACAACCAAATCTTCTACCCCCTCAACAGTTCATCCCTCACAGTCCCTACCTTTTGTTTCACCAGCCCCTCCCTCTTAAGCTGCGTACACATGATCAGATTTTCCAACTGGAATTGTGTGATGACAGCTTGTTGGCGGCAAATTCGACCGTTTGTATGCTCCATTGGACAATTGTCGGATTTTCCGTGGACAAATGTTGGATGGCAGGTTTTAAAATTTTCCACGGACAAATGTCTGTTGTTGGATTTTCCGAGCGTGTGTACACAAGTCCGTCGGACAAAAGTCCAAAGTACAAACACGCATGCTCGGAAGCAAGGATGAGCCAGAAGCAGTCGGTCCTGTAAACTAGCGTTTGTAATGGAGAATTAACATTCGTGACGCGGCAAATTATGAAATCTCGAAATGCAGCGCACAATTCTCTTCTTCTTTAATGGGATAATAATGAAGCTGCTTTGCTGGTGATACTGATGGAGTTTTTGCAAACGTATTTTCAAAGGCTTTTTTATTATAGTGATATCAAGAATAATATTATTATGTTTTGTTTTTTTTTGGGCAAGTTACCACAACACCATTATCCCGTAGTTTTTAAGATCAAAGATACAACTATGTTGGTGGCCCTTGTCAATTTTACATTGTATTTTCTAAAATGTAACTGCCGACTCCCAAACTGTCATTTGAAGTAAAACACATAGCCAAGTATTATTCTCCATAATTTCTTTATTGTGCATTAAAAAAAGAAAACAAATAAAATTAGACATGCTATCTACCAATAGAACTTAACCAAAAAGTGCATTCTATGCATCCAAAAATATAGAAAATATAACAAATCAAATCATTATTATTCAACCAAAAAATAAAATAAAAGTCTCATGCATGTGTCCTGCTTCTTAATATAGGGGGTCACCAATGCCAAGAGTTGGTAAAAGCAGAGGTCCGTCATCCGGAAATAATTCCGAAAATCATCTGGATTATTCTCCTGGAGCTCCCGCAGCAAAGGCACATGACATAATTGGTCACCATTAATAAGGCAACCAAATTTTGGTCCAAGAAATCCTCCTCCTCCTGTTCCTGGACTGGACTTGGGTCAAAGCAATAACTCCAAGGCCAATAATAAATAACACGCTATCTACTCCGATTCCGCAACATGGCTGGTTGACCAACGGCCGTTCAGAAACAAACTGAAAAGTGTGAAATGAAAAGCGCGAAATGAAAAGTGTGAATCAACACTCACCAAACTTCTACTAATGCCACGTACACACGAGCTGACTTTCCGGCGGACTAGGTCCGATGGGATTAGTCCGGCAGACAATCCAAAAGTGTGTGGGCTAGTCCGGTAGGTTTTCGGGATAAAAACCTGACTCAAAGTCCAACGGACTAAAATTGGGAAAACTGTTCATCTGTGTGCTGGTCCGACGGACCAAATACGACTCAAGGGAAGCTATTGGCTACTGGCTATTGAACTTCCTTTTTTAGTCCCGTTTACGTCATCACGTTCAAACCGAATGGACTTAGTCCTATCGTGTGTGGCCAAGTGCGTTGGTTCGAAAAGTCCCTCGGACCTAGTCGGAAAGTTCGCCGGAAAGTCCGCTCATGTGTACGCGGCAGTACAAGAATTTAGCAGAAGGAGCCCAAAGGGTGGCGCTAAAGAGCTGAAAAACCACGTAGTACGTCACTACATTCGTGTTTGTTGGGCGACAATTCCTTACCGTCTGTATGCAAGACCAGTTCCCGGTCAACGCCCTTCGGACAAAAGTCAGAGGTTTTGTTTGCGGAAAATCCGATCGTGTGTACGAGGCTTTAGATTGTAAGCTTGCAGGAGCAGGGGCTCCTCTAACCCTCTTGTTTTGAATTGTACTGTTGGTGTAGTGTCTCCCTACATTGTAAAGCGCTGCGCAAACCGTTGGCGCTATATAAATTCTGTTTAATAATAGCGCGGGCGGGAAGTCGTTAATGATGTATTAGTGATTACAGAATTGTCTTTTATAGCTGCCTCTGTTCAGTCTTAAAATAAAGGAATTTTTCAATACATCTCGGCTCCATGGATAGGATTTCTGAACGGATTCTGCAGATTTTTATTGTTTTTGGCAGCCTGAGTGTTGAAGAGATGAAGGGAATGGGAAGCTTTCTATATTATTGTTGTTGTTGATGACATTGTTGTATATTAGGGAGGGGTCCCGGTGCTGTAGCGGGGTACACTGATCCCATACCTGGCAGGCCATCTCCCTGAAATACAAAACAAATGTATGGCATGGTGCGGAGTTCCCATTCCATCCCCGATTGTTTTTGCTCAGAAGGAGGAATCCAACTGTTAATTTGGCCCCTTCCTGGAGCGAAGTTTTCAATTGTCTATAATTGCTTTTATTAAGCCCTGTGTCAGGACAAATGTTCCTGTTAGTCTTGGCTGCTGTCTCAGGACTGGAGGAAAGTCAAGGCGGCGGTAAAAGTGGACCTGTCATGCCCAGGTTATAAAAGACGTTCGTTTATGTTGAATAAAGCAGATATGTCAGACTGGATTTTTTTTTTTACTGTTTGAGAAGTGAGCAGTCCTTTTTACTCCATCCAAATGTTCAAACATTATTTCAATGTGGATCCAAGCTACTCAGTAGCTCTTGTACCTGTATGTAGGGGCAATATTTTTTTTTTTTTTGGGATACAATAGTGAAGGGGTTAGACCCGACATTGGCAACTCTCTTCCACATTCAGTACTGTCCCGGATTTTGAGGGACTGTCCCTGATTTGGAGCAATGTCCCTCTGTCCCTCTTTCCTCCCTCATTTTGGTCTGATCTGTATAGTTGTATATAAAATGCACTTTTTATATTTCAAAAAGTGTTTCCCCAGTGCTAAACCTTTCATCCAAATTCTAAATTGCTGCATTTGTACATTGTAAAAGTCAATATAAAGGAATGGTAGTGGTAAAAAAAAAAGCACTTGTGGATTGTATTAACTTTTTTTTTTTGGTTAATTCTCCTTTAAGGGGGTGTGGCAGGGGGTGTGTCCCATGCCTACATACATTTGCTAGTAGGTGTCCCTCATTCCCATCTCAAAATGTTGGGAGTTATGCCTTTAGTCATTTTTTCATCTTTCCATCTATTAAATCTTCTGCCCTTGTTGTTTTTTTTAACTTTGGATAGTAAAACATTTTTTTTTTCTGCCAGTAAATACCTTATACAGCCCACTTCCCGTTTCTTGTCTGGTCATTAGCCTAGGCTTGCACAGCCCGCTCTCTCACTCTCGTGAGAGTTTGCCAGGAAGGGAGGGGGGGGTGAGTCATAAGAGGGCCAATGAGAGCTGCAGAGCCAGAGTTGTGCCTCTGTATAAATCCAGGCAGTGAACAGGCAGCAGCTTCAGCTGCCCACAGTTAAAATGGCTGCAGCCAGACTCGGTGGAGGGAGATTTCTGCAGCATATTTGGCAAGTACAGAATCACAGTATATATAAAATAATATGCAAAGTGGTTGGAGGGAAGCTTCAGAATGGCAAAGATGTTTTTATTACAAGTTATGTGGGCAGACTGCAGTTCCTCTTTAACCACTTCCGGACCACCCACCGCCGTTATACGTGGGTACTTTGCCGTTGAATTCCGTTGTTATGGCAGCTGCCATAACAACGGTATTTTTTTTTAAATGGCGGGCGGTCCGCTTTCAGATAAAAGTGTTCTCTGCGCTGGATTCGCCGCAAGATCCTTTTTATCGGCGGCAGGAGAGGTGCTCACCCCCCTTCCGCCGCGTTATGGTCGTGTCCGCCGCTTACCGGAGCCGTCGGTAGCGGCGGAGACAATCCGATCCTTTCCCCCTCAGAGGCATGAAGTCAAGTGATGGAATGACGGCCCCCACTCGACACCATACCATTGGATGACGGAAGTCATGTCAAATCTCACTTCCACCCAATGGTCTTAAAGGGGAACTTTTTTTTTTTTTTATTGCATTTTAGTGTAAATATGAGATCTGAAGTCTTTTTGACCCCAGATCTCACATTAGGCCTCATGCACACTGGATGTTACAATAACGTTATTAGAACGCCAGTAGCTTTGCAGTGAGTTTTTTAACTTTTTTCAATGTTTTTGCAATGGCGTTTTTTAGCGTTTATTAGTGTTTATTAGCGTTTTCCGCATTAGCGTTTTTAGCGGTTTTTTTTCTTCAATGGATCAAAAACGGTAAAAAACGCTGGTGAGCGACGTTTTTGAGCGTTTACAGAAACAAAGGAGAGTGGGAACAAGGGGACAGTGGCTGATGTTGGCCCCAAAACATTCCCGCCCTGAAAATGGCTGGACTATATTGGTACAGATAGACAACAATAAACAAATGATATAAAAGGATATATTACAAAAAAGGAAATACATAGTATACTTATTAAAATGCAAAACAGAGGCTCAGGATTCCCTGAGGGGCATTGTATCTGTTGTTACAGGGTATAGAATGGTCTGGTTCTCGACTAGTTTCACGGTTTTACCGCTTCCTCAGGAGGACCAATCTATAAGACAGATAATACAATACAATACAAGCATAATGAATACAAAGATCATAATACAGCATGTAAGAAAGAAAAAATAAAAACCAAAAAAGTAAATAAGGGATTAGCTTACCCTATAACTAGGTGATCATGTGCGGCACCCAGCGTTTATCGACGTTTGTCAGTGTTTATCAGCGTTAGAGCGTTTTTACAGCTGAAAAACATCTCTCAGAACCCACTAGTTTTGAGGTTTTTTTACCGCTCAAAAACGTTACTGCCCAAAACTGCTGATAACAGCCTATGTGTGCATGGACACATAGGATAACATGATGGAGAGTTTATTGACTGTAGAAAAAAACGTCTACAGCCAAAAACAGCTGCTGTAAAAACGTCCAGTGTGCAATGAGGCCTAAAGAGATCCTGACATGCTTTTTTCTATTACAGGGGATGTTTACATTCCTTGTAATAAGAATAAAAGTGATCCAATTTTTTTTCTTTAAGGGTACAGTGTAAAAATAAAAAATAAAAAGTAAAATAAATAATTTAAAAAAGTGTAAAGCGCCCCGTCCCGCCGAGCTTGCGTGCAGAAGCGAATGCATACGGAAGTCGAGCCCCCATATGTAAATAGTGTTCAAACCACACACGTGAAATATTGCCATGATCATCAGAGCGAGAGCAATAATTCTAGAGCTAGATCTCCTCTGTAACTCAAAACTGGTAACCTGGTAACCTGTAGAAATTTTTAAACTCCGCCTATGGAGATTTTTAAGTGTCAAAGCTTGTCGCCATTCCACAAGCGGGCGCAATTTTGAAGCATGACATTTTGGGTATCAATTTACTCGGCGTAACATTATCTTTCTCAAAGTAAAAATTGTGCTAACTTTACTGTTTTCTTATTTTTTAGTTTAAAAAAAAGTGTATTTTTTCCACAAAAATTGCGTTTGTAAGACCACTGCACAAATACGGAGTGTGACATAAAGTATTGCAACGACCGCCATTTTATTCTCTAGGGTGTCTGAAAAAAATAATAATGTTTGGGGGTTACGAATAATTTTCTAGCAAAAAAAAAAACCTGATTTTAACTTGTAAACACCAAGTGTAAAAAATAGGCCCGGTTCCAAAATGGTTAAAGCCCACCAGTGGCTGAGGTGGGTGCCGTGTGGAAGAAAGCCGCATTTCTACAGCAGTACCTGGCGTTCAGGGATCGGCACGGTCCAAGGCTGTGGCAGACATTTTCCAAAGTACAGACCTTAGTGAAGGACACCAAGGTACATTTCAAATTAAAACTATCAAAAAACACTCCGTCTACTCTCTGGCCTGGTTCTACAAGTACAAATACGTTTAAAATTACATTTATATAAAGATTACTTGTGGTATACGGTTATAAAATGGGCACTTTCACCCCCTTCCTGCCCAGGACAATTTTTAGCTTTCAGCGCTGTTATACTTTGAATGACAATTGTGCGGTCATACAACACTGTACCCAAATGTAATTTTTATCATTTTCATCCCACAAATAGAGCTTTCTTTTGGTGGTATTTGATCACCTCTGGGGTTTTTATTTTTTTCCTAAACAAACTAAAAAAGAATTTTGAAAAAAAAAAAAGTTTTTCTTCATTTTGGTTATAAAATTTGTTTTCTCCTTCACTGACGGCCACTGATAAGGTGGCACTGATGGGCACTGATGAGTTGGCACTGATAAGGTGGCACTCACGGGCACTAATGAGGCGGCACTGATGGGCACTGAGTTGGCACCGATAAGGTGGCACTGACGGGCACTAATGAGGTGGCACTGATGGGCACTGATGAGTTGGCACTGATAAGGTGGCACTAATGAGGAGGCACTGATATGTAGAATTGATGGGCACTGATAGTTGCTGATATGCAGCCCTGATAGGCACCAATAGGGGGCACTGATATGCCGCACTGATATGCAGCACTGATGGGCACTGATAAGCACTGACAGGCGGCTGTGATGGGCACTGATTGGCACTGACAGGTGGCACTGATGGCCAGCACTGATGATGAGGTACTGACAGGTGTTACTGTAGGACACTGATTGGTACTGTGATGGGCACTGACTGGCACTGTGATTGGCACCTATAGCCGTTTCTCATGGGGCACTGACTGGCAGCTGATGGGCACCTTTTTGGCAGCTTTGGTGGCACATCTGATGGGGCTGTGCTCATAGTCAATGTGCTGATTATCAGCACAGACGACTCCCCCCTCTGACAGGGAGAGCCGCCGATCGGCTCTCCCTTTCAGCGCGCACTGAGGAATGCCGTTTACCGATGATTGGTCAAAGCTGATCACGTGGTAAGGAGTCGCCATCAGAGGCTTCATACCACAATCGGAGTTGCGGCGTGTCAGACTGACACACAGCACCTCCGATCGCCGGCATGTTATCCTGCTGGACGTCATATGACGCCCAGTCAGGATAACTGAACCACTTCCCGGCCGTCATGCTGCAGAATGACGGCCCGGCTTGAAGTGGTTAAAAGATTTTCAAAATTCTTACCTTTTTGTATTTTTCGGTTGTATTGAGACACAGCAGCAGCATCAGAGTCCTTTGTAGATGTGGTAACAATACACAAACATGCGCCAACACAACAGATCCCAAGGCGATTTCTTGTAGAGCGTTTGATTGCATTTATATGGCTGAAGCCTCGCTCACAGCAGCATGTGTCAGGGATCGGTGTCAGAGATCGGTGTCAGGGCTCGGTGTCAGGGATCGGTGTCAGGGATCGGTGTCAGGGCTCGGTGTCAGAGATCGGTGTCAGAGATCGGTGTCAGGGCTCGGTGTCAGAGCTCTGTGTCAGGGATCGGTGTCAGGGCACGGTGTCAGGGATCGGTGTCAGGGATCGGTGTCAGGGATCGGTGTCAGGGCTTGGTGTTAGAGATCGGTGTCAGGGATTGGTGTCAGGGCTCGGTGTCAGGGCTCGGTGTCAGAGATCGGTGTCAGGGATCGGTGTCAGGGATTGGTGTCAGGGATCGGTGTCAGGGCTCGGTGTCAGGGCTCGGTGTCAGGGATCGTGTCAGGGCTCGGTGTCAGGGCTCGGTGTCAGGGATCGGTGTCAGGGATCGGTGTCAGGGCTCAGTGTCAGGGCTCGGTGTCAGAGATCGGTGTCAGGGATTGGTGTCAGGGCTCGATGTCAGGGCTCGGTGTCAGAGATCGGTGTCAGGGATCGGTGTCAGGGACCGGTGTCAGGGATCGGTGTCAGGGATCAGTGTCAGGGCTCAGTGTCAAAGATCGTGTCAGAGATCGGTGTCAGGGCTCGTGTTAGAGATCGGTGTCAGGGATTGGTCTCCGGGATCGGTGTCAGGGCTCGGTGTCAGGGCTCGGTGTCAGGGCTCGGTGTCAGGGCTCATGTCAGGACTCAGTGTCAGGGATCGGTGTCAGGGCTCGGTGTCAGGGCTCGGTGTCAGAGATCGGTGTCAGAGATCGGTGTCAGGGCTCGGTGTCAGAGCTCTGTGTCAGGGATCGGTGTTAGGGCGCGGTGTCAGGGATCGGTGTCAGGGATCGGTGTCAGGGATCGGTGTCAGGGCTTGGTGTCAGAGCTCTGTGTCAGGGATCGGTGTCAGGGCACGGTGTCAGGGATCGGTGTCAGGGATCGGTGTCAGGGATCGGTGTCAGGGCACGGTGTCAGGGCTCGGTGTCAGAGATCGGTGTCAGGGATCGGTGTCAGAGATTGGTGTCAGGGATCGGTGTCAGGGCTCGGTGTCAGGGCTCGGTGTCAGGGATCGTGTCAGGGCTCGGTGTCAGGGCTCGGTGTCAGGGATCGGTGTCAGGGATCGGTGTCAGGGCTCAGTGTCAGGGCTCGGTGTCAGAGATCGGTGTCAGGGATCGGTGTCAGGGCTCGATGTCAGAGCTCGGTGTCAGAGATCGGTGTCAGGGATCGGTGTCAGGGATCGGTGTCAGGGATCGGTGTCAGGGATCAGTGTCAGGGCTCAGTGTCAAAGATCGTGTCAGAGATCGGTGTCAGGGCTCGTGTCAGAGATCGGTGTCAGGGATTGGTCTCCGGGATCGGTGTCAGGGCTCGGTGTCAGGGCTCGGTGTCAGGGCTCGGTGTCAGGGCTCATGTCAGGACTCAGCGTCAGGGATCGGTGTCAGGGCTCGGTGTCAGGGCTCGGTGTCAGGGCTCAATGTCAGGGCTCGGTGTCAAAGATCGGTGTCAGGGATCGGTGTCAGGGATCGGTGTCAGGGATCAGTGTCAGGGCTCAGTGTCAAAGATCGGTGTCAGAGATCGGTGTCAGGGCTTGGTGTCAGAGATCGGTGTCAGAGATCGGTGTCAGGGATCGGTGTCAGGGATCGGTGTCAGGGCTCAGTGTCAAAGATCGGTGTCAGGGCTCGGTGTCAGGGATCGGTGTTAGGGATCGGTGTCAGGGATCAGTGTCAGGGCTCAGTGTCAAAGATCGGTGTCAGGGCTCGGTGTCAGGGATCGGTGTCAGGGATTGGTGTCAGGGATCGGTGTCAGGGCTCGGTGTCAGGGATCGGTGTCAGGGATCGGTGTCAGGGCTCGGTGTCAGGGCTCGGTGTCAAAGATCGGTGTCAGGGCTCGGTGTCAGGGCTCGGTGTCAGGGCTCGGTGTCAGGGCTCAGTGTCAGGGCTCGGTGTGAGGGCTCGGTGTCAGGGCTCGGTGTCAGGTATCGGTGTCAGGGATCGGTGTCAGGGATCGGTGTCAGGGATCAGTGTCAGGGCTCAGTGTCAAAGATCTGTTTTAGAGATCGGTGTCAGGGCTCGGTGTCAGGGCTCGGTGTCAGGGCTCGGTGTCAGGGATCGGTGTCAGGGATCGGTGTCAGGGATCGGTGTTACCAACAGAATAGACAGTTTAGAGAGTTCAATGTATTCACCATCAATTCATTGGAGTCAATTCAGTGCACTCCTTTGGCTCTCCTGTGTCAGTGATCGGCGGCTGCGGGGGGAGGAGGGAACACTGACAACAGTTGTGACATGGGAGCCTATGAGTGACATCACGGCTCCCGAAATTCCCAGCCATTGTCGAGCGCTCCTTCCTCTCCCCTGCAGCTGCCTCTCACTGACACAGGGGATCACGTGACCAGAGCGGACTCAAAATGGGCAAGTATACACTTTTTTTAGGTTAGACAGCATAGAGAGCAGGAGGGAGGAGGGGATGTTTTTAATAGACGTGCAATTTGTTTCTTTTTTCAACAAATTAGTTCATTCGGAAATATCCGAATTAACGAAAACCCGTCTCACGAATTTTTTCGAATATTCGTAAATTTCTAAATTCGAATATTTGGAAATTCGAGAATTCAGAAAATTCAGAAATATGGAAATTCGGAAAGTCGGAAATTTGAAACTCAAAAATCCAGAAATTCGGACATGCGAAAATTAGAAAATCTAAAAATTCGAATCTGAGATAATAACTAACTAATAATAACTTAACTATTAAATTATAGGTATTGGAATTTCCTTTCAAATTTGGCTGTTGAAATGTAATGAATACAAATTTATCCGAAGTTACAAATTATCCAAAATAGAGAATGCCGTATCTAAACTAATGGAACGTAACAAAATAATAATAATAAATAACAATACAAAAAACTTTTTATTATTATTATTATTAATATTTATTCATTTGTTCCTTTCCACTTGTTTAGATGCAGCATTCTTTATTTTGCATAATTCATAACTTCGGATTAATTTGTATTTGTTTTGTTGGCTAACAGCCAAATTTGAAAGGAAGTTCCAATACCTATAATTTAATAGTTAGTTATTATTAGTTAGTTAGTTATTATTTCGAATTTTCGGATTTTCATTCTTTCGAATTTTCTTTCTTATTTTCAAATTTTTGGATTTTCAAACTTACAAATTTTCGATTATGAATTTACAAATTTTCGAACTTTCAAATTTACAAATTTTCGCATTTGCGAATTTGCAAACTTTCCAAATTTTCTGGATGTACGAATTTACGAATGTACGGATTTTAGAATTTACGAATTTTAAAATTAGCAAGTTTTCCAGATTTTCAGATTTACGAAATTCGAATTCACGAATTTCGATCATAACGAATGACCCGAAAAATGAAAAAAACAAAATAACAATGAAACGAAAACAAATTTTTCGGCAGTGCACATGTCTAGTTTTTAAGCGTAGTTAGAGTTAGGCTGGAATTATACTTTAAAACTAAAAGAACATTTACTCTTAATAATAAATAAAGCTAAAACCCTCAACTGCATATAGATTGGCCAGTGGCAAAACAGTTCAATAGTAGGATTCTACATCAAGGCTCACCATACATGTTACAATCGGACTGTACAATCTCTGTGAATCAACCTTAGATTTATGAACACTATGTAATAGGAGGACCTGCCTAAAATATCCAATCAATCTGTATCCAAACAGGCAGGCACATGCACTAAATACTTGTTGGTATATCTAAAGGATATTGTACAGCCAGATTGTAACACGTGTGTGCTGAGCTTTAGATCTATTGTGGTTGCCTCTTCCACAGATAAATTCAAGCCTATTACCTCATTATTATTATTAATATTATTATTATTATTATACAGGATTTATATAGCGCCAACAGTTTACGCAGCACTTTACAATATAAAAAGGAGACAATACAGTTATAATACAATAAAATACAGGAGGATTAAGAGGGCCCTGCTCAGAAGAGCTTACAATCTAATAGGGTCGGGCAGGTGGTACAAAAGGTTGTACCTGTGGGGAATGAGCTGATGGAAGTGGTAAAAGATTAGTTGGAGATGTGATAGGCTTTCCTGAAGATGAAGAAGATATGACTTTTCAGGGATCGCCTGAAGGTAGCAAGAGTAGGGGATAGCCGGACCGGTTGAGGTTGCGAGTTCCAGAGGATGGGAGAGGCTCTGGAGAAATCCTGGAGATGAGAGAGCCTGAGAAGAGCGGAGAGGACAGTTTGGGTAATATTTGGAGACAAGATTGGTGATGTAGCTCGGGGCAGAGTTGTGAATGGCTTTGTATGCTGTGGTTAGTATTTTGAATTTAATTCGCTGGGTGATCGGGAGCCAGTGTAGGGATTGGAGGAGAGGGTTGGCAGACACTGAGCGGTTGGTAAGGGGAGGGGATAGCCTATGGAGAGTAGGGATGGGCTTTATGTTCGGGTCGTACATGAGTTCGACTCGAACATTGGCTGTTCGCCCGTTCGCCGAACAGCGAACAATTTGGAGTGTTCGCGGCGAATTCAAAAAACGCGGAACACCCTTTAAAAGTCTATGGGAGAAATCAAAAGTGCTAATTTTAAAGGCTTATATGCAAGTTATTGTCATAAAAAGTGTTTGGGGACCCGGGTCCTGCCCCAGGAGACATGGATCAATGCAAAAAGAAGTTTTAAAAATGGCCGTTTTTTCGGGAGCAGTGATTTTAATAATTCTGAAAGTGAAACAATAAAAGTGTAATTTTCCTTTACATTTTGTACCTGGGGGTGTCTATAGTATGCCTGTAAAGGGGCGCATGTTTCCCGTGTTTAAAACAGTCTGACAGCAAAATTACATTTTTAAAGGGAAAAAAAAGTCATTTAAAAGTGCTAGAGCTAGTGCCGGCTATAATGAATTGTCGGTCCGGCAATACATAAAAGTTCATTGATAAAAACGGCATGGAATTTCCCCACAGAGGAACCCCGAACCAAAATTAAAATAAAAAATGTGTGGGGGTCCCCCTAAATTCCATACCAGGCCCTTCAGGTCTGGTATGGATTTTAAGGGGAACCCCGTGCCAAAATTTTTTTTAAAAATGGCATGGGGTCCCCCCAAAAATCCTTACCAGACCCTTATCCGAGCACGCAACCTGGCAGACTGCAGGAAAAGGGGGGGGCGAGAGAGCTCGTCCCCACCCCCTTTCCGTCCCCACCCCCTTTCCTGATCGGCCAGGCTGCGTGCTCGGATAAGGGTCTGGTATGGATTTTAGGGGGACCCCCACACCGTTTTTTTTGGGGTAGGGGCTTCCACTTAAAATCCATACCAGACCTGAGGGCCTGGTATGCTCTGCGACAGGGCTCACAAGGTGTCAATCTGGCCGATTGACCTCCTTTTCTAGTCCCGTCGTACCTCATCACGTTCAAAATGAATGGACTTTAGTCAGTGTGTGGGCAAGTCCGTTCATTCGGAAGTCTGCCGTAACTCCGTCGAAAGTCCGTCAGGAAGACCGGCGGACCTAGTCTGCCGGAAAGTCCAGTCGTGTGTAGGCAAGTCCGTTCGTTCGGAAAGTCTGTCGGAAGTCCATCGGGAAGACCGTTGGACCTAGTCTGCCAAAAAGTCGGGTCGTGTGTACGCGGCTTAACAGGTTTTCTTTTATGATTGCCCTGTATTTGGCTCCATCCATTTTCCCATCAACTCTGACCATCTTCCCTGTCCCTGCTGTAAAAAAGCATCCCCACAATATGATGCTGCCACCACCATGTTTCACAGTAGGGATGGTGTGTTCAGGGTGATGTGCAGTGTTAGTTTTCTGCCACACATAGCATTTGCTTTTAGGCCAAAAAGTTCAATTTTGGTCTCATCTGACCAGTGCGCCTTCTTCCACATGTTTGCCGTGTTCCCCACATGGCTTCTCCCAAACTACAAATGGGACATCTTATGGCTTTCTTCTTGCCACTCTTCGATAAAGGCCAGATTTGTGAAGAGCACGACTAATAGTTGTCCTGTGGACAGATTCTCCCACCTGAGATGTGGATCTCTGCAGCTCCTCCAGAGTTACCATGGGCCTCTTGGCTGCTTCTCTGATTAATGGTCTCCTTGCCCGGCCTGTCAGTTTAGGTGGACGGCCATGTCTTGTTAGGTTTGCAGTTGTGCCATACTCTTTCCATTTTCGGATGATGGATTGAACATTGCTCTGTGTGAAGATCAAAGCTTGGGATATTTTTTTATAACCTAACCCTGCTTTAAACTTCTCTACAACTTTATCCCTGACCTGTCTGGTGTGTTCCTTGGACTTCATGATGCTGTTTGCTTATTAAGGTTCTCTAACAAACCTCTGAGGGCTTCACAGAACAGCTGTATTTATACTGAGATTAAATTAAACACAGGTGGACTTTATTTGTTAATTAGGTGACTTTTGAAGCCAATTTTATTTAGGGGTATCAGAGTAAAGGGGGCTCAATACAAATGCACTTTTCAGATATTTATTTGTAAAAAATTTGATTTGGAAAAACATTTATCATTTTTCTTACACTTCACAATTACCGTATATACTCGAGTATAAGTCGTTCCGAGTATAAGTTGAGGCCCTAATTTACCACAAAAAAAATGGGAAAAACTTATTGACCCGAGTATAAGACGAGGGTGAGAAATGCACAGCTACTGTAAGTGGAAAAGAGGGTCAACAATGCCCATTTGCAGCATCACTGTGCCCATTTGCATGCCTCACTGTGCCCATTTGCAGCCATAGGTCCCCTGAACTTCAAACTCGGTAGTTAAGGGTTCCTAGATGCCCCCTAGCTGCAGCCAAAATTTGGGGTCTCTGAACCCAAAGGGTTCCGAAATGACATTGCTGCAGATGGACACAGTTGACCGAATTTGGGGCCCTGTATCTTGGGGCAACTTAGTGCTAAGAACCCCACATTTGGTGTGCAAACCCAGTGGAACTAGCACCATAAAATTTCCAAAGCTGGGGTTACTAGCACTAAGTGGCCCTGAGATACAGGGCCCCAAAAATCAGTTCAGAAAATCTCAAGCACTTTTCTGCAGCAGAAAATGACATTTTCCGAACCGGTTTTGGGGCCCTGTATCTCAGGGCCACTTGATGCTAGGAACCCCAGCTTTGGATATGTTATGGTACCAGTTCCAGTTCGGGGTTCCTAGCACCAAGTGGGCCTGAGATACGGGGCCCCAAAGTCGGTTCGGAAAATGAAATTTTTTGCTGCTGAAAAGTGCTTGACTCGAGTATAAGTCGAGGGGGGCACTTTCAGCACAAAAAAATGTGCTGAAAAATTCGACTTATACTCGAGTATATACGGTATGTGCCACTTTGTGTCACATAAAATCCCAAGCAAATACATCTACATTTTTGGTTGTAACATGACAAAATGTGGAACATTTCAAGGGGTATGAATACTTTTTCAAGGCACTGTAGATCAGACCAAAATAAGGGACAAATGAGAAGGAAAGAGAGACAGAGGGACTTTGCTCCAAATCAGGGACAGTCCCTCAAAATCAGGGACAGTTGGGAGCTATGCTGTTATCCTGCGCATATGCAGAGTTACGTCACCCTACACTGGCCAATCAAGATGACTGTGTATATGCATTGAACAGCTCTTTGCCCACCACATAGGGTCGCGGCTGTGTATAGGTGCCAATGCGCATGTGTGCTAGTGTAAGTGAGCATGCACATGCAGCACTAGCTTTGGTGCCAAGAACCCTATTTAAAGAACCCTAACTAGAGGAAGGAGGGGGAGACTCCTATCACAATTTGGATTAGCGGCAAGAATAGGAAGTGTCATTATAATGGGGGATTTTAATTATCCAGACATAGACTGGGTGGAAGGAACCACACATTCATCTAAGTCTCGCCAGTTTCTAAATGTCTTGCAGGACAATTTCATGGGTCAGACGGTAAATGCACCAACTAGAAACAAAGCATTACTAGACCTACTGATTACCAACAATACAAACCTGATCATGGATGTGGGAACACAGAGGAAAAATGGGTATGCTTCAAGAGCATATTAAATAAGGGCATTACCCAGTGCATCCCATTGGGTAATAAATTTAAGCGCTAATAAAAGTCCTGGATGGCTTAACTCCAATGTAAAAATGCATACAAAAGCAAAGGAGAAGGCCTTCAAAAAATACAAGGCTGAGGGATCATCATCAGCAATAAGGGCGGCAATAAGGGCAGCTAAGGTAGAACACGAAAGGCACATAGCGGAGGAGAGTAAAAAAAAATCCCAAGAAATTCTTGGGTGTACATAAATAGTAAGAAAGGGAGGTCAGATCATATTGGTCCCATAAAAAATAATGAGGGGAATCTGGTTACTAAGGATGGAGAGATGGCAAAGGTATTGTTCTCCTCAGTCCTCACGAGGGAATCGGGGGGGGCTTCAGTAACCAAAACTGCAATGTTTATCCTCATGACATGTCACAGGAAGCACCCTCATGGCTAAGAGAGGACAGAATTAGAATTAGACTTGAAAAACTTAACATTAAAAAAGTCACCGGGACCAGATGGCTTGCACCCGAGGGTCCTTAAGGAACTCAGTCAAGTAATTGTCTATTGACTGAAATGGTACCAGCTGATTGGAGAAAAGCCAATGTAGCACCAATATTTAAAAAAGGGCCCAAAATACATCCCTGGGAATTACAGATCAGTTAGCCTAACATCAATAGTATGCAAGCTCTTGGGGGGGATGATAAGGGACTATATACAAGATTTTAGTAATGACAATGGTATCATTAGCAGTAATCAGCATGCATTAATGAGGAATCGTTCTTGCCAAAGCAATCTACTAACCTTCTATGAGGAGGTGAGCTTCCATCTAGATAAAGGAAAGGCCATAGACGTGGTGTATCTGGATTTTGCAAAAGCATTTGATACAGTTCCCAAGAAACATTTACTGTCCAACAGTAACAAAGTGAAAGTGAAAGTGGGCAACAAAACGACTAAAGGGTCTGGACGATCTTAGTTATGAAGAAAGGTTGCGAGCACTGAACTTATTCTCTCTGGAGAAGAGACGCTTGAGAGGGGATATGATTTCAATGTACAAATACCGTACTGGTGACCCTACAATAGGGATAAAACTTTTCTGCAAAAGGGAATTTAATAAGACATGCGGCCATTCACTTAAAATTAGAAGAAAAGAGGTTTAACCTTAAACTGTGCAGAGTGTTCTTTACTGTAAGAGCGGCAAGGATGTGGAATTCCCTTCCACAGGCGGTTTTCTCAGCGGGGGGTCATCGATAGTTTCAAACAACTATTAGATAAGCACCTGAACGACCACAGCATACAGGGATATACAATGTAATAGTGACATATAATCTCACACATAGATCGGACTTGATGGACTCATGTCTTTTTTCAACCTCACCTACTATGTAACAATGTGTGTGTGTGTAAAGCACTGCACAACTGAGGAGGGTACTCTTATGGCCAGTGGCCTGACCTACATTCGTTATCTAGTGTTGGTCCTGGCTTGGCTCCTGAATTTGCTGAATCCTGACCTCCTGCTACTCATAGTCTGACTACACCTTCTACATGCTGTCTTTACTTGGCTTGTCCTGACTGCTGCTTTTCTCGGGCAGATTCCGGTGCCTATTCTGCATACCAGCTTTCTGCATGGTCCTGGTCCAAGCATCTTCAGAAGCACAGCAGCAACCAGGCTATCTGCTAACCTTCTGCTGCTTCTAGAACCATTGTAGGTACCTGCGCCACTCCTCATCCTGCTAGCCAGGTACTTGGCAGGAGGTGCAAAGGAAGACCTTTCATCAATTCAGCCAGGTACATGACAACTACCATATTTTAAACTCAGTGACATCATCACTGGACCTATGTGTTTCTCTATGTAGTGCAAGCAGATCATGGCTGGTGGGAGGGGACAGCAGCATGCTGTACATATCTTCCTGAAAACACAAAACTGTGGTAACATCCACATGTGATGCTGAGCCTCCCTAATTGATAGAACTGAAATCCAATGAATGAATTGGGTGGGCCTGGGAAAGTCAGTCTAAATGATGCTGGATGTCCTCCAGCCAGAAAATGAGGCATGCTCTTTTCGACATACTGCAGCTTCACATGCACACTGTGAGAAACTCACAGTGTGCAGTGAACTCAGAATAAGATGTTTTAGTACAGAAGAGGAACCTGATAGAAGGTATGGCTGGAGTTCAGCTTTAAGGTGATTTAACCGCTTGCCTACCGGGCAATTTCACCGCCTTCCTGCCCAAGCCAATTTTCAGCCTCCAGCACTGTCACACTTTGAATGACAATTGCGCGGTCATGCAACACTGTACCCAAATGGAATTGTTATCATTTTTTTTTTCACACAAATAGAGCTTTCTTTTGGTGGTATTTATTTGCCACTGTTTTTTCTTATTATTTGCTGTTAAAAAAAGACCCAACGTTTTGAAAAAAAAAAAACATTTTTCATAGTTTGCTATAATATTTTGCAAACAGGTAATTTTTCTCCTTTACCAATGTGCGCTGATGAGGCTGCACTGTTGGGCACTGATAGGTGGCACTCATGAGGCTGCACTGATTGGCGGCACTGATGGGCACTGATAGGTGGCACTATTAGGAGGCACTGATGGGCAATGGGAAGCAGCACTGATGGCAACTGGTAGGCGGCACTAATGGGCACTGATAGGTGACACTGATGAGGAGGCACTGATGGGCACTGTTTGACAGCATTGATGGGCACTCTTAGGACTGCACCGATATTCAGGACACTGATAATCAGTGCCCTGATTACCAGTGTCTATGTTCCTTTACCACTCTATTTTTCTCTCCTCGCGCTCTTGTGCTCTACGCCCTCTGGGCAAAGTAAGCCCGTGCTGTAGCCATCTTTTGGCTATAGCGAGGGCGGGAAGGGGTTAAAGGCGGAAGTTTTGTTTTTTTTTACCCTGGCAGGGAAGGGGTTAACACTAGGGAGCGATCAAGGGGTAAATGTGTTCCCTAGCGTGTTCTAACTGTAGGGGGGATGGGCTGCCTGGGACATGATAGAGATCGCTGTTCCCAATCACTGGGAACAGCAGATCTCTGAGATGTCCCCTGTCAAAACAGGGATCCGCCTTGTTTACAAAGGCAGATCCCCGTTCTGCCTCTGTGTACAGCAATCGCAGGCAGCCAGCGGACATTGAATCTGCCCAGCCTGCGGGCACGCTCCCGCAGCACGCAGCAGGCGTCCGCGTGCACCCACAATCTCACATGCACGGACCGATGTACGGGTACAACAGACCGTGCAGGTGAGCCGACCTGCTGCAGTATAAGTGCGGCGGCTGGTCGGCAAGTGGTTAAAAACAAGATACAGTTCACACATATCTGTATCATAAGTTATTTTGTTAACATATAAAGTGTTACTAAACCCCGGACCCTGCATTCACTATATCTGGTCTCCCCCAGAACTTAATGCAGATTATGTTCCTGAGCCCCATCTTGATCCAGCACAGGCTCTCTCCCTCCTCATAGTCTCAGAGACTGCAGCAGGAGCCATTGGCTCCCGCTGCTGTTAATCACAGCCAGTGAGGAGGGAGCATGGGCGGGGCCCAACAGCACTCTTTGTGTCAATGGACACACAGAACCAGCGCAGGAGCGAGCCCACACAGGTGCCCCATAGCAAGTGGCTTGCTATGCTGGGCTCTCGGCAGAGGGGAGGAGCCAAGAGGGCCGGTAGGGGACCCAAGAAGAGGAGGATCGGGGCTACTCTGTGCTAAGCCACTGCACAGAGAAGGTAGGTATGGCATGTTTGTTTTAACCACTTCAGCTTTTACCCCCTTCCTGACCAGAGCACTTTTTGCGATTCGGCACTGCGTCACTTTAACTGACAATTGCGCGGTCGTGCGATGCTGTTCCCAAACAAAATTGAAGTCCTTTTTTCCCCCACAAATAGAGCTTTCTTTTGGTGGTATTTGATCACCTTTGCGTTTTTTATTTTTTGCGTTATAAACAAAAAAAGAGCGACAATTTAAAAAAAAAAAGCAATATTTTTTTACTATTTGCTATAATAATTATCCCCCAAAAATATATAAAAAAATATACTTTTTTCCTCATTTTAGGCCGATACGTATTCTTCTAGATATTTTTGTTAAAAAAAAACGCAATAAGCGTATATTGATTGGTTTGCGCAAAAGTTACAAAATAGGGGATAGATTTACAGCATTTTTATTATTTTTTTTTTATTAGTAATGGCGGCAATCTGCGATTTTTATCATGACAGCGACATTATGGCGGACACATCGGACACTTTTGACACTATTTTGGGACCATTGTCATTTATACAGCAATCAGTGCTATTAAAATGCACTGATTACTGTGTAAATGTCACTGGCACGGAAGGGGTGAAACACTAGGGGGCGATCAAGCGGTTAAGTGTGTCCTAGGGAGTGATTCTAACTGTGCGGGGGAATGGGCTACCACTGACATGACAGCGATCACTGCTCCCGATGACAGGGAGCAGTAGATCTCTGTCATGTCACAAGGCAGAACGGGGAAATGCCTTGTTTACATAGGCATCTCCCCGTTCTACTTCTCCACACCGCAATCGCGGGCCGCCGGAGAACATCGAGCTCCAGGGACCCGCGGGCACGCTCCCGTGGCGTGCAGCAGGAGCGCCAGAAAGGCGGCAAATTAAAAGGGACATACCTGTACGCCCATTTGCCTGCCTGTGCCATTCTGCCGATGTATATGTGTGTGCAGCAGTCGGCAAGCGGTTAAAAAAAAAAATGGATTTACAATCACTTTAAGTGAAACACACACGCCTCTTGTATTTAAAAAATGTTTAGAATTCAGCTTTAGTTTTATTCCAGTCCTAGTGACCGACACCCATTTTTCTAAGACAACCTGGTGAAGATGAAGAGTCACCCCCTAAGGTTGCCTGTTCCTGAGACTCCATTGCCCTGTAAGTGTGCTCGGGTCATTCCTAATGTAAGCCATTCGTCATTGAAGGTCAATCCTTATTGAAGTCATTACTAATAGCGCTACATAACTTTTTTACTTTCCACCATAAATCTGCCTAGTAGAAGTCCACAGTAACTAGGAAGGATTTTTATTACAGCGAGGCCTGTAGGCAGGGGTGACCGACCCTGCGCTAATAATTACAAGTCTGAGAAGTGACATGCGTGGGACATGGAGGGGTCACTCACTCACGCACCCCGCCTCTCTCTAATAGTTTAGAAATGTTTTGAACTTGACCCGACACATCAAATTTGATTTATTTGGGAACAGAGAAAAACTTTAGTATGGACTCTAATTAGCACGGGCTGCCTTTGCCACAAACTGAACCTTTAGTTTGGATCGGTTTATATTGTATTACTTTGCGTTTGATTGTTCTGCATTTAACACACAATTAAAGCCCAACTCTAGACTTTTTTATTTATCTTAGTTTAGGATAGAGCGTGTAAAAGTTAGATCTACCGTTCCTCATCTCTTGTGACAATAAAATCTGTTTAATAAAAGATTATTTATGAATGAATGAAAAGAATTCTTAAATGTATTCTTAGCTCAAAAGAGTCCCATATATATTTATATATATATATATATATATATATATATATATATATATACAGTGGCTTGCGAAAGTATTCGGCCCCCTTGAACTTTTCAACCTTTTGCCACATTTCAGGCTTCAAACATAAAGATATAACATTTTTATTTTTTGTGAAGAATCAACAACAAGTGGGACACAATCGTGAAGTGGAACGAAATCTTTTGGATTTTTGAAACTTTTTTAACTAATAAAAAAATGAAAAGTGGGGCGTGCAAAATTATTCGGCCCCCTTGCGTTAATACTTTGTAGAGCCACCTTTTGCTGGGATTACAGCTGCAAGTCGCTTGGGGTATGTCTCTATCAGTTTTGCACATCGAGAGACTGAAATTCTTGCCCATTCTTCCTTGCAAAACAGCTCAAGCTCAGTGAGGTTGGATGGAGAGCGTTTGTGAACAGCAGTTTTCAGCTCTTTCCACAGATTCTCGATTGGATTCAGGTCTGGACTTTGACTTGGCCATTCTAACACCTGGATACGTTTATTTGTGAACCATTCCTTTGTAGATTTTGCTGTATGTTTGGGATCATTGTCTTGTTGGAAGATAAATCTCCGTCCCAGTTTCAGGTCTTTTGCAGACTCCAACAGGTTTTCATCCAGAATGGTCCTGTATTTGGCTGCATCCATCTTCCCCTCAATTTTAACCATCTTCCCTGTCCCTGCTGAAGAAAAGCAGGCCCAAACCATGATGCTGCCACCACCATGTTTGACAGTGGGGATGGTGTGTTGAGTGTGATGAGCTGTCTTGCTTTTACGCCAAACATATCGTTTTGCATTGTGGCCAAAAAGTTGGATTTTGGTTTCATCGGACCAGAGCACCTTCTTCCACATGTTTGGTGTGTCTCCCAGGTGGCTTGTGGCAAACTTTAGACGAGACTTTTTATGGATATCTTTGAGAAATGGCTTTTTTCTTGCCACTCTTCCATAAAGGCCAGATGTGTGGTGTGTACGACTGATTGTTGTCCTATGGACAGACTCTCCCACCTCAGCTGTAGTTCTCTGCAGTTCATCCAGAGTGATCATGGGCCTCTTGGCTGCATCTCTGATCAGTCTTCTCCTTGTCTGAGCTGAAAGTTTAGAGGGACAGCCAGGTCTTGGTAGATTTGCAGTGGTCTGATACTCCTTCCATTTCAAAATGATCGCTTGCACAGTGCTCCTTGGGATGTTTAAAGCTTGGGAAATCTTTTTGTATCCAAATCCGGCTTTAAACTTCTCCACAACAGTATTACGGACCTGCCTTGTGTGTTCCTTGGTCTTCATGATGCTCCCTGCGCTTTCAACAGAACCCTGAGACTATCACAGAGCAGGTGCATTTATACAGAGACTTGATTACACACAGGTGGATTCTATTTATCACCATCAGTCATTTAGGACAACATTGGATCATTCAGAGATCCTCGCTGAACTTCTGGAGTGAGTTTGCTGCACTGAAAGTAAAGGGGCCGAATAATTTTGCACGCACCACTTTTCAGTTTTTTGATTGCTAAAAAAGTTTAAAATATCCAATAGATTTCGTTCCACTTCACAATTGTGTCCCACTTGTTGGTGATTCTTCACAAAAAATTTAAATTTTATATCTTTATGTTTGAAGCCTGAAATGTGGCGAAAGGTTGAAAAGTTCAAGGGGGCCGAATACTTCCGCAAGCCACTGTATATATATGTTGGTGTATATATATATATATATGTATATATATATATGTGTGTGTATATATATATATTTATTTATTTATATATATGTGTGTGTATATATATATATTTATTTACCGTATTTATCGGCTTATAACACGCACCGGCGTATAACACGCACCCCAATTTAGGAGGGAATTTTAAGGAAAAAAAACTTTTAGGAGGGAAGTTGAAGGGAAAAAAACTTACATTTAAATGCCCTTCATTGCAGCCTTGTCAGTGCAGCCTTCCCCAGTGCAGCCTTGTCAGTGCAGCCTTGTCAGTGCAGCCTTGTCAGTGCAGCCTTCCCCAGTGCAGCCTTGTCAGTGCAGCCTTGTCAGTGCAGCCTTGTCAGTGCAGCCTTCCCCAGTGCAGCCTGGTATCCCCTGTCCCTGCTTCCAGGGCTTCAAAATCGCGGTCCGCGATTTGAAAATGGCGCCGCCGGCGCCGAAGTACACAGAGCCGGTCCTCGGCTCTTTCCGGCGGCTCTCGTTTACTTTCGGTTTCACTCGTAGTCCGGAGCGGAGCTATCCGAGTAGGTTCGGATAGCTCCGCTCGGGACTACGAGTGGAGCCGAAAGTAAACGAGAGCCGCCGGAAAGAGCCGAGGACCGGCTCTGTGTACTTCGGCTCCGGCGGCGCCATTTTCAAATCGCGGACCGCGATTTTGACATTTTGACAGATCGGGATCGGCGGGGATCGGCGTATAACACGCACCTGCGACTTTCCCCTGATTTTAAGGGGAAAAAAGTGCGTGTTATACGCCGATAAATATATGTGTGTGTATATATATATATATATATATATATATATATATATATATATATATTATATATATATATGTGTGTATATATGTATATATATATATATATATATAAAAAATGTACACTCACCGCCACTTTATTAGGTACACCTGTTCAATTGCTTGGTAACACAAACTGCTAATCAGCCAATCACATGACAGCAACTCAATGCATTTAGGCATTTGTGATGAAGACAACTTGTGTAAATATATTTATTGAATTTTTACGCAAAAAAAGGAAACATTTTACACAATATCACACTGATATGCCACTTCAGCCCTGGGTGGATTTGCCCCCTTAATGACCATTCCATTTTTTACCGATAAGGCACTGCGTCGCATTAACTGACAATTGCGCGGTCGTGCGACGTTGTACCCAAACAAAGTTGATGTCCTTTTTTTTCCCACAAATAGAGCTTTTTTTTTGGTGGTATTTGATCACCTCTGACGTTTTTATTTTTTGTGCTATAAACCAAAAAAGAGTGAAAACTTTGAAAAAACATTTATGTTTTTTACTTTCTGCTATACAGGCATACCCCCGCTTTAAGTACACTCACTTTACATACACTCGCGAGTAAGTTCATACCCTTGTGTGTATGTAAAGTGGCTTTCAAGCTAGTTTAGATTCCCTGCTACTGGGAAACACACTCCCTGACCCCCCCCCACTACAGTCCCTGACACCCCCCTCTACAGCCCCTGACACCCCCAGTACAGTCCCTGACCCCCCCACTACAGTTACTGACACCCCCCTCTACAGCACCTGACCCCCCCACTACAGCCCCTGACCCCCCCACTACAGTCCCTGACACCCCCCTCTACAGCCCCTGACACCCCCAGTACAGTCCCTGACCCCCCCACTACAGTTACTGACACCCCCCTCTACAGCACCTGACCCCCCCACTACAGCCCCTGACCCCCCCACTACAGTCCCTGACACCCCCCTCTACAGCCCCTGACACCCCCAGTACAGTCCCTGACCCCCCCCCACTACAGTGCCTGACACTCCCCTCTACAGCCCCTGACCCCCCCCACTACAGTCCCTGACACCCCCCTCTACAGCCCCTGACATCCCCAGTACAGTCCCTGACCCCCCCCCCACTACAGTGCCTGACACCCCCCTCTACAGCCCCTGACCCCCCCACTACAGTCCCTGACACCCCCCTCTACAGCACCTGACCCCCCCCACTACAGCCCCTGACCCCCCCACTACAGTCCCTGACCCCCCTCTACAACCCCTGACACCCCCTCTACAGCCCCTGACACCCCCAGAAGTGAAAAAAAGATATTGTTTCACTTTAGGTACATTTTCGTTTTACATACATGCTCTGGTCCCTTTGTGTACTTACAAGTGGGGTATGCCTGTAATCCCCCAAAAAATATTTAAAAAAAACTATATTATTCATCAGTTTAGGCCAATATGTATTCTTCTACATATTTTTGGTAAAAAAAAAAAATCACAATAGGCGTATATTGATTGGTTTGCGCAAAAGTTATCACGTCTACAAACTACTGGATAGACTTTTATTTTTTTTTATTGTTTTTACTGGTAATCATACGTCTCCATACAGCTGGTGGTGATGATGCCAGACCTGTGAGCTCTACCCCCTCCTCCTCCTCCACCACCTCCTTGCCCTCCTCTGCAGAATTGTTCTATGCACATCAGGTACCCCCTAAGCGTTCAAAGGGCTATTCCATGAGTCAGGCTAAAGGGTGCCATACAGTGCTTCAGCTGGTGTGTTTAGGGGACAGGAACCACACCGGAGCAGAGATTCTTGCAGCTCTACAGGGACAGGCCCAGAGGTGGTTCACACCACGCCAGCTGGAGCCAGGAATGGTGGTGTCCGATAATGGCTCAAACCTCCTGTCCGCCCTTAGACAGGGAAAGTTGACACATGTGCCATGCCTGGCACATGTCCTCAATTTGGTGATGCAGCGTTTCCTAAGTACGTACCCAGGGTTGCAACATGTACTGAAGCAGGTGAGAAGAGTCTGTAGCCATTTCAGGCGGTCATGCACAGCCAGTGCTCAGTTCGTTGAAATTCAGTGGGAATTCCACCTGCCCATAAACCGCCTGATTTGTGACATGCCCACCAGGTGGAACTCAACTTTGGGAGTGCTGCATCGGCTATACTTGCAGCAGAGGGCCGTCAACGAGTACCTTTGCCAGTACGGCATAACAACAGGCTCAGGCCGCCTCAGCTTTTTTTCTCCATGCCAATGGCTGATCATTAAGGATGCATGCACTGTATTGTCACCATTTGAGGAGGCCACAAGGATTGTGAGCAGTGACAGTGCATGCATCAGTGACACAATCCCTGTTGTGTTTCTGCTGGAGCAGACTTTGTGTGGCATTATGGACAGGGCACTGGAGGCAGAGCAGCAGGAGGAAGAGGAGGACTTCCTTTCCCCTCAATGCCCACTTTATCCAGACACCATCATTCCTATGTCACAGAACAAACAGGAGGAGAGAGGGGAGGAGGATTCTGGCGCTTTTATAGGCTTTGAAGAAGAGGAAGACATGCGTCAATCTGTAAGCGATGGTTTTCCAACCCCAGGACCCTTGGGAGTAGTACACGGCTGGGAGGAGGAAGTTCCAGATGCTGTCATCCTGAGTGACCCCGAGGAGTCTGCTTCTCAAGCCTCAGGAAAATTTGAGGCGCATGGGCAACCTTATGCTTCAAAGCCTGTGAAAGGACCCAAGAATACGTGGCATAAACGTTGGTCAAGAGAGGAGCGTTGGAGAAAGTGTCCGCCTAAGTGAGGCATTTCGGAATTTTTTTAGTCCTCGCCGCCCAGGGCTGTCAGCTTCCACATCCCATCGGTAGCGTCTGCATCATATGGTGGATGATTACCTCAGGGCCAAAACAGAGATGGAGAGCTTTCCAGCTGACGATCCACTAACTTACTGGGTCATGAGAATAGACCACTGGCCAGAACTTTTCCAGTATGCTATTAAATTGGGCTGCCCTGTATCCAGCGTGCTTTCAGAACGGGCATTCAGTGCTACAAGAGGTTTTGTTAATCATAAAACGCGTCTGTCCACAGACTCCGTGGACCGTTTGACTTTTATAAAAATGAATCAGTCCTGGATTGCCAGCTAATAAGTCCCTGATGCCGATGTCATTGATTAAGTCTTTTTGGGATGTGGAATCTCTGCAGGACTTCGAGGCTGCGTAGCTTTGAGGGTTTTTAGTCATTTCATCTGGAAGAATGTTTTTGGTATGGGTTTCATGGGCACAATTAACACCCAAAGACCAATTTTTCAGCACCTGTTTGACAGGTGCATATCGTTGCAATTTTTTACAGCAAGGCCAATTCTTGCTTTCATCAAGAGTACCTCTATAGGGTTACCGTGGGAAGGTGCCCCCGACACCCAAAGAGTGATTTTTCTGTACCTGTAACAGGTGCATATCATTGTAATTTTTTACAGCAAGGCCCAATAAGTACGCTCCATTGAGTGACATTGGTGAAACCAGTCAGGGACCAGCACTGCTGGAGCTGAGGGACTCTCCTAGCTGCCGGGGGAAGAACTCTTCCAGTGAGAGTGGGGGGGGAAGCGAAGGGAAAGGAAAGACAGATTCTGGTGGTAGGTGACTTAATTCTTAGAAGGACAGAGAGGGTAATCTGTAACAAAGGCTTGAAGTCCCGAACTGTATGTTGTCTACCGGGCGCTCGCGTTCGGCACATCACGGATCTGGTGGACAGAATACTGGGAGGGGCTGAGGAAGACCCGGTTGTCATGGTGCACGTTGGCGCCAATGACAAAGTCAGAGGCAGATGGAGTGTCCTAAAAAAAAGATTTTAGGGACTTGGGAGCTAAATTGAGGAAAAGGACCTCCAAGGTATAATTCTCAGGAATACTATGGTACATTGAGCCACACCAGAAAGGCAGAGGGAGATTAGGGAAGTAAATAAATCCATGAAGAGCTGGTGTAGTAAGGAGGGGTTTGGGTTCCTCGCGGACTGGGCTGACTTCTCAGTCGATCAATAGTACTATAGAAGGGACGGACTGCACCTAAATGAGGAGGGTGCAGATCAGCTGGGACTAAAGATGGCCAAAAAGTTAGAGGGGTTTTAAAACTAGGCGATGGGGGGGAGGGCCCAGAGGTAGAGATAGTCAGCGTGGAACATATTCCAGAGGGTAGTATTGGGGGCATTAGTGGTAGGTTGACTAAAGCACATAAGCACATCAATTTCTGATACGGTTCACCAGGGCAAATCTCCTTCAAAGGGCCACAGACAGAAATAAAATATTCAGATGAAAAGCCTAAAGAGAGTACAAGACTAAAGATCTAGGAGTCCAAAATTCTTTAACGTTGAAGTTAAGTCATAAGGTAAGATAGCCAACATATTTGCATGGTCTAAATCAGGTCAAAGAGGTAAATTTATTGGGTCAAACCAATATACAAATAATAAAAGCATGATCACGTAGAATAAAATCAAGTGTAGGAAATAGTGTGCCTTGGCCGATGCGTTTTGTCCAATTGGACTTTACAGGGGCATCTACGTGATCACGCTTTTATTATTTGTATATTGGTTTGACCCAATAAATCTACCTCTTTTGGAGTATTGGAGTACTATTGGAGAACTCCAATTTTTTCTCTCCCTATACTCTTCGGACTGGATATGTGATCTGGATGTTTTTCCTTCCCTACACGGTCCCTTTTGGTTGATAAGCATCACTGCAGCTGGTCCAGTCAAAAGGAGACGTCCTTTGAGATCCGGGACTTCCATTTCCCTCCAGGACAGCCATCTATCTTGATCTCTAAGCCTGTTTGATTCGATGTCGTTGGCATTCGAATCCACCTGTTCTGGTAAGAGTATTTCACCTCTTTCTACCTCAAGATTTCCATGTTGATGAATCACACACTAGAAGATTTTCCACTCATACTGGATTGTTTACCTTCTTGCACTGTGGGACTTTATCACTTATGTTGCCTTTACTTATGTCACAGTGGATATTATTCACAAGTTATTGAACTTTATTCACTTTCATATACCGTATATACTCGAGTATAAGTCGTTCCGAGTATAAGTCGAGGCCCTAATTTACCACAAAAAAAATGGGAAAAACTTATTGACCCGAGTATAAGACGAGGGTGAGAAATGCACAGCTACTTTAAGTGGAAAAGAGGGTCAACAATGCCCATTTGCAGCATCACTGTGCCCATTTGCATGCCTCACTGTGCCCATTTGCAGCCATAGGTCCCCTGAACTTCAAACTCGGTAGTTAAGGGTTCCTAGATGCCCCCTAGCTGCAGCCAAAATTTGGGGTCTCTGAACCCAAAGGGTCCCGAAATGACATTGCTGCAGATAGACACAGTTGACCGAATTTGGGGCCCCCTATCTCGGGGCCACTTAGTGCTAAAAACCCCAAATTTGGTGTGCAAACCCAGTGGATCTAGCACCACTAAATTTTCAAAGCTGGGGTTTCTAGCACCAAGTGGCCCCGAGATACAGGGCCCCAAAAATCAGTTCAGAAAATGTCAAGCACTTTTCTGCAGCAAAGAATGACATTTTCTGACCCAGTTTTGGGGCCCCGTATCTCAGGGCCACTTGGTGCTAGGAACTTCAGCTTTGGATATATTGTGGAACCAGGTCCACTGGGTTTGCATACCAAATTTGGGGTTTCTAGCACAAAGTGGCCCTGAGATACGTGGCCCCAAAGTCGGTTCGGAAAATGACATTTTTTGCTGCAGAAAAGTGCTTGACTCGAGTATAAGTCGAGGGGGGCACTTTCAGCACAAAAAAATGTGCTGAAAAATTCGACTTATACTCGAGTATATACGGTATTTGGACTTTTTTTCTTTTAATGTTACAGGGGACATCACCCACTGGTCACTGAATTTTATTCATATACATATTTTGGTTTTGCTTGGTTTTAGTGCTACATTTTTACACTAGCCCATTTTGAATATTTGTAACATTTGTGTGTAGCAGCTTTGTGTTTTTTACACTGGGTTAGCGCAGTGTTACCACTGTTTTCATTTGGTTATATCTCCATCCATACCTTCTTACCAAACTGAATTTATTGTCAATGCCCACTCCAGGATCAATAAGGCCATAGGCCTTGCAAGTTCTGTCAGATATTATAATTTTACTACTAAATTTCTGTTGATGAACCTCTCATTGTTTGCCTGCCATTAATTGTGATGTTTTCAGCCTCTCCGTTATTTTGCACAGGTGATTTGATCAGTTTCACTGCCTTAGTAATTACCACAGCCGTTTCATCTGAGGGAAGTCTGAAAACATGACTTGTTGGGTCGCCTTGAGGACTGGAGTTGAGAAACACTATGGTGATTCTCCCTCACTTCCCGTTCTGTCTGACACCCATCACATAGACATAACCTTTGGGGATCCCCCCTCACTTTCTGTTCTGTCTGACACCCATCACATAGACATAACTTGGGGGATTCCCCCTCACTTCCCACTCTGTCTGACACCCATCACATAGACATAACCTTTGGGGATCCACCCGTCAATTTATGTCCTGTCTGACACCCATCAAATAGACATAACTTGGAGGGCTTCCCCCTCACTTCCTGTTCTGTCTGACACCCATCACATGGACATAACCCAGTGTTTCTCAACTTCAGTCCTCAAGGCACCCCAACAGGTCATGTTTTCAGCCTCTCCATTATTTTGCACAGGTGATTTGATCAGTTTCACTGCCTTAGTAATTACCACAGCCATTTCATCTGAGGGAAATCCTGAAAACATGACCTCTTAGGCGCCTTGAGGACTGGAGTTGAGAAACACTATGGTGATTCCCCCTCATTTCCTTTTCTGTCTGACACCCGTCACATAGACATAACCTTTAGGGATCCCCCCTCACTTTCTGCCCTGTTTGACACCCTTCACATAGACATAACTTGGGGGGATCCCTCCTCACTTCCTGTTCTGTCTGACACCCATCACATAGGCATAACTTGGGGGGATTTCCTCCTCACTTCCCACTCTGTCTGACACCCATCACATAGACATAACCTTTGGGGATCCTCCCTCACCTTATGTCCTGTTTGACACCCATCAAATAGACATAACTTGGGGGGATTTCCCCTCACTTCCCGCTCTGTCTGACACCCATCACATAGACGTAACTTGGGGGGCTTCTCCCTCACTTCCTGTTCTGTCTGACGACACCTATCACATAGACATACCCTTTGGGGATCCACCTCACTTCCTTTTCTGTCTGACACCCATCACATGGACATAACCCAGTGTTTCTCAGCTCCAGTCCTCAAGACGCCCCAACAGGTCATGTTTTCAGGCTATCCATTAGGTGATTTGATCAGTTGATCAGTTTCACTGCCTTAGCAATTACCACAGCCGTTTCATCCGAGGGAAATCCTGAAAGCATGACCTGTTGGGGCGCCTTGAGGACTGGAGTTGAGAAACACTGACCTAACCTATGGTGATTCCCCCTCACTTCCTGCTCTGTTTGACACCCATCACATAGACACAACTTGGGGGGATTCCCCCTCACTTCCTGTTCTGTCTGACACCCATCACATACCATACCATAGGGGGCATACCATAGGGGGATCCCCCTCCATTTCTTTTCTATCTGACACCCATCAAATAAACAAAAGTAATGTGAAATCTCCCATATGAGGTCAGCTATAAAAAGTTGACCTAAAGTTCTAACCCTTTCACAATAAAATAAGCCACAGTTGAGGTTTTAATAAACTGTTTCTCTAAAAAAAAAAAAAATGGCGTCTATGCTGTATTAGTTGTTGAAGCTTATTTTATGGTCTGCGCCCCCATAATCTTCCCCCAGTTTATGCCATACTTTCCATTTCGTCTGCATCCCCCGTCCCTCCCTGCCCTTCCTAGATTGCGTGTCTCTGTCACAAAGAGCCGGCTTTTCACCTCTCCAGGTATCCTCTGCTCCCATTACACCCAAGACTGAACGGCTTTATTAAAGAGGGGGTAAAATGGAACAATAACAACAGTTGCGGCTCCTGGTCATAAAAATCTCATGGCCCTTTTAATCCGGCCCTCCTTGTAAAACACGGAGAGGGGATTAATATGCCGAGAAGGGCCCTCCCGTTGCACTCTTAGCAATGTGTGTCGCTTTGGTTCTGTATAAAGTGTGACAACCCATGGGAGAGATAATGGAGCCTGTACTGCAGTAAGATCAATGATGGGACCTCTGTTAATGGCCATTAAATGTGAGGCTTACAGCTTGCAGCCACTTTCAATTTGGTTTAATATGTAGTATCCGTGTGGCCGAGCCTCGAAGAAATAAATAATGTTCCTTTCCTCACGGAGAAAAAGTAATGGAAGTTTAAAGTAGAGCTCTAATCAGGATAAAGTTCACCAGTACCAAAAATAAAAAAATAAAAAACTCCATGCCACTGACAAAAATACACTCACCAGTCACTTTATTAGGTACACCGGTTCAGTTGTTTGGTAACACGAATTGCTAATCAGCCAATCACATGGTAGCCACTCAATGCATTTAGGCATATGGTGAAGATGACTTGCTGACGTTCAAACCGAGCATCAGAATGAGGAAGAAAGGGGATTTAAGTGACTTTGAACATGGCATGGTTGTTGGTGCCAGATGGGCTGGTCTGAGTATTTCAAAAACCGCTGATCTACTGGGATTTTCAAGCACAACCATCTCTCGGGTTTACAGAGAATGGTCTGAAAAAGAGAAAATATCCAGTGAGCGGCAGCTGTGTGGAGGAAAATGCCTTGCTGATGTCAGAGGAGAATGGGCAGACTGGTTCCAGATGATAGAAAGGCAACAATAACTCAAATAACCACTCGTTACATCCAAGGTATGCAGAATACCATCTCTGAACGCACAACACATCCAACCTTGAAGCAGCAGAAGACCACACCGGGTGCCACTTTTGTCAGCTAAGAACAGGAAACTGAGGCTACAATTCGCACAGGATCACCAAAATTGGGCAATAGAAGATTGGAAAAAAGTTGCCTGGTCTGATGAGTCTTGATTGCAGACATTCAGATGGTGGGGTCAGAATTTGTAAAAGTAAAAAACATGAAAGCATGTATCCATCCTGTGCAAACGAGAAGATCTGGACAGCCGCACTCCAGGAAGTAATAATCCAAGTTTCTTTATTTTAAAATCAGGAACACATCAGATACAGGACATCATAGACAGAGTGTACAGATCATAGGCTAACGCGTTTCACACTTGTCCAAGTGCTTACTCATAGCTCATCCATCCATCCTGCCTTGTATCACTGGTTCAGGCTGGTGGTGGGGGTGTAATGGTGTGGGGGGATATTTTCTTGGTACACTCTGGGCCCCTTAGTGCCAATTGAGCAACGTTTAACCACTTGCCGACTGTGTCACACTGATATAATGCGGCACAATGGCTCTCCTGAGCGAAATCCCGTACAGGTATATCCTACCCATTCTTGGCCACCAGAGGGCACGCGCGCGCACGTGCCACCTGCTGCACGGTGGGAGACCTCCGGCCACGTGCGATCGCGTGCACGAGCACCAGCACTGGGATTTGCGTGTGTAAACACACAAATCCCTGTGCTGTCAGAGGAGAGGAGCCATATCGTTTGTTCCTACTAAGTAGGAAAAACGATATGGCTCCTCTCCTAGTCACTCCCATTCCCACACAGTTAGAACATGCTGAGGGGACACACATTTAACCCCTTGATCGCCCCCAGTGCAATAGATGTAAAGTGGGAAAATGTATCTATAATTTCTGTTCTAGCCGACTCCCATCAAATAAACATCAAGTAGAAAGGCTAAAAGTCTATACGTCCTGTTCTGTCTGACACCTATTAAAATGACTTAGTGTGGGGGTGATTTACCTTCACTTCCTGTCCTATATGAAATCTTTACAGTAGATGTAAATGGGGATATTTAGCTATACTTCCTGTTCCGTGTGACACTCATTAAATAGAAAAAAAGTAAAGAGACTGCCAGTGACATTTACGCAGTAATCAGTGCATTTTTATATCACTGATCGCTGTATAAATGCCAATAGTCCCAAAAAAGTGTCAAAAATCTACGATCTGTCCGTCGCAATGTTGCAGTACCGCTAAAAATCGCAGATCACCTAGTAAAACAAAAAAAGCCATAAAAAGGCTATAAATATTTGCCATAGATTGCAGACGCTATAACTTTCGCGCAAACCAATCAATATCCCCTTTTTGCGATTTTTTTTTTTACCAAAAATATGTAGAAGAATATATATCTCCTATACTGATGAAGAAATTTGTTTTTTTTTTTAAACTTTTTGGGATATTTATTATAGCAAAAAGTAAAAAATATTGGGTTTTTTTTTTCAAAATTGTCACTCTTTTTTGTTTATAGCACAAAAAATAAAAACCGCAGAGGTGATCAAATACCACCCAAAGAAAGCTCCATTTATGGGGGGGAAAAAAGGATGCAAATTTTGTTTGGGTACAATGTCGCACGACCACGCAATTGTCAGTTAACCACTTCAGCCCCGGAAGGTTTTACCCCCTTCCTGACCAGAGCACTTTTTACAATTCGGCACTGCGTCGCTTTAACTGCTAATTGCGCGGTCATGCAATGCTGTACCCAAACGAAATTTGCGTCCTTTTCTTCCCACAAATAGAGCTTTCTTTTGATGGTATTTGATCACCTCTGCCATTTTTATTTTTTGCGCTATACACGGAAAAAGACCGAAAATTTTGAAAAAAAATGATATTTTCTACTTTTTGTTCTAAAAAAAATCCAATAAACTCAATTTTAGTCATACATTTAGGCCAAAATGTATTCAGCCACATGTCTTTGGTAAAAAAAATGTCAATAAGTGTATATTTATTGGTTTGCGCAAAAGTTATAGCGTCTACAAACTAGGGTACATTTTCTGGAATTTACACAGCCTTTAATTTATGACTGCCTATGTCGTTTCTTGAGGTGCTAAAATGGCAGGGCAGTACAAAACCCCCACAAATGACCCCATTTTGGAAAGTAGACACCCCAAGGAATTTGCTGAGAGGCATGTTGAGCCCATTGAATATTTATTTTTTTTGTCCCAAGTGATTGAATAATGACAAAAAAAAAAAAAAAAAAAAAAAATTACAAAAAGTTGTCACTAAATGATATATTGCTCACACAGGCCATGGGCATATGTGGAATTGCACCCCAAAATACATTTAGCTGCTTCTCCTGAGTACGGGGATACCACATGTGTGGGACTTTTTGGGAGCCTAGCCGCGTACGGGGCCCCGAAAACCAAGCAACGCCTTCAGGATTTCTAAGGGCGTACATTTTTGATTTTACTCCTCACTACCTATCACAGTTTTGAAGGCCATAAAATGCCCAGATGACATAAAACCCCCCCAAATGACCCCATTTTGGAAAGTAGACACCCCAAGCTATTTGCTTTGAGGCATGTTGAGTCCATGGAATGTTTTATATTTTGACACAAGTTGCGGGAAAGTGACAAATTTTTTTTTTTTTTTTTTTTTTTTTTTTTTTTTTGCACAAAGTTGACACTAAATGATATATTGCTCACACAGGCCATGGGCATATGTGGAATTGCACCCCAAAATACATTTAGCTGCTTCTCCTGAGTACGGGGATACCACATGTGTGGGACTTTTTAGGAGCCTAGCCGCGTACGGGACCCCGAAAACCAAGCACCGCCTTCAGGATTTCTAAGGGCGTACATTTTTGATTTTACTCCTCACTGCCTATCACAGTTTCGGAGGCCATGGAATGCCCAGGTGGCACAAACCCCCCCCAAATGACCCCATTTTGGAAAGTAGACACCCCAAGCTATTTGCTGAGAGGCATGGTGAGTATTTTGCAGCTCTCATTTGTTTTTGAAAATAAAGAAAGACGAGAAAAAAAATTTTTTTTTTTCTTTTTTCAATTTTCAAAACTTTGTGACAAAAAGTGAGGTCTGCAAAATACTCACTATACCTCTCATCAAATAGCTTGGGGTGTCTACTTTCCAAAATGGGGTCATTTGGGGGGGTTTTGTGCCACCTGGGCATTCCATGGCCTCCGAAACTGTGATAGGCAGTGAAGAGTGAAATCAAAAATTTACGGCCTTAGAAAGCCTGAAGGCGGTGCTTGGTTTTCAGGGTCCCGTACGCGGCTAGGCTCCCAAAAAGTCCCACACATGTGGTATCCCCGTACTCAGGAGAAGCAACAGAATGTATTTTGGGGTGTAATTTCACATATTCCCATGGCATGTTTGAGCAATATATCATTTAGTGACAACTTTGCGCAAAAAAAAATAAAAAAAATAAAAAATTGTCTCTTTCCCGCAACTTGTGTCACAATATAAAATATTCCATGGACTCGACATGCCTCTCAGCAAATAGCTTGGGGTGTCTACTTTCCAAAATGGGGTCATTTGGGGGGGTTTTGAACTGTCCTGGCATTTTATGCACAACATCTAGAAGCTTATGTCACACATCACCCACTCTTCTAAGCACTTGAAGACATAGCCCTTTCTGACACTTATTGTTTACATAAAAAAATAATTTTTTTTTGCAAGAAAATTACTTTGAACCCCCAAACATTATATATTTTTTTGAAAGCAAATGCCCTACAGATTAAAATGGTGGGTGTTTCATTTTTTTTTTTCACACAGTATTTGCGCAGCGATTTTTCAAACGCATTTTTTGGGGAAAAAACACACTTTTTTACATTTTAATGCACTAAAACACACTATATTGCCCAAATGTTTGATGAAATAAAAAAGATGATCTTAGGCCGAGTACATGGATACCAAACATGACATGCTTTAAAATTGCGCACAAACGTGCAGTGGCGACAAACTAAATACATTTTTAAAAGCCTTTAAAAGCCTTTACAGGTTACCACTTTAGATTTACAGAGGAGGTCTACTGCTAAACTTACTGCCCTCGATCTGACCTTCGCGGCGATACCTCACATGCATGGTGCAATTGCTGTTTACATTTGACGCCAGACCAACGCTTGCGTTCACCTTAGCGCGAGAGCAGGGGGGACAGGGGTGCTTTTTTTTTTTTTTTTTTTTTTTCTCTTTATTATTATTGTTTTTTTATCTTATTTTTAAACTGTTCCTTTCATTTTTTTTTTTTTTTAAATCATTTTTATTGTTATCTCAGGGAATGTAAATATCCCCTATGATAGCAATAGGTAGTGACAGGTACTCTTTTTTGCAAAAATTGGGGTCTATTAGACCCTAGATTTCTCCTCTGCCCTCAAAGCATCTGATCACACCAAGATCGGTGTGATAAAATGCTTTCCCAATTTCCCAATGGCGCTGTTTACATCCGGCGAAATCTACGTCATAAAATGCTCGTAGCTTCCGGTTTCTTAGGTCATAGAGATGTTTGGAGCCACTCTGGTCTCTGATCAGCTCTATGGTCAGCTGGCTGAATCACCGGCTGCATTTTCAGGTTCCCTGTTGAGACAGGAGAGCCAGAGAAAAACACGGAAGATGTTGGGGGGGGGGGGGCATTCCCTCCCACTGCTTGTAAAAGCAGTCTAGAGGCTAATTAGCCACTAGGATTGCTTTTACATGAAAGCCGACCGCTGGCTGAAAAGAATGATACCAAGATGATACCTAAACCTGCAGGCATCATTCTGGTATAACCACTCAAAGTCGTGAATGGCGTACCTGAAGACAAAAAAATGGTTAACAATAAAGCACAGTAAACGGTAAAGTATAAATAATTACATACCTGAAAAGCAAACGTGATAAAACATAACAACAATAAAACATTGCAGAATAGAATACAGTAAAAAAGAGCAGAACAATAGAGAGAGAATAGAGAGAGAGAGAACAATAAAACGACAACTATTTTTATTTTATATTTTTGTTTGTGTTTTTTTTTTTTTTTTACACTTTTTTTTGTAACTAACTTTTATAACTGTAACCAGTTCCAGGTTCGGGTCTCTCAAAATGCGATGGCATCTCGGGAGACCCTGTGAAAGTGCGCCTAGTCTGTGCAATGCTGTACCCTACGCTAATACTCAACTAGTGCATGGTAGTGTTCAAAACATTCACCAATGCAAAGACCAGGATTATCAGGACAGGAGGGACAATAATAGCGGGTGTCACGCCTATATCCGCGCTAGCTGCAGACACGACATCTTTTTTGGGGGGGTTCGTTGGGTAGGGGTACTCGGGAGGACATAAAAATGCCTCTCATGCAGCCGACTGCATTTGGTTGGGGATGTGAATGGGGGAAGTACGGGTGCTGCAGAAGCGGTGGGTTCCCAATTAGGATTGGCGAATGCAGCAGGAAGGGCATTATGGGCACGACGGGCCTGTGTTTGTCTTTTTGGTGGCGGCGGGACACTACTTGTGCTTGCCACCTCACCAGCTTGAACTGCACTTATGGGACTCGCCACGTCACCAAGTGTTACTGCAGTGATGGTTTGGCTACGACCGGGGTGTACTAGGCCACTGGCGCTTGCCAGTTCACCAAAACGCTACAAAAAAAACTGTTAGCGATCACAGGGATCAGGCCTGACTCTGCGAACGCTGCAGTTATGCGTTTAGTGTTTTGTAAGTGACAGTGATCGATCGATACTGCACTTGGGTGGGCTGGGCCGGGCCGGGCGGAGGGGCAAAACGCAGGTGCTAGCAGGTATCTGGGCTGATCCCGCTAACACTGCGTTTTTGGGAACCCTAAACTGCTGGTGACGCTAGTATAGATCTGATCGGATCAGATATTGATGCGATCAGATACTATACCACTAAGGGAGGTGTACGGTGCGTGCGTGGGTGTTAGCGGTACTGGCGCTAATCTGACGCTGCCTGGGGCTGGTGCTTGCCAGTTCACCAAAACGCTACCAAAAAAACTGTTAGCGATCGCAGGGATCAGGCCTGACTCTGCGAACGCTGCAGTTATGCGTTTAGTGTTTTGTAAGTGACAGTGATCGATCGATACTGCACTTGGGTGGGCTGGGCTGGGCGGAGGGGCAAAACGCAGGTGCTAGCAGGTATCTGGGCTGATCCCGCTAACACTGCGTTTTTGGGAACCCTAAACTGCTGGGGACGCTAGTATAGATCTGATCGGATCAGATATTGATGCGTTCAGATACTATACCACTAAGGGAGGTGTACGGTGCGTGCGTGGGTGTTAGCGGTACTGGCGCTAACCTGACGCTGCCTGGGGCTGGTGCTTGCCAGTTCACCAAAACGCTACCAAAAAAACTGTTAGCGATCGCAGGGATCAGGCCTGACTCTGCGAACGCTGCAGTTATGCGTTTAGTGTTTTGTAAGTGACAGTGATCGATCGATACTGCACTTGGGTGGGCTGGGCTGGGCTGGGCGGAGGGGCAAAACGCAGGTGCTAGCGGGTATCTGGGCTGATCCCGCTAACACTGCGTTTTCAGGAACCCTAAACTGCTGGGGACGCTAGTATAGATCTGATCGGATCAGATATTGATCCGATCAGATACTATACCACTAAGGGAGGTGTATGCTGCGTGCGTGGGTGTTCGCGGTACTGGCGCTAATCTGACGCTGCCTGGGGCGACGCATATCACCGCCGGGCGATCGGGGGGCTAAACCTTTATTCGGTAATAAACGGCGGGTGCCCTGACACTATAAAAAATAAACGAACTAACCAGCGTCACCCGTAACGGTTATACGGTGATCAGTGGTGAAAGGGTTAACTAGGGGGCAATCAAGGGGTTAAAACATTTATTAGATAGTATATGGGGGTCCCTGTCGCTATAAAACACTGACGGCGAACCTAAATATTTACGTCCCTAACTAGCGTCACCAGCGACACTAATACAGCGATCAGAAAAATGATCGCTTAGCGACACTGGTGACAGGGGGTGATCAAGGGGTTAAAACTTTATTAGGGGGGGTTAGGGGGGTATCCTAGACCTAAAGGGGGGTAATACTCACTGCCCTAACACTAACTGTCACAAACTGACACAGCAGTAATCAGAAAAAAAAAAAAATACTGCTAATGTCAGTTTGTGACAGGGGGGGGGGGGGTGATTGGGGGGGGATCGGGGGGCGATCGGGGGGGGATCGGGGGTGTAAGGTATGCCTGGCATGTTCTACTGTGTGTGTGTGTGTGTTGTGCACTTACATGTCATCTCTCCTCGGCGCTGGAACGGAAACTGCCAGACCGAGGAGAGATGACATCACATCCTCTGCCTGTGTGAAACGACACACAGGCAGAGGAGGATTCCCATTGGCTGGGAGCGATCGCGAGGGGGGGGCCACGATCGGATGGTCTCCCCCTCGCCTCCCGACGCTCCCAGTCAGATGCCGACCGCCGATGGCACCGGGGGGGGGGTCCGATCGGACCCCCCGCCCGCGGGAGGCAGATCACGTACGGGTACGTGATTTTGCCTGCCCGTGCCGCTCTGCCGCAGTATATATGCGGTAGGCGGTCGGCAAGTGGTTAAAGTGACGCAGTGCCAAATTGTAAAAAGTGCTCTGGTCAGGTAGGGGGTAAAATCTTCTGGGCCTGAAGCAGTTAAACGCCACGGCCTACGTGAGTATTGTTGCTGACCATGTCCATCCCTTTATGACTACACTGTAGTCATCTTCTGATGGCTCCTTCCAGCAGGATAATGCACCATGTCACAAAGCTCCAATCATCTCACCACTGGACAATGAGGTCCCTGTACTCCAATGGCCTCCACACTCACCAGATCTCATCCAATAGAGCTCCACACTCACCAGATCTCAATCCAAAAGAGCAGCTTTGGGATGTGATAGAATGGGAGATTCGCATCATGGATGTGCAGCCAACAAATCTGCAGCAATTGCGTGATGTTATCATGTCACTATGCACCAAAATCTCTGAGGAACGTTTAAAACAACTTGTTGAATCTATGCCATGAAGAATGAAGGCTGTTTGGAAGGCGAAAGGGGGGCCAACCCCAAGCAGGTACTAGCAAGGTGTACTGTACCTAATAAAGTGGCCGGTAAATGCATATTGTAGAGGGGTAAATGACATTAGAGGAATGGATTTTAACACTGTTGACTGTTGTTACTGGATTGCACTGCTGCAGTGACACGTGGTACAGAATCACTCTCATTGGCTCTGTCCCTTTTAAATGTGATACTCTGTGTCCAATCACATAAATATAAATAAGGTTGGACCACCAAATCAGTCTAATAGATAGTCTAATAGACAAAAGGTTTAATGAAAAGTATGGTTCACCTCTCACCTCATCCCAAAAATATCAAGCAAAAATATTAACAAGGTATATATGATAATGAGGCGTATATATAAACTATACTGTGTAGTGATGACCAGGGACTTTTTTTCTTTTTTTGATCCATGTAACAACCATAATCGGTGTGAACCAGTAAGTCCCTTCTATCACTACTATTATTCTTTTCGTCCCTTTTCCCCAAGTCCCTAACTCATATGTGTCCACTACATTGTATATTGTTACTATTTATGCACTTTGGCTTAGTATGTTTCTATTTCCATACACTTTGCAGACTACATATTACAACTGCACAGGAAATCCCTGAAGAAGGAATTAACATCCCAAACATTCCGAAACATGTTGGATTTTCCCATATGTATCATTTATGTATGCGTTCTTTACTACTAGAACCCTCATGATTATGATCTAGGGCAGTTATTGTATACTTCATTGTTTTTAAAATTTTCTATTTTTGTGTAATCTTGAATAAAGCATTATATAGTTTTATATACCTTGATTCCTCTTACCTTTATACACATCTTTACTCCCTACTTCCCTCCCACCCATAAAATCCCTGGGGTCCTCCTCTTTGATATATATTTTTGCTGTGTCCAATCACAGCGCAATCACTATACTATGTGCAAAAGCACGCTCCCGGAGAACATAGAGGTACCCTCCAAGAACAAAATATGTCTTACGGTTAGTCTGCATGTGATTAAAGATTTGTCTTCCATTGACTCCAATGGGGTTCGAATTAATATCTGAATTTAGGAGTAGTTCAAGGAACCATACCCAATTACAATCGTAGCACCCTCCTAGGGTAGGATGCTAGGCTAATTTAGTTTTTGGCTCCGTCTGTAGTGAAGGGAACAGTGATTGTTCTGATCTGTTCAGAGTTTCACAGGCTGGGAGTTTGATTGCCTCCCTCTGCATCTGGAATAACCTGCCATAACATAGGGAGGGAAATTCAGATTATCAGTCTGGATATTTATCATGGCCTGGCCAATACCTGGAGAATAGTGTCCAGAAGGTGGTTCAGGAGGTGATGAATAGTATGAAGCCCTAGAGAGATGGTCCTTTTTCCCCAGGAGGGTTCCAAGGGGAGGGCTACTGAACGTTTGAGATATCCTGTGGACTGTGAAGCTGTTCTTGAGGCCTTAATGATGTCAGGGCTGCGGACCTTGAGGGAACTTTCTGAGGAGCTGGCTGTGGGACTTCACCATAGGGATCTGGTCTGGTGGTGACGAACCGTCTTCCTCATTGGACCTTGTTGGGAAGAAGTTGGAAGGTGTGCAGCTGTCCTGGGAGCTTGTGAGTAATGACCCTGAACTGATTCCTGGTGACTGTTTGCTTTTGGGATGTAAATGCCAGTGGTAGCTGTGGGTCTCAGAGTACTGGCCATTCCCCTGTCCTCCAAAATCCTGGAGTGTGAGCCTAGAGAAAAGTGAGCTCCTGATTATTGTGCAGCATTTTGGAGTATCCCATGCCCTAACCCCTCTCCGGTTTAAAGTTCTTTAAGCAACAAAATTAAAAAGACAACACCTAGACTGAGTTATTGGAGCCAAAGTGTGTGGACTGGTGCTTGTGGTGGTGGGCAGCCTCTGAACTATTGGGGAGAACCAGAAATGACCAGCTGCGGGGGTCGCGCGGCACATTGATCTCATCCCTTATACCTAACTGCCATCTCCTTCAGCCACGTCATCCCTCTTACCAATTTTATCTAGGGTAATCAACTGCCATTTCCTCCAGCCACTGGCCTTTCCCTAACCTACTGTATCTTGTGTAACCAACTGTATTTATTCCCAGCCACCGCAATCTACCTTATGTTCTAAATCAGCGTTTTGCAACTTTTTTTAGTGGAGGCACCCTTTAAAATTATAGACAATCTTAAGGCACTCTTTAAAATTATGGACAGTCTTGAGCACCCCATTCTAAAACGTGAAAAACTATTCCAATAGCTTTACATAATACAGCAACATACACATGTAGGACACCCAACGTTAGAGGTGCTTTATTCTTCCAAAGCAAATACACTTTTGCACATTGGTACTGACTAGTATTCCAATGTTTCTCTGCTCCCTCTATTTCTCTCCATCAGTCAGCTAATGTCACCCCAGTGCTGAGGGAGAGGGGCAAGGGAGGGTCAAACAAGGAATACTGTGGAGGCAACAGACATCCTCCTTATTAACTGATTATGCCATTGCTTGTTAGGATGCCAGTGTCTAGAGAGTCGTAATGGTGCATGAAAACCCGTGGCTTTGTTTAACTAAAAGGCAGGCTTGAGCCACCTGCTAGCTTGTATGCAATTTTTGATCAATTTTTAGGCATTTTTGCCAGGGCACCCCTGAAGAAACCTCTAGGCACCCCAGGGAGCCTGGGCACCCTGGTTGAAAAAGGCTGAGAGGCCACATCTGTATCATGTTCTGTATTTTTTTATTATTATTATTAACGTATATGACATCCTTGACTTTTAGAATATCTGAATGATGTCTGCAGCTACAGGCATCATTCAGATATCCTTGTTTTCAGTGGACATCCCACCCCCTCCCGCCACCATCCGGTGCTTCTCCTGACTCTCCTGTGCCACCGGGGACCCGAAGAAAGAATTGGCCGCCGTTGGATGACGACCATAGAGATTTCCGGTGACAAGATGGTCACCAGTCATCTCTATGATCATCGGAGGCCCGGGCGTGACGTTATGATGTCACGTCCAGGCCGCGGATGTGAGCAAAGGCGCGATCGCGGCTGCTAAGCATGAGATCGTGGATTTTTTTTCTGATCTCATGCTTTCCAGCCTGGAGGAGGGATGTTGGGTCTTATTGACCCCGCATCTCTCCATAAAGAGGACCTGTCACGAACGATTCCTATTACAAAGGATGTTAACATTCCTTGTAATAGGAATAAAAATGATCAAAAAAATGTAAAAGAGAGTGTAAAAATAAATAAAATAAAGTAAAATAAAATTTAAAAAATAATAATTTAAAACGCCTCTGTTCCCGGTAGCTCGGGCTCAGAATTGAACGCACACGTAAGTCCCGCCCACATATGTAAACGCCGTTCAAACCACACATGAGAAATCACCACGTGCGTGAGAGCATGAGCAACAATTCTAGCACTAGACCTCCTCTCTGTAACTCTAAACATGTAACCTGTAAAAAATTTTAAAGCGTCGCCTATGGAGATTTTTAAGTACCGAAGTTTGGCATCAATCCATAAGTGTGACATGTTGGGTGTCTATTTACTTGGTGTAACATCATCTTTCACATTATACAAAAAAATTGGGCTAATTTTACTGTTTTGCTATTTTTAAAATCATGAAAAAAAAAATGAGTTTGAAAAAAATTGTTGCGCAAATACCGTGTGAGATAAAAACTTGCAACGACTGCCATTTTATTCCCTAGGGTGTCTGCTTAAAAAAAAATATATATATATATATAATGTTTGGGGGTTCTGAGTAATTTTCTAGCAAAAAAAATATGATTTTTATATGTAGGAGAGGAGTGCCAGAATAGACCGGGTATGGAAGTGGTTCATATTTATTTTATATTTTAATGTCATATTTCTCTTTAAAATCTCAGAGCAAGACAAATATCCCTCTGATTTAATTTTTTTTTTTTTTTTATGCGTATCTGTCTTCACCCCCTCCCTTCCCCTCAGAGCCACAGAAGTACTTTTTTACTGTAAAATATCAGTTCCTGGCAAATGTGAAAAAAAAATAAGTCCAATCAAAAAACTTAATCCTGGCTGCATAATAAGAGCTTCACTGCATGGGAGACCAACGCCGACTCTGCAGAACACTGAGCCCAGGACACGTTTCTTTTAAATGTTCTTTATTTATCCAAAAAAATATCATAAATTTGAAAAATACAGCTGCAATTCATTACAATATTGAGTTCCTGACTTATAACAGAACATGGAATTTAGAATAAGCGGTAGGGAGGAGAGAACAAAGGGGGGGAAAGGTACAAATGAGCTCTGTAATGTGCATACAAAAAAAAATAATAAATATACATAAGTATGAAAATGTATATACATGGCAACAAAATGGAGCATGTTGAACCATTCCTATATTATTCCTTAGTGATCCTGTCCAGATGAAGATGGTGAGTCAAAGATTTCCTCTTCATGCAAGATGGGTAATTATTTTCTACACTATATACAGTATAATCATGAAAGAGAACGAAAAATTATCAAACTAAAAATTGATTTGTTGAATAAAGTTCACCTACTTATTGCAGTTATATAAGTGATACTAAACACACACTGGTTAACTGCTTGCCGACCAGCTCACATACGTTAATGTCGGCAAAGTGGCTCGTCCCCGCGAATCGCCGTACCTGTACGTCGGCTCTTTTAAGAGCCATAGCAGGCGCTGCCGCTGCACGGCGGGGGACCCGATGCGCGTGCGATGTCCGCCGGCCACGTGCGATCGCGGGCACGAGAGCCAGAATGGGGATTTGTGTGTGAAACCCCCGTTCTGAAACGAAACCCCTGTTCTGACAGCAGATACAGATCTGCTGTTCCTAGTAATCAGGAACAGCGATCTGTCTCCTCCTCCAGTCAGTCCCTTCCTCCCCCCACAGTTAGAAACACACATGAGGGAACACATTGAACCCCTTGATCACCACTAGTGTTAACCCATTCCCTGCCAGTGACATTTATACAGTAATCAGTGCATTTTTTATAGCACTGATCGCTGTATAAATGTCAATGGTCCCAAAAAATATTGTCAAAAGTGTCCGATCTGTCCGCCGCAATGTCGGAGCCCCGATAAAAAATCGCTAATCATCGCCATTACTAGTAAAAGGAAAAGGACCTGGGGGTCCTAGTAGATGATAGGCTCAGCAATGGCATGCAATGCCAAGCTGCTGCTAATAAAGCAAACAGAATATTGGCATTAAAAGGGGGATCAACTCCAGAGATAAAACGATAATTCTCCCGCTCTACAAGACTCTGGTCCGGCCGCACCTGGAGTATGCTGTCCAGTTCTGGGCACCAGTCCTCAGGAAGGATGTACTGGAAATGGAGCGAGTACAAAGAAGGGCAACAAAGCTAATACAGGGTCTGGAGGATCTTAGTTATGAGGAAAGGTTGCGAGCACTGAACTTATTCTCTCTGGAGAAGAGAGGCTTGAGAGGGGATATGATTTCAATTTACAAATACCGTACTGGTGACCCCACAATAGGGATAAAACTTTTTTGCAGAAGAGAGTTTAATAAGACTCGGGGCCACTCATTACAATTAGAAGAAAAGAGGTTTAACCTTAAACTACGTAGAGGGTTCTTTACTGTAAGAGCGGCAAGGATGTGGAATTCCCTTCCACAGGCGGTGGTCTCAGCGGGGAGCATTGATAGTGTCAAGAAACTATTAGATAATCACCTGAATGACCGCAACATACAGGGATATACAATGTAATACTGACACATAATCACACACATAGGTTGGACTTGATGGACTTGTGTCTTTTTTCAACCTCACCTACTATGTAACTATATGTAACTATGTAGTAAAAAAATAAACAAATAATAAAAATAAATCTATCCCCTATTTTGTAGACGCTATAACTTTTGCACAAACTAATTAATATACGCTTGTTGCAATTTTTTTTTTTACCAAACATATGTAGAAGAATATATATCGGCCTAAACTGATGAAAAAATTTGTTTTAAAAAAAAAAATTGGGGGATATTTATTATAGCAAAAAGTAAATGATATTTTTTTTTTCAAAATCACTCTTTTCTTGTTTAGTGCAAAAAATAAAAAAACGCAGAGGTGATAAAAAGAAAGCTCTAATTGTGGGGAAAAAAAGGACGTCAATTTTGTTTGGGTACAGTGTCGCACGACCGCGCAATTGTCAGTTAAAGCGACGCAGTGCCGAATCACAAAAAATGACCCGGTCATTAAGGGGGAAAATCTTCCGGGGCTGAAGTGGTTAATTTACATTGTACCTTTTATTTCTGTATGGGAATGATGGATGTAATTATTTTCATATAACTAAAAAAAAACATCTTCGTACCTTTTTCCTAATCGATATCCAGCTGTCACATGACTCAGCTCTTACCCAGGCTGTCTGCAGGGGCGCTTCTAGTCCTCTGCTGCTGGTCACATGTTCAAAATAAAATAAAAAAACAGCCTTTGGTGTACAGAGTAAAAATATATAATTAATATCAATAAACTGTTTTAAATTGTCATACAAATATATATTTGAAATTAAATCTTTATAAATTTTTGGCAATAACATGGTGTGGGTGAATTTCTGCCAGTCACAGGCTGTGTCACACCGCTCCAGCCTGTGTCTTGAAACAGGGAGGTGAAGCCTCCATCAATCTATATGTAATATCCTGCCTCCATTGTGTTTAGCTGGTTATTGGGCATGGAGGAGGAGGGAAGGAGTGGGCTGTCATTTACCACTGTGTATACGCCCACATGTGTGACTTTATAGCAGTGATGGCGAACCTTGGCACCCCAGATGTTTTGGAACTACATTTCCCATGATGCTCATGCACTCTGCATTGTAGTTGAGCATCTTGGGAAATGTAGTTCCAAAACATCTGTGGTGCCAAGTGTTCGCCATCACTGCCCTATACTCACATGGGCTGCTCAGATGTGATAGAGAGGAAATGCTCAGCATGGAAACCCACTGAAAACTGAGCATGTGCAGAGTTGCCAACACTGCTCTGCAAAATCCCCAACTGAATTGGGGACATGGACAGAAGGTGGAGACAGAGAGCAGCAGGTTCAAGCAAGTTTTTGTTTGCAGAATACAGAAAACAAATCCTATAGTGACTGAGTGAGTATGAACAGTATGTAATACACCATTTATTATTGATAGTTTTTCATGATGAGGGTTTAGTGACACTTTAAAGGTTGCAAAAGTATCTGTAGATGTCTACTGTATTCTCTTCAAAGCAGAAATATCAGAATTTTTCCTGAATCCATTCTTTAATAGATGGAATATCTGGACCAGGACATTTTTTTTATACAACACAGCCATACCACAGCTTCAAAAGATCTAGGTAGGCTTGTATAATTGTGGATTAACATGTTTATTTTCAGGTTAGACCTTTTCCCTTTTTATGGTATCTGTCCTTTTCTTAAAACCCTCTGACCTTTATTTTACCACTCGCAGTAGAAACGAAAATATCTACTGATGCAATGACAGCCAAAATCGGATGCCAAACAAGGGATTGAGTAAAAACAACACCGAGTAATACCGGGATCAGGCTTGGAAATCAGAGAGCTGCCCAAGACCAGTGAGTAACGGATCCGCGTTATGTGGCAAAAATCTGAGGTCGGAAACTTGAGAAAAATTTGGAAAACTCTGGTAAGAAGAAGTGAGATTTCCCGGTGAGGATAGTCATTCAGAGATGGATTAAACATCCACAAGCCAACCTGCTGCCAGAAATAGTTCAGATTCCTTCTATTCCCGTTTCTGAAATAGCTTGGTTGACTTAAAGTGGTTCTCAAAGCTACTGATGAAATGCCTGAAGTGCATGGAGAGAACCCACTTTGTCTGTTCGTTTTACTGGAAGAAAATAGAATTAAAATAACATTTTGGGGGATAAAAAATGATAATAATAAATAATGTAGGAAAGTAGAATTTTTGCAAAATTCTCTTTTTGTAAATGTTGTTATCCTGTAGAAAACAGACTTTAAGCAGCTTGTCTGTATGTACCAGCTAGTGTTCTACTAGTATGGAGGGATTTATTTCAGTCACTTGCTCTTTGAGTTAGCTCTAGCAGGGTGTACTAGATGTGACATTTTGTAATATAGATGATGTCCTACCAGGGATCTCCAAACCATGGCCCTCCAACTGTTGCTGTCCCATGAGGCATTGTAAAACTCTGACATTCACAGACATGACTAGGTATGATGGGAATTGTAGTTCCTGAACAACTGGAGGGCCGTAGTTTGGAGACCCCTAGGCAATCAGAAGGCTTGAAATGCTTACTAATGCATGCTGGATATAGGGTTGCCACCTCATCCCTTTAAACCCGAACACATATTAATTACACAGGTTCTTTGGCTGATTAAGGTGGTAATTTAACTTACTTAGTGCCTTACCTGCATTCAATTAGCCACAGAACCTGTGTAATTAATATGTGTTCGGGTTTAAAGGGATGAGGTGGCAACTCTAGCTGGATAAGATATTGAATATCTGAGGCACTTCCATGCAGATGGTGTACCCTCTTGGGCTTTTTCCTAGTGAGGACACAAGTGTAAAAAAAAATCTTATTATTGGCCTTTGGGCCTGTGGTTGAAGTGTCGCAAGAATCTCCCCTCCTGGGAGGAACCTCTAAAGATGCTGACAGCCATGGGTGTTCTACTTGGGCCTAGAGGGGGGGTAAGCAACCTGTAGATCGTGATCCACCAGTAGATTACGGACAGGTGGCTGGTAGATCTCGGTCTAAGTTTGCTGACCTGCCATTCCAGAGCATCAAACAGAGTGCACTGCAGAGGGACTACTTGTAAAGTTAGAGCTGTAGAAGGGAGCAAGAGCAGTATAAGTCGATGCCTCTTCTGTAGTGCTGGCTTCTGTCCCATGCAGAGTGATACCAACTGGACTCCACCTCTTATCCTGGCTAGCTGTTTCCAGAGTAGTGCCAGCAGCAGGAAAGAAGAGATCTTCAGGTCAGTGTGAACCATAACACTGGGCATAATAGTATAGGGCTGCTTTCACACCGATGTGCTGTGGTTTACCCACATCGCGGGTGCAGTGCAGTGTACCTGCGGCTTTCCTATGGGTTTTCTGCACTTAGCCATAGACTTCTAATGTATCCAGCTGTTTTACCACCCCATAACTTTACGTGTGAACGAGCACAAGTGCTGCTCCTCTGAGCAATCCGAGTGTGTGTTTATAGGTGGTGAGGAGGTGATATGTTGCCTTCTCAACACCTGATTCAAACCCATGATTGTCTGCAATGCACACATTTACGACACAGTAGTCCTGCAATTAAAGGTTTAAAACTGGTATCGAAAAAGAAAAAGAAAAAGAAAAAGTTCTCCCAAAGGGGTGGGGGGGGGGGTTAAGCGACAAAGTGTGTAAGTCAAGCCAATGACAATGTTATACAATTGATTCTTGTTTTAATTATACAATAAATATACAATCAGATTGAATTCTAAAATCATCAAGTTTGTAGTCTCTGGTTAATGATCACATAAGAAATATACTTCAATAAAGGAATTGTAAAAAAATTATATACATTCTGGTTGCAGACAGTAATGACATATACCATAAAAATGGTCAATGATAAGATACATTATATTACAAAAGGTAGGTTGTCATCCATATGCGTACCCCGACGCGTTTCGACCAATTGTGGTCTTCTTCAGGGCAATTGGTACTCACTCAAGAGAGGGGAAATGACTCGTAACCAGAGAGTGTGAACACAAGTGCATAGATCCGGAATCCTCATATAGAATCCCCCTCCCCTCACCCGGGCGGGAACCAGCCGAAAAAGAGGGGCTTGCAAGGAGTCACACATAGGAGCCCCCAGGGGTGGGAAAGAGAATGGAGGACACATGGGTTCCAATCCTATATATGTGTATAGGAGGGACTCAGCCGGAATCACTGTAGGATCCGGGTGAGGTGAGATGCTTAAATAGGATCTATGCCTATAAGCGTCAGGTGTCAACTCCTTCTCCCCCCCTCCTCCCCTGATTAGCCATGCCGCCAAACATGGCGGCCACCGTGTAGCTCCCTCGGCGTTCCTGTAAACGTGACCTCCGGCCGCTGCCGTCATCCCATCACAATCGCGTGATGCCATGACCTCATGACGCACGCGGGGCTGAAATCACGTGTCAGGTATCAAGAGGCGGCACTGTGACCGGTGATCTTTGACTTCTCTTGTGTTGTTCAGGTAGATCACCACCTCTGTAAGGTTGCCTACCCTTGGCCTAGAGGGAAAAAAACTGCAGTTGTCCACCTACAATGGAGGTGGTGAGTGACTGAGTGGAATGTCAACAAAGGAACATTTCCATGCTGTCCTGCCTTGAATGCTAAGATTGAGACACCACTAGAACTTCAATTGCGAAGGAGCCACATTGTACGTTTAAGTGTGCAGCCAGCATAGCCATGGTAGAGAGGGGCAAAGAAGGTTTATAATGATGCGCAGAAAACCAGAGACTGAGTTCTATGTTTAAACCTTCAAGTATCTTGTGTGCCCTCCACATTCCTTCCTGTTCTCCATGCACTAGTGCAATAAAAGTACAAAAAGTTCAAACTAAAGTGACTGGCACCCACCATTCTGTACATCCTGCGACAACAATCACTCCCTGAAATGATGTGCCTGGGACCTTATTGCCAAGAAAGTGGGCTTAGGACATTCCCAGTGTAGCTGTTGGTCAGCTAAAGACCTAATTGTTCACCACCTCCTCCCATGCCCACCTCCAGAACTTTTCACCGAGCCTCTCCCATCCTCTGGAGCTCCCTACCCCAATCTGTCTGACTATCACCTACTCAGCTTGCTTTTAGACAATCGCTGAAAAACCTTCTCTATAGAGAAGCCTATTCTGCAGAACATAAAGACCGTTTGATTTTCTCCATCAGCTCATCCCCCACAGCTATTATCTTTTATATCACTTGACCTTCCCTTTTAGATTGTAAGTTTTCATGAGCATTGCCCTCTGATTCCTCCTGTATTGAATTGTATTGTAACTGTACTGTCTGCCCTTATGTTGTAAAGCGCTGCATAAACTGTTGGCGCTATATAAATCCTGTTTAATAATATTTGGTTATGTTGTTTGAAAGTGTTTAAAATGGTTGTAAATCCCTATATATACCCACTGAAGTGACTAGCATCAGGCCATGCACAGAGTGGAAACAAATCCTCCCACATAGGTTGTTTCTGTTTACCTGAAGCCATCTCTCCTCCCCAGCCAAGTAAAGCATACATTTTGCATTCTTTAGCTTCAGAGGGCAGGGGGCAGGAAGCTGATGTTATACACTTCACAGCATAGAGCACAGAGCTGAGTGTAATCTGAGACCTGAGTGAAGGGAATGGACACACAACATGAAACATGCACAGCTGAGGCTGTCGGTCATCTGTTGTGTCCTGGAGGTGGGGGGTGGGACCATCTCCCAATCTCCCAGGATTGCTTGTTGTCAGCATAGATTGTCAGAAGTGACTCATGCAGATAGCAGAAGCATGAGAGAGCAGACAGAAATCACACTAGTTGCTTTGGATCAAGGCATGTATACACTATAGAAGGATATGTTTTGTTCATTTTTGATTTCAGAGGAGTACAATTACTATAACAGTGTTACAGACAAATATGATGCATTCAGCTGCTAGCGTTAACACAGCAGATTTTTATATACTTTTATTTGCATAATAATGAATGGTGGAACATTCAGCAGCCATGTTTTAAGGTTGTCATCCATCTAAACTACACTATATTGTCAAAAGTATAGGGTCTGCCTTTAAACGCACATGAGCTTTAATGACATCCCAGTCTTAGTCCGTAGGGTTCAATATTGAGTTGGCCAACCCTTTGCAGCTATAACAGCTTCAACTCTTCTGGGAAGGCTGTCCACAAGGTTTAGGAGTATGTCTATGGGAATGTTTCCTGGAGTTGACTTGGGTTCAAGGCCAATAATAAATAACACGTTATCTCCTCCGATTCCGCAACATGTCTGGTTGACGAACTGCTGTTCAGAAACTAACTGAAAAGCACGAAATGAAAAGCGCAAAATGAAAAACGCAAACTGAAAAGTCCAAAATGAAAAGCGCAAATCAACACTCACCAAACTTCTAACACGAAATTAGCAGAAGGAGCCCAAAGGGTGGAGCTAATGAGCTGAAAAATCACGTAGTACGTCACTACGTTCGTGTTTGTTGGCCCGACAATTCCTTGCCATTTGTATGCAAGACAAGTTCCTGGCCAACGCCCTTCGGACAAAAGTCCGAGGTTTTGTCTGCGGAAAATCCAATCGTGTGTGTATGAGGCTTTAGTCCATAGGATTCAATATTGAGTTGGCCTCTTTGCAACTTACAGCTTTAACTCTTCTGGGAAGGCTGTCCACAAGGTTTAGGAGTGTGTCTATGGGAATGTTTGACCATTCTTCCAGGGCGCATTTGTGAGGTCAGGCACTGATGTTGGACGAGAAGGCCTGGCTCGCAGTCTCCGCTCAAATTCATCCCAAAGGTGTTCTATCGGGTTGAGGTCAGGACTCTGAGCAGGCCAGTTAAGTTTATCCATCCCAAACTCGCTCATCTTTATGGACCTTGCTTTGTGCACAGTCCATAAAGTTACTCTCTGTTCCACTTATTTGTAGACAACCATATAGTTGTTGTTCAACTACTGCTGTTTCTATTTCTTTAAGTTTTTTGGGGTATTTGCAATAAATATCCCCTCTTCAGCCTAAGTGTGTCAGAGAGCATGGCGTCGCTTGCAGAGCTGTGGGCCCTGAGAAAGGTGGACACGGAAAACAGTGGCTCCATTGGGGGTGAGCGCTACAAATGCTTGGAGTTAAACTTTACATTGATCTTCATATACTTTGGGCTCAAAAAAATTCACAACTTTATTGAAATTCAAGCTTTTGTTGGTGTACAGAGTGAAGTCAGAACACACGCAAATAGTAAACATACTAATCGCTATGAATAATCTCACAACATCTCTGGTGTTTTTTTTACCTACCTGACCCTCCACAGTGGTTCTTCCATGAGTCTGGACTCCTGATCCAGTGCTGGCATCTAGGCCCCCTGCCAACCGTTCTTGCTTCTTCCCATAGGTGTGCACAGCCCATTGCATTAGGGTGTGCACCCCAAAGCTCAAACACAAATGCATGTGTGTACATGTGTATACATACGGAAGGTGTCAGTAGGGCAATAGACGGTGTCAGTAGGGCAGTGGACGGAGTCAGTAGTTTTTATTTTTATTATTTTATTTATTATTTTTTACAGTTTTATTATTTTTGTTTTACTATTTTTTCAGAAGCCCCATTAGGGGGCCTTGGTGAAATGTCAGGGGTCTAAATGGGGACTCTACGCCACATGGGGTGATTAAGGTGTGCCCAGGCACACCTGGCACACCCTGTGCGCACGCCTATGCTTTTTCCCCTCTTCATGACATCATGGCATGACAGTTTAAACAGCCAATGGTGTTGAAAGAAAACGCCACCACATCACAGCCACTGGTAAGTGTTCATATTAACCAGGCAGTCAAATGGGCACCCAAAGAAGGACCTTCACATTCTACAGTCCAAAAAATAAAAGACCCAAAAAAGAAAAAAAGTAACACCCATACTGGGTGTTGTGGTACGCTGGCAACTCTTTTGAATGAATTGCCTGCCTTAACACCTTAGCACGAAAACGCCACTCGCCATGGCTGATCCTAGTGTGGATGTATACATGTGAAAGCCTCAGCCAATGTCGCTCCTCGGGGCCACGCCATCGAGGAACAGCATTGACTGGAGCTTTCACATGTACTGTATACATCCATACTAGGATCAGTCATGGCAATCGGCATTTTCATCCTAAAATGTTCATATGCTCACTGGATGAGTTTTTCTTACGCTGGCATCCCTGCTATCCTGAGTGCCAGTGGGGCTCTACACCGCAGCCTGCAGTGGCACCACCAATACCCCATCGCTACTTTAACACAACATATGTTAATATGCATTTGTTAATGTAGCATAAAAAATGTGAGTGGGCCTTTAGGGTGAGTTTGCACATAAATGGCACATCAGAGTGTTATGGAAGAAGCACGGACATGTGTTGTTATCAAACACTAAATGCCAAAGTTAATATTTTCTGGGTAGCTTGGCACCTGAGGAAATTTCAGGGGTCACTTTTGATTCCTGCAGGAGTAATGCAGCCAACAATGTCCCAAGTTGGTGCCGAGACTATAGAAAGGGCCACCAATTAGAATGTTATAATGAAATACAATCCAGTTTGATACGTTTTAATATGTTTGCCTACCTCTGTAAGAAAAGGGACTTACTTTGAGCCAAAGGCAGTCTATGGAAATGAGTTGCCATTCATATCTTTTGTGTCTACAAAGAGAAGATAAAGCCATCCTAGGAATGTTATGGAAAACACTCTATATTCCTATCATGTGTATGGTAAGCTCCAGAGTGCTCTTCTCTCTTTCAGCTGGAAATATTTGCATTCAACTCCAGCAAAAGAAACCATTTTTTGGGCCACTGTGGAATTTCACAACAGCAAGAAACATCTATGTGGACCCCTTCGAACGTTAACAAATTTTTCTTCTGCCCAGATATATGCTGCCCGGGTCATCTGCTTAGGTCAGCTAAATCGTGGGACCACCCTGGCTTACCCATAGAGCAGCATTTTTCACTTTTCCGTGGCCTCCTGAGACAGCATTTGTAAATTCCTTCATCTAATCTGAGATGAGACATGCCAGGACATTTCTGCAGCCAAGGTAACTGTGAAAAAGAAAAGCACAGCCAACATATTTCCAAGGGTTGTATCCTTGACTCAAGGTCATGTTGGTATTGGCAATTTTCGTAAGACCAAAGAAGACACACATTAGAAGACATAACTTATTTGGTAGACATGTAGCTTAGATAGACAGGAGAGATAGAAAACTCATAAAGTGTCTGCCAATAAACTAAACAATAACCAAAATATTTCTGCAAATTAATATTAATTTCGAACCATTCAGTTCTGAATTTGGCTTTCTGTGTTTTTATAAAGAATGAGTTACAGTTAGTACAGTTATATTAAATGCAAACCCTAGTTCTTCATACAATATGTCCTTTTAAACCTCCTTTTATTTTGGTATTGTAAAAACAGCCATTTTTCTTTTCCAAAACTTTCCACTTGCCAAACTTGACTAGCTAAACAAAAGTCCAGAGCCAAATTTTTACTTTACGTTGTATCTGTTATTCTGTTTTTGGCACTGGATATGACTTTTTAGGTCCAGTAATCTAAGAGAAAATTTGTGGACGTCCAAGAGACCTTGCATGGTACAGTTTATTCTTTTATTTTTTTGTACGAAGTTTTTCTTAGTTGTCTCTCTAAGTGCCTAACTATCCAAGAAACTTGGGTCATAAAAGTCAACTCCCAGTTATTTATTAGCTGATACATTTGAAAAGTGTTCTGGGCTTTAACACTTAATGGCAACAGTTCTACAGCTATAGAAAATATTGATGGCAGGATTTAAAAATTTGTAGGCATCTATGAACTCTACGGTGATGGGATCATTTCTGAAGTCTGGTGGCCACCAAGGCAGTGATTGACTGCCTACATTTTAACAATGTATATCTTTTCTTAAAAAAAAAAATCCTTCAGCATAACATCTGCACCCACATTTCGACCTTACTTGGGCTTAAAAAGTCGGTTTTCTTGGCTGGAGTCTCCAATTAGTAATACAAATGACCACCACCTTTGTAATTGTTAAAACACAGAATCACAGTTAATCATATACATGTAACTCTACTGTATAATGATGCTAGCAGCAATGCAGTAACCAGATACAGCTTCTGTAAGCTGTGCTGTGATGTGTCTGAACTTTAACATCTCAAAATTGGAAAATACTCATTTCTTTTTTTTTTAATCTATTGCGTTTAATGAGGATGTCGACAGCCTATTGACATGAATACATTTAAAGTATGATTAAACCATTATTGTTCTTTTGTATTCCCCGGTAAACTATTTGTTAGATTGTCACCCCATTACTTGCAGTTTACAGCTCTCAGGGCTGCTGGCTCCCGCTCTCTCAGTGATGCTACCCTGAACTTCTGGTCTTCACAAGAGAAGAGTTAGCAGTGGACATTGCATTCTCCAGCCAGTCTGTTAGCTTGGGAGAGAGGAGTACCATGCCAACTTAGACTATGGGGTTGTGTGTTTCTAATGATGCACACAGTGTAGGGAGACACATTTCTGGAATTGCATGCAGGGGCGGCCCATCCATTAAGGGCACATGGGCGCTGCCCCCTTTATCCACACCAACTCGCTTAAATGGTTAATGGATAGGTTGATGCATAGCAGAGCATTGCGCTCGGAGCCCACCCAGGTGTGTTTGAAAATCAAATGAATATTCCCTTTTCTAACACTGAACAGCCTCCCAACCAATCAGGAAGCAGGGGTCTGATACCTGTTTCCCGATTGGCTGAAAGGTCTGGCGATCCTATTGGACACCTAGGAGGAGGGGAGGAGAGGCACGGTGGAAGCCACTGTGCTCCCAAAAGAGAAGAGGACACAGAAGATGCTGCCCACCGCAGCCTGATCCCCTGCCCGATGTGTGCCCGACGATCCCCAATGTGCCAACAGATATCCGCCACCGATGGGATAAGTGCCAGTGGACCGGCAGACATCTGGGGGGGGTTTGAGGTGCCGCGGACAGGGGGTGGTTGTTTGCCACCCACCCCAAACAAAAAAACACCATCCACCACTGATTGCATGCATGCATGGCTCCATAGGATTTTACAAGAGAAAGGAGCAATCCTGAAACAACAAGCTGAGGGCAGTGATCATGGCACTAGCTTAAACAGGAGCATAGGCAAGGATTCAAAGGTAAAGAAGCAGCATATTCAGTAAGTGATTAAATCAACTGCTGAAAGTCCTTAAAACCTTGGTATCACATTTTATCACTTTAAAGCCTTCAGCAAAATTGTATATAATATTCATTTTGGATAGAGTGAGAAAGCACTAAAGGTCTAGCAGATCTTTATTTTCTGTCTGTGACCCAGCCCAAACCCCCCAACGGGTACATTCTCTTTCACTTCCTGTATCTGAAGAGCTCCTACAAGAAATGGGGAGAAGCAGAGGTTGGGAAGGACAGGGATGTAGGGACAAACGGGACATGAAGCTATCAACAAGCTCATATTGGTTTGATAGGTGTCCACAAAATTTTGTACATATAGTTTACATATAAGTTGGAAGTAGTGTTTGGCGAACGGTTCAGACCGAGCAGGAATACAGGCCAAACATTGGCTGTTTGCCAGTTCGACGAACACCCGAATTGTTGGGGCGTTCGCTTGTTCAGGCCGGCGAGCGCTCCACAATGCACTGGGCACCACCCAGTGCATTGGATGCCCTGATTGGCTGAAGCAATGAAGGATTTGCCTAATCGGAACAGAGCACTGTCAGAGCCATGATTGGAGAAAGTAGGGTTGCACCGATACCACTTTTTTAAGACCGAGTACAAGTGCTGATACTTTTTTTTAATATGACAGTTTTCAAAGCGCGATTTTGTAAATAGTAAATTTTTTTCTCCTTCACTGATGTGCGCTGATGAGGCTGCACTGATGGCCAATGATAGGCTTCACTGATGGGCACTGATGAAGCGGCACTGATGGGATGGCACTGATTAAGAGGGACTAATATGCAGCACTGATGGGTACTGAACTGATAGGTTGCACTAATATTCAGAACTGATGGGCACTGAACTGATAGGTGCAGGGCCGCCATCAGGGGGGTACAGGCAGTACTCATGTAAGGGGCCCGAGTGTCCCTAGGGCCAGGGTCCGCTCCCCCCTACAGCAGAGCTCTGCCACTAATCTGTGTGCCGCTGCAGAGAAGCATAAACAAGACAAGCCTCCGCTGCCTACTTTTACTTTCACTTGCCCTTCCCAATCGTCCCCCCCCCTCCATTGGCTGTGGCTATGCAGATCTTTTTTTAAGTATTCTGCACACAGTAGTGAAATTTACCAAGCTCCTCATCCATTCCCTGCTGAGGCGGAGCCTGCTGGCTGCTCCTGGGTTTGCTTGCAATGTGATTGGCCGGCACAGGGGCAGGGGGAGTGGCCAGCTCGTCGATGGTGCACATGGACACAGCAATAACAGGTGCATGTAGATAGATCCAAGAGTGCAGCATGGAGGGTAAGTCGCAAAAATGTAATGTGTGCTGCTGACTGTGCCCCCTGTGCCCCCTGTGCTGCCTGTAGACTTTATTTGGACTTTATTTATCTTCTTCTTGGATGGGACACCCTGAGGCTGACAAGCTGGTATAATTGAGTTGCATTGTGAAAATGGATGACTCTGGGTGCAGATGAGAGAACCTCTTTACTATGTAACTCTCATCCCCACCCAGAGTCATCCTCATTCATTTTCACAATGCAACTAAATCATTTTCATCCCTACCCAGCATCTACTCCATCCTTCCAGTCTCCACAACGCATCGCCACCTACGCCCAACACCATCCATCCCTCCAGTCTCCACAACGCATCGCAACCCACACCAGCACCATCCATCCCTCCATTCTCCACAACGCATCGCCACCCATGCCCAGCACTATCCATCCCTCCAGTCTCCAAAGGTATAAGAGAGTTAAAAAAAAATGGGTGCACTGAAGGACTCGGTGGAATGGCCTGTGGGCGGGCCCCAGGGCGCCCAGGCCTAAAGCTGTGTAAGGGGCCCCAAAATTTCTGATGTCTGCCCTGGATAGGTGGCACTGATATGCAGCACTGATAGGTGGCACTGATATGCAGCACTGATGAGCACTGATGGGTGGCACTGATATGCAGCACTGAACTGCTAGGTGGCACTGATATGCGGCACTGATGGCCACTGAACTGATAGGTGGCACTGATATGCAGCACTGATGAGCACAGATAGTTGGCACTGACTGATGGGCACTGATATGCAGCACTAATGGGCACTGATAGGTGGCACTGACTGATGGGCACTGATATGCAGCACTGATGAGCACTGATAGGTGGCAATGCTAGTACAAATGCTGTGACGCCCATCTTGGTACACCGTGCACTCGGCCGCAGTAAGCCTACAGTCAGAAGGCAGCAGCGGACATCTTGTTACACCCAGCCCATATAGTTATTGAACTATATGGGCTGGGTGTAACAAGATGTCTGCTGCAGACTTACTGTGGCCGAGTGCAGGGTGTACCAAGATGGGTGTTGCGGTGTTAAACCTGTTGATGGAGACACAGAACGGCATTTCCGTTACTGAATGCGATGGCCCAGGTCACCGATTCTGATAGAACATGCGGCTTGAGCTCCACACCCCTGCCAGCTTACCTTTTGCTGCTACCAGCCTGTTGAGGACTCGCTCTCCCCTCCACCCACTGACTTCCAGGAGCGAGCGCCACTGCCTCTTCACTCCCAGGTATCGGATTAGGGATCAGGAGCATTTGCACGAGTACAAGTACTCGTGCAAATGCTCAACATCGTCGCCGATACCGATACTAGTATCCGCATTGGTGGAACCCTAGGAAAAAGTAATGATGTCTGTGCCCAATCATGGCTCATTTCTCATAGACCCACCCCCCACTATAAAAGGATCCTTCCCAGAGCAGCCATTTACAGTGTGATATTAGAGTGGAGATAGATAGAACAGGGCTCTGTTCATTGCTACTAGCGAGTTAGTGCTTCGAGTTTATGTTTTTGGGAAAGAATGCAGTAAACCTAAAATGTGTGAGAACTATGGTATCATCCTGATATAGTAGCAAAAGCACATAGTATTTTGGGATTTAAATATTTAAATATACCCCAGTGTGCACACTTACCATGCAAAAAAAAAATGTTTTTCCTATATCATACAGTTTGTATAAAAAAAAATTATTTCATACAATAAAAAAACACATATTGTTGTCTGTGAAATACATTACAAAGATAAGCGCAGTAAATCTTCTGAGAAGGGTCAACGCGTTTCGCGGATCAGCTGCTTCATCGGGACCAATAGACTTGGGTGTATCACATTTATCTGAATATAATCATACACAGTTCAATACATTCCTCATGCAACAATGAATTAGTATCTAAGATCCTATCAATCCATTAGGGAAAAACATAAGTTTCTTACCCAGGATGGATGCAATATAGTGTGCTCAATGCTTTATGGAAGGAGAAATTGAAGGTCTCAGAGACAGCCTGCCGGCTCATGGGAAGACAACCCTCAAGTACATAAACATAGACCAGAGCAAGCTGCAACAGCCAAAGAAGGAACAATAAAAAAACTATCAACCCACAAAGGGCTCATCAATGCACCTGCACAAAACGGCCGGAACTGCACAAATGATAGGTATTTTGTAAGGCAGGCGGGAGAGTTACAAAAGAGATTCCTGCAAAGGGGATACAGCTGTAAATGCCTTAAAATGGCCTACCAGCGGGCAAGAGACAGCCCAAGCGATCTACTCTTGCTTCAAGGCACACAAGATGATACATCATCTAAAATATGCCCGATTATCAAGTTTAACAACCAATCTAACCAGGTGACCCAGCCGCTGGACGATATGTGGATGATAAGCCACACATCACATTTTGTCGCAACAAATCCATCAAGGATACACTGGTATCCAGCCACTTCTCTTCTGGTGGCTCTACAGATCCCTGTGGAATGCTCCCAAAGGACACTTTTAAATGTGGCAAATGCAACTATTGCAAGTATATTAGCAACAGCAAGAATGTGCTTCTACCTAACTTCATACCATTCTCTCCAAGACACTTTGTAAACTGCAATACTATTGGCATTTTATATCTTCTAACATGTAGCCGCAGTTCATTTTACATAGGTAGAACAAAGAGAGAATTGTAACGTGCCATTAAAGACCATGTTGTGGATGCAACTTTAGGTATAATCGAAAATCCCGTAGCCAGGCATTTCGCCACCAAACCTCAATACAAACCAGACAGTCTCAGATTCCTTGCCCTGGAACGCATTCACCCTGCCCCTAAATGAGGCGATTTGGATCGCAAAACAAGATAGATTTATTCCCTTAAAGCAGGGGTAGGCAACCTCGGCCCTCCAGATGTGGTGAAACTACAAATCCGATCATGGCTCTGCCTCTAGGAGTCATGCCTGTGATTGTCAGTGTCTTGCAATGTCTCATGGGACTTGTAGTTTCAAAACAGCTGGAGGGCCGAGGTTGCCTACCCCTGCCTTAAAGCGACAAAACCGCCGGGGTTAAATTAATTCATCAGTTTTGCCCATTTTCTTGCCCCTTTTTCTTGACCCTTTTTTTCCCTACTTTTTCCTTCTCCTCTTTAATTACCGTAATCAACTCACATGATACCTGTTATAGAGATTATAATGCTCGATTTGCGAGTTAATTGTTTTATTTGCATTACACCAGTTATAGGGATATGATGCTTTATTTGATAAATAATTAAGGGTAGGACACCATCCCATTATCACATACTGGGTCAGTAGACAATAGGGAGGACTATATATATTTATTGATCACCATGAGCTGTTTATGTATTTACTGCACACATTCCTCATGCTTTTTCATTAGAATGTTTTTTCTTTAGTCTTGCAATTTTTGCTTGAAAAAAAAGGATGGAGGATTCCACACCCCGATACAAGTATTTGAAAAAAAAAGTATGGAGGATTCCCCATGGGGCTTTTTAGCAGCAGTAAAGAGTCAGTATTTGATAAAAAATATTGATTTTATTATAAAAGGACATATCATATCAAAATGTGTTTGTATCGGATATTAAATACTAAATTTTGTAAAATATTGAAATTTGTCCCTTTGATTTATTAACAGAAATATAAGAACCCCCTGAAGAAGACCATAACCCTTTAGGTCGAAATGCATTTGGGTGTTTTCATACATCGGATGGTGCTATTATTAATACTATAGGGAACTATTTCACAATGTATATATCTATCTTAATACAGGAAATTATTCCTTGATGTATGTTCTTTCTTAGTTTAGATTGTTTCGCCTTGTGCACACCAGAGCTCATATTTTAACTTTTGTACTTTACTCATGTCCAATTGTCCTTTTATAAAAAAATCAATAATTTTTATCAAATACTGACTCTTTATTGCTGCTAAAAAGCCCCATGGGGAATCCTCCATCCTTTTTTTCAAATACTTGTATCGGGGTGTGCAGCTCCTTCACACTCCTACATATGTGTCTTTCTATGTTAGTGCAATTTTTCCTTCTCCTCTTATTATTTTAAGGCTTCGTACTTGATGTGGATGGTAATGGTGGTCTTTTCCAGCTCTGCTGGCTCATGTCCTCCCTCCACTTTGACAGATTTGATTTCTAATGCTTGTGTGAGTTGCTTTGCTTTTGCTGTGTAGATGTGTGCATCTGTGCACAGACTTTTAAAGTTGGCACCCTAAACTTTTTGTTTTTCTGATGAGGATCCGCTTGCTGATGATGTGGGACTGCTGCCCAGTATTCTTACCTGGGCAGCTAGGTGGTGCCAAATGTATACCTCTGCTTTATGCTGCTTGGCATTGCCAGGCATTCTGGGTGTACAGGATATCAATGGTCAGTATTTCCTGCCTCAGGTGACACATTTTCGTTTTGGACGCCATCTTGGTACACCCGCAGGTGCATTGATGGGCCCTTTGTGGGTTGATATTTTATCTTATTGTTCCTTCTTTGGCTGTTGCAGCTTGCTCTGGTCTGTTTATGTGCTTGAGGGTTGTCTTCTCGTGAGCCTGCAGCCTGTCTCTGAGACCTTCAATTTCTCCTTCCATAAAGCCATGAGCACACTATATTGCATCCATCCTGGGTAAGTAACTTATGTTTTTCCCCTAATGAATTGATAAGATCTTAGATACTAATTGATTGTTGCATGAGGAGTGTATTGAACTGTGTATGATTATATTCAGATAAATGCAATAACCTGATTTATACCAACAACTCATGAATATGCTGTATTTTGTATTTTGCTTTTATTGTAGATTTGTTTTTAACTACCTGTGATTTACTTGTTTTTAATACACTCAATTCTGTTGGTCCTGATAAAGCGGATGATCCGCGAAACACATTGACCTTCTCAGAAGATTTAATGTGCTTGTCTTTGTAATGTATTTCACAGACAACAATATGTGTTTTTATATTGTATGAAATAAAAATGATTTTTATACAAACTGTATGATATAGGATTTTTTTTTCTTTTTGCATGGTAAGTGTGCACACCTGGGTATATTTAAAGTCCCAAAATGCTCTCTGTCCTTTTGCTACTAGCGAGTTAGTGTGCTATTGTGAGTGTAGAGTGTAAGTGTAGTGTGAATATAGTGATAGTGCAGTGTGAGTGTAGTGCTACTGTTCATTTTTACTATAGTGTCAGTTTATTGTGTCCGGGCAGGTTTACTGCTGTATATGGAGGTGCGTTAGTGCACTTTTACTGCAGTATATTGATGTGTGTTAGTGCACTTTTTCTGCAGTATATTGACGTGCCTTAGTGCACGTTTACTGCAGTTTATTGACGTGCGTTAGTGCGCGTTTACTGCAGTATATTGGGGTGTGTTAGTGCACTTTACAGCAGTATATTGAATTGCATCAGTGCAGTTTTACTGTAATATATTGAAGTGCGTCAGTGGAGTGTGTCTGTGTAGTGAGTAATCAAGTTAAAGTGCACCAAAGACCACTTTCCATTGATTAAAGTGCATCCAAGTACACATCCAGTCACAGCATGCAGAAGAGGTGGTAGACTGGCTTACTAAACCATCCTCATCCTCCGTCAACCAAGCAGAAACTAGTGAGCAGTCCACCGCAGCTGCCAACGCTTATTCTGCCTCCTTGTCCACAGCTACTCCTGCCATAGCCCCAGCATCATGCATGGAGAAGTCAGCTGAGTTATTTGAACACAGCCTCAGCCACTTGCTCCTTGATGATGCACAGCCATTGCTTGATTCTGATGTTGGTTCTGAGGTTGAGGAAGGTAGGAACATGAGCCTACAGAGAGGGGGGGACACTGGCAAACAACAAATTGGCTGTCATGTTCCCCCAGCCGCAGCTTATTGCCAAGTTGGCTCCAGTGATGAGGATAGAGGGGATGATGATGATGAGGTCACTGACACGACTTGGGTCCCGGATAGAGCAGAATAGGAAAGTGATGATGAGGCACAACACCAAAGAGGCAGCCATCATGGAAGAGTAGAGAGTAGCCACCCTATTCCATCACATTGTGGAGCTGTTATCTCCCAGCCCACTTCCCACAGCTCAAGTGTCTGGGCCTTTTTTAGCACATGTGCAGCCAATCTCACTGTTGCAATTTGCAAACTTTACCTCAAGCAGATCAAGTGTGGAAAAAACACCAGCCATTTGGGTAGCACATGCTTGACAAGGCATTTAACCTCAAACCGCCCAGTGCGTTGGCATGAGCACCTGAAAGTCTGACAAAAGGGATGCAATTCTGCTCCTCCTCACGCCTAACCTTTCAGGTCAACTTTCGCTATATCTCATGGCCTCTCAGCAGCCTCCACCGACAGGGATGATGGTATAGCAAAGTGTCACAGGTCCTTAAAGCACATCTGCCAGCAGCACACCACCAGCTGTAGAAGTCATGCATTTCAAAATTATTTTAGTCCTCGGCACCCAGGGCTGTCAACTTCCACATCCCATCGGCAGCGTCTGCATCATATGGTGGGAGATTATCTAGGGGCCAAAACAGTCATGGAGAGCTTTATAGTTGACGATCCACTGGGTTACTGGGTCATGAGAATAGACCACTGACCAGAACTTAATATTCAGTGCTGCTGGAGGTTTTGTGACAGATAAAAGAGCGCTTCTGTCCACAGACTCCATTGACCGTCTGACATTTATCAAAATGAATCATTCCTGGATTAGCAGCAGCTATAAAGCCCCTGATGCCGATGTCGCTGATTAAGTTTTTTTGGGTATGTGGAATCTGTGCAAGACACTCTAGGCTGCCTAGCTTTGTGAGTGTTGATTTTATCGTGAAGACATTTTTTGGTATAGGTTTCATGGGCACAATTAACATCCAAGGACCAATTTTTCCGCACCTGCTTGACCTCTTTCATCAAGAGTACCTCTATAGAGTTATGGTGTGAAGACGCCACCAACACCCAAAGCCCAATTTTTCCGCACCTGTTACTTCTATCCAATATCTGCGAAACAGACACCAAAATGTATCCAAAAAATCTCTAATCTTGTTCCGAGTGCACTAAATTGTGGCCTCATCATACAGCCTGGTTCCTCAAGCTGTTGTTTATAAAATAAAGAAAGCTTGCAGGGAAAATGTCATTTTATTGGCTTTATAAATATAATTTTTGCTGCAGCAGGTTCTATACATAGTACAGATGCGTCACTTTACAGGCAGACTAAGGGACCCCCAGGCACTATATTTAGAGGAATTTTAAAAATGTATTATTTCACTTTAAACATGAGTAAATCACTGCTCATTTAAAAATTATGCTTTTTACAAACTTTTTTTTCATTGATACATGTCCCCTAGGGCAGTACCCAGACCCTTTGTATGCCCAATAAGTTGCATCTAAGCACTCAAAAGGGGCACTTTTGATTTTTTCAGTTCGGGTCCCATAGACTTCAATGGGGTTCATTATTCGGCTCCAAATTTTCACGATGTTCAAGAGTTCTGGTGCAAACCGAAGAGGGGGTCGTTCAGCCCATCTCTAGTTGAAAGCAAATTCTGCAGGATGTCTATGGGGTCACATATCCCAAACCCATAAAGGCATTGCATTGGGCTAATGATTTCTTCCAATAAATAATACAATAACCTGATTAATAGTAGCATGTGGGACTTGGCTCTTTATATATGCTATCTACTAAAACTATTGGGCTATTTAACCATCCATTCACCCATCCCCCGTCCATCCATCAGTACGTTCATTCATCCATCCATCTATATATATATATATATAACATCATAATGACTTTGCACTATAGTTGTTTCTTTTATCCCCTATCCAAATAAAAAGCCCTTCAATCATAAAACAGTGCAACCCTGCCATAATCTTTTCATCTTTTCCGTCCACTTTCAGTCCTCCAGAACTGTCATATATTTAAAAAATGGAATTTGGCTCGGGGTCTTTACCCCCAAACCAGATCCAGAATAATTTTATCCTCAAGTTACTCGCAGAGTTTATCTTAGAATTCCATCATCCGCCGGTAAATCATAATCCTTCGGCTCTGTGGACATTCCTGGGAGTCAATTCAGTGTTGAATATAAACTGTCATCTTCTGATCAATGAACCAGATCGCTCCCCGTTCAGTATAAACACACCATGTAGCATATGGCAAAACAGCAAACAGAACACCACAAAGAATAAAATGTGTGAGAGAGAAATATTATATTTTATTTCATGTAGAAATTTCTCAATCTGTAAGAAATCACCAGCTGGGTTCTGGTGTGCATTTTTTTTTTGATGTGTAGGGGCAGGTGTGAAACATCATGATGGCCTGATGGCACGAAGACAGAACAAAGGATAAGATGTAGTAGACATCTTCATGTATAAAACACTGTTCTTGTTGTCATTGTTGGACTGATAATGCTCCCCTTCTATAGTGATTAAATCAGATGAGGAGCACAATAGAGGATCAAGAGCTGGAATCAAGTCCAAAGGGTTCAGAGGTTAAGGTTTAAAGCAAATTATCATGGACAGATGTAAGGTATAGACAGAGAAGTACCCAGTCTTTGCTAGAGACCATGGTGTGCTAAAACCAGGAAAATGAGGCTATAAAGGTCATAGGATCACCAGAACAAACAAGTGAAGATTGGGGAAATGTTCTTTAGTTTGACAGATTGCAATGTCTCATATGATATGCACTAGATAGGGTCGGTATTTTGTATACACAGTATTATTCCATGGACCCAACAAGTCTTGTGTCAGCAGCTGAGGCTGGTGTAATGTTAGGAATGTTTTTCTTTGTTCACACTGGTCTGCTTTATGCCAACCGTGGATCATTTGCATTCTGTATTGTTCCTGAGTTCTGTATTCTGTGGCACACTAGACTTCCTCTAGAGGATTCTAGAGGTTCCTTGAGCAGTAAGCAGTGGATTGTTAAGGGCACCTGCATACTTACAACACTGACATTATATGTAAGGACAAGCTGTTTTTTCAAGTAACCACCAATGCCAGTACTCTATTTTAGCTTTCTGTATGCCACCAATGTATGAAACATTCTTCCCACTGACCCCCAATGTAAGGGGCATCCTTCCCACTGATCACCAAAGTAGGGAGCATTCTTCCCACTGATCCCCAATGTAAGGAGCATTCTTCCCACTGATCCTCAATGTAAGGAGCATTCTTCCCACTGACCACCATTGTAAGGGGCATCCTTCCCACTGATCACCAATGTAGGGAGCATTCTTCCCACTGATCCCCAATGTAAGGAGCATTCTTCCCACTGATCCCCAATGTAAGGAGCATTCTTCCCACTGACCACCATTGTAAGGGGTATTGTTCCCACTGATCACCAATGTAAGGAGCATTCTTCCCATTGATCCCCAATGTAAGGAGCATTCTTCCCACTGATCACCAATATAAGGGACATTCTTCCCACTGGTCACCAATGTAAGGAGCATTCTTCCCACTGACCTTCAGTGTTAAGTAGACATGTGCAATTCATTTCAAATTACTTTTTTAACGAATTTCAGCAAATTCGTTAATTCCTAAATATATAAACATGAAAATTCAAAAATCTGAAATAATTACTAACTAATAATAACTTAACTATTACTAATTATTATTATCCGAAATAACGAATGCCGTATCTAACCGAATGTTCCTAATTAATTATTATTGGAATTTCCTTTCAAATTTGGCTATTATTGAACATAATGTATATGAATTTATCCAAAGTTACGAATTATCCGAAATAACAAATGTCGTATCTAACCGAATGTAACGTAACAAATTAATGATAATTAATAATAATACTAAAAACGTTTTATTATTATTATTATTATTATTATTATTATTAATTTGTTCCGTTCCATTTGTTTAGATGTTCGTTAATTCAAATAATTCCTAACTTCGGATAAATTTGTATTCGTTACGTTCACTAACAGCCAAATTTGAAAGGAAATTCCAATACCCATAATTTAATAGTTTGTTATTATTAGTTAGTTCGTTAGTTATTCTTTCATTTTTTTTTATTTTCTAACGAACTAACTAATAATAACTATTAAATTATAGGTATTGGTATTCCCTTTCAAATTTGGCTGTTAGTGAACATAACGAATACGAATTTATTTGAAGTTACAAATTATTCCAAATAGCGAATGCCACATCTAAACAAATGGAATGGAACAAATTAATAATAATAATAATAATAATAATAAAATGTTTTTATTATTATTTATTATTATTCATTTGTTACGTTCCATTCGGTTAGATACGGCATTCGTTATTTCGAATAATTCGTAACTTTGGATAAATTCGTATTCGTTACATTCACTAGCAGAAAAATTTGAAAGGAAATTCCAATACCTATAATTTAATAGTTAGTTATTATTAGTTAGTTTGTTAGTTGTTCTTTCGAATTTTCTTTCTTATTTTCGTATTTTCGAATTTACAAATTGCGATCATAACGAATGACCCAAAAAATGAAAAAAAAAAAAAAAGAATGAAACAAAAACAAACAAATTTTTCGGCAGTCCACATGTCTAATGTAAAGAGCATTCTTCTCACGACCAATGTAAGGGGATATCTTCCCACTGACCACCAATGTAAGAGGTATCCACCAATGTGAAGGGGGATTTTTCTCACTGTCAACCAGTGTAAGGGGCATTTCTTCACTAACCAAATTAAGGGGCGCTATTCCTCTGAGCCCCAATGTAAAAGGGCATATCATATTTATTTGCTTAATTAAAGCACAACTATAGGCAACTTTTTTTTCATTTTGGATTCATTTATACAGTAAGGAGAGGTTATAACTATCAGTTTTTTGCCATCTGTGTCCCAATGGGGAGATTTACCTTCACATCCTGTTCCAGAGCCAAAGCAGGAAATGAGAGGAAATCCCCTTAAGGTATTCCCTTGTGGCTCCTCAGGTCACCAGAACTAACACTCCCATTGGAAGATTTCCCCTCTATTACATTTCTGGCGAGAACCCAAAGTTTTGGTTTTAGTTTTTCTCTTACTTTTACTTTTTAATCATAATGGTAAATAGGAAAAAACTCCCTAACAGGAGATGCAGACAGTAATAAAAACTGACAGGTGTTCTAATCCCTCTTCATTCTATCCAAAATGTTAAAAAACAAATTGCCTTAGTTATACTTTAATAATTATTGAAAAAAAATATATATATATTTTTTTTATAGAGCATTGGAGAGGGTATAAAAATGGATTCAATCTTTGTGTCAAATATGCTACATACACCACATTCCAAACAAGAGGTTCGCTCTCTAAAGTAATAATCACAGTCCAAAATCCAACAAGTCATACAAAGAGAAAATGGTCTGGTGTTGCCAGTGACACACCTCCATCACCAAATTAAATATAACAACAAAGAATTAAAATAGTATAACAATCATTGTATGTGGGATACATAAACAAAGGTGCCAAGCCACTTGGCAGTGATGGATACAGCATACATAGTTACATAGTAGGCGAGATTGAAAAAAGACACAAGTCCATCAAGTCCAACCTATGTGTGTGATTATATGTCAGTATTACATTGTATATCCCTGTATGTTGCAGTCATTCAGGTGCTTATCTAATAGTTTCTTGAAACTATCGATGCCCCCCCGCTGAGACCACCGCCTGTGGAAGGGAATTCCATATCCTTGCCGCTCTTGAACCCTCTACACAGTTTAAGTTTAAACCTCTTTTCTTCCAATTTTAGTGAGTGGCCACGAGTCTTGTTGCACTCTCTTCTGCGAAAAAGTTTTATCCCTATTGTGGGGTCACCAGTACGGTATTTGTAAATTGAAATCATATCCCCTCTCAAGCGTCTCTTCTCCAGAGAGAATACGTTCAGTGCTCGCAACCTTTCCTCATAACTAAGATCCTCCAGACCCTTTATTAGTTTTGTTGCCCTTCTTTGTACTCGCTCAATTTCCAGGACATCTTTCCTGAGGACTGGTGCCCAGAACTGGACAGCATACTCCATGTGCGGCCGGACCAGAGTCTTGTAGAGCGGGAGAATTATCGCTTTATCTCTGGAATTAATCCCCTTTTTAATGCATGCCAATATTCAGTTTGCTTTGTTAGCAGCAGCTTGGCATTGCATGCCATTGCTGAGCCTATCATCTACTAGGACCCCCAGGTCCTTTTCCATCCTAGATTCCCCCAGAGGTTCTCCCCCCAGAGTATAGATTGCCTTCATATTTTTGCAACCCAAATGCATTATTTTACATTTTTCTACATTGAACCTCATTTGCCATTTAGTTGCCCACCACATTAATTTGTTCAGATCTTCTTGCAAGGTTTCCATATCCTGCGGAAAAGCTATTAGCTATTGCCCTGTTTAGCTTAGTATCATCCGCAAATACAGAGATTGAACTGTTTACCCCATCCTCCAGGTCGTTTATGAACAAATTAAACAGGATTGGTCCCAACACAGAACCCTGGGTGACCCCACTACCCACCCCTGACCATTTCGAGTACTCCCCATTTATCACCACCCTCTGAACTCTCCCTTGTAGCCAGTTTTCAATCCATGTACTCACCCTATGGTACATGCCAACGGACCTTATTTTGTACAGTAAACGTTTATGGGTAACTGTGTCAAATGCTTTTGCAAAATCCAGATACACCACGTCTACGGGCCTTCCTTTATCTAGATGGCAACTCACCTCCTCATAGAAGGTTAATAGATTGGTTTGGCAAGAACGATTCTTCATGAATCCATGCTGATTACTGCTAATGATACCGTTCTTATTACTAAAATCTTGTATATAGTCCCTTATCATCCCCTCCAAGAGCTTGCATACTATTGATTAGGGATGGGCGAACAGTTCAGCCCGAGCATAAGTTTGAGTCGAACATTGGTTGTGCGGACAATTGTGAACAACAAACATTATGCGGTGTTCGTGGCAAATTCAAAAGCCGTAGAACCCCGTTAAAGTCTATGGGACACTAACATGAAAAACCAAAAGTGCTAATTTTAAAAGCTTATATGCATGGTATTGTCATAAAAAGTGTTTGGGGACCCGGGTTCTGCCCCAGGGGACATGTATCAATGCAAAAAAAAGTTTTAAAAACAGCCGTTTTTTTGGGAGCAGTGATTTTAATAATGCTTAAAGTGAAACAATAAAAATGAAATATTCCCTTAACCACTTGCCGACCGCCTCACGCCTATATACGTGAGCAGAATGGCACGGGCAGGCAAAATCACGTACCTGATACGTGATGCCTTCCCGCGGGCGGGGGGTCCGATCGGACCCCCCCCCCCGGTGCCATAGGCGGTCGGCTCTTGTTCGCGGGCGATAAAAGGTCAGGGGGAGGCCATCCATTGATGGCCACCCCCTCCCGATCGCTCCCAGCGAATCAAATGCTTCCTCTCCCTCTGTAATGTAAACAGAGGGAAAGGAAGTGATGTCATCTCTCCTGGAGCCGGTCTTTTCGTCCCGGCGCAGAGGAGAGAAGACATCCAAGTAAGTGCACCAACACTACACTTCCAGTAGAACACGCAGGCACAATTTTCACCCCCCTTCACACCCCGATCACCCCCCGATCACCCCCCTGTACCCCCTGTCACTCTGATACCAATAGCAGTTTTTTTTTTTTTTGCATTGGTGTCAGTTTGTGACAGTTATAAGTGTTAGGGCAGTTAGGTTAGCCCCCTTTAGGTCTAGGGTACCCCCCTTTAGGTCCAGGGTACCCCCCTAACCCCCCCTAATAAAGGTTAACCCCGTGATCACCCCCCGTCGCCAGTGTCGCTAAGCGATCGTTTTTCTGATCGCTGCATTAGTGACACAGGTGACGCTAGTTAGGGAGGTAAGTATATAGGTTCGCTGTGAGTGTTTTATAGCGACAGGGACCCCCATATACTACCTGCTAAAGGTTTTAACCCCTTGATTGCCCCCTAGTTAACCCTTTCACCAGCGATCACCGTATAAGTGTTACGGGTGACGCTGGTTAGCTAGTTTGTTTTTTGTAGTTTATTACAGTTTATTATCGTTTATTATAGTTTATTATAGTTTTAGGGCACCCGCCGTTTATTACCTTATAAAGGTTTAACCCCCTAATTGCCCGGCAGTGATAGAAGTTACGTTTTTAGGATCAGATAAGGTCTGCGTCGCCCCAGGCAGCGTCAGGTTAGCACCAGTACCGCTAACACCTACGCACGGAGCATACACCTCCCTTAGTGCTATAGTATCTGAACGGATCGATATCTGATCCGATCAGATCTATACTCCCCAGCAATTTAGGGTCCCCCAAAAAAACGCAGTGTTAGCGGGATCAGCCCAGATACCTGCTAGCACCTGCGTTTTGCTCCTCTGCCCAGCCCTGCCCAGCCCACCCAAGTGCAGTATCGATCGATAACTAACACTTACAAAACACTAAGCACACATAACTGCAGCGTTCACAGAGTCAGGCCTGATCCCTGCGATCGCTAACAGTTTTTTGGTAGCGCTTTGATACAGTCGCTGACAGTCAGGAGCTTTTTTGCCTGTGAGTCTCACTAGTGTACCCCTAAATTTAGAGCCCAAAATGGCAAATCGAAGGTACACTAGTGAAGAGACCTACACGTTTCTGAGCATGACAGATAGTGAAGAGGAAGTCACTCATCTGTCAGATTCAGGCTCAGAATACGATCCTGTAGAGGACAGCGGCTCCATGACAGATAGCTCTGACGACGGAGTTGTGGTCCCTGCTAAGGTCAGGCGTACCAGACCCCGAACTTCTTCTTCTGTCCTTGAAGTGCAAGAACCGCAGGGCTCTCGTATGGAGCAGAGAAGTACTAGCGCCGCTATTCCTTCTGGTGAACTGGCAAGCACCAGCGGCCTAGTACACCCTGGTCGTACATCCAGCACTGCAGTATCACGTGGTGACGTGGCGAGTCCCATAAGTGCAGTTCAAGCTGGCGAGGTGGCAAGCACTAGTAGTGTCCCGCTGCCACCAAGAAGACGAACACAGGCCCGTCGTGCCCATAGTGCCCTTCCTGCTGCATTCGCCAATCCGAATTGGGAACCCACCACTTCTGCAGCACCCGTACTTCCCCCTTTCACTGGCCAACCCGGAATTCAGGTGGAAACAGTTGACTTTATGCCACTGGATTTTTATTCGCTGTTTTTCACCGAAGATCTCTATAGATCTATTGTGGACCAAAGCAATTTGTACGCTGGTCAACACATCGCCACTATTCCCCAGTCCACCCTTGCCAGAGATTGGAAACCAATTACGGTTTCCGAATTTAAGATCTTTCTGGGCCTTTCCCTCCTCATGGGCTTGAATAAAAAGAGTGAGTTGTGGTCATATTGGTCCACTGACCCAATTTACCATATGTCCGTGTTCTCTGCCTCCATGACCAGGGCACGATACGAGCAGATTTTGCGGTTCATGCACTTCAACGACAATGAACTCTGTCGTCCTCGTGGAGACCCTGCATACGATCGGCTCTACAAAATTCGGCCCCTCGTAAACCACTTCAACCAACGTTTTGCAGACTTGTTTACCCCCCATCAAGTTGTCTGCGTTGATGAGTCCCTGATTAAGTTTTCTGGCCGCTTGTCATTCAAACAGTACCTTCCCAGCAAGCGTGCCAGATACGGGGTCAAGATGTATAAGCTCTGTGACAGGGCCACAGGCTATACATGTAGTTTTATGGTTTACGAGGGCAAAGATAGTCACGTAGAGCCGACAAACTGCCCTGACTACATAGGAAGCGCTGGCAAGATAGTGTGGGACTTGGTGTCACCCTTATTCGGAAAGGGGTACCACTTGTACGTGGACAATTATTATACGAGCGTGCCACTTTTTAGTCACTTGTTTGATCATCAGATTGGAGCATGTGGCACCGTGCGATCTAATCGCCGGGGCTTTCCCCAGCGGCTTGTAGATTCCCGTCTTAGGCTGGGGGAGAGAGCCTGCTTGAAGTGTAATAACTTGCTCGCTATGAAGTGGAGGGACAATAAGAATGTTTTCGTTCTTACCTCCCTTCATGCAGACACGACGGTCCAAATTCCTACGGCGACTGGTGTTGTGGAGAAACCCCTCTGTGTCCACGAATACAACCTTAATATGGGAGGGGTGGACCTCAACGACCAGTTGTTGGCGCCGTACCTAATTGCCCGTAAGGCCAGACGCTGGTACAAAAAAGTGTCTGTTTATTTATTTCAATTGGCTTTGCTGAACGCTCATGTGCTATACAGAGCTTCAGGACGGACTGGATCCTTCCTTAAATTCCAGGAAGAGATCGTCAGAGCCCTTCTGTTTCCAGACGGTGCTCTAACTCACCTTCCCCAACCAAATGCAGTAAGCCGACTGCATGAGAGGCATTTTCTTTATGCCCTCCCGAGTACCCCTACCCAACGAACCCCCCAAAAAAGATGTCGTGTCTGCAGCAAGCGCGGATTTAGGCGTGACACCCGGTATTATTGTCCCCTCTGTCCTGGCAGTCCTGGTCTTTGCATTGGTGAATGTTTTGAACGCTACCATACACTAGCGGAGTATTAGCGTAGGGTACAGCACTGCACAGACTAGGACACACTTTCACAGGGTCTCCCAAGATGCTGTCGCATTTTGAGAGACCCAAACCTGGTACCAGTTAAAAAAGTTAAAGTTACAAAAAAAAGTGTAAAAAAAACAAAAAAACAAAAAAAAGTAAAAAAAAAGAAAAAAACACAAAAAAATATATAAAATAAAAAAAACAAAAATAGTTGTTGTTTTATTGTTCTCTCTCTATTCTCTCTCTATTGTTCTGCATTCTATACTGCAATGTTTTATTGTTATGTTTTTATCATGTTTGCTTTATAGGTATGCAATTTTTTTATACTTTGTTTTTTTATTGTTAACCACTTTTTTGTTTTCAGGTACGCAATTCAGCTGCAGAGCGGATTTATTTATCTTGACAGCAACAGTGTTTGCTCCCACGATACATAAAGCCGTGACTCCAGCGCTGTCAGAGGTGATTTCACCACCACAGTTACATACTTCAGCATATATGCCGAAGCGTGGGGGCAGTAGTGGGTGGAGGAGCGATTTGCTCCTGCCTTTTGCGGGAGGATGCCCCCATGCTTCGGCATATATATATTTTAGGTAGGTACAGGTTGCGTTAAATGTTTTATTTTTTACTATGTTTTTTTTTTGTATTTTGCTTTGCAGGTATGGTAAGTATTACTGTTATACTGTAATGTTACTTTGTTTTTTGTTAACCATCATTTGCTTAGCAGGTACGCCATTCAGTTGCAGTGCGGATTTATTTATCTTGACAGCAACAGCGTTTGCTCCCACGATACATAAAGCCGTGACTCCAGCGCTGTCGGAGGTGATTTCACCACCACAGTTACATACTTCAGCATATATGCCGAAGCGTGGGGGCAGCAGTGGGTGGAGGAGCGATTTGCTCCTGCCTTTTGCGGGAGGATGCCCCCATGCTTCGGCATATATATATTTTAGGTAGGCACAGGTTGCGTTAAATGTTTTATTTTTTACTATGTTTTTTTTTTGTATTTTGCTTTGCAGGTATGGTAAGTATTACTGTTATACTGTAATGTTACTTTGTTTTTTTGTTAACCATCATTTGCTTAGCAGGTACGCCATTCAGTTGCAGCGCAGATTTATTTATCTTGACAGCAACAGCGTTTGCTCCCACGATACATAAAGCCGCGACTCCAGCGCTGTCGGAGGTGATTTCACCACCACAGTTACATACTTCAGCATATATGCCGAAGCGTGGGGGCAGCAGTGGGTGGAGGAGCAATTTGCTCCTGCCTTTTGCGGGAGGATGCCCCCATGCTTCGGCATATATAAACGGTGCATGTATGCCCATCATTAGAAGTGGGTGGATGAAGGGAGGTATTCTAATGGTGGGCATACCCACCAATCAATATTTTTTTTTCGTTCAGCCCACAGGCTGCATGAAAAAAAAGTTTACAATGTATGCCCAACAAGGACCAGCAACGTACTGGTATGTTGCTGGACTTTGAGTGGTTATACCAGAATGATGCCTGCAGGTTTAGGTATCATCTTGGTATCATTCTTTTCAGCCAGCGGTCGGCTTTCATGTAAAAGCAATTCTAGCGGCTAATTAGCCTCTAGACTGCTTTTACAAGCAGTGGGAGGGAATGCCCCCCCACCCCCACTGTCTTCTATGTTTTTCTCTGGCTCTCCTGTCCCAACAGGGAACCTGAGAATGCAGCCGGTGATTCAGCCAGCTTACCATAGAGCTAATCAGAGACCAGAATGGCTCCAAACATCTCTATGGCCTAAGAAACCAGAAGCTACGAGCATTTCATGACTTAGATTTCGCCGGATGTAAACAGCGCCATTGGGAAATTGGGAAAGCATTTTATCACACCGATCTTGGTGTGGTCAGATGCTTTGAGGGCAGAGGAGAGATCTAGGGTCTAATAGACCCCAATTTTTTCAAAAAAGAGTACCTGTCACTACCTATTGCTATCATAGGGGATATTTACATTCCCTGAGATAACAATAAAAATTATTTAAAAAAAATAAAAATCAAAGGAACAGTTTAAAAATAAGATAAAAAAGCAAAAAAATAATAAAGAAAAAAAAACAAAAAAAAAAAAAACACCCCTGTCCCCCCCTGCTCTCGCACAAAGGCGAACGCAAGCGTCGGTCTGGCGTCAAATGTAAACAGCAATTGCACCATGCATGTGAGGTATCACCGCGAAGGTCAGATCGAGGGCAGTAATTTTAGCAGTAGACCTCCTCTGTAAATCTAAAGTGGTAACCTGTAAAGGCTTTTAAAGGCTTTTAAAAATGTATTTAGTTTGTCGCCACTGCACGTTTGTGCGCAATTTTAAAGCATGTCATGTTTGGTATCCATGTACTCGGCCTAAGATCATCTTTTTTATTTCATCAAACATTTGGGCAATATAGCGTGTTTTAGTGCATTAAAATTTAAAAAAGTGTGTTTTTTCCCAAAAAAATGCGTTTGAAAAATCGCTGCGCAACTACTGTGTGAAAAAAAAAAAATGAAACACCCACCATTTTAATCTGTAGGGCATTTGCTTTAAAAAAATATATAATGTTTGGGGGTTCAAAGTAATTTTCTTGCAAAAAAAAATAATTTTTTCATGTAAACAAAAAGTGTCAAAAAGGGCTTTGTCTTCAAGTGGTTAGAAGAGTGGCTGATGTGTGACATAAGCTTCTAAATGTTGTGCATAAAATGCCAGGACAGTTCAAAACCCCCCCAAATGACCCCATTTTGGAAAGTAGACACCCCAAGCTATTTGCTGAGAGGCATGTCGAGTCCATGGAATATTTTATATTGTGACACAAGTTGCGGGAAAAAGACAATTTTTTTTTTTGCACAAAGTTGTCACTAAATGATATATTGCTCAAACATGCCATGGGAATATGTGAAATTACACCCCAAAATACTTTCTGTTGCTTCTCCTGAGTACGGAGATACCACATGTGTGAGACTTTTTGGGAGCCTAGCCACGTACGGGACCCCGAAAACCAAGCACCGCCTTCAGGCTTTCTAAGGGCGTAAATTTTTGATTTCAGTCTTCACTGCCTATCACAGTTTCGGAGGCCGTGGAATGCCCAGATGGCACAAACCACCCCCAAATGACCCCATTTTGGAAAATAGACACCCAAAGCTATTTGCTGAGAGGTATAGTGAGTATTTTGCAGACCTCACTTTTTGTCACAAACTTTTGAAAATTGAAAAAAGAAAAAAAAATACGTTTTTCTTGTCTTTATTCATTTTCAAAAACAAATGAGAGCTGCAAAATACTCACCATGCCTCTCAGCAAATAGCTTGGGGTGTCTACTTTCCAAAATGGGGTCATTTTGGGGGGTTTTGTGCAATCTTGGCATTTTATGGCCTTCGAAACTGTGATCGGTAGTGAGGAGTGAAATCAAAAATTAACGCTCTTAGAAATCCTGAAGGCGGTGATTGGATTTTGGGGCCCCGTATGAAGCTAGGCTTCCAAAAAGTGCCACTCATGTGGTATCCCCGTACTCAGGAGAAGCAGCAGAATGTATTTTGGGGTGTAATTCCACATATGCCCATGGCATGTTTGAGAAATATATCATTTTGTGACAACTTTGTGCAAAAAAAAAAAAAAAAAATTGTCACGTTTCCGCAACTTGTGTCAAAATATAAAATATTCCATGGACTCAATATGCCTCTCAACAAATAGCTTGGGGTGTCTACTTTCCAAAATGGGGTCATTTGGGGGGGGGGTTTGTGGCATCTGGGCATTTTATGGCCTTCAAAACTGTGATAGGTAGTGAGGAGTGAAATCACAACTTTCCGCCCTAAGAAATCCTGAAGGCGGTGCTTGGTTTTCGGGACCCCGTACGCGGCTTGGCTCCCAAAAGGTCCCACACATGTGGTATCCCCGTACTCAGGAGAATCAGCAGAATGTATTTTGGGGTGCAATTCCACATATGCCCATGGCCTGTGTGAGCAATATATCATTTAGTGTCAACTTTGTGCAAAAAAAAAAAAAATTGTCACTTTCCCGCAACTTGTGTCAAAAAATAAAATATTCCATGGACTCAACATGCCTCTCAGCAAATAGCTTGGGGTGTCTACTTTCCAAAATGGGGTCATTTGGGGGGGTTTTGTGCCATCTTGGCATTTTATGGCCTTCAAAACTGTGATAGGTAATGAGGAGTGAAATCAAAAATTTATGCCCTTAGAAATCCTGAAGGCGGTGCTTGGTTTTCGGGGCCCCGTACGTGGCTAGGCTCCCAAAAAGTCCCACACATTTGGTATCCCCGTACTCAGGAGAAGCAGCAGAATGTATTTTGGGGTGTAATTCCACATATGCCCATGGCATGTTTGAGCAATATATCATTTAGTGACAACTTTGTGAAAAAAAAAAAAATTGTCATTTTCCCGCAACTTGTGTCAAAATATAAAATATTCCATGGACTCAACATGCCTTTCAGCAAATAGCTTGGGGTGTCTACTTTCCAAAATGGGGTCATTTGGGGGGGTTTTGTGCCATCTTGGCATTTTATGGCCTTCAAAACTGTGATAGGTAGTGAGAAGTGAAATCAAAAATTTATGCCCTTAGAAATCCTGAAGGCGGTGCTTGGTTTTCGGGGCCCCGTACGCGGCTAGGCTCCCAAAAAGTCCCACACATGTGGTATCCCCGTACTCAGGAGAAGCAGCTAAATGTATTTTGGGGTGCAATTCCACATATGCCCATGGCCTGTGTGAGCAATATATCATTTAGTGACAACTTTGTGCAAAAAAAAAAAAAATTGTCACATTCCCGCAAATTGTGTCAAAAAATAAAATATTCCATGGACTCAACATGCCTCTCAGCAAATAGCTTGGGGTGTCTACTTTCCAAAATGGGGTCATTTGGGGGGTTTTGTGCCATCTTGGCATTTTATGGCCTTCAAAACTGTGATAGGTAGTGAGGAGTGACATCAAAAATTTAGGCCCTTTGAAATCCTGAAGGCGGTGCTTGGTTTTCGGGGCCCCGTACGCGGCTAGGCTCCCAAAAAGCCCCACACATGTGGTATCCCCATACCCAAAAGAAGCAGCTGAATGTATTTTGGGGTACAATTCCACATATGCCCATGGCCTGTGTGAGCAATATATCATTTAGTGACAACTTTTTGTAATTTTTTTTTTTTTTGTCATTATTCAATCACTTGGGCCAAAAAAAATAAATATTCAATGGGTTCAACATGCGCCTCAGCAATTTCCTTGGGGTGTCTACTTTCCAAAATGGGGTCATTTGGGGGGGTTTGTACTGCCCTGCCATTTTAGCACCTCATGAAATGACATAGGCAGTCATAAACTAAAAGCTGTGTAAATTCCAGAAAATGTACCCTAGTTTGAAGACGCTATAACTTTTGCGAAAACCAATAAATATACGCTTATTGACATTTTTTTTACCAAAGACATGTGGCCGAATACATTTTGGCCTAAATGTATGACTAAAATTTAGTTTATTGGATTTTTTTTATAACAAAAAGTAGAAAATATCATTTTTTTTCAAAATTTTCGGTCTTTTTCCGTTTATAGCGCAAAAAATAAAAACGGCAGAGGTGATCAAATACCATCAAAAGAAAGCTCTATTTGTGGGAAGAAAAGGACGCAAATTTCGTTTGGGTACAGCATTGCATGACCGCGCAATTAGCAGTTAAAGCGACGAAGTGCCAAATTGTAAAAAGTGCTCTGGTCAGGAAGGGGGTAAATTCTTCCGGGGCTGAAGTGGTTAAATATCATGCTTGGGTGGTGTCTATAAAGTGGCGCAGTTTTCCCGTGTTTAGAACAGTACAGCAGCAAAATTACATTTCTAAAGGAAAAAAAGTAATTTAAAACTGATTGCCGATGTAATGAATTGTCGGGTCTCGGCAATATAGATAAAAGTCATTGAAAAAAACGACATGGGTTCCCCCCCCAGTCCATTACCAGGCCCTTTGGATCTGGTATGAATATTAAGGGTAACCCCTAAAAATTGCGTAGGGATTCCCCCAAAATCCATACCAGGCCCTTCAGGTTTGGTATGGATATTAAGGGGAACCCTGCGCCAATTTAAAAAAAAAATGGCGTAGGGGTCCCCCCAAAATCCATACCAGACCCTTATCCGAGCATGCAACCAGGCAGACCACAAGAAAAGAGGGGTGGAGGGAGGGAGAGCGCCCCCCCTCCTGAACCGTACCAGGCCACATGCCCTCAACATGGGGAGGGTGCTTTGGAGTAGCCCCCAAAAGCACCTTGTCCCCATGTTAATGGGGAAAAGGGCCTCAACCCCACAACCCTTTCCCGGTGGTGGTGGGGGTCTGTGGGCGGGGGTGCTTATCAGAATCTGGAAGCCCCCTTTAACAAGGGGAACCCCAGATCCCGGCCTCCCCCTTATGTGAATTGGTAACGGGTACATTGTACCCTTACCATTTCACCAAAAAAAGTGTCAAAAATAATAAAGAAGACAGGCGACACTTTGGGACAAGTCCTTTATTAAAAAATTAAAAAAATAAAATGTCCCGCAATGTAGATCCATCTCACGCTGCCTGACGAGCTGAAAAAAGAAAAAAGAAAGCTGCAATAGCTCCACCTCCATGGGAGGCTCCCGCCGAGTGATGCTTCTTCTTGATGACAGCTGTTATACAGCTTTATAGTTATATAGAGGGCAGGGCCACTCGGTGACATAAACAATCAATTCCGCCTTCCTCTGATGTCACGTGGCGTCAGATGGGGACAGGGTCACCTTGTTAAAGGGGGCTTCCAGATTCCTATTAGCCCCCGCCGGTAGACCCCCACAACCACCGGGCAAGGGTTTTGCGGATGGGGCCCTTGTCCCCATCAACATGGGGACAAGGTGCTTTGGGGGGCTACTCCAAAGCACCCTCCCCATGTTAAGGGCATGTGGCCTGGTACTGTTCAGGAGGGGAGGCGGTCTCTTTTCCCCCCCTCTTTTCCTGCGGCCTGCCAGGTTGCATGCTCGGATAAGGGTCTGGTATGGATTTTGGGGGAGACCCCTTCGCCATTTTTTTTTCATTTTGGCGCAGGGTTCCCCTTAAAATCCCTACCATGCCTGAAGGGCCTGGTATGGATTTTGGGGGGGGGACCCCTACACCATTTTTTTTTTAATTTGGCACAGGGTTCCCCTTAATTTCCATACCAGACCCAAAGGGCCTGGTAATGGATTGGGGGGGACCAATGCCGTTTTTTTCAATGAGTTTTATCTATATTGCCAAGACCCGACAATTCATTACAGATACGATCACTTTTAAATGACATTTTTTTCCTTTAGAAATGTCATTTTGTACTATAGACACCCCCCAGGCACGATATTTAAAGGAATATTTAATTTTTATTATTTCACTTTAAACATTTATAAAATCACTGCTCCCGAAAAAAGGGCGGTTTTTAAAACATTTTTTTGCATTGATTCATGTCCCCTGGGGCAGGACCCGGGTCCCCAAACACTTTTTATAACAATAACTTGCATATAAGCCTTTAAAATGAGCACTTTTGATTTTTCATATTTGTTTCCCATAGACTTTAAAGGTGTTTGTCCGAATTTGTTGCCTGTTCGCAAGTTCTGGTGCGAACCGAACCTAGGGGTGTTCGGCTCATCCTTACTATTGATGTTAGGCTAACTGGTCTGTAATTCCCAGGGATGTATTTTGGCCCTTTTTTAAATATTGGTGCTACATTGGCTTTTCTTCTGGTACCACTCCAGTCAGTAGACTGTCAGTAAAAAAAAAAAAGCTTTAGCATACCAAGCAGCCACATACATATAATGGAATTGTTGATATACAGTAATACACAGGCATCATAAACTCTACGCTTTTCGCAAGTCACTGCTCGCTTCTTCAGGAGTAGATGTAAATGCAGTGTATCTACAGAATAAAAATATAAATATATAACATAAAGATAAATGTCATAAACCAAATATGGAGGACCTTACGCAAAGAGATTCCATACTCACATATGGATTAAGCCAACACCTCAAACGCCAATTAACCCACAGGTGGCGGCAAGGTGTGTCTGTACCGGGAGCTGAAGGAAGGGAACCAGCAAAGACCCCCCCGGGGGACCAATGGAGGGCAAGCATAACATGGGAGCCAGATGATGTACCCTTTGATGTCCTTCAATGTCCAACATGATTGGCAGCTGCAACAAATATGTATATCTAAGTGGTCAAAAAAGTACTAGGAAGGCCAACCACATGTTATATGTATATATATATATATATATATATATATATATATATATATGAAGGGTCTATATAGTGTATGACCCAATCAGGTAATATTATGAGCATATCTGGTAATGTAGTGACTCGCGGGTTGAGTTTATGGGTTGAGTTTATGATGCCTGTGTATTACTGTACATCAACAATTTCAATATATGTATGTGGCCGCTTGGTATGCTATATCGATCACTGCCAAGTGGCTTGGCACCTTTGTTTATGCATCCCATATACAATGATCGTTATACATTTTTATTAAATTATTTTAACTGTGTTTACTTTGTATATTCTTATTGACCTTTCTGTGCTCACCTCATTTAAAGTCCCACGGGCGCTATTCTTTCTTTGCTCAGACCTGCAGAGATGCTCCATCACAGCCTGCATGCATCCTTCCCCAACAACACGACCATCCACTGGGAAATCAACTACAATACCCAGTGATACCTGAAAGCAGGAGGGGTCTGATGAAAGGAAAAGCCCAGGAAGAAGTTGGGCAGTTGGGGAGTGAGCCAACCAGCGAGAGAATGGGAGAAGCAACAACTGCTACAGGAAAATTACCTAGAAAGAGAGTGGTGAGTGGGCCACAGACCCACAGTAAAGCTGAGCTCTTGTTGATGTTGTCAGTCCTAACTTGCAGGAAGCTGCAGATATATATCCTGTACCCATCATTGTGCTAAATGTTCGTGTTGTTGCTAGGCTTGGCCCTCTTAAATGCCTAAATGCAATTTATGGAAAAGGTGCACATTGTCATGGAACCTGAGAGTTAACTGAGAAACAGTTGCAGTGCAAGTGTAAATCGTGTACTTTCAACTCTAAAAGTAGAGGTCCACCTTAAGGTTGAGTATTCCCCCACGACAGCCTCAGCCTTGTTTCAGGGCATTGATGAAAACGACTTAAGAGTAAAGGTACCACACATGTAGTAAAGTAAACCTGTCACAGGTGTCTAGCGTATCCCAGAAGAACCCACCCCGGAGTAGACCTCTTATGTGATCCAAATTGGCGCCCAAAGAGGTGGAGAACATCTGGAGAAGGTGTCAACCACCTACTGCAATACACCCTACTCCTTACATATATGATACATGCCACAGGTCAAATATGTCAAAAGGTCAAGCTATTGTTGACTTTAATTGACATAGTTTGGGATTGGTGTTTGACCAGAACTCCTCCAAAACAATGGGAGCTGCTGAAATATGTACATCAAATCATTTACATTTGCCCAATTTACAACAATTGTATCTACTTTCCCATTGTATTAGAGGATAGCATTGTTCCAACAGCATTTTTTTAAGGAAAGTTCACACAGGAAGAGTGATATTTACTTAAAAAAGATACAGAAACAGATTTTAATATGTAAGTCTAAAAAAATCATCAGACCTATACTATATATACAGGCGCATCTTATAAAATTAGAATATCATCAAAAAGTTAAGTTATTTCAGTAATTCTATTCAAAAAGTGAAACTCATATTCATACCAATAAAAAAATATTTTAATACAGAAATGATGGTTTACTGAAAAGTATGTCCATGTACAGTATAGTATGCACTCAATACTTGGTCGGGGCTCCTTTTGCAAGAATTACTGCACCAATGCATCATGGCATGGAGGCGATCAGTCTGTAGCACTGCTGAGGTGTTATGGAAGTCCAGGTTGCTGAGATAGTGGGCGTCTGCTCGTTTGCATTGTTGGGTCTGGTGTCTCTTCCTCTTAACAATACCCCACAGATTCTCTATGGAGTTTAGGTCAGGCAAGTTTGCTGGCCAATCAAGCACAGTGATACCATGATCATTAAACTAGGTATTGGTACTCTTGGCAGTGTGGGCGGGAATCAAGTCCCCAACCCTAAGGTGAACCTCTACTTTTAGAGATGAAAGTACACCATGTACACTATCACTGCAACTGTTCTCAAGTTAACTCTCAGGTTCCGTGAAAATGTGCACCTTCTCCATAACGTGCATTTAAGAGGGACAAGCTAAGCCTTGTCCACAAATACCTGTCCAACTTCCCCAGTAGTGGAGTGGGCCCCGCTGTGCACTCTGCGCAGGCTCCACACGTGTACCTACTTCTTGAACTTCTGCACCTCTATTCAGCCAGGGGACCTCTCAGCGCAAATCTGCTCCCGATGCTCTGGGACAAAGACTGATGGCAGCAGACTAGCGACTCCCTCGCTGCTAGAGGACATTCCATCTGTAACAGGCACACGCAACTAATAGACTGGAACTAAGGAGGCAAGCCCAACCCCTAAAGAACAACTCCACACCATAATCCCCCCTCCACCAAATGATTTGGACCAGTGCACAAAGCAAGGTCCATAAAGACATGGATGAGCAAGTTTGGGGTGGAGGAATTTGACTGGCCTGCACAGAGTCCTGACCTCAACCCCATATAACACCTTTAGGATGAATTAGTGAGTGGAGACCGTGAGCCAGGCCTTCTGGTCCAACAGCAGTGCCTGACCTCACAAATGCGCTTCTGGAAGAATGGTCAAACATTTCCATAGACACACTCCTAAACCTTGTGGACAGCCTTCCCAGAAGAGTTGAAGCTCTTATAGCTGCAAAGGGTGGGCCAACTCAATATCGGACCCTACGGACTAGGACTGGGATGCCATTAACCACTTCAATACTGGGCACTTTCCCCCCTTCCTGCCCAGGACAATGTTCAGCTTTCAGCGCTGTCGCACTTTGAATGACAATTGCGCGGTCATACAACACTGTACCCAAACTACATTTTTATAATTTTCTTCCCACAAATAGAGCTTTCTTTTGGTGGTATTTGATCACCTCTGGGGTTTTTATTTTTTGCTAAACAAACTAAAAAAGTTTTTTGGGGAAAAAAAGGTTTTCTTTGTTTCTGTTGTAAAATTTTGTTTTCTCCTTTACTGGTGGAAACTGATGAGGCGGCACTGATAGACACTGATGAGACAGCACTGATGGGCACTGATGAGTTGGCACTGATAAGGTGGCACTATTAAAAATCCTAATTTTTTATTGGTCTTCTGTAATAATCTAATTTTCTGAGATACTGAATTTTGGGTTTTCACTAGCTGTAAGCCATAATAATCAAAATTAAAAGAAAGAAATGCTTGAAATATATCACTCTGTGTGTAACGCATCTATATATAATATATGAGTTTCACTTATTGAATTGAATTACTGAAATAAATAAACTTTTTGATGATATTCTTATTTTATGAGACGCACCTGTTTATGAAAAAACACACTAACAATGGTATATGCTATATTTTTTTATTTGATATATTTTTTATTCTTTAAAGACAAAATTACATGTAGGCACCTTATGTTTGTAAGGCCCCTTGTCGTGGCCGGGTCACTTTAAGGAAAAAATGGCTGACACATACAAAGAAGTTCTTTCACGAGCAAAGATTTTGAAATGAGAAAAGCCCCTGCAGAAAGATGCAGGAAAATCGTACTTATGAACAAGGCTTAAATCATTATACAAACATGATTGCCTTCCACTTGAGGTCAGCCCTCCATGAGCCATCGCTGCGCTCCGAAATCGGGGTCATAAAACAAACAATGACACCATCAATTTGTAAGAAACATTGGCTTCTAACAGGCAGAAAATGAGCAGAACGAATCAGCTCTGGGAAGGTGGTCGGGAAACACCTCTTTCCAGTGACCGGGTCACGTTACTAGATTGTAATCAGCTTGTATGTACAACATGATTAGACATGTTTAGGAAAGCAATCGGAGATGTCACTCGCAGATAGGCTACCGATCCACATGGCCGTAGCCACGGCTAGAAAATAACCTCGCTTTGTTTCTCATTATTGCTCTAATTTTGGCGTAATTGAAAACTGCCTGAACTGTTCAAGAGAAGCACTAAACATCTGTTTCACATTTTTTCCTTCTCCAAAAAAAAAGTTTTCCATCTTCATCAGAACCCCAAAGATTCCCACATCATGGTTTGTCTTCGTTTTACTCCCCGCTAGGCTGAACTTTCAACTCCTGGTGGAATAGTTAGGAGAAAAGAGACCGAGATTCCCTTGAGGAATACCTCTATCCCTTGCTCAACCATGAATCACAGGGACTTATAATCAATTCATTTTCACCGGGGAGGTCATTGGATTCTACAGAAGGGCTGGGAGATTTCTGTAGAAATAAAATGGAAAAAAATTGAAGTTCAAAGTGCCTGGGGTCATGATTGAAACACGATAATTGGCAATTTGTTATCTGCTTAAAGTGCTTCTAAACCTTAAAGTGTTTGTAAAGGCTGAAGGTTTTTTACCTTCATGCGAAACCTTCTCTGTGTAGCAGCCTCCCCAGCCCCCCCTAATACTTACCTGAGCCCGATAATCCTCCAGCGATGTGCATGAGATGTGCATGAGAGCCTGTGCTCCCTGGGAACTCTCCCTCCTCATAGGCTGAGACAGTGGCGGGAGCCTCTGTCATTAACAGCCAGTGAGCCAATAAGGAGAGAGGGGGGGCGGGGCCGAGACGTGGCTCTGTGTGTGAATGAACACGCGGTTTAGGAGCCCCCATTGCAAGCTGCTTGCTGTGGGGGCACTAGGCAGGAGGGAGGAGACAGGAGCGCTGTCAGGGAACCCGAGAAGAGAAAGATCGGGGCTGCTCTGTGTAAAAACACTGCACAGAGCAGGTAAGTATAACATGTTTGTTATTTAAAAAAAAATTAACTTTAATATCACTTTAAAGCAGTATTAAACCCAGACGCAAACATTTATTATCTTGCAGCTTACCAATTCTTAGATATGGTGGTATCATTTTAAAGGGCAGGTAATTTAAAAAAAAAAAGCCTTTAGTACAGTGGTTCTCAACCTGGGGGTGGGGACCCGCTTGGGAGTCGAATGATGATTTGCCAGGGGTCACCGAATCCTGGGCTGTTCCTGAAGCCGGCACCACTCTCCCAGCCTTTTTGCGCCTGCCCAGCAGGGCTATCTCTGGAGCCTGTGGCCGCCCAGCTGGGCTGTTCCTGGAGCCCGTGGCTGCCCACTCAGCCTCTTTGCAGGCCCCCATTCAGTTCATGGCATGGCTGGGGGGGCAGAGACTAAAGGTCAGCTGACTGGTGAGGAATGTGAAGTGGGAGGGGCTGGAGGAGACCCTATCTCCTGATTTCGGCATAGGTGTCACTGCTAGGAGACATCACAAATTCAAAGACACAGTGAAGCCGGAGACACAGTGAGTTACACTTCCTTGTGATTATAGTTTCCATTAAAAGGACTCAGGGAGCGCTAAATGTGCATGGGTTAGGGGTGCAAATTACTTGTCTTGCCTTGGGTGCTGACAACCCACGCTACAAAAATAATTTTACTGTTAGGGGTCCCCACAACTTGGGAAATTTTATCAAGGGGTCACGGCACTAGGAAGGTTGAGAACCACTGCTTTAGTACCACTTTAAATGAAAACCTTTGGCAAAACTTTATTTTATTTTTATGGATAGAGTAAGGAAGGGCTATAACCCTGACAATTTCTTATTTGCCATTGTGTCCCAATGGTGAAATTTCCCCTCACTTCTTGTCCCATAGCCAAAACAGAAAGTGAGAGGAAATCAGACAGTGAACACCATCCAGATTCCTGCACCTGGTATAAATTGGTCCCTAACTACCAGAGGAACCTCGCCTGCACAAATAGGCCCTTGTCTGCACAAATAGTATGCCCACCCCTGGACCTGCTTTATTTCTGTGTAGGGGCTCTGCCAGTGTACTGTGGACCTATGTCATTGCAGTCCCTGGCTTTTAACTATTGCTGGTTAGAATACATCTATCTCTCAGTCTTTACCCTGTCCATGTCTCTCCACTTGTACCTCATTTGGCCAATGTCTGAGGGTATATAGTGGCTCCTTTTCCCTTTAGGGGTTGATAATGCATGGCATGGAATGTCTGCACCATGTGTTCTTTTTGAAGTCTGTTCTGTGTGTAAGGAGTTATAGGCTCTTCAAGAGACTTGGCCCTACATTTCCACCATGCTATGGAAGGAGAGGTTATCTGAATAGGAGAAAGGGTGCCTGTTGCTGTGGTGTTATAAGTCATTCTTTGGAGTCAGTCAATGGAAGAACACCTTTCTCTGTGTGGGGTTAGTCAACTAGGCCTGCCAATGTGATCTCTTGAAATCACTGTCCCTTGTGCCTTTGGAAGCTTTAGAAGACTTGTGTTGAGAAGAAGTGCTTCATGGCTAGAAATACATCATCAACCAGAGTTAAGTAACAATGCTGATCAAGTGAGTTCCTCATATGATGATCAAGATGTTATGTTCTGCATTTGACATGACTTCAGTAAAATAAGTCATTAAAGTGCAATCAAAGTGAAAGAGGATTGGCAAGGCTTCCCAAGATAAGTAATGAGACCTTAAGTAAATATCAGGCAACCTTGTTCAGAGAACCAAATGAGTTATACAGGATGTGTCTTGGGTTCACTTTCTATGTGTGCAGCCCAGAAACCTAATGAGTGCTGTAGGATGTATGTTGGGTGCACAGGCCAAGTGTGTGGCTCTGGAAACCTATGAGTGCTGTTGTATGTATCTTGGATTGTCTGGCTTAGTTTTCAACCCTTGAAGCTCCTGGTAAGCTGTGCTGTACTTTTTACCAACATTTTGCTGTATGGATTGTCGTTTTAATACATGGGTCAGGGTGATTTAATTGGAGTGCGGTCATCCGGACTTTTTTTTCCCTTGAAGCTCCTGGTAATGTGAGAATGCTCTAGGTTTAAAACTTGTGTAAGTTTGATGGTTCCCCCTTCTCCCCTTCTCTTTATATACATCTTGAATTGACATTGTCTCTCACTTCCCAGAAAGGGACTTACCGTATATACTCGAGTATAAGTCGTTCCGAGTATAAGTCTAGGCCCTAATTTACCACAAAAAAATGGGAAAAACTTATTGACCCGAGTATAAGACGAGGGTGAGAAATGCACAGCTACTGTAAGTGGAAAAGAGGGTCAACAATGCCCATTTGCAGCCTCACTGTGCCCATTTGCATGCCTCACTGTGCCCATTTGCAGCCATAGGTCCCCCGAACTTCAAACTCGGTAGTTAAGTGTTCCTAGATGCCCCCTAGCTGCAGCCAAAATTTGGGGTCTCTGAACCCAAAGTGTCCTGAAATAACATTGCTGCAGATGGACACAGTTGACCGATTTTGGGGCCCCGTAACTCGGGGCCACTTAGTGCTAGGAACCCCAAATTTAGTGTGCAAACCCATTGGAACTAGCACCATAAAATATCCAAAGCTGGGATCCAAGTGGCCCCGAGATACAGGGCCCCAAAAATCAGTTCAGAAAATGTCAAGCTCTTTTCTGCAGGAGAGAATGACATTTTCCGAACCTATTTTGGGGCCCCGTATCTCGGGGCCACTTGATGCTAGGAACCCCAGCTTTGGATATATTGTGGTACCAGTTCTACTGGGCTTGTATACCAAATGTGGGGTTCCTAGCACCAAGTGGCCCTGAGATACGGGGCCCCAAATTCAGTTTGGAAAATAAAATTTTTTGCTGCAGAAAAGTGCTTGACTCGAGTATAAGTCGAGGGGGGCACTTTCAGCACAAAAAAAATGTGCTGAAAAACTCGACTTATACTCAAGTATATACGGTACTTGCTTTTTTGATTGCTACCCTGTTTATTTCTCCAGCCTGTTCCATATTGGTCATCTGTTTGATGCCTACATCAACCTCACACATCTGACTGAACTCCTTGTGCCTTGACCTTCTACCTGTGTTACGAATTTGCCTAAACAATTCCCTGCCAATTTAAGGAAAATTATGGCACAGATACAACAATTTGGAAACAGTCTGTACAGAGATGAGGCTAAAATAGGAGGTCCAGGAATTATCCAGAATTTCAGGTAACCCAGTGACATGAGCCACCAGCAGAGCAGATAGCAAGTAGCTTGGGTTTGGGTTCTAAAAACCAGATGTTGCCAAGAGAGAGAACCTGAGGACCATGAGCCAGCCACCGAACTACCGAACTACCATACTGAAGATCACACGGCAAACACTGAGCACCTGTTTGGGAAGATAGCCACACCAATTCATGTTTGTTGCTCAAAGCAGAGGGTTCTCCAACCACCCAGCTTTCATCCAGGATCTGCCTATTGTTCATGTGACATTTTTTACCAAGCTAATATGTACAGTAGGCAGGTGCAGTCTACTTTCTCCACTGCAAGTGGAGCTCTTTCGCAGAGGCGCTGTTGGAGAGGAAGTCAAGAGGAACATAGTTCCTCTATGGTTTCCTGGGTCACTGGGGAAGCATCTGATTGGATGCTGCTGCCCCATGTGACTCTGGCAGCAATCTTGGGTCAGGCTCCCAGGTTTGGTGCGCATTTTGCGAGTTGGTAGAGTAGGGATGGCTAACCTGCCTGGTAGGGACAATACTAGCGGTTGGGAAAGGTTTCTGACAAGGAGGGAAAGCAAAGGGCTTGCATCTTCTCTGGATTCCTGCCTGTTGGGCACAAGATGGCCAGGCTGCATTCTTCCCCTCTCTACAGAACCTGGCAGTTAGCTGCATTCTGCTCTATACATGCTGTTGGAACTGTGAGTGTTCCCAGCTGGGCTGTCTTCCCACCGGATTACTTGTCTCTGCATTATTTCAATACAAGTTCTTTCACTGCACTGAGACTGAGTGTGTTATTCTGTAGCACCATGCTGCACCCCACCTACAAATATCTTTGGTGATCCAAATTACAACACAAAAATAAAGCAAAACCTTGACAGCTGTGCTTAAAGATCCATTAGGTTTACTACTGTCATATTGCCATGCTTTGGAAATCTGAATTGTAACTTGACAGAACTGATAATAAGGAGATACAAATCTTTACACAACCTTCTTTTATAGGCTTAATCTCCAAGAGGATCCTTATCTATTTTTTCCACACCAGCACCACACCTACTGGCTTGCAGCTGTTCATGCAAAATCTTCATAATTTGATTATTAAAAGATAATATTCAGGTGTAGGTGTTAACGTGATGAATGGGTTCTGCCTTGTGTCCTGCAACAGCTGTTGTAAATGAGTCACACCAAAACAGAGAATACAAATTGATTATGGAAAGTGACTGATAGGCAATGACTTTTTCACCTCACGCTCCTGCTGTGCATGGGAAAACTGCTGCATAGCAAGAATTGCTAAGACTGGGAAGTTATTGATAACCTCCAGCAGATATAGAAGATGTAAGTTATGCTTGGGGCTGGTTTCTATCAGTAGTGTTGAGAAATACCCAGGATTATTGTAGATGAATGCATAAGCTTGAAAGGAAGGTCCACTTATTTATCGCCTTCCCCCCATCCCAAAATGCTGCCTTACCTTATTGGAAAAAAAAATAATCCTTTAAAGGGAAAAGGTATATGTTAAGGTTAATGTTTGCTCCTGAATACACTAAGAAGCAACATCAATGCTAGCATGGTCAGTTTGCATCTCTGTCCAGTAATCAGTGGTGGTTAATGCTGCCCCGATTGGGAAGGTTGTGGTTAATTGTGTTTGCTGGGTCTTTTTTGCAGGTTTTCATGCTTCTGACCCCCCAGTCCTGTGTGCTATAAAAGGGATGGAGGCCTGGATCCTGGGGGGGTACATACTAAGAGAAGAGACTGGGTCCTTAGTGCCATGCTGAGGTTGGAGTTCCCACTACCAAGGGGGATTTTTCGGACTTGCAATCCTCCCTGAAAAAACCAAGCATGGACTCTGCCAAGAATGGGCTCTTTCCTGTGGAGGTATGCTGGGGCAGCCACAAGCATGAGTTGGATCAGGGATGTTAGGGAAAGTATTGCACTTTATTTCGGACTGTTGTCTGTGTATGTCATCATGATGATTTTTAAGTAAAGTGTTTGTAACTTTGCCTTTGCCTGGTCTGAAGTTACTAAAGGGTAGGGATGAGCTTTCTGTTCGGGTCGAACATGAGTTCGACTCGAACATTGGCTGTTCGCCCGTCCGTCGAAAACCGAACATTATGGGCCGTTCGCGCCTAGTTCGAGCCGCGCGTAACAGCCCATAATGCACTGCGGGAGCGCAGTGCATTGCTGTATGATGATTGGCCAAAGCATGCACCATGACCTACATGCTTTGGCCAATCCCAGTGCTCTCAGGTAAGAGAGCCATAATTGGCCAAAGGCAGGGTGCCTTTCGCCAATCATGGCTCAGGGGGACTATGTCCACGCCCCACACTATATAAGGCTGCCTGCACGTTGGCCCCGTGTAGTGTGTTGTTGGCGTGGACGGAGAGAGAGTGTCATTTAGATTGAACAGGCAGGTTATTCAGTTAGCTGCAGTGTATCTCATATATATATATATATATATATATATATATATATATATATATATATATATTTATATATATATATATATATACAGACGGTTTTGTATATATATATCTCCACTGCATACAGTTTAGCTATACCTGACTGCAGTCCGTTCCTGGTGTACTGTTTCTAATATACTTCAGGCAGACAGGTTATTCAGTTAGCTGCAGTATATTTAATATATATATATATATATATATATATATATATATATATATATATATATATACAGACGGTTTTGTATATATATATCTCCACTGCATACAGTTTAGCTATACCTGACTGCAGGCCGTTCCTGGTGTACTTTTTCCTGGTGTACTCTATTTCTAATACTTCTGGCAGGCAGGTTATTCAGTTAGCTGCAGTGTATTTAATATATATATACAGACGGTCTCGTGTACATGTATATATATATATATATATATATATATATATATATATATATATATCCAATGCATACAGTTTAGCTATATCTGACAGCAGGCCATTCCTTGTGCACCCCTAGTGCAGTAGCTACTACTTTTCTGGTGGTGTACACAGTACACAATACAAACAGTGCACCCATAGTTGCTATTAGACTTCTGTTGGTGTACACAGTACCGTGCACCCTTAGTGCAGTTGCTACTACTTTTCTGGTGGTGTACACAATACAGTACACCCATAGTTGTTATTACACTTCTGTTGGTGTACAAAGTACCGTGCACCCATAGTGCAGTTGCTACTACTTTTCTGGTGGTGTACACAGTACACAATGCAAACAGTGCATCCATAGTTGCTATTAGACTTCTGTTGGTGTACACAGTACCTTACACCCCTAGTGCAGTTGCTACTACTTTTCTGGTGGTGTACACAATAAAGTACACCCATAGTTGTTATTACACTTCTGTTGGTGTACACAGTACTGTGCACCCATAGTGCAGTTGCTACTATTTTTCTGGTGGTGTACACAGTACACAATACAGTGTAGTGTGGTGTTGCAAAACAAAATCCCCATCATGTCCGGAAGGCCACCAAGGAGAGGCAGATGCTCACAGGCCACTAAAAGAGGGCAAGCAGGCTCTGGGGCTACAGTCCACAGTGCTGGTCATGGACATGGTGCATCTTCTTCAGGTGGCCGTGGGGCAAGCTTGTCCTTTTTTCAGCTGCTGGGACGGGGGCAGAAAAATTGGGCCTTTGGTGGTGGTGGTGCCACAACACTGTAACCCCTTACAGATACTCTTGTTGGGCGCAGGAATGGGCCCTGCTGTGAAATATTAGATCAAAAATTGTAATTACATGCCCCTGTTAAACAGGGACAGAAAAATTGGGCCTTAGGCAGTGGTGGTGGTGCCCTAAACGAAAAATATTGTTGGAAGCTAGCATCATCAAGATTGAGGAGGAATAGGATAGTCACTCAGCATAGGCAGTCTTCAAGGGATCCCACATCCATAGAAAAATTAATCAGTTACATCAGCATCAGGTGCTTGATAGCTGCTGCTGATCTAAGACTGATTGATTTTTATGAATGTGAGCCTATCAACGGAGTCTGTGGACAGGCGCACTCTATGATCCGTTACAAACCCTCCAGCAGCACTGAATGTGCGTTCAAAAAGAATGTTGGATGCAGGACAGCCCAGTAGATCAATTGCACATTGAGCTAGTTCTGGCCAGTGGTCCATCCTCAAGAACCAGTAACCCAGTGGATGCTCTGTTAGAAAGGTCTCCAAGTCTGCTCTTGCCCCTAGATATTACTGCACCATGTAATTCAGACGCTGGTGATTGTTGCTTGAACCGATCAGACCTTGGTGCTGAGGACTGAAAAATTGTCTAAAGGCATCGGTCAGCTGGCCACCTTCTCCACTGCTCTTCCTCTGACTGAACAAAGCCTCAGCAACACTTTGTTCAGCACCAGGAAATTGCAACCTCACAGGGTCTGGAAATGCATTGCACAAACCTTTCTTCAAGGCCTCCTGAAGATGTTTTATCCTCTGCTCCCTCTGCAAAGGCAGGATGAGTTCTGCAACCTTATCCTTGTAATGTGGATCAAGAAGGGTTGCCAGCCAGTAAAGATCCCTCTCTTTGATACCACAAATCCTAGGGTCCTTACGCTGCATGGCCTCCCTGATTCTGCAAAGCCTGCGAAAGTTTGCAGAGGCATTCGATTCTGAGTCCTCTGGGTCACTAAGGATCACATGATCCGTTACAACCTCCTCCCAGCCACGTACAACTCCTTGGGTTTCTGGGGACTGAAAACCATCCCTTGAAGACTGCTGCTAAGTGTTATCCTCAACGTTTGTTCCATTTTTCCATGAAGTGTGTGCGTCAACAGGAAGACAAGCGGGACATTATCACTGATGCAAGCATTGTCGCTGCTCACCATCCTCGTGGCCTCATCAAATGTTGACAGGACAGTGCATGCATCCTTGATCAGTAGCCACTGGCGTGGCAAAAAGAAGCCAAGCTCCCTTGACCCTGTCCTGGTGCCATACTCACACAGGTACTCATTGATGGCCCTCTGCTGCGTGTGCAGCCACTGCAGCATTGCCAGCATTGAGTTCCACCTGATGGACATGTCACAAATGAGGCTGTTGGTGGGCAGGTTGTATTCCCTTTCAATGTCAGCCAGCCAAGCACTGGTATTGTATGACCGTTGGAAATGACCACAGACTTTTCTGGCCTGCCTCAGGAGATCTTGTAAGCCTGGGTACCTGCTCAAGAACCGCTGCACCACCAAATTCAAGATGTGTTCCAAACATGGAACATGGGTCAAGTGTCCCCGGAGGGCGGAAGGCGGAAAGAAGGTTGGTGCCATTGTCGCATACAACCATTCCTGGCTGAAGCTGGCGTGGCGTCAACCACCTCTGCGCCTGCCCCTGCAGAGCTGACAGAATCTCTTCCCCAGAGTGGCTCCTGTCCCCTAAGCAGTGGTTTAACCTTAAACTACGTAAGTTCTTTACTGTAAGAGCGTCAAGGATGTGGAATCCCCTTCCACAGGTGGTGGTCTCAGCAGGGGGCATCGATAGTTTCAGGAAAATATTAGATAAGCACCTGAACGACCGCAACATAAATACAATGTAATACTGACATAATCACACACATAGGTTGGACTCAATGTCTTTTTTCAACCTCACCTACTATGTAACTTATGCACTGCATGGCATCTCTTTGCCTGAGTGCTTGCATAGCCCCTCGAACGCTTACGGAGCACCGCTGGTTCAGAGAACAAATCTGCAGAAGAGGCCATAGAGGAAGAAGAAGAAGAGGGGTGGAGGAGAGAGCTGTGGCAGAATCACCGCTAGCATTTTGGAGGCGTGGTGGTGGAACAAGCTCCATTAATACTGAACCCTGTCCTGCATCCTTCCCAGGTGCCAGCAGAGTTACTCAGTGCACTGTGAAGGAAAGGTAACATCCCTGCCCATGCCTGCTACACCATGAGTCTGCGGTAATATACACCTTACTGCTGACCACCCTGTCCAACAAGACAAAAACATTGCCTTCCACATGCCAGTAGAGAGCTGGAATGGCCTTCCATGAAAATAAATGGCGTTTTGGAACCTGCAACTGAGGTATAGCACATTCCACAAATTCACGAAAGGGGGCAGAGTCTACCAGCTGAAAAGGCAGTAGTTGAAGTGCTAGCAATTTGGCCAAGCTAGCATTCAGTCGCTGAGCATGTGGATGGCTGGGACCGAATTTCTTTTTATGGTTTAGCAACTGGAGTAGGGAAATTTGCCTGCTAAAATCACACAGTGGTGTACTGCTAGCAGATTGGCTGCAAGTACTTGGGACACCTATTGCTATACCTTCATTCCTTTCAGTGCAGGTTTTCGAGAGGACTGGAGGTATAGTAGGGTTGGAGATCCCAGATGAGGAGCAAGGAGAAATCTGCCTTTTTCTTTAATGTGGGTCTTTCAAGTGCTGTTGCCAACAGACTTGTTGCCTTATGAGTTTATGTGAAATATACATTAATATCTGTAAAATATTGTAATTATGAATATATTTAAACACTTGCCGCCCGCCATATAGCAAAATGATGGCGGCAAAGTGGTTTCATTATCCTGACCGGATGTCATAAGATGTGATCAGGATAATGAGCCAATGTGCGCAACGCGGCGATTGTTGTTGCGGTGTGTCAGTCTGACGGAGACTCTTTACCGTGTGATTAGCCGTGTCCAATCACGGCTGATTATGATGTAACTAGGAAGAAGCTGTGATCGGCTTTTCCTCACTCGCGTCTCACAGACGCGAGTAGAGGAGAGTCGATCGGCTGCTCTCCTGACAGGGGGGGTCTGTGCTGATTGTTTATCAGCACAACCCCCTCTCGGATCCCGCCCAGGACCACCAGGGAAGCCGCCCAGAACCACCAAGATAGCCACCACACTGGACCACCAGGTATGCCCCCTAGACCCCCAGGGAAATACCAATATGTGCCCAGGCAGCTGCCAATCTGTGCCTAGGCAGCTGCCAATCAGTGCCCACTCTAATGCCTACCACTGCCAGTGCCACCAGGGATGCCTATCAGTGCCTCATATCAGTGTCGCGTATAAGTGCAACGTATCAGTGCCCATCAGTGCCCAGCAGTGCCGCCTATCAGTGCCACCCTATCAGTGCCCAGCAGTGCCGCCTTTCAGTGCCCATCAGTGTTGCCTATCAGTGCCCATCAGTGCCAACCAGTGCCACCCATGAGTGCCCATCAGTGCTGCATATCAATGCCCATCAGTGCTGCATATCAGTGCCACCCATAAGTGCCGCCTACCAGTGCCCATCAGTGCCGCATATCAGTGCCCATCGTCCGTGCCCGTCAGTGCCCGCTCATTGGTGCCACCTCATCGGTGCCACCGTATCAGTGCCTGTCAGTGCTGCCTTATCAGTGCCCAGCAGTGAAAAAAAAAACTTACTTATTTGCAAATTTTTTTAACAGAAACAAAAGCAAAACTTTTATGTTTTCGAAATTTTTGGTCTTTTTTTATTTGTTTAGCAAAAAATAAAAACCGCAGAGGTGATCAAATACCACCAAAATAAAGCTCTATTTGTGGCAACAAAATGATAAAAATTTAGTTTGGGTACAGTGTAGCATGACCACGCAATTGTCATTCAAACTGCGACAGCGCTGAAAGCTGAAAATTGGTCTGGGCAGTAAGGTGTATAAGTGCCCTGTATTGAAGTGGTTAATTAAGCTTTTATCTATGTAGGGCGGAACATATTATCTTCACAGAAATCTCTGGTAGACCAGACAAGTCGATGCCTAGGCTTGTGTATACAAACAATGGGATCCAAAACTCATTGTTTTACACATACTCACTTCAAAGGATCCCGTGCTGGGATATGCAACGAAGGAAGGCCAACCCGTAATCAATACTTAACTTCCCGGGAAAATTCAAGTTAAGCTCCTGCTCAGAATAGTCACAAGGATTTGCATTAAAGGGGGCTGACTTATGCAAAGTATAGGGATTGAAGATGTAGCCAGTCCTTAACCAGGAATAGGGAAGCTCACCAATCAGAGCCACGCTATGCCAACCAATGAGGCATCAGCATGTAATGATATACACAGACTAGATGGGAGGGAAACACACACTTTTATGGGAGAGCAACCATCAGAATGGAACCTTGGTGCAAAGGGTAATTATGGCAAAGGTCTGCATTTTACTTAAATATGTTTTACTTAAACTAAATATGTTTGTAGATTAATGTATTCAGGAATATACTTTGTATTCCTTCATGTAATTCTCTTATTTTAACCTAATATTTTCTTCCTTGGTGTAGACTATAGATAGATTAGATAGACTTTCAACTACTCACCAATAAATATTGTTAAAGCTTTTTCTCATGGTCAAAGAACTCTCATTTAACCCAAATCATATCTGAGAGATATTAAATCTCAAATATAGTATACGGGAAAAAGACTGCATGGGAGGTCGTCATATGTCTGGTCAAGCATGTGGTGCCCAAGCGGCTGCTGTTGTGGCCATGCTTGATCCGCTTCAGACATAGGTTGCAAACAGCAATGGTGTGATCTGCTGCACACGTGTCCAAAAAGGCCTACACTAAGGGACTTTTCAAAATCAGCGGGGAGTCAGCAGTGCCCTGCACCTGCGGAGCTCTGCGGTGTGATGCAGTAAGGAGGCTGCCCTTAAACTGCTCCCTAGAGGACATCCTGCCTCATTGGAGTTGTGCCTCCTCCTTTATTCTATCAGGCACCCAAGTAGAGTCAGTGACTTCATCATCCTCTCCCTCCTCGTCACTGGAGCAAACTTGGCACTATGCTGCAGCTGGGGGAACATGCCTGCCAGTTTCTTGTCCTTCTTGGGCACCCCCTCTATCTAGGCTCACGTTACTCCCTTCCTCAACCTGGGAACCAACAACAGAGCCTTCAAATTGCTGTGCATCCTCCAGCAGAATGTACCCGACACTGTGGTTGAATAGTTCGGGGGACTCCTCCGTACATGATGGTGGGGCATGACAGAGTGACTGTGGAAAAAGGAGCCTGTGGAATAGGCCGCTTTGGCAGCTGCATAAGAAGGAAAACTACTCTGAGCCTGGGTGACAGAGGATGAGGAGGATGAGGACGGCTTTGCTATCCACTCCACCAACTCTTCTGCATGTTCTGGCTCAATAACATGGCCAGCAGCAGAAAAAAGGACAAGTGTGCCCCATGGCCACCGGCAGAGGATGCACCATGTCCATGACCAGCAATGTTGACTGTAGACACAGAGCCTGCTTGCCCTCTTTTAGTGGCCTGTGAGCGTCTGCATCTCCTTGGTGGCCTTCTAGACATGATGTATATTTTGTTTTGCAAAACCGCACTACACTGTATTGTGTACTGTGTACACCACCAGAAAAGTAGTAGAAACTGCACTACGGCTGCACTGTATTGTGTACTGTGTACACCACCAGAAAAGTAGTAGCAACTGCACTACGGCTGCACTGTATTGTAATTACAATTTTTGATCTAATATTTCACAGCAGGGCCCATTCCTGCGCCCACCAAGAGTATCTGTGAGGGGTTACAGTGTTGTGCCACCACCACCACCACTGCCTAAGGCCCAATTTTTCTGCCCCTGTTTAACAGGGGCATGTAATTACAATTTTTGATCTAATATTTCACAGCAGGGCCTGTTCCTGTGCCCACCAAGAGTATCTGTGAGGGGTTACAGAGTTGTGGCTCCACCACCACCACTGCCTAAGGCCCAATTTTTCTGCCCCTGTTTAACAGGGGCATGTAATTACAATTCTTGATATAATATTTCACAGCAGGGCCCATTCCAGCGCCCACCAAGAATAACTGTGAGAGCTTACAGTGTTCTGGTACCACCAACACCTAAGGCCCAATTTTCTGCAGAGTGTATAGGGCAGGCCATATAGTATATACAGGCAGTCCTCTATTTTCAAACATCCGACTTACAAACGACTCCTACTTAAAAAAGGAAGGAGACAACAGGAAGTGAGATGAAATCTACCCCTAGGAAGGGAAATTCTCTCCTGTAAGAGTTAATATGGGAAAAAGGTGTCTCCATTGATGCTTTATCACCAATCCTTGTTTTCCTAATAACCCAAAATTTTCAAAATTCATTTGTCATTGGGACAGAAAGTGAGGTGAAATCTTCAGAACAGGGGCACAGACAGCAAAACAAATGTTACACGGGTGATAACCCTTCCCTATCTTATCCAAAAAGCTTAAAAATAGATTTTTGGACTGGAGCTACACTTAAAAAATGTACCTGTTCCAAATTACAAACAGATTCAACTTAACAACAAACCTACAGTCCCTATCTTGTCTGTAACCCGGGGACTGCCTGTTTACTGCTGTTCAGAGTATTTCGGGGGTTATACTGTAACCAGGATGATTCAGCTGCAGGTACCGGTACCGTTTTTTAGAGTCGGCTATCGGCTTTCGAAAGGATAACAACTGATGCGGCTAAAAGCCGCTCGGTTGTTATACCGGAGCAGCAGGAGGGAAAGTCCCCCCTCCTGCTGCCTCCCGCCACTCTCAACGGGCCTCCTGTCCCACCAGGAGGCCCGATGGACAATCTGCCACCTCCGGTGGCTAGGGACAGACTGGCACAAAGCCAGAAATGGCTTTGTTCCAGTCTCCTGATTGTAAACACGGAAGCAACGTCATGACGTCACTTCCCGTTTACTCGGCTGCCATTGGCGCCGGTTTAAAAAAAATTATACAGTATGCAGAATCGCCGAAAACAGCGATCTGAATACTTTGAAGTGCAAAGTATTGAAAAGACTGGCTAAAAGACCCCCGATCCCTCCATAAAGAGTACCTGTCACCACCTATTACTGTTACAAGGGATATTTACATTCCTTGTGACAGCAATAAAAGTTATCAAAATTTTTTTTTTTGCTTTTTAAACACAATTTATGAATATAAAAATAAATAAAATAAATAAGAAAAAAAAATTTAAAGAGCCCCTGTCTCCACAAGCTCGCGCAGCAAAGAAAACGCACACGGAAGTCGCGCCCGCCTATGTAAACGGTGTTCAAATCACACATGTGAGGTATCACCGCAATCATCAGGGCAAGAGCAATAAATCTAGAACTAGACCTCCTCTGTAACTCTAAGCTGGTAACCGTAAAAAAAATTTAAAGCGTCGCCTATGAAGATTTTTAGGTACCGTAGTTTGTCGACATTCCACGAGTGCGTGCAATTATAAAGCATGACATGTTTGGTATCTATTTACTCAGCGTAACATCATCTTTCACATTATACAAAAAAAAAACTGGGCTAACTTTACGGTTTCGTTTTTTTTCTAATTCATGAAAGTGTCCCTTTTCCCAAAAAGTTGCATTTAAAACACCGTTGCACAAATAACGTGTGACATAAAATATTGCAACAATAGCCATTTTATTCTCTAGATTCTCTGCTAAAAAAATATGTATCATGTTTTGGAGCTCTAAGTAATTTTCTAGTAAAAAATACAGATTTTGTAAACACCAAATGTCAAAAATAGGCTTAGTCATGAAAGGGTTAAAATTAGCACTTTTGATTTTTCACATTCGAGTCTCATAGATTTTAACTGTGTTCGCATGTTCACAAATTTTTTGTCTGTTCGCATGTTCTGCCGCAAACCGTACCGGGTGGTCGGCTCATCCCTACTAAAGGGGTGTAATGCAAATAATGGGCACACATATGGGTTGATTTACTAAAGGCAAATAGACACTCTGCAAGTGCAGGTGTTCTGGAGCTTAGTAAATCAAGTAAAGCTTCACTTTGCAGAGACTACCCAATCACATGCAAGATAAAAAAAAAACAACATGTTTGCTTGCACATGATTGGATAATGGAAGTCAGAAGAGCTTCTGCTCATTTACCAATCTCTGAGGAAAATGAGTGCAACTGCACTTTGCAAAGTGCACAGTCTTTTTGCATTTAGTAAATCAACCCCATAGTTACAGCTCAGGTCACATAACACATTGGGGTATGAAGATAACGGTACAAGAGTTTATACAGTGTGAAGGTAAAGTGGCTACCAAGGGTAACAAATGTTTCTCTAGCGGACTGTCATAAGTGTGCACATGTGAGAAGTGGGGTAAGCTTCTTGCAGTGAGGAAGATGTTGTGGGCACTCCTTCTGCAGATCTCCGTCTCCCGTTGCAACAGGAGCAGATCTACACCCGGGGCCCTCAGCCTGTACATTGGTATGGACGATGAAGAGTTAAGTGATGTGCACGCATGGAGTCCATGCTAGGTGCATGGCAGGACCCCATACCGTTACCGGGAGGTAGCAGTGATATGCTGGACAGATGGAAAGGAAAAGGGTTCTGCGTGCCCCTCCTAAATGCACAAGTAACCGTGGTGAAATTTATTACATCGAGTTTATCTGTTCCATATGTAATGCAGCAACCCTATCCAAAGTGCCTAGCATAGCCCAGAAGAACCCACCCTGGGGTAGGCCTCTCACGTGACCCTTTATATGCGCTCAACGAAAGAGGGGAACATGGAGAATGTGATGATCACCCTTTCACCACATTACAATCTGCCCCTGCCCTACAAGCCTATGATGTCAAAGGCTGGCATGCCCCCCCCTCCCCATTCGACCCTTCCCTGCTTGATTGACAGTGACTCCTAGGAGGATCAGCTGCCAGAAGAGCAGCTGTACATTCAAAAGAGTAGTCTCTACCTCCACGGCATGGAGCTAAGGGTAGTGCCCCTACTCCTACTTGACTTGACTTCATTAGTGCTATCCAAAATTCCTGGAACTGTGGTACGCCTGGATTGACTTCTCGAATTCTACCAAACTACTTCCTTTTTTTTAACCAATAAACAACCTTTCAACTGCCAACATTATGTTGATCAACCTCCCTGTCGAATACCCCCTTCCTTTTTTCTTTCTTCCCTTTCTTCTATTTCTTATTTTTCTTTGTCCTTTTCCTTTCCCTGCTCTTCCTCCCTTACTTGTGGCTTCCCATTTTTACTTAATGCTGTTTGCTGCAGCACAGGAGATAGCAACCAAGTTTATCAGGCACCTACATTGCCCTGGTGCTTGGCCCGAGCTCTGAACTGTTAAATCACAACACTACAATATTTTACCCCTTAACTGAGGTCATCAGAAGGTATCCTGGGCTTGACACTCTTAATAGTTTTGGGTTTCTGCAACTAGGTCTTGCGAGTACTGAGACTTCTTTTTTTTATTATATCTTTTTATTAAATTTTTCCATATACATTTACAAAAATGCAAAACATCATATATACACAGAAAACTGAAAAACAAAAACAAAAGCAAAAACAATAATAATAATAATAATAAAGTAAAAAAGTGGGTGGGGGGTAAATATTTTAAAAAAAACAATGCATAATATATACAGAATATATGACAGAAATGCTGAACATAATTGATGTATTGTGGTATATACCATAATACATCAATAATGTTCAGCATTTCTGTCAGATATAGATGTGTATAAAATGGGCCCTTTTACCCAAATAAACAAACATCTCAAAGGTGGAATATGGGCAAATCCTAACTTATTATGCAGTAATGGATCCACGTAGCCCACATCTTACAAAATTTATCATATTTCCCATTTACATTTATGGACCCAGCCTTCTACCTCCATAAACCTATCTACCACTAACCTCCATTCAAGTTGGATTGGACATTTATCACTCTTCCAGTAGCGGGGTATGAGACTTTTATGCCGTGTACACACGGACGGACTTTTCAGCATCAAATGGCCGACGGTCTTTCCGATAGACTTTCGATGGAATTACTATAGACTTTCGAACGACCGGACTTGCCCACACACGAACGGACTAAAGTCTGTTCGAAAGTCCATTCGTTTGAATTGCGTCGTTTTTTGTCTGTCGGACTAGCATACAGACGAACGACGAATCCGTTGGAAAGATTTGAAACATGTTCTAAATCTAAAGTCCGTCTGATTTTCGACAGAAAAGGTCAGCTGAAGGTCCGATGAAGCCCACACACAGTCGGATTGTCCGATGGATTTGTTACGTCGGACCAGTCCGGTCGAAAAAGTCCAGTCATGTGTACACGGCATTAGATGCGTCTAAAAGAAAGGGTAGGACACTGTTCCTATACCTTTTACCTGAGATCACGGTGTTTTAAAATAGTATTTGAAGGGGACCTTTACTAATGGGAAGGGTGATATTCTATTTCTCCAAACTAAAATATCATCTCAGTATTTTTGAATTTTCGGGCAGTACTACCATAAGTGCATAAGTGTTCCCGGCTGGGTGCACCCTCTTCAGCAAGGTAAAGAAGAAGAAGGCCACTGTGTCATATGCACTAGTTTGACTGGAGTTCTGTACCATCTAGAAATGAATTTGTAATTTAATTCTTGAATTTTCGTACTAATAGATGTAGAGTGGGCTAGGGTAAAAACTTTTAACTTATTACTAAGTAAGACTTCTTGCTCCAATTTCCTCTCCCATTCTCTCCAGAAGGGCAGTTCTTTTGGTGTATATAACAATAAAAGGAGTTAATATAATTTTGTGAAACTTTGAGTTTATTAGCGCACGTCTATCAGTGAGGTAAAGTATACGTTTTTTTAAAAGTGCTGAAAATATCTCCAAAAGTCCATTTGGAAGGTACTAAATTGCTGTCGTTAATTATATAGAGTAAGTAAATTGCCACCTGGTGCCAGAACCCCACAACTTAAATTGGTGCTCTCACCCCAGGTACCAACAGAAGACGTGTCCCCCCCCGGAGCAAACCAGAGGAATCCTCACAATGGAGCAAGTGGAGAAACTAAAGGGGCCAATTTCACTGCTTTATTTAATTTATTTGTTAATGGGGAAACCCCAACCAACAAAACCCTATACACTGCTGGGGCCCAAAGAGCATATGGAAGGTTGCATCCAGTCATATGTTTTTCTATTTTGACCCAAATCTTGTCGCTTTCATTGTGAGTCTAGTTCAAAATTCTCACCAGTGCCAGAGCTCTATAATATAAAAGAACATCCAGCATTCCCAAACCTCCCACACGTTTGGAGCTTCACAAGGTTAGAAAGGATATTCTGGATGGGGGGGTTTGGATTTTGCTATGCCTGCTCTACGGATCATCTTTCTAATACATCTAAAGTAAGTGTTTGGCAGTGCAATAGGGACTGTATGAAAAAGATATACAATTTGAGGTAGAGAGTTCATTTTTAAGACTTTTATCCTTCCAAATCACGAAAGAGCACTCCAACACCACCTAAGCAGGTCCCTTTGTAAAGCTTTTAACAAGTGCTCATATTTTTTAAATATACTGCAATCTTTTCTGGTCTGCAGAGATACAAATTCCTAAATACCACATAGATTGTTTACCCATACAAATGGGAAGGATGCCTGTAGTTGTTGTTGGGTAGTCAAGGAAAGATTAGTCGCAAAAATTTCAGGTTTATTATAGTTTATTTTAAAATTTGATAGCTTTCTGTATTTATCCAATTCTGTCATTTCTGTATGGGGAGTGATATAGCAGGGTCCTGTCATCGGCATATGCGGAAAGTTTCTTTTTATTTGATACTATTGATATGCCTTTTATGTGCAAATGTTGCCTAACTTTACGTAATAAGGGTTCTAGTACCAGAGCGAATAGTAGTGGTGACAAGAGGCAGCCCTATCTCATCCCATTTTTAATTGGAAACCTATCCGAAAAAGTAGCATTCACTCATACTCTGGCTTCTTGTTTCTGATATAATGAAAGTATCCATCCTCCCATACGACCTCCTAATCCTAGAAACCACAAAGCTCCTCCATAAACGTCCAGACCACCCTGTCAAAAGCCTTTTCAGCATCTGTAGACAGGATTAAAGAAGGCAGGGAAGTTAACTGATAAGTGGCCCAATGACTGTTATTAATGGCCCGTATGATATTATCTCTTGCTTCCCTGCCGGGATAAACCCAGTTTGATCATAAGCTTCTCTTTTATAGCATTTTCTTTTTATACAGATTTTTCTTTTCATTACTATTCCTACATCTTTTGAAATGGATATTATGCCACTGTTTGAATTGATGTACTGAGGAGCCACAATAATCAATAAACTTTATTCTTTAAAATTGGATAACATGTTGAACATTATATGGGATTTTAGTGATTGGGTTTTCAATACATCTACATTAACCACTTGCCGACCGGGCTATAGCCGAAAGATGGCTACAGAGCAGTCGGCTTATTCTGGGAGGGCGTCCATGGACGTCCTCCCCGAATCTTGTTCCCGCGCACCCCCTGGGGCGTATTCCCGGAAAAATCCGTGACTGCTGGGTCTGGAAGACCCGGCGCATCATGGATCGCAGTAAATTGCCGCTGTTAGCGGCCGTTTACCACATGATTACTGCGTCAAATGACGATCTGTACAGTGCGAGGGGAGAGGGGGAGAGATCATTTGCCGCAGCGCTGTGGGCTGGATCTGTAGTGCCCACAGCGCTGCTCAGTGCCCATACTCTGCAATACTCTGCCAATACTTTGCAATACTCTGCCAATACTCACCAATACTCTGCCAATACTCGCCAATACTCGCCAATACTCTGCAATAAATTTTAACAGAAACTATTTTTATTTTTTTTTACTGAGTTTTCAGTCTTTTTTTATTTATAGCGCAAAAAAGAAAAAACCCAGCGATGATTAAATACCACCAAAAGAAAGCTCTATTTGTGTGAAAAAAAAGGACAAACATTTCATATGGGTACAGTGTTGCATGACTGAGTAATTGTCATTCAAAGTGTGAGAGCCCTGAAAGCTGAAAATTGGTCTGGTTAGGAAGGGGGTTTAAGTTCCCAGTGGTCAAGTGGTTAAGACTGATTCTAACACACTCATATATTTTTCAAACTGATTACATAACTGGGAGGTCCTCCTGGAAAGGCTAGAGATGTGCCTGTAAATGCGTCTGCAAACTATTTACTTCACAGCAAAAAAAACACACACCCTGTACGAATTGTTGAATGAATGCATGCATACTGGTTTCATGGTTGGAGTATCACGTGAAAATATCCTTGGCAAAGGCTTCTATTGTTTAGAACATTGCCGGAAGTCTCAAGGAGTTCCCTCAGTTTTAATGTTAATTAAATGCCAAAAATGAAAAAGCAAAAATAAAATGCTGTGGGAAAACGATCTCCGTTTTGGAACCCGACCCAGATCTAGAAGTTTAGGGTGTTAGCTGTGAGCCGTGTCCTCTCATTATCTACATGGGAAGAGCATCAAAGGAGGCAGGGAGGAATGTGCTGAATGGCATCTAGAAGCCACGTCGAGTACTGCCAAGCATTGTATGTTAAATACCCTAAGGCAGGAAGGGTGATCCTGAACTTGGGAAGGCGTGCCACCAGCCAGGTGTGGCCGTGACACAAATTGGCATGAGGGACGCCATGTTTTTCAGCACACCTGTAAATATGTAAAGAATGATGTTCCTAATTAGCTTACGTTAGCCAAAGGCAAAGTCAGCTTGCTCATCGCTCTTCTAGACAGACGGTTGCTGGGAAGTCAGCGTCCTCATTAAAACAATTAAAAAGGAAAATGAAATGAAGTCATTAGCTGGCCTTACTGAAAAGTGGTTACAGACACATGGGGCAGATGATCCGGCTAAATGTTTTGTAAGGCAAAAGCTAAATTTAGTTAATGACAATGATACTTTTTTAAATTGTCCATTCTGGCCATCCATTCTACTACCATAACCACATTGTGATTTTTTTTGGTGCACTTTACATTTTCTGTGGCTCGATGTTTGAAAATGAGTACCAAAGCTGCAAAAGCCACTCACCAGAAGGTTACAAGGATTTGCCATATGAGGTTTTAGCTGGGATCTTTAGACCTGCATACACATATACTAGGGCCAATTTAGGCATGAGCCAATGAACCTACTGAGCAACAGGGGTCTGCCTAAAAGACTGCCATAGGTATTTTTAGACCCACAGACACATGCTAGGGCCAATTTAGACAGGAACCAATTACCTACTGTATTATCAGGGTCTACCTTGGAGGCTGCATTTACATTTTTTGCACACACCTACTAGGACCAATTTAGACAGGAACCTACCTACCAGCATGTCTTTGGAATGTGGGAAGAAACCCACATAAACATAGAGAAAACATGCAAACTCCATGCAGATAGAGTTCTGGCCAAGGTTCAAACCAAGGAACCCAGTGCTGCAAGACATAAGACTAACCACTAAGCAAACGTGTTGTCCCGTGTATGTGTAAAAGTACTCATGAATGTAAATGTGTATGCCCAGCCAAAGATTTATTTTAGTTATAGATATTAAAGAAATACATTAGAACATCTGTTTCTATGGCTATATTGGGTTCCATTAGAAAGACAATTCCTAATTTGTTTTCCAGGTGACAGTGGTTTCACAAGCCAAGATGTGATAGAAAAAATCTTTTCTGTGCCTCCTGATGACTAATTGCTATAATCCTGTGCCCATCAGTCACAGGCATGTATGTGCAAAATGTGCCTTATAGGATCTCACTGTGAAAATGGCCGCTGAGTGCTTAGGTCAGTGATGGTCAGCTTGCTTGATATAGGGAGCCTCAAAGGTCTACCCTAACATCACCAAATGCCTGCACATAATATTGAGAGAAATGAATGCTACAGAAAGCTGTCAGAGACTGCAGACATGCAACACAAGATGGTCAAAGATTATGGTCATGGTACAAGAAATGGTCAGAGACTGCAGGCATGCAAAAGGCGTTTGTGAATGTACTACACAAGTTGTTGGAGACTAGCAACATACTTTTGGAGATCCCTTCTATAACAATCCCCCCTCAAAACAATGCTTCCACATAAGTTGCTCCCTATAGCCCTTTAAAAAATAAAATGTGCCACATTTGATATTGCTCACAACAAGGTCCATTATACAAGATCAAAAAGCATAAAAAATTAAACATAAAAAGAGAAATGGGATTGACTGAACAGAAAAGGTTAAGAAAGAAAACGCAGACTGGGGACCTGTGACCATAAGTAGGGTGACCAGTAGGGATGAGCTTCGTGTTCGAGTCGAACCCATGTTCGACTCGAACATCGGCTGTTCGACCGTCCGTTGAATTGCGAACGATATGGGCCGTTCGCGCCAAATTCGTGTGGCGCGTCACGGCCCATAATTCACTGCGGCATCGCAGTGCATTGCTGGCTGATGATTGGCCAAGCATGCACTATGACCCGCATGCTTGGCCAATCACAGCGCCGTCAGTAGAGAGAGCTGTAATTGGCCAAAGCCAGGGTGGCTTTGGCCAATTATGGCTCAGGGGATTTAGTACACACCCCACACTATATAAGGCCGCCTGCACGGCGGCCCTGTGTAGTGTGTGTTCCGGTGTGCTGAGAGATAGAGAGAGAGAGAGACAGTGTCATTTGATTTGAGTTAGATAGATTAGGCAGAACAGTCAGTCAGTTAGCTGCACTTACAGTGTATTGTGTATATATATGCATCCCAGGTGTTGCATATATATATATACACTGTATTCAGTTTAGCTAGATCCGTTCCTGTTATCTTCTACCTAGACTATTTACATTTAGTGCAGTGTGTCCTGCTCACAGTGTTCAGCTAGATCCGTTCCTGCTATTTACATTCAGTGCAGTGCGTCCTGCTCACAGTGTTCAGCTAGATCCGTTCCTGCTATTTACATTCAGTGCAGTGCGTCCTGCTCACAGTGTTCAGCTAGATCCGTTCCTGCTATTTACATTCAGTGCAGTGCGTCCTGCTCACAGTGTTCAGCTAGATCCGTTCCTGCTATTTACATTCAGTGCAGTGCGTCCTGCTCACAGTGTTCAGCTACATCCGTTCCTGCTATTTACATTCAGTGCAGTGTGTCCTGCTCACAGTGTTCAGCTAGATCCGTTCCTGGTATTTACATTTAGTGCAGTGCGTCCTGCTCACAGTGTTCAGCTACATCCGTTCCTGCTATTTACATTCAGTGCAGTGCGTCCTGCTCACAGTGTTCAGCTAGATCCGTTCCTGCTATTTACATTCAGTGCAGTGCGTCCTGCTCACAGTGTTCAGCTACATCCGTTCCTGCTGTTTACATTCAGTGCAGTGCGTCCTGCTCACAGTGTTCAGCTAGATCCGTTCCTGCTATTTACATTCAGTGCAGTGCGTCCTGCTCACAGTGTTCAGCTAGATCCGTTCCTGCTATTTACATTCAGTGCAGTGCGTCCTGCTCACAGTGTTCAGCTAGATCCGTTCCTGCTATTTACATTCAGCGCAGTGCGTCCTGCTCACAGTGTTCAGCTAGATCCGTTCCTGCTATTTACATTCAGTGCAGTGCGTCCTGCTCACAGTGTTCAGCTAGATCCGTTCCTGCTATATACATTTAGTGCAGTACGTCCTGCTCACAGTGTTCAGCTAGATCCGTTCCTGTTATCTTCCTACTGACAGGCAGGCTTGTCTGGTTACAGTATATAAAGCTACCTGAAGAAAATTACAGGTGTTCTTTTTGATCCTATTAGTACCACGGTCAGGCAGCTAGACTATTTACATTTAGTACAGTGTGTCCTGCTCACAGTGTTCAGCTAGATCCGTTCCTGTTATCTTCCTACTGACAGGCAGGCTTGTCTGGTTACAGTATATAAAGCTACCTGAAGAAAATTACAGGTGTTCTTTTTGATCCTATTAGTACCACGGTCAGGCAGCTAGACTATTTACATTTAGTACAGTGTGTCCTGCTCACAGTGTTCAGCTAGATCCGTTCCTGTTATCTTCCTACTGACAGGCAGGCTTGTCTGGTTACAGTATATAAAGCTACCTTAAGAAAATTACAGGTGTTCTTTTTGATCCTATTAGTACCACGGTCAGGCAGCTAGACTATTTACATTTAGTACAGTGTGTCCTGCTCACAGTGTTCAGCTAGATCCGTTCCTGTTATCTTCCTACTGACAGGCAGGCTTGTCTGGTTACAGTATATAAAGCTACCTTAAGAAAATGGGGACCTGTGACCATAAGTAGGGTGACCAGTAGGGATGAGCTTCGTGTTCGAGTCGAACCCATGTTCGACTCGAACATCGGCTGTTCGACCGTCCGTTGAATTGCGAACGATATGGGCCGTTCGCGCCAAATTCGTGTGGCGCGTCACGGCCCATAATTCACTGCGGCATCGCAGTGCATTGCTGGCTGATGATTGGCCAAGCATGCACTATGACCCGCATGCTTGGCCAATCACAGCGCCGTCAGTAGAGAGAGCTGTAATTGGCCAAAGCCAGGGTGGCTTTGGCCAATTATGGCTCAGGGGATTTAGTACACACCCCACACTATATAAGGCCGCCTGCACGGCGGCCCTGTGTAGTGTGTGTTCCGGTGTGCTGAGAGATAGAGAGAGAGAGAGACAGTGTCATTTGATTTGAGTTAGATAGATTAGGCAGAACAGTCAGTCAGTTAGCTGCACTTACAGTGTATTGTGTATATATATGCATCCCAGGTGTTGCATATATATATATACACTGTATTCAGTTTAGCTAGATCCGTTCCTGTTATCTTCTACCTAGACTATTTACATTTAGTGCAGTGTGTCCTGCTCACAGTGTTCAGCTAGATCCGTTCCTGCTATTTACATTCAGTGCAGTGCGTCCTGCTCACAGTGTTCAGCTAGATCCGTTCCTGCTATTTACATTCAGTGCAGTGCGTCCTGCTCACAGTGTTCAGCTAGATCCGTTCCTGCTATTTACATTCAGTGCAGTGCGTCCTGCTCACAGTGTTCAGCTAGATCCGTTCCTGCTATTTACATTCAGTGCAGTGCGTCCTGCTCACAGTGTTCAGCTACATCCGTTCCTGCTATTTACATTCAGTGCAGTGTGTCCTGCTCACAGTGTTCAGCTAGATCCGTTCCTGGTATTTACATTTAGTGCAGTGCGTCCTGCTCACAGTGTTCAGCTACATCCGTTCCTGCTATTTACATTCAGTGCAGTGCGTCCTGCTCACAGTGTTCAGCTAGATCCGTTCCTGCTATTTACATTCAGTGCAGTGCGTCCTGCTCACAGTGTTCAGCTACATCCGTTCCTGCTGTTTACATTCAGTGCAGTGCGTCCTGCTCACAGTGTTCAGCTAGATCCGTTCCTGCTATTTACATTCAGTGCAGTGCGTCCTGCTCACAGTGTTCAGCTAGATCCGTTCCTGCTATTTACATTCAGTGCAGTGCGTCCTGCTCACAGTGTTCAGCTAGATCCGTTCCTGCTATTTACATTCAGCGCAGTGCGTCCTGCTCACAGTGTTCAGCTAGATCCGTTCCTGCTATTTACATTCAGTGCAGTGCGTCCTGCTCACAGTGTTCAGCTAGATCCGTTCCTGCTATATACATTTAGTGCAGTACGTCCTGCTCACAGTGTTCAGCTAGATCCGTTCCTGTTATCTTCCTACTGACAGGCAGGCTTGTCTGGTTACAGTATATAAAGCTACCTGAAGAAAATTACAGGTGTTCTTTTTGATCCTATTAGTACCACGGTCAGGCAGCTAGACTATTTACATTTAGTACAGTGTGTCCTGCTCACAGTGTTCAGCTAGATCCGTTCCTGTTATCTTCCTACTGACAGGCAGGCTTGTCTGGTTACAGTATATAAAGCTACCTGAAGAAAATTACAGGTGTTCTTTTTGATCCTATTAGTACCACGGTCAGGCAGCTAGACTATTTACATTTAGTACAGTGTGTCCTGCTCACAGTGTTCAGCTAGATCCGTTCCTGTTATCTTCCTACTGACAGGCAGGCTTGTCTGGTTACAGTATATAAAGCTACCTTAAGAAAATTACAGGTGTTCTTTTTGATCCTATTAGTACCACGGTCAGGCAGCTAGACTATTTACATTTAGTACAGTGTGTCCTGCTCACAGTGTTCAGCTAGATCCGTTCCTGTTATCTTCCTACTGACAGGCAGGCTTGTCTGGTTACAGTATATAAAGCTACCTTAAGAAAATGGGGACCTGTGACCATAAGTAGGGTGACCAGTAGGGATGAGCTTCGTGTTCGAGTCGAACCCATGTTCGACTCGAACATCGGCTGTTCGACCGTCCGTTGAATTGCGAACGATATGGGCCGTTCGCGCCAAATTCGTGTGGCGCGTCACGGCCCATAATTCACTGCGGCATCGCAGTGCATTGCTGGCTGATGATTGGCCAAGCATGCACTATGACCCGCATGCTTGGCCAATCACAGCGCCGTCAGTAGAGAGAGCTGTAATTGGCCAAAGCCAGGGTGGCTTTGGCCAATTATGGCTCAGGGGATTTAGTACACACCCCACACTATATAAGGCCGCCTGCACGGCGGCCCTGTGTAGTGTGTGTTCCGGTGTGCTGAGAGATAGAGAGAGAGAGAGACAGTGTCATTTGATTTGAGTTAGATAGATTAGGCAGAACAGTCAGTCAGTTAGCTGCACTTACAGTGTATTGTGTATATATATGCATCCCAGGTGTTGCATATATATATATACACTGTATTCAGTTTAGCTAGATCCGTTCCTGTTATCTTCTACCTAGACTATTTACATTTAGTGCAGTGTGTCCTGCTCACAGTGTTCAGCTAGATCCGTTCCTGCTATTTACATTCAGTGCAGTGCGTCCTGCTCACAGTGTTCAGCTAGATCCGTTCCTGCTATTTACATTCAGTGCAGTGCGTCCTGCTCACAGTGTTCAGCTAGATCCGTTCCTGCTATTTACATTCAGTGCAGTGCGTCCTGCTCACAGTGTTCAGCTAGATCCGTTCCTGCTATTTACATTCAGTGCAGTGCATCCTGCTCACAGTGTTCAGCTACATCCGTTCCTGCTATTTACATTCAGTGCAGTGTGTCCTGCTCACAGTGTTCAGCTAGATCCGTTCCTGGTATTTACATTTAGTGCAGTGCGTCCTGCTCACAGTGTTCAGCTACATCCGTTCCTGCTATTTACATTCAGTGCAGTGCGTCCTGCTCACAGTGTTCAGCTAGATCCGTTCCTGCTATTTACATTCAGTGCAGTGCGTCCTGCTCACAGTGTTCAGCTACATCCGTTCCTGCTGTTTACATTCAGTGCAGTGCGTCCTGCTCACAGTGTTCAGCTAGATCCGTTCCTGCTATTTACATTCAGTGCAGTGCGTCCTGCTCACAGTGTTCAGCTAGATCCGTTCCTGCTATTTACATTCAGTGCAGTGCGTCCTGCTCACAGTGTTCAGCTAGATCCGTTCCTGCTATTTACATTCAGTGCAGTGCGTCCTGCTCACAGTGTTCAGCTAGATCCGTTCCTGCTATTTACATTCAGTGCAGTGCGTCCTGCTCACAGTGTTCAGCTAGATCCGTTCCTGCTATATACATTTAGTGCAGTACGTCCTGCTCACAGTGTTCAGCTAGATCCGTTCCTGTTATCTTCCTACTGACAGGCAGGCTTGTCTGGTTACAGTATATAAAGCTACCTGAAGAAAATTACAGGTGTTCTTTTTGATCCTATTAGTACCACGGTCAGGCAGCTAGACTATTTACATTTAGTACAGTGTGTCCTGCTCACAGTGTTCAGCTAGATCCGTTCCTGTTATCTTCCTACTGACAGGCAGGCTTGTCTGGTTACAGTATATAAAGCTACCTGAAGAAAATTACAGGTGTTCTTTTTGATCCTATTAGTACCACGGTCAGGCAGCTAGACTATTTACATTTAGTACAGTGTGTCCTGCTCACAGTGTTCAGCTAGATCCGTTCCTGTTATCTTCCTACTGACAGGCAGGCTTGTCTGGTTACAGTATATAAAGCTACCTTAAGAAAATTACAGGTGTTCTTTTTGATCCTATTAGTACCACGGTCAGGCAGCTAGACTATTTACATTTAGTACAGTGTGTCCTGCTCACAGTGTTCAGCTAGATCCGTTCCTGTTATCTTCCTACTGACAGGCAGGCTTGTCTGGTTACAGTATATAAAGCTACCTTAAGAAAATTACAGGTGTTCTTTTTGATCCTATTAGTACCACGGTCAGGCAGCTAGACTATTTACATTCAGTGCAGTGCGTCCTGCTCACAGTGTTCAGCTAGATCCGTTCCTGGTATTTACATTCAGTGCAGTGCGTCCTGCTCACAGTGTTCAGCTAGATCCGTTCCTGGTATTTACATTTAGTGCAGTGCGTCCTGCTCACAGTGTTCAGCTAGATCCGTTCCTGCTATTTACATTCAGTGCAGTGCGTCCTGCTCACAGTGTTCAGCTAGATCCGTTCCTGGTATTTACATTTAGTGCAGTGCGTCCTGCTCACAGTGTTCAGCTAGATCCGTTCCTGCTATTTACATTCAGTGCAGTGCGTCCTGCTCACAGTGTTCAGCTAGATCCGTTCCTGGTATTTACATTTAGTGCAGTGCGTCCTGCTCACAGTGTTCAGCTACATCCGTTCCTGCTGTTTACATTCAGTGCAGTGCGTCCTGCTCACAGTGTTCAGCTAGATCCGTTCCTGCTATTTACATTCAGTGCAGTGCGTCCTGCTCACAGTGTTCAGCTACATCCGTTCCTGCTGTTTACATTCAGTGCAGTGCGTCCTGCTCACAGTGTTCAGCTAGATCCGTTCCTGCTATATACATTTAGTGCAGTACGTCCTGCTCACAGTGTTCAGCTAGATCCGTTCCTGTTATCTTCCTACTGACAGGCAGGCTTGTCTGGTTACAGTATATAAAGCTACCTGAAGAAAATTACAGGTGTTCTTTTTGATCCTATTAGTACCACGGTCAGGCAGCTAGACTATTTACATTTAGTACAGTGTGTCCTGCTCACAGTGTTCAGCTAGATCCGTTCCTGTTATCTTCCTACTGACAGGCAGGCTTGTCTGGTTACAGTATATAAAGCTACCTTAAGAAAATTACAGGTGTTCTTTTTGATCCTATTAGTACCACGGTCAGGCAGCTAGACTATTTACATTCAGTGCAGTGCGTCCTGCTCACAGTGTTCAGCTAGATCCGTTCTTGCTATTTACATTCAGTGCAGTGCGTCCTGCTCACAGTGTTCAGCTAGATCCGTTCCTGGTATTTACATTCAGTGCAGTGCGTCCTGCTCACAGTGTTCAGCTAGATCCGTTCCTGCTATATACATTTAGTGCAGTACGTCCTGCTCACAGTGTTCAGCTAGATCCGTTCCTGTTATCTTCCTACTGACAGGCAGGCTTGTCTGGTTACAGTATATAAAGCTACCTGAAGAAAATTACAGGTGTTCTATCCCAGCTTAGTGCAGCTACAGGCCATTAGTATGTCTGGAAGGCCAAGAAGGAGAGGCAGACAGTCACAAGCCAATAAGAGAGGGCAAGCAGGCTCTGTGTCTAGTGCTGGTCGTGGAGACGGTGCATCCTCATCAGCACGTGGCCATGGGACACGCTTGGCCTTTTTTTCGGCAGCTGGCCGTGTTGAGCCGCAACATGCGGAAGACTTGGTCGAGTGGATGACCAAGCCGTCCTCATCCTCCTCATCCTCTCTCACCCATGCCCAGGGTGCTTTGTCTGGCAAAGCAGCGGCCTCTTCCCTCAGCTCAATGTCATCAGTGACTCCTTCCCTAGCTCCACCATGTCCTCATGAGGATTCCCTCGAACTGTTTGACCACAGTGTTGGGTACATGCTCCAGGAGGATGCCCAGCGTTTGGAAGGCTCTGATGATGATACTGAGCTCAATGAAGGCAGTAACATGAGCACGGACAGAGGGGGTGCCCAAGAAGGACAGCAATCTGGCAGTCATGCTCCCCCTGCTGCAGCATACTGCCAGGTTTGCTCCAGTGATGAGGAGGGAGGGGATGATGAGGTCACTGACTCAACGTGGGTGCCTGATAGGAGAGAGGAGGAGGAGGAGGAGGAGGAGGTGGCACATCACCAACTAGGCAGGATGCCCTCCAGGGGCCAGCCTAAGGGCAGCACATTGACTGCATCACACCCCAAAGCTCCACATGTGCAGGGCGCTGCAGTCTCTGCGCGTTATTCAAAAAGTTCTTTGGTGTGGGCCTTTTTTGAGACGAGTGCATCAGATCGCACCGCTGCTATTTGCAACATATGTCTCAAGCGTATCTCGCGTGGCCAAAACATCTCCCGCTTGGGTACCACATGCTTGACCAGACATATGTTGACCTGCCATGCAGTTCGTTGGCAAGCGTATCTAAAAGACCCACACCAAAGAACAAAGACGATCTCTCCTTGCTCCTCATCAGCTGAGATTTCCAACCCCACTAGACCTTCAGTCCTCTCTGCGACCTGCAGTGAGAGGAATGAAGGTGTAGAATTAGGTGTGTCACAGCCAAGTACTTGTGGGCAATCTGCTTTTGGTACACCGACGTCAGATTGTACCAGGCAAATTTCCCTGCCCCAGCTGCTGCACCGCCGAAAGAAGTTTGCTCCCAGCCATCCACATGCCCAGCGGTTGAATGCTAGCTTGGCAAAATTGCTAGCACTTCAACTGCTGCCTTTTCAGTTGGTAGACTCTGCCCCCTTCCGTGAGTTTGTGGAATGTGCGGTTCCTCAGTGGCAGGTACCCAAACGCCACTTTTTCTCACGGAAGGCGATTCCGGCTCTCTACCGGCATGTGGAAGGCAATGTCCATGCCTCGCTGGACAGGGCGGTCAGCGGTAAGGTGCATATTACCGCTGACTCATGGTCCAGCAGGCATGGACAGGGACGTTACTTAAGTTTCACGGCGCATTGGGTGACTCTGCTGGCAGCTGGGAAGGATGCAGGACAAGGTGCAGTAGTGTTGGAGGTTGTTCCGCCACCACGCCTCCAAAATGCTGATTGTGACACACCTCTCTCCTCCACCCCCTCCTCTTCTTCTTCCTCCATGGCCTCTTCCTCGGAACCAGCGGTGCTCCGTAGGCGTTCAAGGGGCTACGCAAGTACGCAGGCCAAAAGATGCCATGCGGTGCTTGAGCTGGTGTGCTTGGGGGACAGGAGCCACACTGGGGCAGAGGTTCTGTCAGCTCTGCAGGGGCAGGTTCAGAGGTGGTTGACGCCACGCCAACTTAAGGCAGGAATGGTGGTTTGCGACAATGGCACCAACCTCCTCTCTGCCCTCCGACAGGGACAACTGACCCATGTGCCCTGTTTGGCTCACGTCCTTAACTTGGTGGTGCAGCGGTTCTTGGGCAGGTACCCGGGCTTACAGGATGTCCTGAGGCAGGCCAGGAAAGTCTCTGTGCATTTCCGCCGGTCATATAATGCCAGTGCTCGGCTGACGGACCTCCAAAAGGAGTTTAACCTGCCCAAGAACCGCCTAATCTGTGACATGCCCACCAGGTGGAACTCGACGTTGGCCATGCTGCAGCGGCTGCACACGCAGCAGAGGGCCATCAATGAGTACCTGTGCGACTATGGCACCAGGACAGGGTCAGGGGACCTTGGTTTTTTTTCCCCACGCCAGTGGGCCATGATCAGGGATGCATGCACTGTCCTGTCACCATTCGAGGAGGCCACGAGGATGGTGAGCACTGACAGTGCATGCATCAGTGACACTGTCCCCCTTGTCCACCTGTTGGAGCACACGCTGCGTGGAATAATGGACAGGGCACTTGAGGCAGAACAGAGGCAGGAAGAGGAGGACTTCCTTAGCTCTCAAGGCCCCCTTTATCCAGACAGTGTTCCTGCGTGCCCGCCGATCACACAGGAAGAGGACGAGGAGGAGGAGGAGGAGGAGGAGGAAGATTGTGTCAGTATGGAGGTGGAGCCTGGCACTCAGCATCAGCAGTCTTTAAGGGATCAGTCCCAAGGAACACATGGACTTGTACGTGGCTGGGAGGAGGTGGCTGCGGACGTTGTTGTCCTTAGTGACCCAGAGGACTCCGGACCGAATGCCTCAGCAAACCTACGCTGCATGGCCTCCCTGATCCTGCAAAGCCTGCGTAAGGATCCTCGTATTCGTGGTATCAAGGAGAAGGACCAATACTGGCTGGCAACCCTCCTTGATCCACGTTACAAGGGTAAGGTTGCGGACCTTATCTTGCCATCGCAGAGGGAGCAGAGGATGAAACATCTTCGGGAGGCCTTGCAGAAAGGTCTGTGCAACGCGTTCCCAGAGACTGGGAGGTTACAAACTCCTGTTTCTGGACAACGTGTTGCTGAGGCTTCGGTCAGTCAAAGAAGGAGCGGTGGAGAAGGTGGCCGTCTGACCGATGCGTTCAGACAATTTTTTGGTCCGCAGCCCCAAGGTATGATCGGTTCCAGCAACCATCGCCAGCGTCTGTTTTACATGGTGCAGGAATACCTAGGGGCAAGATCAGACTTGGACACCTTTCCCACCGAAAATCCTCTGGGTTACTGGGTCTTGAGGATGGATCACTGGCCAGAGCTTGCACAGTATGCAATTGAGCTACTGGCCTGTCCTGCATCCAGCGTTCTTTCGGAACGCACATTCAGTGCTGCTGGAGGCGTGGTAACCGATCACAGGGTGCGTCTGTCCACCGACTCGGTCGATCGGCTGACCTTCATAAAAATGAATCAGTCTTGGATCACCACCAGCTACCAAGCACCTGATGCAGATGTAACCGAATAATTTTTTTTGAAATCTCAGATCCCTTCAAAGACTGCCTATGCTGATGCTGAGTGACTATCCCTGAGTAATTATCCTCTTCCTCCTCAATCATCACGCTGATAGCTTGTAAGAACATTTTTGGTTCTGGGCGCCACCACCAGTGCCTAAGGCACAATTTTTCAGCCCCTGTTTAACAGGGGCGTGTAATTACAATTTTTGATGTAATACTTTGCAGCAGGGCTCGTTCCTGCATTCCAACTAGAGTGTCTGTGAGGGGTTGCAGTGTTGTGGCACCAGCACCAGTGCCTAAGACCCAATTTTTCAGCCCCTGTCTAACAGGGGCGTGTAATTACAATTTTTGATGCAATACTTTGCAGCAGGGCTTGTTCCTGCGTTTCAACTAGAGTGTCTGTGAGGGGTTGCAGTGTTGTGGCACCAGCACCAGTGCCTAAGACCCAATTTTTCTGCCCCTGTCTAACAGGGGCGTGTAATTACAATTTTTGATGCAATACTTTGCAGCAGGGCTCGTTCCTGCGTTCCAACTAGAGTGTCTGTGAGGGGTTGCAGTGTTGTGGCACCAGCACCAGTGCCTAAGGCCTAATTTTTCAGCTCCTGTTCAACAGGGGCATGTAATTACAATTCTTGATCTAATATTTCACAGCAGGGCCCTGTGAGGGCTTACAGTGTTTTGGCCACAGCAACACCTAAGGCCCAAATTTCTGCTGAGTATATAGGGCAGGACCCTACTTTCAAACATCTAACTTACAAACGACTCCTACTTGCAAACGGAAGGAGACAACAGGAAGTGAGATGAAATCTACCCCTAAGGAAGGGAAATTCTCTCCTGTAAGAGTTAATATGGGAAAACAATTTCTCCTTTCCACTGATGCTTTCCAATCCTTGTTCCACAAAAAAACCCAAATTTTCCAAAAACATTTTTCATTGGGACAAAAAAGTGAGGTGAAATCTTCTGAAGAGGAGGAAAGACGCAAAACAAATGTCACAGGGGTGATAACCCTTCCCTATGTTTTCCAAAAAGCTTAGAAAAGATTTTTTGGCTGGAGCTAAACACATTAAAAATGTTCAAAATTACAAACAGATTCTACTTAACAACAAACCTACAGTCCCTGTCTTGTTTGCACCGCCTGAATACTGCTGTTCAGAGTATATAGGGACCTTTCCTTATTTTAATTTGGGTGCGGGGTTCCCCTTAATATCCATACAAGACCCAAAGGGCCTGGTAATGGACTGGGGGGTACCCATGCCGTTTGTCTCACTGATTTTCATCCATATTGCCATGACCCGACATGACATTAAACCCGCAAGCAGTTTTAAATGAGATTTTTTCCTTTAAAAATGACATTTGGTGCAGGGACTGTTCTAAACATGGGAAACACGCGTCACTTTACAGGCATACTATAGACACCCCCCAGGTACGATATTTAAAGGAATATTTCACTTTTTTTTTTTTACTTTAAGCATCATTAAAATCACTGCTCCCGAAAAAACGGCCGTTTTTAAAAGTTTTTTTTGCATTGATACATGTCCCCTGGGGTAGGACCCGGGTCCCCAAACCCTTTTTAGGACAATACCATGCAAATTAGCCTTTAAAATGAGCACTTTTGATTTCGAACGTTCGAGTCCCATAGACGTCAATGGGGTTCTAACGTTCGTGCGAACTTGCGGTCCGTTCGCGGGTTCTGGTGCGAACCGAACCGGGGGGTGTTCGGCTCATCCCTAGTGACCAGACACCCCCGGTTTCTGGGGATAGTCCCAAATTTCAGAAGTTTGTCCCCAGCTAAAATTTTCCCCAAGTTTTCCCTGTTCAATAATAAACTGCTGTTCATTGGCTGCCTGGAGGAGGAGGGAAGGGTGAGTGCAATAGCTTCTGACTGTCTCCAGGTTTTGCAATGTCAGTGTGCAAAACCTGAAGACAGGTTTCTCACTTTCGCACTTGTGCATACGTACGAGCAGGAGATGAGACGGTGGAGGAGATGCCACCTTGCTCCGACCTGGTGTCCTCTTTTTTTCTTCTTTATCTCTTTAGGGCATCTCTCTTAACTATTTATGCATTTCTTGGTACCTCTTATTTGAATTTTTTTTTATTTGGTTTTTATACCTGAAAGCCTGCCTCCAGTTCCAAACCATTGTGACTAATTGTTCAAGAGTGCTTTAAAAAGGAGAGCATGGTCAGTAGGGTGTCCACAGATTTAATTTAGAAAATATGGTCACCTTAGCCAAGGGGCATATAAAAAGCTCCCAGGACACAGATTGGGCACCAGGGGGCTAGGCACTTTCAGACACCTTAAGGCACATTGAGAAATTAAAGGCAAAATATAGGCTTACCCTCAAATAAGCTTACTAAAAATTATTTTCTATTTTTCTTACTCTTTGATAAAAAAAGAGTCAAAAAGGGCAAATGAATTTCAATGGTCCCTGTTGAAGGAAAAGGGCATCCTCCGGTCACCACCATATGCTCAAAAGCACCTCCTCAGTAGGGATGAGCTTTGAGTTTGAGTGGAACCCATGTTCGGCTCGAACATCGCCTGTTCGAGCGTTCGTCGAATTGTGAACTTTATGGGCTGTTCCGCCAAATTTGAGTGGCGCGTCACGACCCATAAATCACTGCAGCATCGCAGTGCATTGCTGGCTGATGATTGGCCAAAGATAAAGATCCCCTGAAGAAGTCACGTGACCCGTGACGTCACGCGTAGGGACGGGATAGGCACTCTCTGTTGATTTGAGATACGAGCTCGCTGCTCGTCGGAGTTAGGAACCGTATATGTGTTTTTAATGTGAGTAGCTGTTTTTATCAATAAACCCAGCTTATTACCTAAAATTTTATTACACTATGGTGGGACTTTCCTTTGTTCTTTCTCATTTGTGACCCCTTCATAATTGTGGAGGGACGGAGTTCCTGAATGAGGTTAGCGCATAAGGACTAAAGGTTATCACCCCCACTACTGATCTTTCGTTGGTACCCCGCCATCTAGAAGGATTTAACCCCTGCACCATGGGAAAAGGCCGCCATGCCTAAAATTGGTCCATGCTGTCACCCCATTACTTGCAGGTAAGGGGCCACTACTTACAAAAGTGTGTTGTGTTGCACGAAGAGGATTAACATCACTGGGTTACATTTGTTCCAGTCACCTCACCCCTCCTAAGAGGACCACTATACATGCACTTTAATCTTGGGACATTGTAGTCATTTGTCACATATTTTTTGCGTATTTGCACTAGTCACTTTTTCTGTCTGTGTGCTGTGCACTTGGTCTGCACATTATTTACAAGGTTTTTTTTAAATATTATGGTCATTTCTGTTGATCAGATTCACCTCCGTTATCTTTCACATGTTGTATGTCACATGTGAATTTATATGTTACATCACGAGTTTATGCTGTATACTTTTACGTTCACATTAGCACAGTCACTTTATAGTATCTGAGGATATTGTGATTTGCAGAATAATAGCACTGTCACTTGTGTTTTATATTTACATTTTTATAATTTTAATATCAGTTTTTAGATTGGATTAGCGCAGCACCACATCTTTATTGTCTTGTTATTTACTAATCTGGTAGTCATGTTCCCCCAGCTGCAGCATACTGCCAGGTTTGCTCCAGTGATGAGGAGGGAGGGGATGATGAGGAAGTCACTGACTCCACGTGGGTTCCTGATAGGACAGAGGAGGAGGAGGCACATCTCCAATGAGGCAGGATGCCCTCCAGCTTAAGGGCAGCACACCGACTGCATCACACCGCAGAGCTCCGCATGTGCAGGGCACTGCTGTCTCTGCGCGTTATTCCAAAAGTTCTTTGGTGTGGGCCTTTTTTGACACAAGTGCATCAGATCGCAACATATGTCTCAAGCATATCTCGCATGGCCAAAACATCACCCGCTTTAGCACCACATGCTTGACCAGACATATGTTGACCTGCCATGCAGTTCGTTGGCAAGCGTACCTAAAAGACCCACACCAAAGAACAAAATGGACCTCTCCTTGCTCTCCTTGCAAAATGGACCTCTCATCAGCTGGGATCTCCAACCCCACTATACCTTCAGTCCTCTCTGAAACCTGCACTGAGAGGAATGAAGGTGTAGAATTAGGTGTGTCACAGCCAAGTACTTGCGGGCAATTGGTACACCCACGTCAGATTGTTCCAGGCAAATTTCCCTGCCCCAGCTGCTGCACCGCTGAAAGAAGTTCGCTCCCAGCCATCCACATGCCCAGCAGTTGAATGCTAGCTTGGCTAAATTGCTAGCACTTCAACTGCTGCCTTTTCAGTTGGTAGAATCTGCCCCCTTCCATGAGTTTGTGGAATGTGCGGTTCCTCAGTGGTAGGTTCCCAAACGCCACTTTTTCTCATGGAAGGAGATTCCGGCTCTCTACCGGCATGTGGAAGGCAATGTCTTGGCCTCGCTGGACAGGGCGGTCAGTGGTAAGGTGCATATTACCGCTGACTCATGGTCCAGCAGGCATGGTCTTTCACTGCGCACTGGGTGACTCTTCTGGCAACTGGGTAGGATGCAGGACAGGGTGCAGTAGTGTTGGAGGTTGTTCTGCCACCACGCCTCCAAAATTCTGCTAGTGGTGATTCTGCCACACCTCTCTCCTCCACCCCCTCCTCTTTTTCTTCCTCCATGGCCTCTTCCTGTGCTGATTTGTTCTCGGAATCAGCGGTGCTCCATAGGCGTTCAAGAGGCTATGCAAGCACGCAGGCAAAAAGATGCCATGCAGTGCTTGAGCTGGTGTGCTTGGGGGACAGGAGCCACACTGGGGCAGAGATTCTGTCAGCTCTGCAGCTGACAGAATCAGCTTAAGCCAGGTATGGTGGTTTGCGACAATGGCACCAACCTCCTCTCCACCCTCTGACAGGGACAAATGACCCATGTACCCTGTGGTGCAGCAGTCCTTGGGCAGGTACCCGGGCTTACAGGATGTCCTGAGACAGGCCAGGAAAGTCTGTGTGCATTTCCGCAGGTCATATAATGCCAGTGCTTGGTTGGCTGACCTCCAAAAGGAATTTAACCTGCCCAAGAACCGCCTAATCTGTGACATGCCCACCAGGTGGAACTCAACCTTGGCCATGCTGCAGCGGCTGCACTCACAGCAGAGGGCCATCAATGAGTACCTATGTGACTATGGCACCAGGACAGGGTCAGGGGAGCTTGTTTTTTTTTCCCACGCCAGTGGGTTATGATCAGGGATTCATACACTGTCCTGTCACCGTTTGAGGAAGCCACAAGGATGGTGAGCAGTGACAGTGCATGCATCAGTGACACTCTCCCTCTTGTCCACCTGTTGGAGCACATGCAGCGTGGAATAATGGACAGGGCACTTGAGGCAGAACAGAGGGAGGAAGAGGAGGACTTCCTTACCTCTCAAGGCCCCCTTTATCCAGACAGTGTTCCTGCGTGCCCACCGATCACACAGAAAGAGGAGGAGGAGGATTGTGTCAGCATGGAGGTGGACTCTGGCACTCAGCATCAGCAGCAGTCTTCAAGGGATCATTTACAGTCCAAAGAAACCCATGGACTTGTACGTGGCTGGGAGGAGGTGGCTGCTGATCATGTCGTCCTTAGTGACCCAGAGGACTCTGGACTGAATGCCTCAGCAAACCTATGCTGCATGGCCTCCCTGATCCTGCAAAGCCTGCGGAAGGATCCTCGTATTCGTGGTATCAAGGTGAGGGATCATTACTGGCTGGCAACCCTCCTTGATCCACATTACAAGGGTAAGGGCAAGCGGACCTTATCTTGCCGTCACGGAGGGAGCGGAGGGTGAAACATCTTCGGGAGGCCTTGCAGAAAGGTTTGTGCAACGCGTTTCCAGAGGCTGGGAGGTTACAATTTCCTGGACCTCCTGGACAATGTGTTGCTGAGGCTTCAGTCAGTCACCAAAGGAGCGGTGGAGAAGGTGGCCATCTGACTGATGCGTTCAGACAATTTTTTAGTCTGCAGCCCCAAGATATGATCGGTTCCAGCAACCATCGCCAGCGTCTGATTCACATGGTGCAGGAATACCTAGGGGCAAGATCAGACTTGGACACCTTTCCCACCGAAAATCCTCTGGGTTACTGGGTCTTGAGGATGGATCACTGGCCAGAGCTTGCACAGTATGCAATTGAGCTACTGGCCTGTCCTGCATCCAGCGTTCTTCCGGAACGCACATTCAGTGCTGCTGGAGGCTTTGTAACCGATCACAGGGTGCACCTGTCCACCGAATCGGTCGATCGGCTGACCTTCATAAAAGTGAATCAGTCTTAGATCACCTGCTATTAAGCATGCTTTTTTTAATGTGAGATCCCTTCAAGACTGCCTATGCTGATGCTGAGTGACTATCCTGTTATGCTGAGTGACAATCCTCTTCCTCCTCAATTTGCAAGCTGATAGCTTGTAAGAACATTTTTGGTTCTGGGCACCGCCACCAGTAGCTAAGGCCCAATTTTTCTGCCCATGTTTAATAGGGGCGTGTAATTACAATTTTTGATGCAATACTTTGCAGCAGGGCTCATTCCTGCACTCCAACTAGAGTATCTGTGAGGGGTTGCAGTGTTGTGGCACCAGCACCAGTGCCCAAGGCCCAATTTTTCTGCCCCTGTTTAACAGGGGCGTATAATTACAATTTTTGATGCAATACTTTGCAGCAGGGCTCATTCCTGCGCTCCAACTATAGTATCTGTGAGGGGTTGCAGTGTTGTGGCAGCAGTGGCTAAGGCCCAATTTTTCTGCCCATGTTTAACAGGGGCATGTAATTACAATTTTTGATGCAATACTTTGCAGCAGGGCTCGTTCCTGCACTCCAACTAGAGTATCTGTGAGGGGTTGCAGTGTTGTGGCACCAGCACCAGTGCCCAAGGCACAATTTTTCAGCCCCTGTTTAACAGGGGTGTATAATTACAATTTTTGATGCAATACTTTGCAGCAGGGCTAATTCCTGCGCTCCAACTATAGCATCTGTGAGGGGTTGCAGTGTTGTGGCACCAGTGCCTAAGGCCCAATTTTTCTGCCCCTGTTCAACAGGGACATATAATTACAATTCTTGATCTAATATTTCACAGCAGAGCCCATTCCTGCGCCCACCAAGAGTAACTATGAGGGCTTGCAGTGTTGTGGCACCACCACCACCAAAGGCCCAATTTTTCTGCCCCTGTTTAACAGGTGCATGTAATTACAATTCTTGATATAATATTTCACAGCAGGGCCCGTACCAGCGCCCACCAAGAGTAACTGTGAGGACTTACAGTGTTGTGGCACCCCCACCACCACCACCAAAGGCCTAATTTTTCTGCCCCTGTTCAACAGGTGCATGTAATTAGAATTCTTGATATAATATTTCACAGCAGGGCCAGTTCCAGCACCCACCAAGAGTAACTGTGAGGACTTACAGTGTTGTGGCACCAGCACCACTACCACCACCAAAGGCCCAATTTTTCTACCACTGTTCAACAATGGCATGTAATTACAATTCTTGATCTAATATTTCACAGCAGGGCCCTTTTCTGCGCCCACCAAGAGTAACTGTGAGGGCTTACAGTGTTGTGACAACACCAACACCTAAGGCCCCAATTTCTGCTGAGTATATAGGGCAGGCCCCTACTTTCAAACATCCAACTTACAAACGACTCCTACTTGCAAAGGAGACAACAGAAAGTGAGATGAAATCTACCCCTAGGAAGGGAAATTCTCTCCTGTAAGAGTTAATATGGGAAAAACGTGTCTCCTGTCCACTGATGCTTTATCACCAATCCTTGTTTCACTAAAAACACCAAATTTTCAAAAAACATTTGTCATTGGGACAGAAAAAGAGGTGAAATCCTCTGAAGAGCTGCACAGACAGCAAAACAAATGTCACAGGGGTGATAACCCTTCCCTATGTTTTCCAAAAAGCTTAAAAATAGATTTTTTTGGCTGAAGCTACACTTTAAAATGTACCAGTTCAAAATTACAAACAGATTCTACTTAACAACAAACCTAAAGTCCCTGTCTTGTTTGCACCGCCTGTATACTGCTGTAAAAAGTATATAGGGCCTGGGGGCCCCATGCCTTTGCTTTTTTTAATTTGGGTGCGGGGTTCCCCTTAATATCCATACAAGACCCAAAGGGCCTGGTAATGGACTGGGGGGAGGGTACCCATGCCGTTTGTCTCACTGATTTTGATCTATATTGCCAGGTTTTTTTGTTCAGTATGCATTTATATTGAATCCAATTTGATGTATTTGTCATTATTGATCTTTTAGCACAACACATTTTTATATATTTTCTGTACACAATTTATATTGATTGTTGTGCCAGCTGTTTGGATGCTTTTTAGCGCAATTTCACTTTTAGATTTACTTTCTACCACCTGGCTTGCTAAGTAGGCACTCGGAAGAAGGAGGAGTGGACAGTGCTGACAGGGGACTCCAAAAGAGGAGGTAAGGGACCGCTCTGTGCAATATTATTGTAAAGTATAACAACTTTTTTTATTTAATAAAAAAAAAAAAAATGAGCCTTTAGTATAATTTTAAGTTTAGTTCCTCTTTAAGATTCTATATCCAAAACCTTGCACAACCATGACTGGTTCTTTTCATGGTGCTAAACAAACTCCAAATGTGTAAAGCTATTTGCCACATGCTTTTCATAGCGAACACGCTGGCTTGTTTTCTGTGTGTATACTATTATCCTTTTAATGAGAAGACGCAGGCTGGCCAATTTATTGTTATCCTACAAGAAAATGATATGTTTGAGCTGCGACATTCAATGTGTTCGGTATTACAAGTCATAATTACAGTGGAAATCACTTTAGATGTGGTGCAGTAAATTACATCAAGGTTAATCCTGCCAGCCTGCGTAGACCACAATAAAACCATTACTCTATCTAATAAAGAGCATAATGCAGCCGTAAGACTGTAAAACAAACAAGGCAATGAAAAACCTCCTTTTCTTTTCTAACCTAATTTTCAATAAAGATGGCAAGATTACATTTCTACTGCCAAATTTGGCTCAGATCTGCAGCAGTGTGTGGAAGATTTATCACATAGTAAACCACATCAGCAAAGATCAAGCTCTGTTTTTGGAGAGAAGCTGTATTAATGTGAATCTATGCTTTGCCCATGTGTGTGTGATATCCGTTCAGTCGTATCTGACTCTAGGCTATTCTGTTGGCCAGTTCTCTAAGCATCATGTCTGATGTGCTTGAGGGCCTTTTCCATGGAATTTTCTTGGCAATTTTTTTTGCAGTGGTAGGTCATCGGGTCTTTCCTCAACCGTCCCCAGTTGCACCGAATCGGGACCAGCATGCAGCATGTGATAACACAATGTTCGTAGCTAATTCATACACGTTTTCTAAACATTTGGAGAAGTCCCTCTTAACCTACCAGCCATTTCTTTGGAGTGTGGAAGAAAATTGGATTTTAGGAACATCGTGCCAGCCATCACATTGTTTACGGGCATAGAAGCTTAAAAACTTCACATGCATGCATGCACATGTGGGCTAAAAAGGGCCATTTATGCCTGACCCCGCTGCACATGATCATTGCAGAATGGTCTTGCTCCTGTGTTCCTGATCCTAAAACTTATATTGGCCCTTCTACCTGACCTGTTTTTACATTACCCTTGTCTGCTTATGTTCACTGCCTCTCACTTTTACAGAGCTCAACCTGGACTTCTGACCAAGAATCTACCCATCGACTCTGCACCCTGCTGCTGGCATGCCAACATTTGCTTATATCTGACCTATGATCCTGCCTATGATTCTGTGCCTTCTTGCTTAGCTGTTTACTGGTCCCGGCTTGTGAGTGGACTCTGAACTGAACTTGGGGTATCCTTGGTTTACCGCTAGCTGTAACCCTGCTCCTCTGATACTATCACTCAGAAGTTCCAGTCTCCAATGTCTGCACCCTGGTGCTTGTGCCCTTCCATTGCCCCTGCAGACCCTGTCTCAACTCCCAGAGGTGCTCAGAGGGCAACTGTGCAAGAGGCCACCCTCATCATCTTGGTCTCCACTTATGTAATGCCAGAGCACATGGAAAAAACCCACGCAAGCACTGGGAGAACAGGGCTGCAATTTTTTAGGCCAGCTTTCTAGGTATCGTTTCTGACATGCCTCCTTTTTTCCATAGAATTTTCTTGGCAATATTTTTAAAAGGTAGATCGCCAGACCTTTCCTTAACCTTCCCCAGATGCAGGGGCTTGGGACCGGCATGCAGAATATGATAACACACATATGCATAGTCAGTTCATACACATATACCAAAGTCAATTTGGAGAAGTGCCCATTAACATATTAGCATGTTTTTGGACTCTGAGAGGAAACTGGGGTACCTGGAAGAAAGTTCACTCAAGCCTGGAGGAAACATAGCTTTGATTCTTTAGGTCAGCTCTCTAGGCACCATGTCTGATATGCTTGAGAGCCTTTTCAATAAAAAAAATTTAAAAGGTTGGTCGCCAAGTCTTTCCTCAACCTTCCCTAATTGCATGGGCTTGGGACCGGCATAAAGATGTGATAACATATATGCATAGCCAATAAGTAGCACAATTACCAAGGGCCAATTTGGAGTATTCATTAACCTACCAGTAGGTCTCTAAAGTGTGGGAGGAAATCGAAGTACCTGTGGAGTACCTGGAATAAACTCAAACAAGCACAGGGAGAACATGGCTGTAATTCAAATCAAGCACCCCACTAATGTAAGCCATAAGTGCTAACCTCTAAGCTATTGTGCTGCCTCTTTGCCCATGAAGAGCAAAGTTATATGTACACTTGGCTTCCCCTAGCAACTGCTTATAACCATCTCCCTTTTACTGCCACATGGTTCCAATCACCAGTTGGAGCAAAAAGAAGAACTGTGTAAGTGATCTGGTTGGAGTTTGCGGGCCCAAAGTCTCTCCATAAACCATCATGTGACAGTGATAATGACTGACTCAGGCACTCAGCACTTGATCATAGGAAGGGAAAGAGTCATGTGCTCCCTTATGCCTCCTGGAAGTATCTAAAGTTGCTATGGCAGGCACATGGCCAGCCTAATGCCAGCCTCTGACTTGGAGATTAGGTAGCAGTAGCACATTAATGAGGTCAACATTCTGCACTCCCTTGAAGTAATCCAGGTCACTGACAGCACTGGGCAAAGCAATAGTGTTCTGATAGTGTTCAAATAGCAAGAGACTTATTTGAAAACAGATTCAGATGTTTGGTTTTGGTTTTTTAATTAGTATTTTTTTTTAAAACACGACTTCAACAAAACAAAAAAAAGCCTCTAAAACCCAGACAAAAAACCTCTAAATTAGCTGTCAAGTAATGCTCCTTTGTGCCATTTCTAGTATTAGCAGTTAATAGTCTGAAGAGGCTCTCTGTTGACTTCCCTGGTCCAATGCATCAGTTTTGTGTTCACCCCTCATGTTACATCACTCCTGAGGGATTCAGGACATTGTGAGGACCATGTGATGGACTCTCCAAACAGCCATTGGGCAGTGCCCATGTCACCAGGACATATGGCCACTAAAGACTAAATCCCTCCAAAACTACAGAGCAGAAGAAAGAAACCTGCAGCCAAAGGACAAAGTTCATGCCACTGGGACACATAGGCACTGAAGAGCGGACCCTTCCAAACTATTTTTTTTAAAACACGACTTCAATTAAAAAGCAGCAGGTAGAGTACATGAAGCCTATCGGCAGGTTCTATGCCACTGGTACACATGGTCACTGCAGGCCATACCTTCCTAAACTACAGAGCAGAAGATAGAGGACATTAAGCCAATGGGTAGAGCCCATGCCCCTGGGACACATGGACATTTGAGACCAGGCCTTCCCAAACTACAGAGCAGAAGATAGATGACCTGAGACCAGGCTTGTCATGTAACGGGAGTTTTAAGCATATATATATTTTTTCATTTTCTTAAAATAAATTATTTTGACTACCCACGAAACAATGGGGTGGGTGGGGGCTTTTTTTATCTCTACTAGAAATGGGATTTAAAGGGAAGAGGGATGATGGAATCCAGATGATGTCCAGAGGGTCTTTTGCAGGTCAGTAGACCCACAGACCAGTTAGAGCAATGCATCTATCAGTAGGCATCTGTGATATCATTACATGTACATTTTCAGGAGCAAAGGGAAGGTGATGGCATGTTTCTTTCAGCATAGGTTTCATTTAAAATATACAGTATCTGTCCTGGGAGAACTATGAGGGCTACCATTTCTGACCATTTTCTAAAGCATTCTAGTTACCTGGCTGTTTCTAACCTAGAAGAATTAAGAAAATCAGGAAAGTCAATGTGAAATGTCACACGTCTTAATCTGTATTCATGTTTCAGGTCAGGCACTCAAAGTACAGTGCCTTGAAAAAGTATTCATACCCCTTGCAATTTTCCACATTTTTCATGTTACAACCAAAAACGTAAATGGATTTTTTTCGGATCTTATGTAATAGACCAACACAAAGTTGCACATAATTGTGAAGTGGAAGGAAAATGATAAATGGTTTTCAAAATTATTCACAAATATATATGTGAAAAGTGTGGGGTACAGTTGTATTCAGCCCCCCTGAGTCAATACTTTGTAGAACCGCCTTTCGTTGCAATTACAGCTGCAAGTCTTTTTGGGGATCTCTCTACCAGCTTTGCACATCTAGAGAGTGACATTTTTGCCCATTTTCTTTGCAAAATAGCTCAAGCTCTGTCAGATTGGATGGAGAGCGTCTGTACACAGCAAATTTCAAGTCTAGTCACAGATTCTCAATTGTATTTAGGTCTTGACTTTGACTGGGCCATTCTAACACATTAATATGCTTTGATCTAAACCATTCTATTGTAGCTCTGGCTGTATGTTTAGGGTCGTTGTCCTGCTGGAAGGTGACCCTCCACCTCAAGTCTTTTGCAGACTCCAACAGATTTTCTTACAAGATTGCCCTGTATTTGGTTCCATCCACCTTCACATTAATGCCCCGTACACACGGTCGGATTTTCCGATGGAAAATGTCCGATCGGAGCGTGTTGTCGGAAATTCCGACCGTGTGTGGGCTCCATCGGGCATTTTCCATCGGATTTTCCGACACACAAAGTTGGACAGCAGGAGATAAAATTTTCCGACAACAAAATCCGTTGTCGGAAATTCCGATCGTGTGTACACAAATCCAACGGACAAAGTGCCACGCATGCTCAGAATAAATAAAGAGATGAAAGCTATTGGCCACTGCCCCGTTTATAGTCCCGACGTATGTGTTTTACGTCACCGCGTTTAGAACGATCGGATTTTCCAACAACTTAGTGTGACCGTGTGTATGCAAGACAAGTTTGAGCCAACATCCGACGGAAAAAATCCTAGGATTTTGTTGTCGGAATGTCCGAACAAAGTCCGACCGTGTGTACGGGGCATAACTCTGAGCAGTTACCCTGTCCCTGCTGAAGAAAAGCATCCTCACAACATGATGCTGCCATCACCATGTTTCACAGTGGGGGTGGTTTGTTCAGGGTGATGTGCAGTGTTAGTTCCGCCACACATAGCATTTTTCTTTTAGGCCAAAAAGTTAAATCTGACCAGAGCATCTTCTTCCACATGTTTGCTGTGTCCCCCACATGGCTTCTCACAAACTGCAAATGGGATTTCTTGTGGCTTTCTTTCAACAATGGCTTTCTTCTTGCCACTCTTCCATAAAGACCAGATTTGTGGAGTACACGACTAATGCAGCGTACACACGACCGGACTTTCTGGCAAACTAGGTCCGACGGACTTCCCGACGGAACCTCCGCCGGACTTCAGCCGGACTTGCCGAACGGGCGGGAGAAGAGACCGGAGAGACCCCCGAAGTCGGAAGAATACCCACGAAATAGGAAGAAGACCCCCGGAGTTGGAAGAAGACCCCCAGGGCTGTCTAATAAATTAATTTAAAAAACCTGTGTAGTGTATTTTTTATTAACACTTTTCCCCCCAGGTGAATGGGTAGGGGTACGATGTACCCTATACTCATTCACATAGGGTGGGGGGCCGGGATCTGGGGGCCCACTTATTAAAGGTGGCTCCTGGATTCTGATAAGCCCCCTGCCCGCAGACCCTGACAACCAACAGCCAGGGTTGTCGGGAAGAGGCCCTTGTCCTCATCAACATGGGGACAAGGTGCTTTGGGGTGAGGGGGCCAGCAGGGCGCCCCCCTAGCCCCAAAGCACCAACCTCCCCCATGTTGAGGGCATGCGGCCTGGTACGGCTCAGGAGGGGGGGGGCGCTTGCTTGTCCCCACCCCCTTTCCTGACCGGCCGGGCTGCGTGCTCAGATAGGGGTCTGGTATGAATTTTGGAGGGGATCCCACGCCGTTTTTTCGGCGCAGGGGGTTTTTCCTATTGCAGCGAGCGCAAGATGCAGTACTCTGCCTTTGCGTCGTATCTGGTCTGTCGGACCAACATACAGACGAACAGGCTTTCCATCAGGAACTGAGTCCGGCAGAGTTACGACGTAAAGATTTGAAGCAAGTTTCATATCTAAGTCCGTCGGATTTCCGACCGAAACGGTCTGTCGGAAGTCCGATGCAGCTCACACGCGGTCAGATTGTCCGCCGGATTTGGTCCGTTGGACCAGTCCGGTCGGAAAGTCTGCCTGTGTGTACGCGGCATAATAGCTGTCCTGTGGACAGATTCTCTCACCTGAGCTGTGGATCTCTGCAGCTCCTCCAGAGTTACCATGGGCCTCTTGGCTGCTTCTCTGATTAATATTCTCCTTGCCCGGCCTGTCAGTTTAGGTGGACAACCATGTCCTGGTAGGTTTGCAGTTGTGCCATACTCTTTACATTTTCGGATGATGGATTGAACAGTGCTCCGTGAGATATTCAAAGCTTGGTATATTATTTTATAACCTAACCCTGCTTTAAACTTCTCCACAACTTTATCCCTGACATGTCTGGTGTGTTTTCCATGGCTTTCATGATGCTGTTTGTTCACTAAGGTTCTCTAACGAACCTCTGAGGGCCTCAAAGAACAGCTGTATTTATGGTGAATATATTATAGTATATTAAATTACACACTGGTGGATTCTATTTACTAATTAGGTGACTTCTTCTGAGGACAATTGGTTAGGGGTATCAGAGTAAAGGGGGCTGAATACAAATGCACGCCACATCTTTCAGATATTTATATGTTATAAAAACATTTTCCTTCCACTTCACAATTATGTGCCACTTTGTGTTGGTCTATCATGTAAAATCTCAATAAAATACATTTATGTTTTTGGTTGTAACATGACAAAATGTGGAAAATGTCAAGGGGCACTGTATTAAGGGTCAACTTAACATCTGAATGACTACCCTTTCCAGAAAGAGGAACCCACTGATGGCTGCCCTATATGTTTCTTTCATGATAAATGTTTCTCTGAGGTTATATAAAGCCTAAACTTTTTTTTCTTTTTGGTGGGGAAAACTTCCATAGGGGATACCTGTGCTCGCTCAGACTGGGAGAGCAAAAAGCAGTACCTTGAGACAATCAGATGTACAACATGCATATTTGCTGACAGGAAACAAGAAGAGAGACCAGTATTCTGCTGCTCCTTCACTGTCCAGTCACAAGCTGGTGGGCGGGGAAATGACCAGGCTGTATTGCTTAAAGTGGTTGTAAACCCTAGACCCCCCCCCCAAAAAAAAAAAAAAAACCTGCAAGACAAAGGCATCAGGCATAATGAGCTAGTATGCTCATTATGAATTACTTACCTGAGATCGAAGCCCCCACTGCGGTGCCCGTATATCGCTCCGGTCGGCGACATTTCTCCCCAGAGTTACTTCCGTTGCTGTGAATGGCTGGAGCCGCGATGACGTCACTCCCGTGACGTCACTTCTGGTAACGGCACAGTCAAACTAAAGCAATGGCACGTACTGCCATTGCTTCACTGCGCATGTGCCGATGACGTCGGCACATGCAAATACAGGGGATATCTCCTAAACCGTGCATGTTTAGGAGATATCAGTGTAGCTACAGGTAAGCCTAATTATAGGCTTACCTGTACCAAAAAGTGGTTGTAAAGGGTTTACAACCACTTTAACCACAAAGAAAAGTCAGACCACCAGTTAGCTGTTCTATGTGGTAGGGCTGCGTAAATCCCAGGACTGGTTGGACAGAATTACAGATCCTTTGGCCAGAAAAACAATTCATGTGTATGCTTGGAGATTAAATTGAAACATCAAAAATAGTAAATACATTTTGCACTCATGTATAAATGTATCCCAAACCTCTCAATTCAAGACGAACATAACAACCACTCATTGCCAGTATAAACAACTGTCCTCTGCAATGCCAAAACGTAGACGTAAAAAAATTTCAAAACATTAGACGCTTCTGGCACCTCACTAGTCGAGTTGTCAGGTGATTGGCGGTTGGATCAGACTTTGATCTATCTTTATTTACCTGTTATACCAAATCCATGTAATTAGCACAATCACACGCCTCACTCTAGCTCTGAGCGCTAATTTAGTAAAGCCGGAACAGGAAAAGTTGTGATTTCTCAAAGGTGTTTGAATCCAACCATCCTTACTGGAAGCTAGCACGGCGGCGGTGACAACTAACCCCCAAATTACAGTAGTACAAAATCACTTTTCTCCCAGGCAGTGTTTAAGTAATGTTTATTTTTTTTTTGGAAAATAAAGTAAAACAATTTGGTGCCCCCCCCCCCCCCTCTTTTTTTTCAGCTATTCCTTTTTTTTTTTTTCATAATGCACCTTTTGAAAATTTTCAGCGGGTGCCAAAAATCTGAAAATTCTTCCTCAAACACGCACGCCAAAAATAATTTCTCTTTAAAAATGGAATGCTATTTTTTTTTAAAACTTTTTCCAATCATATAAAGCCAGAGACATTAAGTATTCAGGTATGGAATTTCCCTAATGAAGACCGGCTGAATGGGCAGGCACAAATTCCACCCCCCCCATTTTCAAAAAAAAAAACTTTTCTCCAAACATTTGCCTTTTTCCTCTGCGTTTAATACCTGGATTACAGTAGGTTTTCAGGTCTAGTCCTTTGGAAAAACGAAGCATTTTTTGCTCTGACACTTCCGTGTACATTGGAACTCGTGAATTTTGATCTGATTATCTGACTATGCTGCTGCGGAGTAAAAACTGCAAAGACAAAATGTACCCTTTACAAGAACATCTGTTGGTTTTCCTCAGATCCCCGTGAATTAGAATTTCATTTTGTGTGATTTCCATAAGCTTGAGTTTTTCCAGAATATTCAATGAGTTGAGCGTTAGACCCACACCGCTCTGATACCAGGCTATCAAGCAGGCCAGCTTAAATGTCATGTTGCTTCTGCTGTGTGTTTGGACGGTTATCGGGTAATCGGGGGTGACGTACCCAAGTAATGCAATTGGAACAAGTGTGTTGGCCAACATTAGTCTATATTTATGGTTTAAAGAGGTTTTCCAATTTCAGGAAGTAACAAAAGAAAAATCTGCTCCTGATCCCCACCTCATAGGGTATTGTTTTTTCCCTATTCTGAATCTTAGGATCTTTACATTTCTGCAATAATAAATCCACTATATTGTCAAAAGTCTTGGGACTCCTGCCTTTACACGCACATGAACTTTAATAGCATACCAATCTTAGTCCGTAGGGTTCAATATTGAGTTGGCCCACCCTTTGCAGCTATAACAGCTTCAACTCTTCTGGGAAGGCTGTCCACAAAGTTTAGGAGTGTGTCTATGGGAATGTTTGACCATTCTTCCATTTGTGAGGTCAGTCACTTATATTGGACAAGAAGGCCATTCTCCTCTCAAACTAATCCCAAAGGTGTTCTATTGGGTTGAGGTCGGGACTCTGTGCAGGCTAGTCAAGTTTATCTACCCCAAACTCGCTCATCCTTGTCTTTAATCGGCTGATGCCCACATTGCAGTGGTTTCCTGACATGCAGGAGCGGGCGTTGGTGGATACTGGCATCCGGCTGGAGCTACGCAGAGGGCTCGTCTTGGGGGTGGTTGATGGAGCGGAACGGCTGTGTTTTCTCTGCCCTGAGTGCCGGATTCTGACGGCGGAGGTCACTGCTTGGGCCCGGTGTGGCCATTGTGGGGAGCCACTTACCAGGCTGGGACCCGTCCAGCAGGAGCCGCAGTACTAAACTTTGAACCTGCTCACAGGACTTTGTGTACCGCAGCTGCGGAGAACCCGGTTACCTGGAGAGGGCCAGGGATCACTCCCCAGAGTGTAGCACCCTCTACCTTAGGTAGGTGCTAGAGTAGAATTTTTGTACTGCCAGTGCAGGTAAATTTAGGCAGGCACAGCTAGGCCTGTTTGTTTTTGATCTGGGACCGGGGAGTGGTTTAGTGTAGCAGCAGATGACTGACATGTAATTTATCTCTCTGGCGCCTTCTTTGTTTCCAGAGGGTTCTGGAAAAGAGGCAGGGCAGAGAGTGAGAGTGACATGGAGTGGATCTGGGTGCCCTGACCAATCCCCAACTAGAATTGGCAGGAGGCAGGCCTCCTATACATATTTATGGTCAGCCTGCTGGGGGAGGAGTTGTCAGGTGGAAGAATTGAGATGATGGAGTGTTAGACTGTTGTGACCTTTGAGGGAACCCCCTTTCTGGGGGGCAAATTCAGGCCTGGAGCTCAGGAGCTGGGAGGGAGCCTCTCTTTACATGGTCATTGAGAGGTGTCCTGGAACAGGAGCAGGAAGAAGACAGTGGGGAGCACTGCTGGACAAGTCATTCAGGAGGGATCTATGCTGGGGTCGGTGAGTGAGAAGCACAGTGAGAAGCTCTGGGAAGCTCTGGGAGAGACATGGCAGGATTGGATGTGGAGCCAGAGGGAGAGACTGCCATTGCAGTCTCTCCTGCCACAACTAGCCATTGCTTGGCTAGTTGCGTAATAGCTACCACAGTCAAAGACATGTAGGTCACACATCCTTCACTTAGTTTGTTAATCAACAAGTGAACCTCTTGACCATGTCTACTTGACTTATGAATCACATTGCTTGGCTAGTTGTGTAATAGGTACCACAGTCAAAGACATGTAGGTCACACACCATTCACTTAGTTGGTTAACCAACAAGTGAACCTCTTGACCATGTCTACATGACTTATGAACTACATTGCTTGGCTAGCTATGTAATGGGCAGTTAGACACCTAAATGAGGTCCTAAAAAAGATTTTCTATCAAAGAGGCCATTGGGTGTAGCTAATCAAGATTTAAAAAGAGGACAAGCATGGAAGAGAGAAGGAGAGAATTATTTGGATCATATAAATAGACAGCTGGGAGCTGTGAATGTGCAGATAATCTGGCAGCTCCTAATCAAAACAAGAACCACAAGGGCAAGTTTTACATTTACCGGTGGCGTTCATACCAGCTTTCTCTCCTTTAACCTGCATTTTGTTAGCTATTTTTAAAACATGAAAGGCACAGCATGGAAGGTCTATTTAACATGGACCAGCGACATATTTCAGACATGTGGGGTCATTAAGAGTGAGCGCCATCCTAGCGTTTCATCAGCAGAGATATTTATAGCTCTGTAAACCTCTGCGTGTTCTCCCTCTTCATGAGAAATAATTGTGGCTACTGCTGGTTTAACATCTACTCGAGAATAAAATAATTTTCAACTGTAAATAACAAGAAGATTCCTGCTTTGAAGATGGCTTGGTATGCTGCAATTAAAATTCTCCCATGTTACGAGATTTGCAGTTACATAATTTAGAAAGCAGCTGGTCATCTGTTTTTTTTTTTTTTCATTACTATTTAATAAAATAAAAAGTTGCTGTTAAAAACAAAGGAAGAGGGTTAAACTTGCTCTGGACAACGTGGACTGTTGTTTTTGCGGAGCCACAATGGCAGACTGGGTCCAAATGCATTGATCCATGATTGTGAATTTCACCCATTTTTCAGTCACTGAGCTCTCTGTTTCGCTAAATCAAACTACTGGATTGCCGATGTAGGGCAAAGTTACAGGTTCTCTTTAATGCATTGCTTCTCCAGCCACTGCTGGGAAAAAAGTAATGTCTACTACTGCCATTGATGGTGCATCATGAGATTCACTTTCACAGCACAGCGCAAATCGAATGATCAGAGTCCTCAGCTTAGAGCTTACACAAAGCTTCCTCTCTTTCTTTCCTGTGGCCTTATGAAGTGGTGGTGGTGGTGGTGGGGGGGGGGTTAACCTGTTGCATTGCTTGTGGTTAGGTTATGTATAATAAAGTATTTACACTCCCCTCCCTCCTCTTCCCCCTCCCCTCTGTGGGCGGGTGACTATGGACGGACGCGACGGGTCCGGCCTCCCCCTTGGTTGCCTGGATACCCAGACGCGGCTGCCTCGTCCCGGCCTGACGCTCTTCCGTCACTGGAACGGCGCCGGGAGTCGGGACATGCGCAGTACGCGCCAGCGGCCGACCTGGATGACGTCACGTCGGCGAAGCTGATTGGTGACTACAGGTGGGGCGGATGTACAAGAGACGCCGGTATGGCGTCTCCTACAACATTACCTGCACTAACTACTATTTGTGGTGGGACGGCGCATCTCCGCTCCACCACCAACTACTATACCTACATCCCCTACAATTAGGTAAGCGTACTATGTTCATATCTTCTTTCCTCCCTTCCCTTCCTATCTAACTTGGATGCTACTTTACCCTATTTGTTTTTACCTACTTTAACAGACTCAGCAAGATTGGGGATATAAATCGCTGGGAACTATTGTGGTCTTATATGTAGATGAACCATATGACCAACAACTGCTTCTCCCCTATTCTACCTATTTGCTGGTAACTACTTCTATTTAACAGAGAAGCAGCTGAGGGTTGGCTGCCTTTGCCCCCTCCCGCTTCTAAATATAGCCTTACCGTAACCTGGGTAAGTTTTTTTCTTCCTTTTTTCATTCTAACTAAACTACATATTTATGCACTTGTGAGTTATACTACCACCATTGGGAATCACTTATATTTACTAAATTTGCATGTATACATACAGACACCATTAACCATACATACTGCTTAATTCATCTGTTACCACTACCTCTAATCAATCATACTCTTTTTTCTTTCCCCTCTTTTTCCCTCACCTTTCCCCCCCTTTCTTCTCATTTTGTCTTCCCTTTTCCCCCCCCTCCTTCCCCTCCATCTCTCCCCCTACTATCCCTTCCCTTCCTTTCCCTGCCCCTTGCTTCCCCTCCCCTTTTTTTCCTTCCCCCCCCCCTCCTTTTTTCCCTTCCTTTTTTTTCCCTTCCCCTCCTTCTTTTTCCCCCCTCTCTTTCCCCCCCTCCCCCCCTCCCTTTCCCCCCCCCCTTTTTTATCCTTTCCTCTCCCCCGTCTTCTTTCCCCCCCCCCCCCCCTTTTTCCCTCCCCTTCCCCCTGTCCCTTCCCCTCCCTCTGTCTCTCCTTTTCCATACTTTCCTTTTTCCTTTCTTTGTCTACCCCTGTCCTTTGCTTCTTTCTTCTTCCTCCCCCTACCAAATATATATTCTATTCCTATTTACTTACATAATTCTTTTTATCCCTCACTACACATCTACACTATGTTACATCCGTCCCCACATTGCCCCTTTTCCGGCCTGAGGTGCTTGCAGTGTTGTTGTCCCCCTGGTGTCCCTGTTTTTAACGGTCCCCCTGTATTATCTGTTGACCCGTATGAAAATATGTATATTAACTCTATATATATACATAAATAACTTGGGAAAGCTGTTAATAATGTACTATCCATTACAGCTATCGTAGCATATGCTCCTGAAGAAGCGCTTGAGCGCGCAACATGTCGAGCCCATAATCTTTTACAGAATCCTGGCTACCATCACCACACGGCGCTGATTCAACGATATGTACTGTAACTATATAGATCTATAGGTTATCCATAACCCTTATTGATCCAATAGTTTCGTTGTCTCTTGATTCATCTTGTATGGAGTGCATATTCTGTAAATGACGTTTATTACATAAGGTTTTATCCTGTCTTTGTTCTTCCCTGCTTTTAATACACCATTCTTTGAAATGAAATAAAACTAGAATTTTTAATGATACAAGTATCTTTATTGTGCCTATAAAGTCTTAGTGCCTGCCCACACTCCTACGTCCTTTAAACAATTTACATTAGACGTGGCACATATACCTATTTTGTATCCGCATGACCACTGTGCGATGATACGTCCCCTAATTGTGTAAGTATTTACACTATCTTAAATGGCAGCACATGAGCTTTAAAGCAAGCCCTCAGTGACCTGAGTAACTAGAGGCACTGTGGAGCAAAGTTCTCAGTAGAAGCACAGAAGGCATTCAGATCAGCAGCTCAGCTCCTTCTGCACCCCCTTCCAGTAGTAATCCAGCATCTCAACTCCCCCTTCTCTCCCCTCTCCCACCCAGTAGTAACTTAGCAGCTCAGCTCCACCTACTCCTCCTTCGCAGCATTGACTTATCAGCACAGCTTCCCCCCCACCCTGCAGACACTTTGGGTCTGGTATGAATTTTAAGGGGAACCACACGCCAATTTTTTATTTTTTTTAACGGCGTGGGGTTCCGCCCAAAAATACATACCAGACCCCTATACAAGCATGCAGACCAGGACAGGGGGGGACCAGCGAGCAACAGCTCCTCTTGAACTATGACAGGCCACATGCCCTCAACATGGCACTCAGAAGCACCTTGTCCCGATGTTGATAGGGACAAGGACTTCATCTTCACAACCCTGGCCAGTGGTTGTGGGGGTCTGCGGCAGGAGGCTAATCGAAATTTGGAAGCCCCCTTTAACAAGGGGGCCACCAGATCTCGCCCCCCCCTTTGTGAATGAGTATGGAGTACATTGTACCCCTACCCATTCACCAAAAAGTGTCAAAATGTAATAAAAACAAAAGGCAGTTTTTGACAATTCCTTTATAAAAAAAAAACAATGTCCCCCGATGTAGATCCATCATCCATCATGACGCCAATGCCACCGCCACCGCCGGACCCGAAAAAGAAGAAAAAAAAGCTCCGCCATCAACTAAGGCAAACCGCCTAATACCTGGCTTGCCGTTTGACAGGTAAGTGTGGGGCACCACCCCCTTGTGATGTCACTGACCCAGCATCCCCCAGGTGATGTCGCAAAGTGCCTATGCCCCTTACCTATATAAGAACTGTCGGGATCTGTTAATGGGGGCTTCCAGATTTCGATAAGCCCTCTGCCCACGGATCCCCACAGCCCAGGGTTGTGGGAAAGAGGCCCTTGTCCCCAAAGCACCCAACCTTCCATGTTGAGGGCATGTGGCCTGATCTGCCAGGCTGCATACTCGGATAAGGGTCTGGTATGGATTTTTTTTTTTTTTTTTTTAAATTTAGCATAAGGTTTCCTTTAAAATCCATACCAGACCCGAAGGGCCTGGTATGGATTGGGGGGCCCATGCCGATTTTTCTTTCCACTTTTTTATTTTATTTTTTTTATTCAGCTGTTAGCGGGGAAGCCCATTGACAGCTGATGACTCATCGGTTGTTAACCACTTGCCGACCGCCGCACGCCGATGTATGTCCTATGTTTGGTGGCGCATATCGTTGTTATGGCAGCAGCTAGCTGCCATAACCCCGGTATCCCCGTTTTCGAGCGGCGGTCGGCTTTCAGATAAAAGTGGTCTCTGCGGTGGATTCACCTCAAGATCACTTTTATCGGTGGTGGGAGAGGGGCTCCCCCCTTCCGCCGCGATCCGGTGCCCTCCGCCGCTTACCGGAGCCGTCTGTCCCCTTGTTGTACCTGGAGACGAGTGAGGGGAAGATGGCGCCCACTCGTTTCAATGACACTGCAGGGCGGAAGCGACGTCAAAACGTCACTTCCGCCCATACGTCTTAAAGGCACATTTTTTTCAATGTCACTTTTTTAAATGACTTTTTTTTTTTATTGCATTTTAGTGTAAATATGAGATGTGAGGTCTTTTTGACCCCAGATCTCATATTTAAGAGGTCCTGTCATGCTTTTTTGTATTACAAGAGTGTTTACATTCCTTGTAATAGGAATAAAAGTGACACAATTTTTTTTTAAAAAACAGTGTAAAAAATCAATAAAATCATGTAAAATGAATAAGGAAAAAAAAAATTTTAAAACCCCCCGTCCCGATGAGCTCGCGCGCAAAAGCGAACGCATACGTGAGTAGCGCCCGCATGTGAAAACGGTGGTCAAACCACACATGTGAGGTATCGCCGCAATTGTTAGAGCGAGAGCAATAATTCTAGCCCTAGACCTCCTCTGTAACGCAAAACATGCAACCTGTAGAATTTTTTAAACGTCGCCTATGGAGATTTTTGAGGGTAAAAGTTTGACGCCATTCCACGAGCGGGCGCAATTTTGAAGCGTGACATGTTAGGTATCAATTTACTCGGCGTAACATTATCTTTCACAATATAAAAAACATAATTTGGCTAACTTTACTGTTGTCTTATTTTTTTATTCAAAAAAGTGAATTTTTTCCAAAAAAAGACGCTGGGCAAATACGGTGTGAAAAAAAAGTATTGCAATGACCGCCATTTTATTCTCTAGGGTGTTAGAAAAAAAAACAATATATAATGTTTGGGGGTTCTAAGTAAATTTCTAGCAAAAAAACCCTGTTTTAAACATGTAAACACCTATATTCCAAAACGAGGCTGGTCCTTAAGTGGTTAAGGACGCAATGGCCGGCTTCCCGGCCATGCTCCTTAAAAAACTAATATTCACTGCACCCTGATTGGTCACTTTCATAGGGATGGAGAAGGATCTGGGGGTTTTGGTAGATCATAAGCTCAATAATAGCATGCAATGCCAAGCTGCAGTTTCCAAAGCAAGTAAAATCCTTTCTTGTAATGAGAGAGGTATGGACTCCAGAGAGAGAGACATCATTTTGCCCCTGTAAAAATCATTAGTGCAGCGGTACCCCCGTAGGGGCTGCGAGTGTGGTTGTAGCAATCCGCCAATCACCCCGCTGCCATCCCCTCATCACCCAAAAGACAATAAACAGTCAGTTGTTCCTTTCTTTTGCTTTTATTTGTGGGATGAAACTTGGAGAGATATTAGGGGTGTATGAGATGCCCATGAAGATTTCAGAAAGATAGGTTATCATCCATGGCCTTGGCCTTGTTAATGGATTTCCCCTATAGAGTCCTCACTGCAGACTATTGCTTCGTCTGTTATTTATCTGACTGAAGATTTACTACTCACGGCTTCCAGTTAAACAAGATGAATCACTCTGAATAATTCCCCCTGTGTTAGACTGATGTGGTATTCCTGCTACAAATAAAGAGCCAAAGGCCTATACTGCCTATCTTCCATGGCTCCATGAACTAACAGCCACACAGTCTCCGGAAGTTGTTGCAAACGTAAACTTGACACATGATAAACGACAGACTATTGCTCCAGCCCGTCCACTTCTGTCCATACTGTCCATACTACTCTCTCCAGTACTTCTCTCCAGTACTTCTTCTGCTTCTTCAACGTTACACTGACCTCCTCCTTTGTATCAAAGTCCTGTGTTCCCCGGTCACAGAAATCCGATAAGCTGGTCTACTTCCACCAATTTACTCCTACTTCCTCCACTTGATCCTATTTACAGTCAAGCACTGTGTTCCCCAGTCACAGAAACCTGATGCACTCTGTGGAGATGAAGATCTTCGACTTTAGCTCCTTCCCCCGCTGCTCCTCCATCCTTCCTCCGAACATGGCACATCCCCTCATGGGGATGTCCGGTATAGCACCTCAGCACGCCATGCTGTCTTTCCTGTGCTCCACAACTCCTCCCAGGAAGCATGTGATCCCAGCTTATATGGGAGGCATGCATAGTTGCCAACAGTCCCGATTTTCCCGGGACAATCCCGATTTTGGGACTCTCGTCCTGATTGGAGGCTGTCCCGAATCAGGATTTTCCCTATGGAAAATCGGGAATGTTGTTTTATTTCTTTTTGGAGCAGCTGGCTCCAGCAAAATGGCGGCCGGCGCCGCCGCTCGATCTTGCCCCTAGTGTTGAGTAAGTCAGTGGAGAGAGGAAGGGGGCTCGATCTGTGCAGCCGTCGCCGTGTCTAGCCGAAAAGTTTCCCAGCCCCGTACTGTGCAAGCGCTGTGCCTGCGCAGTACAGGGGCCCTCTTACTTACCGAGGGGAACTTTCTCAGGAGAACACCGGCCGGCCGCTCCTGCACTGAGCGGGGGGGGTCTGCCCTGAGTGGGGGGGACTGCACTAATCAAGGGGGGGCTGCACTAATAGAGGGGGGCTGCACTAAAGGGGGGGTCTGCACTAATAGAGGGGGGCTGCACTGGGGGGGGTGCTGCACTAATTGAGGGGGGTCTGCACTAATAGAGGGGGGGTCTGCACTAATAGAGGGGGGCTGCACTAATAGAGGGGGGCTGCACTAATCGAGGGGGGGCTGCACTGAGGGGGGTCTGCACTAATAGAGGGGGGCTGCACTGAGAGGGGGCTGCACTAATAGAGGGGGGCTGCACTTAGGGGGGGCTGCACTGATGGAGGGGGTCTGCACTGATGGAGGGGATCTGCACTGATGGAGGGGGTCTGCACTGAGGGGGTCTGCACTGATGGAGGGGATCTGCACTGAGGGGGGAGTCTGCACTGATGGAGGGGGTCTGCAATGATGGAGGGGATCTGCACTGATGGAGGGGGTCTGCACTGATGGAGGGGGTCTGCACTGAGGGGGTCTGCACTGAGGGGGTCTATACAGACTCTGCCAGGGGCACCTGATGCAAGGACAGACTCTGCCGGGGGCACCTGATGCAAGGACAGACTCTGCTGGTGGCAGGCGACGTGGCTAGTGACACGCTCAGGGATCCCACTGATTCGGCATTATGGTGAGTTGAATGATTTAATTTTATATTACAATGTAATAATAGAAATTATGCACTTCAATCATTCTGACACCATAACAACCATGGTGAAGGGATGATTGAAGAGCTAACACCAGGTGTTTGGAGTATCTTTATCTGCTGATTGTTAAACTTTCTAGAATACACATATTTCTATCGTGTAGGATCTGGGGCTGCTGTCCCGTAATTCCCCTCTCCCCCTTTCCCCCTCTCCTCCTTTCCCCCTCTCCCCCTTTCCTTCTCCCCCTTTCCCTCTCCATCCCTCATTCATCTCAGACTCTAACCACACCCTCTTGAGCCACGCCCATTTAAGCCACACCCACTTCTCATGTAAGCCACGCCCATTTTTCCTGCCCATCTAATTTTTGCTAAGCCACGCCTACAAAGGAATGCCCCACCCCCTAATTATTGTAGGGCTCCGCCTACAGCCAAAAAAGTGTCCTACATATTTTTTTTGCAATGTTGGCAACTATGGAGGCATGCCCCCTGCCAATGCAAATTAACAATTGGTCAGAGCCCCCCCACGTGAGCTGCCTGCCACCCAGGTCTCAAGTCCAGCCTCACTTCCAGAACAATTCCACTGAAAGCAGAGAAGATCTCTGAGCCAGAGTGTAGGTGGCCACCCCCCCCCCCCCCACTACTCCAACACTTCCATTCCCAAATCAAAACAACCAGGTCTGGAATAGAAACACAGACCTGGCTAAATGTACCTGCCACTAGTCCTGCAACCGGAAAAATACTAATCTAGCACCTACCTAAAAGTAGAGGGTGCTACATTAGTAAGACCTCATCTGGAATATGCAGTTCAGTTTTGGGCACCAGTTCTCTAAAAGGATATCGGGGAACTGGAGAAAGTGCAGAGAAGGACAACCAAACTGATAAGAGGAATGGAGGAGATCAGCTATGAGGAAAGATTAGAGGAACTGAATTTATTCACTCTTGAGAAGAGGAGAATAAGGGGGATATGATCAACATGTTAAAATATATAAGGGGTCCATATAGTGAACTTGGTGTTGAGTTATTCACTTTACGGTCAACACAGAGGACACGGGGGCACTCTTTACATCTAGAGGAAAAGAGATTTCATCTCCAAATATGGAAAGGTTTCTTCACAGTAAGAGCTGTGAAAATGGGGAATAGACTCCCTCCAGAGGTGGTTCTGTTCAGCTCAGTAGATTGCTTTAAGGCCTGGATTCTTTCCTAAATGTACATAATATAACTGGGTACTAACATTTATAGGTAAAGTTGATCCAGGGAAAATCCGATTGCCTCTTGGGGGATCAGGAAGGAATTTTTTCCCCTGCTGTAGCAAATTGAATCATGCTTTTTCACCTTCCTCTGGATCAACTGTGGGTATAGGATTGTGTATATGGGATTGTATGATATGTATATATATATATATATATATATATATATATATATATATATATATATGTACAGTATCTCACAAAAGTTAGGGGAGGAGCAGTAAAGCACAACCATTGTGTAGCATTGCTGAATAGAAAGTAGAGCCTGTGCAGCATGTAATATGACTAACTTCATGTAATCCATAAATTATGCAAAGAAACAAGACTTTTTTTTAAATACATTGCCACACATTAGTACGATTATATGCATCGAGTTGATCACTAAGTATATTGAAAATATATATATGTACAGTATCTCACAAAAGTGAGTACACCCCTCAGATTTTTGTAAATATTTTATTATATCTTTTCATGTGACAACACTGAAGAAATGACACTTGTCTACAATGTAAAGTAGTGAGTGTACAGCTTGTATAACAGTGTAAATTTGTTGTCCCCTCAAAATAACTCAACACACAGCCATTAATGTCTAAACTGCTGGCAACAAAAGTGAGTACACCCCTAAGTCAAAATGTCCAAATTGGGCCCAATTAGCCATTTTCCCTGTCCTGTGACGCGTTACTGTTACAATGTCTCAGGTGTGAATGGGGAGCAGGTGTGTTAAATTTGGTGTTATCGCTCTCACTTTCTCATACTGGTCACTGGAAGCTCAAAATGGCACCCCATGGAAAAGAACTCTCTGAGGATCTGAAAAAAAGAAGTTGCTCTCCATAAAGATGGTCTAGGCTATAAGAAGATTGCCAAGACCCTGAAACTGAGCCGCAGAACGGTGCCAAGACCATACAGAGGTTTAACAGGACAGGACAGATCGCCGCATTCCCGGTCATCTCCCACGTGGGGTGGGGTGGTTTGGGTGTTAGCTTGCCCCCCCCAAATATATTAAGCACCGGCTATCACTGGCACTATATCCACTGTAGCATTTGCATTTTGCAGAGCAGGTTAGGGACTGGCCATAGAGAGATTACTTTGGCACAGTTGGCCAGCTTAAACGTGTGTTGCAATGTATGTGTGAACTAAAAATCCCTGTTTTTTATTGCAATGTTTACTAGAAAGGGTGTAAAGCAGTGTGTAGAGGGATCAACCAGATTTTCTAGTGTTAACAGCTCAGCTCTCCCCTCCCAGCAGTGATTCGGCAGTGATTCGGCAGCATGGCCCAAAATGTTCAATTGAATTGTGAATCGTGAAACCTAGACCCATTTTAGCATTACAAATGCAATTATTGTATTTATTAAAATCCACTAAAGTCATTTCTAAACGCAACCAGTATATGGATCTGAACCTAACTTGATTTCACCCTCCGTGCACAGCAGACTGGGAGAGGGAGGGGAGCCAATCAAGTGTGCTGCATTGACATGTGCTGACACAGAACATGCAAAGAAAAGAGCAGAGGGATGACCTCATCGATCTTTTGCTGCTCCAATCACAGGTTGGGTGCATGGAGGTGACCAGTCTGTGTTGCTTAACCGCAGCATAGGGAATTCTGGTCGTCAACCTGGTTTAGTTGTCTGGCAGAGCTGTGTGGATCTCACGACTGGATGGATAGAACTACAAATTCTTTGACAGGTAAAACAGCTCCCTTAAATGCCTCTCATCTGTGTATTGATCTGTTTGCCCCTGAAATTCAGCTGTAAGGAGGACACATTTTATCAGGTTACACATAAGAGGCCTGTTATAATCCCCGTTCTTCGTCACAGATCATTGAGCCCTCTGTCACGCCAGTCTTGCCCACAGGAAAACTTGTCAATATCCCTCCCTGTCGGCTGAAGCCTGCAAATTCGCACCATCTGCCTTCCATTACGCCGGCGCGGGCAGGAGTACGTGTGGCTGCGATGCGCACGACCGTGAAGGTACAAACCGGCGGCTCCGGGCTACTCGGGGTCGAGTGCGGCAGAAGAAAAGATTTATTTGTCACTTTTCTGGCCAGCCCTGCGTTTTCTATGGAAGCCGGGTTATTTTCAGATAATAAAAGTCACGTGTTTTGCATTTTGGCTCGCGCGCTGGACCGCGGTGTGCGCCAGTGAGCATAATCTCGCTGTATGCACTCTGCCCGCCGTCTTTCAGGAGTCACCGCTGCAAACAGAATAATAGACAAGTGTTTTTTATTATTGGCGTGTACTGTAATTTGAAAAGGTTCTCTTAAGACGTGTGGAATGAAAAGAAAGCTCCCCTTTTTTTTCGGTAGAGAACTGTCCAATCCTTTTTTTTCTTTTTTTTTTTTACTGAGCCGAACTCTCCTTAGCCTGCATCCACGGCTTCTAACAAGCAGCTCTGGGGGGATAATTCAATTTTCCAAGTGAAGAAAGAATTTTATGATCCTTCGATGGCTGTGTTATGGATAGATTTAGAAAGGAAGGCGAATTTACATTAAAAGCCGTTTTCAGATCGGTGTAAAGATGATCCACAATTTTCAGTTGCCTGGAGGACTTCCAGGAGAGTGTCAGCCCAGGGTCCGTTGCCCTCCGGCCGACCTTCATGTTCACGAAAAGGAGGTGGCAATGTAAGGTATAAAGGGATGCTCTGGGCTCAAGGCGAAGAACAAAAAAAACTATGGTTAAACGTGACATAAAAAAGTGAGGGGATGGTTAACCTCTTCTAAAAATACTAGTTGCCATTATATGGAGTCTGTCCGACTCAAAGTAGAACACCCAAAAGGTAGACACCTCAACCCAGGTAAGTAGTTATGAAAATGGAGAGGAGAAATGGGATTTTTATGGTGCTTCACATATAATAATGAAAACCAATTATATAAAAATATAACAATTTTAATAAGAATATATTTAAAACATAGACAGAGCCGATTAGTTCACTAATAATCAATAATTAGTGATAGAGGTGGTAAGGTTATTAGGCAAATATTCGACTTTAACATAAGTTGCTTTTTCGTATATAAACCCGACATGTTTCGCATTAGCTTCATCAGGGGATAGGTATATTCCCTGATGAAGCTAATGCGAAACATGTCGGGTTAATATACGAAAAAGCAACTTCTGTTCAAGTCGAATATTTGCCTAATGACCACCTCTATCACTAATTATTGATGATTAGTGAACTAATCGGCTCTGTCTATGTTTTACCTATATTCTCATTAAAATTGTTATATTTTTATATCATTGGTTTTCATTATTATCTGTAAAGCACCGTAAAAATCCCATTTCTCCTCTCCATTTTCATAACTAGTTGCCATTATGTAGATCCCCTTGCCTCAGTTTCAAATCTGCCCCCTTGACCGCTTTCTGAGTCTTTGAAGCATACCTCTCTTTGTCAGGACAAAGGATCTCTTGAGGCAGCACAATGGCGTAGTGGTTAGTACTTATGCCTTGCATTTAGGGCCAGGACAAGGGGAGGGCAGAAGGGAGAGCTGCCCTGGGCGCAGCGTGTATTGTAGGGATGGGGGCTTCGCAAGTTCCTTCTACTATAAGGCTGATGGGAGTAGTCACAGTGACATCGCTACTTCTGTCAGCCCAGCACTGGAAGCAGCAAGGAGAGGAGGAAAGAGCTGGTGGAAGGTTCGGGCTGTGCTCTTTCTCCCCCTCCTCCTCATATGCTCACACATACTGAAAGGGGGGGCACATTTTGCCATCTTTGCCCTGGGCACAGGATGATCTTGTCACAGCACTGCTTGCAGTAATGGGGTTCTTGGTTTGAATGGCAGCCAAGACACTATATGCATGGAGTTTGCATGTTCTACGCTTCCCTCTGAAGGTTTTCATTTATCTAGGTTATGGTATATCTAGTAGTAGTTAGCCACATTCAACTGGACCTTGGCCCTTTTTCTGCATCTTCTGAGCATACATCTCTTTGCCAGCACAAAGGATTGCTTGAGGCAGCACATGGGCTTACTGGTTAGCACTGATGCCTCATAGTAATGGGGTTCTTGGTTTGAATCCCATCCAAGCCACTATATGGATGGAGTTTGCATGTTCTCCCCTTGCTTCTAAAGGTTCTCATTTATCTAGGTTATGGTATATCTAGTAGTAGTTAGCCACATTCAACTAGACTTGACCTTGACCCTTCTTCTGGGTCTTCTGAGCATACATCTCTTTGCTAGGACAAAGGATCACTTAAGGCAGCACAGGGGCTTAGTGGTTAATACTTATGCCTTGCAGACACTCTATGCATGGAGTTTGCATGTTCTCCCCGTACTTCTGAAGATTCTCATTTATCTAGGTCATGGTATATCTAGTAATAGTTAAACACATACAACTGAACTTGTTCTATAACATAGAAGATGTTTCCAAGCCTGTTCAAACCACTTCTTCAGTTCTAGGGCTGTACCCAAAGTGATGTAAAAGTGGGCATTAAGTATTCATATTTCACATGTTGGTAGAGTAACTCTTCCTTCATAGCAGCTCTTCTTCTTTTTATTGCAGGTAAATAATGGATTCCAAGCAGAAGCAACATACTGTCATTGAGTTATTGACCAAGGAGGGGTGCAGTCTGTCTGACATCCACAGAAGGCTACAGAGTTGGGTTGGCTCCATTGATAAGAGTTACCAATGACAAGACATTGCTCTTGTCAACGGTGTCACCTCCATAAACATTTTGAGGCCTTTTTTGGATGTTGGACAGCCTGCATGTAGGCAGGTGGCACATCTCCAGAGAGGAAGTCAAGAAGGCCACAGTTCCTCTATGGTTTCCTGGTCACTGGGAAAGCACCCATGCTAAGCCCCATGTGACTCTGGCATCCATCTTGGGTCAGACTCCCATGCTCCCATGCTTGTCTGCTTTATGTGAATTAGCAGTGCAGGGAAAGGTACCCTGCCTTTTAGGGACAGTACTAGCGGTAGGGAAAGGTTCCTGACGAGGAGGGAAAGCGTAGGATCACAATTCCTTTGGACCTCATCCTGCTTAGAAAAGAGACAGTCAGGCCACATTCCGCTTTCTTAACAGATGGTTTTTAACCCAGCTGAGACCTGTTCTCCGCACTTCATTGGAAATTGTGAGTGTACCCAGTTGAGTAGACGTCCATCTGGTTTGAAAACTGTCACTGCATTACTTCAATACAAGTTTTCTATTGCACCTGACTGGGTGAATTATAGCTGGCACACTACTCTGCACCCCACCTACTTGTACCCCACCTTCTCCAAGAACTCAATGACTACATGTTGCTTCTGCTTGGAATCCATTATTTACCGGCAATGAAAAAGAAGAAGACGATAAGTTACTATAGGAAGAGTTACTCTACCAACATGGGAAATTTGAACAGACTATTGTATGTAAGTTAATAATAAAGTTATGCCTACTTTTGCAATACTTTCAGTACAGCCCTCATACCAACATTCTAAATAATAGATTTATATCCAATCCAATATACCAACACCTTAAAGTAGAATTCCAGCTTTAATCTCACTTTAAATAGTTTGTTCGTTCCAAGCTGGCCCAAAAAACAGTTTCATTACAGCAGTGGTTCTCAACCTTCTTAGTGCCGTGACCCATTGATAAAATTTCCCAAGTTGTGGGGACCCCTAACAGTAAAATTATTTACTGTTACCCCATGGACATTTAGCGCTCCCTGAGTCCTTTTAATGGAAACTATAATCACAAGGAAGTGTAACTTACTGTGTCTCCGGCTTCACTGTGTCTCCGAATTTGTGATGTCTTCTAGCAGTGACACCTATGCTGAAATCAGGAGATAGGGTCCCCTCCAGCCCCTCCCACTTCACATTCCTCACCAGTCAGTTGACCTTTAGTCTCTGCCCCCCCAGCCATGCCGTGAACTGAATGGGCGCCTGCAAAGAGGCTGAGTGAGCAGCCACGGGCTCCAGGAACAGCCCAGCTGGGCGGCCACAGGCTCCAGGAACAGCCCAGCTGGGCGGCCACAGGCTCCAGGGACAGCCCTGCTGGGCAGCCGCAAAAAGGCTGAGAGAGTGGTGCGGGCTTCAGGAACAGCCCAGGATTCGGTGACCCCTGGCAAATCATCATTCGACCCTCAAGGGGGTCCCGACCCCCAGGTTGAGAACCACTGCATTACAGAATGATGCAACCTCTGTGTGCACTATAATATAATGTGGTAGCATTAGATAAATATTGGTAGGCTGCAATGTGATTTGGCAGCAGTACAGGCAGCTTCCCAACTGCTGCCGGAATTAAAGAGTGTTATGCTGCGTACACACGATCGCACATTCCGACAACAAAATCCTTTTTTTTTTTCCGATGGATGTTGGCTCAAACTTGTCTTGCATATACACACGGTCACACAAATCTTGTCAGAAATTCTGAGCACCAAGAAGGCAGTGACGTACAACAATTACAGAGTCCAGTTGAATAGTTGAATGTGATTAACTACTCATATATCTCACTGTGGATCAGTGGGTTTCCACCAGGTTCTCGGGTTTCCTCCCACACTCCAAAGACATGCTGGTTGGTTAGTTAGCTCTTTTCTAAATTGATCCTAGTATGGTGTGTGTTTGCAGGTCTAAAAAATCCTATCCACAGCTTTCTATGGCAGGCCCTGGTAACACTCCATCATTTCAGGAATGGAACGACAGAAAAGTAAGGTTCAAAGGTTAGAAGTACACTAAAAAACTGCAGTCATGGTAGATGGGAAAGGGATCATTCCAAAGCTTTCAGTTTTGGGATTGGTAGTCTGGATTTGACCAGAAGAGAACTGATGCCAGCCCACCAATAAAACTATGCAGCAACAGATCACTTCTCACTGCGTACTCTGGCTCCCTGTTTTCAGTAGGCAATATATCACTATTGCAAAGATCTTTTGCTGCAGAGGGTAAGTGGGTCAGAGCCAACATCAGCTATATGCAATAATCCCAATGTTACTGATTTCACCAAAAACACAGAAGGGTTCCACCACAGCCATAGAAATCAGCCTTTCATTTTCTGGTGCAGCATAGTGCAATACAAGTGCATATGCAAAATGGTAACAAAAAATGGCTTTCTACACATACTGCCAGAATTTTAAGAAATGAAACAGCCTGGACAAACTTGGCCTAATGAGGTGTGTCAATGCATATAGAGAGGTGTTTGAAACTGAACAGAACAGGACAGGAGACTCACTGAAAAACTGGTATTTTTCCATTTTTTTTTAATGGGTCAATATGGGACTTTAATGCAATGAATGCAGGGAATCCTAAGCCTGGACTTGGCCTTCAAGCTGGTCACATTCACTTATTAAAATAAATAAAGAAAATCAAGGCTATAGATTCCCTTGAAATAAATACTACTTCTTTTTATTACAGTTACACTTGTCTCTAATACATGCAGAACATTCTCTGGTTCTCCTCGGCAGCAAACTGCCAAACACAAGGGGTGGAGGTGGGGGGACTTCTGTCAGGAGACTATTGTAATCACTTAAATGATGTTCTTAACATATAATGCGCGGTATATCATTTCATCTAATTTTCAAAAATAATTCCAATGTGATTGCAGAACAAGCAACCACAGTGACCGCGGCCTGCCAAGATGAGGGTGCATTTATGATGTTCTCCAGGACTATCAGCGGAGAAATATTTTTATGAAGCAGAGGTTTATTGTATTGGCGTCTGAGATGGATACATAGAACGCAGTCTTTGCCTTTATTAACTGGAAACAAATGGCATGCGTTGTACATTTTTAGCTCAGTTCTGTTGAGCAATCCTCTGATTCAGGCATTGTAGAATGTTAGGGCTGGCTCCTGCTCCTCTTGGACGGAGGGATAAAGGTTAAAAGTCACCAGCTGTCAAGTTTTGCAGTCAGCACCTCTGTTTTTGGACCCGTGGATAGGCCACATAGGTGAACTAGGGAGTTTGGTCAACAGACCAGTTTTTATTTCTTTTTATTATAGACAGCTGGTCAAAAAAAATTATATTCTATGGGTTTGCACCTAATATGTAAAGCCAAAGCTGGCCATACACTAGAAGTTAAAGTGGTAAAGGCAAAAAGCAGTGCTCCCAAATAGGGGAACACACCCTGGATTAAGTAGATGGAATCCAAAAGTGGGTGCTCTGGTTCTGAAGTGTCCTCCAACCACTGGATGCTATATGAAGTAATGGAGAGAGCCGGCAGCTCCAAAATCCTCTTAAAGACTTTATTTGTTGTATAGGAGAGACATAAAAAGCATGCTAATGCCTTTTGGCAAGTAGCCTTGTTCACAGCATGATACTTATTGGTAAGACAGTATACACAAAATTACTCCGTCCAAAATGGGCTGGAACAGAATAATCAGACAATGTGCGCAATTATACAATTAGTCAATTAAAATCAATGGGACAAGGAAACAGGTGGTGGCAAATAGGGATGAGCCGAACACCCCCCTGGTTCGGTTCGCACCAGAACCTGCGAACGGACCGAAAATTCGCACGAACGTTAGAACCCCATTGACGTCCATGGGACTCGAACGTTCAAAATCAAAAGTGCTCATTTTAAAGGCTAATTTGCATGGTATTGTCCTAAAAAGGGTTTGGGGACCCGGGTCCTACCCCAGGGGACATGTATCAATGCAAAAAAAAACTTTTAAAAACGGACGTTTTTTCGGGAGCAGTGATTTTAATGATGCTTAAAGTAAGAAAAAAAAAGTGAAATATTCCTTTAAATATCGTGCCTGGGGGGGGGTGTTTATAGTATGCCTGTAAAGTGGCCCGTGTTTCCCGTGTTTAGAACAGTCCCTGCACCAAATGTCATTTTTAAAGGAAAAAATCTCATTTAAAACTGCTTGCGGGTTTAATGTAATGTCGGGTCCTGGCAATATGGATGAAAATCAGTGAGACAAACAGCATGGGTACCCCCCAGTCTGTATGGATATTAAGGGGAACCTAGCACCCAAATTAAAATAAGGAAAGGTGTGGGGCCACCAGGCCCTATATACTCTGGACAGCAGTATACAGGCGGTGCAAACAAGGCAGGGACTGTAGGTTTGTTGTTAAGTAGAATCTGTTTGTAATTTTGAACGGGTACATTTTTAACGTGTTTAGCTCCAGCCAAAAAATCTTTTTTAAGCTTTTTGGAAAACATAGGGAAGGGTTATCACCCCTGTGACATTTGTTTTGCTGTCTTTCCTCCTCTTCAAAAGATTTCACCTCACTTTTTGTCCCAATGACAAATGTTTTTTGAAAATTTGGGTTTTTTTGTGGAACAAGGATTGGAAAGCATCAGTGGAAAGGAGAAATGTTTTTCCCATATTAACTCTTACAGGAGAGAATTTCCCTTCCTAGGGGTAGATTTCATCTCACTTCCTGTTGTCTCCTTCCGTTTTCAAGTAGGAGTCGTTTGTAAGTTTGAAGGGATCTGAGATTTCAAAAAAAATTATTCAGTTACATCAGCATCAGGTGCTTGGTAGCTGGTGGTGATCCAAGACTGATTCATTTTTATGAAGGTCAGTCAATCGACCGAGTCGGTGGACAGACGCACCTTGTGATCGGTTACCACGCCTCCAGCAGCACTGAATGTGCGTTCCGAAAGAACGCTCGATGCAGGACAGGCCAGTAGCTCAATTGCATACTGTGCAAGCTCTGGCCAGTGATCCATCCTCAAGACCCAGTAACCCAGAGGATTTTCGATGGGAAAGATGTCCAAGTCTGATCTTGCCCCTAGGTATTCCTGCACCATGTAAAACAGATGCTGACGATGGTTGCTGGAACCGATCATACCTTGGGGCTGCGGACCAAAAAATTGTCTGAACGCATTGGTCAGACGGCCACCTTCTCCACCGCTCCTTCTTTGACTGACCGAAGCCTCAGCAACACGTTGTCCAGAAACAGGAGTTTGTAACCTCCCAGTCTCTGGGAACGCGTTACACAGACCTTTCTGCAAGGCCTCCCGAAGATGTTTCATCCTCTGCTCCCTCTGCGATGGCAAGATAAGGTCCGCAACTTTACCCTTGTAACGTGGATCAAGGAGGGTTGCCAGCCAGTATTGATCCCTCTCCTTGATACCACGAATACGAGGATCCTTACGTAGGCTTTGCAGGATCAGGGAGGCCATGCAGCGTAGGTTTGCTGAGGCATTCGGTCAGTCAAAGAAGGAGTCCTCTGGGTCACTAAGGACGACATGGTCCGCAGCCACCTCCTCCCCGCTCACATACAAGTCCATGGGTTTCTTGGGACTGATCCCTTAAAGACTGCTGCTGATGCTGAGTGCCAGGCTCCACCTCCATACTGACACAATCTTCCTCCTCCTCCTCCTCCTCATCCTCTTCCTGTGTGATCGGTGGGCACGCAGGAACACTGTCTGGATAAAGGGGGCCTTGAGAGCTAAGGAAGTCCTCCCCTTCCTGCCTGTGTTCTGCCTCAAGTGCCCTGTCCATTATTCCACGCAGCGTGTGCTCCAACAGGTGGACAGTGTCACTGATGCATGGACTGTCACTGCTCACCATCCTCGTGGCCTCCTCAAATGGGGACAGGACAGTGCATGCATCCCTGATCATGGCCCACTGGCATGGCGAAAAAAAACAAGCTCCCCTGACCCTGTCCTGGTGCTATAGTCGCACAGGTACTCATTGATGGCCCTCTGCTGTGTGTGCAGTCGCTGCAGCATGGCCAACATTCCACCTGGTGGGCATGTCACAGATTAGGCGGTTCTTGGGCAGGCTAAACTCCTTTTGGAGGTCCGTCAGCTGAGCACTGGCATCATATGACCGGCGGAAATGCACACAGACATTCCTGGCCTGCCTCAGGACATCCTGTAAGCCCGGGTACCTGCCCAAGAACCGCTGCACCACCAAGTTAAGGACGTGAGCCAAACAGGGCACATGGGTTATTTGTCCCTGTCGGAGGGCAGAGAGGAGATTGGTGCCATTGTCGCAAACCACCATTCCTGCCTTAAGTTGGCGTGGCGTCAACCACCTCTGAACCTGCCCCTGCAGAGCTGACAGAACCTCTGCCCCAGTGTGGCTCCTGTCCCCCAAGCACACCAGCTCAAGCACCGCATGGCATCTTTTGGCCTGCGTACTTACGTAGCCCCTTGAACGGCTACAGAGCACCGCTGTTTCCGAGGACAAAGCACAGGAAGAGGCCATGGAGGAAGAAGAAGAGGAGGGGGTGGAGGAGAGAGGTGTGTCACAATCATTAGCATTTTGGAGGCGTGGTGGCGGAACAACCTCCAACACTACTGCACCTTGTCCTGCATCCTTCCCAGCTGCCAGCAGAGTCACCCAATGCGCCGTGAAACTTAGGTAACGTCCCTGTCCATGCCTGCTGGACCATGAGTCAGCGGTAATATGCACCTTACCGCTGACCGCCCTGTCCAGCGAGGCATGGACATTGCCTTCCACATGCCGGTAGAGAGCCGGAATTGCCTTCCGTAAGAAAAAGTGGCGTTTGGGTACCTGCCACTGAGGAACCGCACATTCCACAAACTCACGGAAGGGAGCAGAGTCTACCAACTGAAAGTGCTAGCAATTTTGCCAAGCTAGCATTCAACCGCTGGGCATGTGGATGGCTGGGAGCAAACTTCTTTCGGCGGTGCAGCAGCTGGGGCAGGGAAATTTGCCTCTTACAATCTGACGTCGGTGTACCAAAAGCAGATTGCCCACAAGTACTTGGCTGTGACACACCTAATTCTACACCTTTATTCCTCTCAGTGCAGGTCTCAGAGAGGACTGAAGGTATAGTGGGGTTGGAGATCTCAGCTGATGAGGAGCAAGGAGAGGTCCTCTTTGTTCTTTGGTGTGGGTCTTTTAGATACGCTTGCCAACGAACTGAATGGCAGGTCAACATATGTCTGGTCAAGCATGTGGTACCCAAGCAGGAGATGTTTTGGCCACGCGAGATACGCTTGAGACATATGTTGCAAATAGCAGTGGTGTGATCTGATGCACTCGTCTCAAAAAAGGCCCACACCAAAGAACTTTTTGAATAACGCGCAGAGACTGCAGCGCCCTGCACATGTGGAGCTTTGGGGTGTGATGCAGTCAATGTGCTGCCCTTAGGCTGACCCCTAGAGGGCATCCTGCCTCGTTGGTGATGTGCCGCCTCCTCCTCCTCTCTCTTAACAGGCACCCACGTTGAGTCAGTGACCTCATCATCCCCTCCCTCCTCATCACTGGAGCAAACCTGGCAGTATGCTGCAGCAGGGGGAGCATGACTGCCAGATTGCTGTCCTTCTTGGGCACCCCCTCTGTCCGTGATCATGTTACTGCCTTCATCGAGCTCAGTATCATCATCAGAGCCTTCCAAACGCTGGGCATCCTCCTGGAGCATGTACCCAACACTGTGGTCAAACAGTTCGAGGGACTCCTCAGGAGGACATGGTGGGGCTAGGGAAGGAGTCACTGATGACATTGAGCCGAGGGAAGAGGCTGCTGCTGTGCCAGACAAAGTACCCTGGGCATGGGTGAGAGAGGATGAGGACGACTTGGTCATCCACTCGACCAAGTCTTCCGCATGTTGCGGTTCAACACGACCAGCTGCCGAAAAAAAGGCCAAGCGTGTCCCACGGCCACGTGCTGATGAGGATGCACCGTCTCCACGACCAGCACTAGACACAGAGCCTGCTTGCCCTCTCTTATTGGCTTGTGACTGTCTGCCTCTCCTTCTTGGCCTTCCAGACATACTAATGGCCTGTAGCTGCACTAAGCTGGGATATATAAATATATATATATTTATATATATATATGTACTGATACTGCAGCTAGCAAAATCAACTGCCTGCCTGTAGTATGAGAACACCACCAACCTTCTATAGGTAGCTTTAGCTGAACACTGTGAAGTGGACGCACCCCACTAACTTGTAGGTTTAGCTGAACACTGTGAGCAGGACGCACTGCACTAACTGTAAATAGTCTAGCTGGCTGACTGTAGTACTAATAGGATCAAAAGAACACCAGCAATTTTCTTCAGGTAGCTGTAAATACTGTAACAAGACAAGCCTGCCTGTCAGTAAGAAGATAACTGTAATGGATCTAGCTGAACACTGTGAGCAGGATGCACCTCACTAACTTGTAGGTTTAGCTGAACACTGTGAGGTGGACGCACCCCACTAACTTGAAGGTTTAGCTGAATACTGTGAGAAGGACGCACCCCACTAACTTGTAGGTTTAGCTGAACACTGTGAGGTGGACGCACCACACTAACTTGTAGGTTTAGCTGAACACTGTGAGCAGGACGCACCCCACTAACTGTAAATAGTCTAGCTGCCTGACTGTGGTACTAATAGGATCAAAAGAACACCAGTAATTTTCTTCAGGTAGCTGTATATACTGTAACAAGACAAGCCTGCCTGTCAGTAAGAAGATAACAGGAACGGATATAGCTGAACACAGTGAGCAGGACGCACCCCACTAACTTGTAGGTTTAGCTGAATACTGTGAGCAGGACGCACCCCACTAACTTGTAGGTTTAGCTGAACACTGTGAGGTGGACGCACCACACTAACTTGTAGGTTTAGCTGAACACTGTGAGCAGGACGCACCCCACTAACTTGTAGGTTTAGCTGAACACTGTGAGCAGGACGCACCCCACTAACTTGTAGGTTTAGCTGAACACTGTGAGCAGGACGCACCCCACTAACTTGTAGGTTTAGCTGAACACTGTGAGCAGGACACACTGCACTAACTGTAAATAGTCTAGCTGCCTGACTGTGGTACTAATAGGATCAAAAGAACACCAGCAATTTTCTTCAGGTAACTGTATATACTGTAACAAGACAAGCCTGCCTGTCAGTAAGAAGATTACGGGAACAGATCTAGCTGAATACTGTGAGCAGGACGCACTGCACTAACTGTAAATAGTCTAGCTGCCTGACTGTGGTACTAATAGTATCAAAAGAACACCAGTAATTTTCTTCAGGTAGCTGTAAATACTGTAACAAGACAAGCCTGCCTGTCAGTAGGAAGATAACAGGAACGGATCTAGCTAAACTGAATACAGTGTATATATATATATGCAACACCTGGGATGCATATATATACACAATACACTGTAAGTGCAGCTAACTGACTGACTGTTCTGCCTAATCTATCTAACTCAAATCAAATGTCACTGTCTGTCTCTCTCTCTCTCTCTCTCTCTCTCAATGAACGCCGGAACACACACTACACAGGGCCGCCGTGCAGGCGGCCTTATATAGTGTGGGGCGTGTACTAAATCCCCTTAGCCATAATTGGCCAAAGCCTCCTTGGCAATTATGGCTCTCTGTTCAGACGGCGCTGTGATTGGCCAAGCATGCGGGTCATAGTGCATGCTTGGCCAATCATCAGCCAGCAATGAATTATGGGTCGTGATGCGCCACACGAATTTGGCGCGAACGGCCCATATCGTTCGCAATTCAGCGAACAGGCGAACAGACGATGTTCGAGTCGACCATGGCTTCGACTTGAACACGAAGCTCATCCCTAGTGGCAAACACAGTAGCAAGAGTTTGATGAAAAAAATTGATAAATACAATGAAAGTTTCATAAAGGTTGTCAACAATTGTTTTTACCCTAATGCATTCTAACATCTCGATCCAGTGAGGTACATGAAAGGAGCGGCCCTCTTGGGTCTTCCTTTCCTCATTGGCTCACGCAGCAGCGGGAACCATTGGCTCCTGCTGTTGTAAATCACAGCCAGTGAGCCAATAAGGAGAGAGTGGGGGCAGGGCTGAGCTGAGCCACACTGTGAGTATGAATGAACAATGTCCATTTAGAGGAGCACGGCTCAGGAGGCTTGCTATTGGGGACACTCATCAGGGGGGAGGAGCCAGGACTTCCGGCAGGGGACCCAAAAAAAAAAAGAGGATCAGCACTGCTCTGTGCAAAACCATTGCACAGAGCAGGTTAGTATAAGTCCTTTGATGACGCCCTGGGGGAGGGGCGAAACGCGTCGACGTAACATCCGGCTTTTTGCACAACCAAGTGACGTTTTCCTTCCTGACTCCGTGGAACGCACGCTGTAAGCGGCGATCGCGGAGACTGTCTGATATGCCTGATTACAACCGGGAGTATGTGAGTAGCGGTTTGTAGCGCTAGTGATTTGCCAACATCCACAGTACCTCACTATATGTTTTTTCCTCTGTTTTGGGTGGTCAATTGTCTACTTATGGTTTATTTGATTTGAGCATCGGCCATCTCTTCCACTGATCCACGCTAGAGATATACCTTGCATATCACCATTGAGAAAGGCTGTCAGCCTAGGAGGAGGAGCTGCTGTATCATCGCAGGACCGTCCTGCCTGCTGATTTAGTGACAAGTCTTGTTGTTGGTATCCTCTTTGGGACTATTGCTAGGATTAATATTTCTGTCTTGGGAGCAACCACTGTTTATATCCATCAGTCCAGCTGCCAATATTTATTTTCGTTTGTTCATCAATTGGTCAACACTTATGGTTTATTTTATTTTCCTATTTTCCACATTATATGCGGTATGCCCATATGTTTAATATTTTTGTGCAATCACCTATTATGTTTCACTATTTACATCCAAAAGTTGTATGTGTAATTCTAGACTGCATGTGATATGTAGTCCATCATATATCTATTACTCTGTTTACATTTATTGTCAGCACTCAGCACTTTTAGTCACGTTTTATCAGCGCTGTATTAGTTTGTTTCTATATTTTCAAAGTACTATTACTTTTTTTACAGCAGCGATAAGGTTTTGGTTTATTTGTCGCTAGCGCTGCTTTTTTCACTTATATTAGTATAACATGTTTGTTTTGTTTTGTTTTTAAAATTGAAACCTTTAGTATGACTTTGTAGAAAAATGCTCCATACATTTGATGTTTCGATGAATGTTGTTTGAAAGCCATGCTCTACAGGCAGCACCTCTGTTTTTGGATCCGTGGAGTGGCCACATGGGTGGACTAGGGAGCTTGGTCCTTTTTCTTTTTTAATTTTTTTTTTTTAAATGGACAGATGATCAAAAACATTTCCAGTCCATGGGTTTACACCAAAAATATAACGCCTAAGCTGGCCATACACTAGTAGTAAAATTTGTATGAAAATTCTAGGCACCGTCAGTGACTTGACAAATGTTGTTCAAAAGTCATGTGTTACAGTCATCACCTCTGTTTTTGGATCCGTTAATAGGTGACATAGAACCAAGCCTAGGGAGCTTGGTTGACAGGCCAACTATTCTTTTTTTTTTTTATGATGGACAGCTGGTCAAAAAATTTTCAGTCTATGGGTTGCCACCAAATTTCTAAAGCCTAAGCTGGCCATGCACTAGTAGTAACGTTTGTATGAAACAAAAGTGCAGTTACTCTTTAAAGGAGAAGATTGGGAATCCCAAAAAGCAAGCATATATACCCACCTCCATGCTGTGGCTGTTCCCCACCGGCTCTAAGCCTGAGAACGGAGCGATCACACGAGCACTGATCGCTTAGTTCTAAGTCAGCTCTGAGCAGACAGCTGTGACTTCAGTTGGCGGCAATTGGGGCAAATAAATGTACCGATAAAGTTGCGCTTTAATTTTTTGCCTTTTCTCATATCCTCATTTTTACTACCATTGATGAGCTATGATTCATTATTTTTATTTTTATTGGGGAGAGGCAACATAGGTTACAGGCTTTACAAGGCTTTACAGGGTCAAAAGTCTGGATTGGGTACACTTGGTGTCCTGCTTTCAGTGGCTCAGCCCCTACTAGAAGTATCAGTAATGGGAATAGCCCTCTAATCGGTCCCCACGATGTTGCGGTGACTTCTTGCCGTAGAAGTGATCAGCAGTGGGAAGTAAAGGGTGAGTGGTTGCTCCAGTCTCCTTACTGCAGTGCTCCAAGTGCTGTGATGTGGGTGGTGCTGCACTGCACCCAGGTGTCCTCACTCCTAGTCCCAGGCTCGGATCTCCGCTGTTATGGTCTCTCGCTGGGCAACGAATATTCAGACAGAGGTGCTCTCTCTCTCTAACTCCCTCAGTACCAAAGAGAAAGTGCTTTCCTGTGCAACTTAATTAAAAAAAATGTCTCTCTACTCCCTCTACTGTACAGTGCAAATTGGGATTTGAATTGTAAGAAATCAATTCATCGCATTATATGGCTGCTGTCTCAAACTACCACTCCCAAGATTCTCAGAGCTCTGCATAGAAGTCTATGGGCTTGCTTGGCTTTAGCTCTCCCCCTGCTGGCTGCTGGGGAGGATGGTGCAGCATAAAATCAGTATCTCAATAGAGGGAGAGAGGAATAAAAGGGCACGGGCTCCTTCTCTATATTGCTGTAGCCCAGCACCTGGTTACACTATTATCTGTCCATTTTACTAATGCCATCCTTAAATTATTATCCAAGAAAATATCCTTGACATACATGCTTGAAGAGGAACTTAAACCCCCTTCTTACACTTTTTGACCTATCCCTTCTTACCTCTTTTTCTTAGGTGTCTAACCCACCCAGGGGATCCAGCACTGCCCAACGCTGCCACCTTCTACTCTTAGGTCATCACAGGGATGCCTTCCTGTTCCTGCACACAGATGAGCAGGTGCAGTTAGCTAGTCTGCCACTAAGTGTCTCTCTCCCAGAATAGTGTACTAATAAGGAATTATGTAAGTGGCTGTTATGTTCCCTTTTAGACAAAACCTTCCTGTAGTGATGTAAGGGGAGGAGTTAGTGGTTGGGAGAAGCCTAGAGCAGTCGGGCATAGGAGCTAAACACCCCACACCAATGCAGATGTAGTCAGTACAGCCAAGGCCCTGCATAGGGCAAAAGTCCCTGTGTCAGATAGCTCAATATCCAGAAGTAGTCTTCCTGTCTCCTGTCTTCCTGTCTCACTAAAACGGGTCTAAGTGGAAATGGAGTGGGGATGCTAAAGGCCTTTTTTGGCCAGGCCAGTGCCCCTGATGAAGTCACCTGGGTGTGACGTAACTTATAGGGCATCCTGGACCAGAAGTGATGTTTGAAAAGTATTTTCGTGCTGAGTATATGATACCAAAGGCGTTTTTACAGTTTTTTTTTTCATGTAAGAGTTATTCCTTTACTAAAAACAAATTTTATTAGCAATATTACACTATGGGGTTTTTTTTTGTTCCTAACATATGAATAAGCGTATGTAAGGGAGTCTTAAAGGGACCATCACCATAGGATATCCAAATCAACTTAGAAGGACTACAAGTGGGCCAGCATTGATAGAGGATGATTTTTACATGTAATCAAAAGCCTATTTGATTACCCATTAAGGTGAGAATACTGGGAGCACTATCGAGTGGAAGTACATTGTTTGTCTTTGTGTTGTCACACTGAAGCTGCCCACACTGAAGGAAGAAAACTGGGCACCTTATTTATCATCTGATACAGACTATAAAAGGGGAGAGACACATACTGAGAAGATATAAAGTGCTGCACACCCCGATTAATGTCAAAAAGAAAAAGAAGATATCCCCCGTGGGGTTTTAAAGCAGCAAAAAATTATGAAAATAGGTTGTTACTTGAAAAAGTTTTTTTATTAATGGAACTTAACCATAATGGTTAAAATAGGAGCTGTGCTACAGGAGATAACACAAATGAAGCTGGCACAAGTATTATACAATAATCAAGCGCTAAATAGGGTGATAATCCTGACGCGTTTCGACCCCGTTGGGTCATCTTCAGAGGATTGAGGCGCTGTGACAAAATTTGCATATTAGAGTTCATGGATATGACCATAAAAATATAATATAATATATATATGTTTAACAGTATAATTACCAATCACATTGTGTTTGAGCAGTTTCTCCTGAGCTTATGGTTCTCCGACGTCTCCCCCACCGGGTCCCGACAAGAGTCCCCGGCCGTCCACCACGTCAACAGGGGAAAAGGGGGGGTTTAATCGTCCATGCGTGTCTTACAAGGAGTCACACCAAGTGGATATTTCCCAAAACTGGGGAGGAGTGTGGGGGCAAGCGAGCGAGACCTGCAGCCAAAGCATCAAACAACAGACAACTGTACCATCAGTGCGTTCGGTTTAGCACGGATAGAGATATATGTATCATGTGTCATTTTTTGAAAAAAAGAGAGATAACTCTGTAATTTATTTAATTAAATATTTGTTGGATGTTGTCTGTGCTTATTAGGGTCAGCGATGTAAGAATATTCCCATAGTGGTGATGGTACCATCACCACTATGGGAATATTCTTACATCGCTGACCCTAATAAGCACAGACAACATCCAACAAATATTTAATTAAATAAATTACAGAGTTATCTCTCTTTTTTTCAAAAAATGACACATGATACATATATCTCTATCCGTGCTAAACCGAACGCACTGATGGTACAGTTGTCTGTTGTTTGATGCTTTGGCTGCAGGTCTCGCTCGCTTGCCCCCACACTCCTCCCCAGTTTTGGGAAATATCCACTTGGTGTGACTCCTTGTAAGACACGCATGGACGATTAAACCCCCCCTTTTCCCCTGTTGACGTGGTGGACGGCCGGGGACTCTTGTCGGGACCCGGTGGGGGAGACGTCGGAGAACCATAAGCTCAGGAGAAACTGCTCAAACACAATGTGATTGGTAATTATACTGTTAAACATATATATATTATATTATATTTTTATGGTCATATCCATGAACTCTAATATGCAAATTTTGTCACAGCGCCTCAATCCTCTGAAGATGACCCAACGGGGTCGAAACGCGTCAGGATTATCACCCTATTTAGCGCTTGATTATTGTATAATACTTGTGCCAGCTTCATTTGTGTTATCTCCTGTAGCACAGCTCCTATTTTAACCATTATGGTTAAGTTCCATTAATAAAAAAACTTTTTCAAGTAACAACCTATTTTCATAATTTTTTGCTGCTTTAAAACCCCACGGGGGATATCTTCTTTTTCGATCTGATACAGACTATTATGCACTTTTTAACACCTATGCACTTTACTTTAATTGTATTACTTTTATGCACTGTTGTGTGAATTTATCTGTCTGATGATTTGACTATTTATTTATATCTCGGATCATTTGAGGTTATTGGATTTAAGTGTCAATTTATTTTGTTTTGCACAACACTTATTCATAAATAAAAAACTACTGACGCCAGTGGCGGAACTAGCAGGGCCGCAAAGGTCGCACTTGCAAATGGGCTCTGGTGTGCTGCCTCCATGGGGGGACCCCAAGAAGGCAGGAAAGTGGGGACTGTAATAAAGTGTCCCAGGATCAGTGGAAATGGCCCCGGTCGGGGGTCAGGGGGGCCCTTCATGGTTTCTTGCACCGGGCTTTGAAGGTTTTAGATACGCCTCTGCTTAATAGCGATCATTTCCTGATCTCCTCTGTGATGAATAAAACCAGAACTGATTTTGTCACTTCCGGTACCGGCTAAGGAAGCAGCCGATCAAACGGATCTCTTTTTGGTCGTCTGCCTTTGAGGGATCAGGGCTTTAACAGACCTCAGATCTCTCCATAAAGAGTAACTGTCACAACCTAAGCCAGTGATGGCGAACCTTGGCACCCCAGAACTACATTTCCCATAATGCTCCACTACACTGTAGAGTGCATGAGCATGATGGGAAATGTAGTTCCAAAACATCTGGGGTGCCAAGGTTCACCATCACTAACCTAAGCTATTACAAGGGGTGTTGTTTATCCCTTGTGATAGCGATAAAGTTGAGTAAAAAAAAAATGGAAAAAAAGGATAAAAAGCATGCATGCATGTATAAATGGTGATCGCACCACACATGTGAAGTATTGCTTCGAATGTCAGCGAGAGCAATAATTCTAGCACCAGACCACCTGTGTAACTCTAAACTGTTAACCTGTAAAGGCTATTAAAGCGTCACCTATGGGTAATTTAAGGTACTGTAGTTTGTCATCATTTTACAGGCATGCACAATTTTGAATCTTGTCATGTTTGGTATCTATTTACTCGGTGCAGCATCATCTTTTATATCTTAACCAAAATTTGGGTAATATATTATAAATGTGTACTCTGAAATTCGTTTCAGTGTATTTTCTCCTGCAAATTTGACTTTGATAAATGGCTGTGTAACAGCCGCCATTTTATTCTCCAGGGCCTCTGCCTTCAGAAAATATGTAGTGTTTGGGGGTTCTAAGTAATTGTGTAGCAAAAAATGCTGATTTTACCAAGTACAGTATCTCAAAAAAGTGAGTACACCCCTCACATTTTTGTAAATATTTTATTATCTTTTCATGTGACAACACTGAAGAAATGACACTTGTCTACAATGTAAAGTAGTGAGTGTACAGCTTGTATAACAGTGTAAATTTGCTGTCCCCTCAAAATAACTCAAACACACAGCCATTAATGTCTAAACCGCTGGCAACAAAAGTGAGTACACCCCTAATGTCCCCTAATGACTAATTGGCCCCAAATTGGGTCCAATTAGTCATTTTCCCTCCCCGGTGTCATGTGTCTCAGGTGTGAATGGGGAGCAGGTGTGTTAAATTTGGTGTTATCGCTCTCACTCTCTCATACTGGTCATTGGAAGTTCAACATGTCACCTCATGGCAAAGAACTCTCTGAGGATCTGAAAAAAAGAATTGTTGCTATATATATAAAGATGGCCTAGGCTATAAGAAGATTGCCAAGACCCTGAAACTGAGCTGCAGCACGGTGGCCAAGACCATACAGCGGTTTAACAGGACAGGTTCCACTCAGAACAGGCCTCGCCATGGTCGACCAAAGATATTTAGTGCACGTGCTCAGCGTCATATCCAGAGGTTGTCTTTGGGAAATAGACGTATGCTGCCAGCATTGCTGCAGAGTTTGAAGGGATGGGGTGGGGGGTCAGCCTGTCAGTGCTCAGACCATACGCCGCACACTGCATCAAATTAGTACTGAAGACAAGCAGACTAAGGACATGGATTACAGGAACCATGTCCTGTGGTCTGATGAGACCAAGATAAACTTATTTGGTTCAGATGGTGTCAAGCATGTGGGCGGCAACCAGGTGAGGAGTACAAAGACAAGTGTATCTTGCCTACAGTCAAGCATGGTGGTGGGAGTGTCATGGTCTGAGGCTGCATGAGTGCTGCTTGCACTTGGGAGCCACAGTTCATTGAGGGAACCATGAATGCCAACATGTACTGTGACCTACTGAAGCAGAGCATGATCCCCTCCCTTTCTAGACTGGACCGCAGGGCAGTATTATAACATGATAATGACCCCAAACACACCTCCAAGACGACCACTGCCTTGCTAAAGAAGCTGAGGGTAAAAGTGATGGACTGGCCAAGCATGTCTCCAGACTTAAACCCTACTGAGCATCTCTGGGGCATCTTCAAACGGAAGGTGGAGGAGCGCAAGGTCTCTAACTTCCACCAGCTTCGTGATGTCCTCATGGAGGAGTGGAAGAGGACTCCAGTGGCAACCTGTGAAGCTCTGGTGAACTCCATGCCCAAGAGGGTTAAGGCAGTGCTGGAAAATAATGGTGGCCACACAAAATATTGACACTTTGGGCCCGATTTGGTCATTTTCACTTAGGGGTGTACTCACTTTTGTTGATCTTAAAAGGTGTGTATTGAGTTATTTTGAGGGGACAGCAAATTTACACTGTTATACAAGCTGTACACTCACTACTTTATGTTGTAGCAAAGTGTCATTTCTTCAGTGTTGTCACATGAAAAGATATAATAAAATATTTACAAAAATGTGAAGGGTGTACTAACTTTTGTGAGATACTGTGTGTGAGAAGTGTCAGAATTGGCCTGGACGGCAAGTGGTTAAGGAAACGCTATGACCATTCATAAATTGATATATAGTACATAATCATAATATAAAAGTCCTAGGGTGAGCTTTATTCTATTAGGCGGAGACACCTTCCAATGTTTTTTTTGTCTCAATGATTTGCATTGCGTTAATTTATGGGAGGATAATTATGGTTTATGGACTATCACAATACATCAATTATAGAGTTTTATATATTATGATTATATCTATGTATGTGAATTTATGAATGGTCATATGCTTTTACTGCGCTCCCTTCATTTATTTTTTACATTATACATTTTAATGTATAACTAAAGGCAAAACTTTTTGTATAGAGTGGATAGATAGAACACCTGTGAGGTTTCTTATTGCTGTTTGAGTCCCCATTAGAGAGATTCACCCTAATTTTCCTGAAGATGAAAGAATATCCCAGGTTTTAAGTGGTCACCAGAACAGGTTACATATCCTGGGCCTGTGAAGTTCTTGGCTGTGTTCACAAATTTATGACTCAGATCATACGTGTATAAAAAAGGGCGCTCTCCCTTTGAATACTGATATCAATACATCACAGAAATTTATAAATATACATGGATTCAAATGTCCAAAACATGATTCAAAAATTAAATGAAAAGCAAAAAATTGTCCATCAAATTCTCAATCAAATATAACGTGCAGTTGTGCCAAATGCTGTAAACTAATCGGTGTAGTCCTGTGTGCCCGCAGTCCTCCCCTCCTGTGTGCCCGCTCACTCACCAGCTGCTATGGACTCCCAATATGGACTCCCAAGTCATAAGTGCCTTTCAAATCAACTGGAAATGCTGGGATTAGTAGTCCTCCAACCAGGCTTCTCCTTAGTAGACCCAGATTCTCCTCATAAATGGTTTATTGGCAAAGACATAGGAAGTATACAGTGTAATTCATTGGCGGCTGGTGAAGTTTTAGGATGGGGGGTGCCAGACCCCGCCCTTCCTCTTTGACCCCTCCCACTTTCCATAAGCCCCACCATTTATAGAATCCACCCACTCCGTCCCCTGTATTCCACTTGCTTCCACCCATAGTGTCAGGAATATAAAGCCCCAGCATCACAGGACAGAGTATACAGCTCAGCCTCACAGATTAGGGTATACAGCTCAGGGTATACAGCTCAGCATCACAGCTTAGGGTATACAGCTCAGCCTCACAGATCAGGGTATACAGCTCAGCATCACAGATCGGGGTACACAGCTCAGTCTCACAGATCGGGGTATACAGCTCAGGGTATACAGCTCAGTCTCGCAGATCAGGGTATACAGCTAAGCCTCACAGCTCAGGGTATACAGCTCATCCTCACAGATCAGGCTATACAGCTCGGCCTCACAGATCGGGGTATACAGCTCAGCCTCACAGATCAGAGTATAAAGCTCAGGGTATACAGATAAGTTTATACAGCTCAACCTCACAGATCAGGGTATACAGCTTGGCCTCACAGATCAGCATATACATCTCAGGGTATACAGATAAGGGTATACAACTCAGAATCACAGACCAGGGTGGTATACAGATCAGGGTATATAGATCAGCCTCACAAATCAGGGTATACAGCTCAGCCTCACAGATAAGGGTATACAGATAAGGGTATACAGCTCAGCATCACAGACCAGGGTATACAGGTCAGGGTATAGAGATCAGCATCACAGACCATGGTACAGCAACCCCCCCCCCACGGTCGGTCCGGCAACACTTACCACCAGGGCTCTCATCCTCCTCTGTGGCCTGGGCTCTCCTCCTCCTCTGTTGAAGGGGCTCTCATCCTCCTCTGTTGTCGGGGCTCTCCTCCTCCTCTGTTGTCGGGGCTCTCATCCTCCTCTGTGACCGAGGCTCTCCTCCTCCTCTGTGGCCAGGCTCTCCTCCTCCTCTGTGGCCGGGCCTCTCCTCCTCCTCTGTGGCCGGGGCCCTCCTCCTCCTCTGTGGCCGGGTTCTCCTCCTCCTCTGTAGCCAGGGCTCTCCTCCTTCTCTGTGGCCGGGCTCTCCTCCTCCTCTTTAGTCTCCTCTTCTCCTGAAGCACCGGCTCCCAGGCTTCCTCTGCCGTTTCTCCTCTTCCGCCAAAGTGCCGCTAGGCATCCAAAAGCATTGCCTGACGCTTGGGCCAATTGGAAAACAGGTCTCACAGACCTGCCTCCTGATTGGCGGGGAGGAAGATTAGTGTGAAAATAGCGAAAATTGATTGGCTATGTCACACAACAGGGTGGAATCGGGACGCAGTGCTCTGTGTCCTGAGCCCACCCTATTTTGAAGCCTTTTAGAGCCTCTGGCTCTAATCACGTGCTTCAAAATACACACCCCCGCCTATCCCTGCCGTAGTAATTTATGTGTCCGGCGTCCTGAAAGGGGCCGGGCACATGGATAGGGAGTGCGGCGGGAGTGCAGCCACAATGCACTGTCCGCCACGTGTGTAATTACCCTCAATTAAAATTGATTAAAAAGACACAATAGTCCACTCACATTATGCAGGATAAAACAGGGCTTAAAATCAGCTAAAACTAGAAAACGGAAGTCCGCCGCGTGCCGGATTTGGCGAGAGGAGACTGAGGAAATGCTTTCTTCTGTCTGAAGCAGACGGATGACATCATCTCAGCCTAGGCACGTCACTGAACTGGAGTTCAGGGATTGCTTTCAAGTGATCAAGGTGGAAAAAATTTTTGAATGATACTGATGCTTTATAGCTGGGGTCTCCAAGTCATGGCCTGCGACACAATTGTATCCAGCCCTCAGCTAGAGTCAGTGGCGGATCCTCAATGTGCACTAATTGGCAGGGCTGCCTATGGTCTCTGTTTCTGATGAAAGGTGGTACTCTGATGGGGACACTGATGTAAGAGGGGCTCTGAGGGCGACCCAGATGTAAGGGGGGACCCTGATGTAAGGGATACTTGATGTAAGGGGGACTTTGATGTTAGGGAGTACTTTGATGGGGACTCTGATATAAGGGGGATTTCTAAAGGGGACACTTGACTTAAGGGGGAGGGGGGACTTTGATGTAAGGTGGTACTTTGATGTGGACACTGATGTAAGGGGGAGCTCTGATGGGGACCCTTATGCAAGGGGAGACACTGATGGGGATACTGATGTAAGGGGGATTCTAATGTAAGGGGGTATTCTGATGGGGAATCTGATGTAAGGGTAGACTCTGATGGGGACATTGATGTAAGGGGGACTCTGATGTAAAGGGGTATTCTGATGGGGACCTGATGTAAGGGGGTCTCTGATGTAAAGGGGTATTCTGATGGGGACCTGATGTAAGGGGGACTCTGATGTAAGGGGGGTATTTTGATGGGGAACTGGATGTAAGGGGAGACTCTGATTTAAGGGGATATTCTGATGGGGAAGTTGATGTAGGGGAGATTCTGATGGGGACACTGATGCAAGAGGGGCTCTAATAGGGAGCCTGATGTAAGGGGAGACTTTGATGGGGACACAGGTGCAAGGGGAATTCTAAAGGGGAGCCTGATGTAAGGGGGGTATTTTGATAGGGAACCAGATGTAAGGGGAGACTCTGATTTAAGGAGGTATTCTGATTGGGAACTTGATGCAGGGGGAGACTCTAATGGGGACACTGATGCAAATGGGGCTCTAATAGGGAGCCTGATGTAAAAGGGGGGGGGGGGGCTTTGATGTAAGGTGGTACTTTGATGGGGATATGGATGAAGGGGGAGCTCTGATGGGGACCCTGCTGTAAGGGGGACTCTGATGTAAGGGGGTGTTCTCATGGGGAACCTGATTTAAGGAGAGACTCTGTTGGGGACACTGATGCAAGAGGGGCTCTAATGGGGACACTGATGTAAGGGGGATCTGATGGGGACACTTATGTAAAGGAGAGACTATAATGGGAACCCTGATGAAAGGGGGACTGTGATGAGAACCTTAATGTAAGGAGGGACTCTCGTGGAGATATTTGATGTAAGTGGGACTTTGATGTAAGAAGTACTTTGATGGGGACACTGATGTAAGGGGGACTCTGATATAAGGGGGTATTCTGATGGGGAACCTGATGTAAGGGGAGACTCTGTAGAAGACACTGATGCAAGAGGTGCTCTAATGGGGACACTGTAAGGGGGACTCTGATGGGGAGTGACACTGATGTAAAGGAGAGACTATAATGGGAACCCTGATGTAAGGGGGACTGTGATGAGAACCCTGATGTAAGGAGGGGCTCTGGTGGGGATATTTGATGTAAGTGGGACTTTGATGTAAGGGAGTACTTTTATGGGGACTCTAATATAAGGGGGGTCTCTGATGCGGACCCTGGTGTAAGGCGCAAATCTAATGGGAACACTGATGCAAAGGGAGCTCTTATGGGGAGCCTGATGTAAAGGGAGCCTCTGATGGGAACACTGATGTAAAGGAGGGACTATAATGGGGACCCTGATGTTAGGGGGGACTCTGATGAGAACACTGATGTAAAGGAGGGACTATAATGGGGACCCTGATGTTAGGGGGGACTCTGATGAGAACCCTGATTTAAGGGGGGACTCTCAAAGAAGAGACTTTAAAAGAAGAGACTCTGATGTAAGTGAACATGGATAGAACATTTTCTGGCCCGTAAATATGTGGAAAATATACAATGTGGCCCTCGCACTAAAAGGGTGGAGACCCCTGCTGTAAATGTCAGGAGTGTACTCATTCAGACTTGTAAAGTGACAGGTCCACTTTAGCAGACACATAAAAGGCTTTGCTGTGCTCCTGGTCTGATCCACATAGACTGCTTTCCTTCCCTCGGTGATGTCAGGCATATTGAGAATTTCAGGCTGTTCCATGTGGAGGAATTAGTCGGACTGAGTTATGACTCTAGAAATATGGGAAAAGCACTCACCCCCGTCTCCTTTCCAAAAATCACATCTTTATGTAATGTACTTTTTTCTGTTTTTCCAAGGTTAACCACCATCGCTTCACTTCGATATTTCAGGTTCATATGAGCTGCACATCACATGCGCTGGTGTCCCGTCATGTGGCTTTGTCGGATTAACCGCTGGCATCCCTGCGGCGCGGCCTCTCGGTTTGCCCTGGGATCACAGGGTAAATTCTTTGGAAAAAATCCGGGGGCCTCAAAAATTCTCAATCCCGGACGGCTGCTCCAAGACATGACCGCACCGTGCCGAGGCCCTAATGCTTGGTGGGCTTAAAGAGAACCTTTCATGATAGGAACTTGGGAGCCACAGTTTCTGACGTGTTTTTGAAGGTGCAAGGTCTAGAACAGTCATCTTCGTCCTCCACTTGATGTGCACATGCTTCTTCCAGGTCAGTCACTCTTTTAAAACTAAAAGAAGGATAAGGATGGCAGTAGTGGAACTTGCCCCTCCAAAAGCAAGTCATCAATGGCATCATCCATATTTGAACCTGTTATGTTCATGTTGAATTAAGCAAAAAAGGGTTAGAACCCCATTAGATTTTTATTATGTCCCTACTAGAGACAATTCTTCCCCACTTCCTCTAATGACAGGAAGTGCTGGGAAATCTCTCCAGTAAGGATGAGCTTGGGTTCAGCTTTGGGTTTGGTTCAAAAGTTGTCAGGGCCAGGCAGTAAGATACGGTGGGGTAGGGATGCTCATGACATTGCTGACCTTAAATAATATTCAATGCATAATCAATGAATGTTCAGCCGACTCTTGAGGATTGACCACAAGTTCTCAATCGGATTATGGTTCGGGGAGTTTCCTGGCCATGGACCCAAAATCTCCATGTTTTGTTCCCCAAGCCACTTAGTTATCACTTTTGCCTTATGACAAGGTGCTCCATCATGCTGGAAAAGGCATTGTTCCTCACCAAACTGTTCTTGGATGGTTGGGAGAAGTTGCTCTCGCAGGATGTTTTTGTACCATCCTTTATTCATGGCTGTGTTCTTAGGCAAAATTGTGAGTGAAGCCCACTCCCTTGGCTGAGAAGCAACCCCACACATGAATGGTCTCAGGATGCTTTACTGTTGGCATGACACGGGACTGATGGTAGAGCTCACCTTTTCTTCTCTGGACAAGGTTTTTCAGGATACCCCAAACAATCAGAAAGGGGATTTATTAGAGAAAATGACTTTACCCCAGTCCTCAGCAGTCCAATCCCTGTACCTTTTGCAGAATATCAGTCTGTCCCTGATGTTTTTCCTGGAGAGAAGTGGCTTCTTTGCTGCCCATCTTGACACCAGACCATCCTCCAAAAGTCTTCTCCTCACTGTGCGTGCCGATGTATTCACACCTGCCTGCTGCCATTCCTGAGCAAGCTCTGCACTGGTGGTGCCCCGATCCAGCAGCTGAATCAACTATAGAAGACGGTCCTGGAGCTTGCTGGACTTTCTTGGGCGTCCTGAAGCCTTCTTTACAAATGTAGGGGACATTTTTTTATAGAAATAAGTTCATTTTTCTGGCAAAGAGGGACTTTGCAATTAATTGCAATTCATCTGATCGCTCTGCATAACATTCTGAAGTATATGCAAATTGCCATCATAAAAACTGAGGCAGCAGACTTTGTGAAAATGAATATTTGTATCATTCTGAAAGATTTTGTCACGGCTGTACTTGTCTCAATTAGAAGCTCTAAGTGTCTTTTCTGTCTGCTGCTTCGTTCCTCTGCTATAATCATGAATCACTGCTGAAAAGTTTTCCTGATACCAAGAGAAAAATGGTGACAGGGGAGGGACCTCCAGCAGATTGACAGCCTCAGCTTGGTTCCTATGTGCTGTGTGAAGGGGGGTGTGTCCCTTCCCTCCAATCAGCTCTCAGAGCTCCCCTCACTGAGCTCTGCAGAGTGTAACTTCAGCTCTCTTCCCCCTTTTTTCTGAGCTGAGCAGACAGGTTTCTAAATTCGGGAATTTGAAAGGATGTAGAGAAGAGAAGACTGCAGATACCTGTTGTACAACTTATGTAGCAGGATTAGTTTCATCTCTTTGTATCACCTGGGTATTGTCCCTTCAATGGGTATATGTCGGGGTTTACAACAATTTTAAGTCAATGGTGTCACAAGCATCTCCGGCCGTTTGTGTACTACATGCCCATAATAGGACAATGGTGTCATGAGCAACCTTCGCCCCTCGGTGTACTGCATAGCCATATTAGGTCAGTGATCTCTTGACCATTGCCACCCCTTTGTGCACCATATGGGCATATTAGGTCAATGATATCAAAACAAAACTAAAGAAAATCCCCAGCTCAACTTACTGACCAGCCTGCAGCCAACCAAATTATCCTGTCTAACAGTATGCATTAAAAACAGGGGTTTAGTTTGCACACATTTGCAAATACATGCGTAAGCTGCAGAGCCACTTCATGGCACTCCAGTATTATCTGCAGTCCTAACTCTAATGCATGAGCTTCTACTATGGAGGCTCTCAAAATGTAGAGTAAGGACTGCAGATAATACTGGGGTGCCGTAAAGTGGCGTTGCAGCTTACGCATGTATTTTTATTCATATCTTAAGGGTTGGTGACATCATTTTATCTGCACTTTGTGATTTGTCACCATATTAGTCTACAGAACCTCCACAGGTGATGATCCACAACTAAAATAAAATTGTTAGAAAATGATAATAATAATGCGTATCTGGAGGAGTGGGCGTTCCTGGGCAGGCCGTACATGCAGACTACCCTAGGCAACGCCCACATGTGATGCTGAGCATCTATGATTGAAAGAACTGAAATCCAATGACTGAAAGGGGCTACATGTCCTCCAGCCAGGAAATTAAGCAGGGCTTACGCGTTTCACACTACAAACAGTGCTTAATCATATTAAGCACTGTTTGTAGTGTGAAACGCGTAAGCTCTTTTGTCCGTTCTGCTGTGGCATGTATTTTTGATGACATTTTTTGAATAAAAGGCAAAAAACTTCTTTGGAGTGCGGCTGTCCAGAACTTCTTCCGATTTTGACAGGAAATGAAGCAGGTAATTTCAATACAGGGAAAGAGCCTGTACAACTGTGCAAGACAGGGCAGGCAATGGTGTAGCGTGGGCAGGGCCACAGGGGCAGTTGTCCTGGGTGCAGAATTCTTAGGGGCGCACAAATCCTGGCGTTCCGCAATCTTGCAGTCCAGTGCTGGAACAAGTTCCAGTACTGGGCCCCAGAAGTTCACCTGGCAGGGAGGCAATAGCGATGTGCACCAAGGGCACCTTATTTACATATCCTGTGGGGTGCCCCATGTCCCTATTGCTGTAATCTCCCCCTGTGTAGCAGATGGCATTTTGTAACAATAAAACTCGTCAGACCCGAGGGAAGGCACCTCCTCAGCTCTGATGTATATCATGCACAGGAGGAGGAGGAAGAGCCCAGAGGAGGTATGTTCCCCTGTATTAAGCTGCAATGATCTTAGGTCTGTTTCAGGGTTCAGGGAGAGGAAATTGCACTGGGGGGGGGACTTAACCTGGGGAAGGGGCAGTCAGCAAAGATTCGCTATGGGGGTGTATTTATGCAGGGAGGAGTAAAGGAGGTGGTTGGTAAGAGAATTTGCGCTGGGGGGGATTTGTGCTGGGAGGGGAATTTGTGCTAGAAGGAGGGATTTGGGAGGAGACACAGATCTGAGGTTTGTTTCAGGGTTCAGGTAGGAAAAATTGCACGGGGGGGGGGGGGGGGGCATGTGACCTGGAGTGGGTGAGGGTCAATTAACAAAGATTTTTTCTGGGGGTGGATTTATGGTGGGAGGGGGGTTTAGTAAGAGGATAGCCCCCAACTGTTCCTGATTTGGAGGGACTGTCCCTGATTTGGAACAAAGTCCCCCTTTTTTCTCCTCATTTGTCCCTCATTTTGGTCTGATCTACAGTGCATCTGGAAAGTATTCACAGCGCTTCACTTTTTCTTATGTTACAGCCTTATTCCAAAATAGATTACATTCATTAATTTCCTCAAAATTCTACAAACAACACCCCATAATGGCAACATGAAAGAAGTTTGTTTGAAATCTTTGCAAATTTATTAAAAATAAAAAAATGAAAAAATCCCATGTACATAAGTTTTCACAGCCTTTGTCATGACATTCAAAATTGAGCTCAGGTACCTCCTGTTTCCACTGATCATCCATGAGATGTTTCTACAACTTGATTGGAGTCCACCTGTGGTAAATTCAGTTGATTGGACATGATTTAGAAAGGAATGCACCTGTCTATATAAGGTCCCACAGCTAACAGTGCATGTCAGAGCACAAACTAAGTCCAAGGAATTGTCTGTAGACCTCCGAGACAGGATTGTATGTAGGCACAGATCTGGGGAAGGGTTCAGAAAAAATTAGGCAGCATTGAAGGTCCCAATGAGCACAGTGGCCTCCATCATCCGTAATTGGAAGAAGTTTGGAACCACCAGGACTCTTCCTAGAGCGGGCCGCCTGGCCAAACTGAACAGTCGGGGGAAAAGGGCCTTAGTCAGGGAGGTGATCAAGAACCTGACAGAGCTCCAGCGTTTCTCTGTGGAGAGAGGAGAACATTCCAGAAGAACAACCAACCATTAAGTGAAAATAATATTTTCACTTAATATTGGAAGATAATCTTTCTTTTCCTGGACATTATTTATTACTCGTTGCGAGGCTCCACTAGAGGCCATTTTGGAAGTGGGGTATTTGCATTCATTCTTTGATGTAACAATGGTTCATCATAACCCTTGGTTACACAATGTGATGGAAGATTAATATGTAGACACAGTTATTATTTGGATTTTCCTGAATGAATCTCCAATATACTTGGTTGCTTCACAATTATTAGTTGAGTTTAGTAGTTTTATTTATTTTATTTTTAGTAAGTGCCACATATCCTATTACTCCTTACATCTCCTTGATTGGTGTGTGAACACCCTTAGGTTGGCAGCTACATCAATTAGCTCTTTTAGTTTCCTTGTTAATATTGTGTGCCGTGCTTTGTGGTTTGCGCACTAGTACTCGTCGTTACTATCTCTTAACTCCTCAGTAAAAGGCACAAGACAGGCCACCTAGAGTTTGCCAAAAGGCACCTGAAGGACTCTCTGACCATGGGAAACAAAATTCTCTGGTCTGATTAAAAAAAGATTGAACTCTTTGGCCTTAATGGTCATCACCTGGCCAATACCATCCCTACAGTGAAGCATGGTGGTGGCAGCATCATGCTGTGGGGATGTTTTTCAGTGCCAGGATCAAGGGAAAGAAGAATACAGCAATGTACAGAGAAATCCTTGATGAAAACCTGGTCCAGAGTGCTCTGGACTTCAGACTGGGACGAAGGTTCATCTTCCAACAGGACAACGACCCTAAGCACACAGCCAAGATAACAAAGGAGCTACAGGACAACTCTCTGAATGTCCTTGAGTGGCCCAGGCAGAGCCCAGACTTGAACCCGACTGAACATCTCTGGAGTGATCTGAAAATGGCTGTGCACCGACACTCCCCATCCAACTTGATGGAGCTTGAGAGGTCCTGCAAAAGAAGAAAGGGAGAAACTGTCCAAAAATAGGTGTACCAAGCTTGTATCATCATACTCAAAAAGACTTGAGGCTGTAATTGGTGCCAATGGTGCTTCAACAAAGCATTGAACAAAGGCTGTGAATATTTATGTACATAGGATTTTTTTTCTTTTTTCTTTTTATTAAATTTGTAAAAATTTCAAACAAACTTCTTTCACATTGTCCTTATGGGGGATTGTTTGTAGAATTTGGAGGAAAATAATGAATTAAACCCATTTTGGAATAAGGCTGTAACATAACAAAATGTGGAAAAAGTGAAGCACTGTGAATACTTTCCAGTTGCACTGTATATAGTTGTATATAAAATGCACTATTTACCTTTCAAAAAGTTTTACCCAGTGCTAAACCTTTCATCCAAATTCTAAATGGCTACATTTGTACATTTCAAAAGCCAATATAAACGAATAGTAGTGGTAAAAAAAAGGACTTGTGGGTTTAACTAATCTATTTTTGGTTCATTCTCCTTTAAGGGGGCAAGGCAGGGGGCGAGTCCTAAGTCTGCATACTTTTGCTAGTAGGTTCCCATCATTACCATCTCTAATCGTTGGGAGGTATGGATTTGTGCTAGAAAGGGGAAGAGGATTTGTGCTGGGAGGGGGGATTTGTGCTAGACGGGGGACATGATTTGTGGTAGAAGAGGGGATTTTTGCTAGAAACGGAGGGAGAGAATTTATGTTGGGAGAAGGGATTTGTGCTAGAAAGGGATATTTGTGCTAGAAAAGGGAGAAGATTTTGCTGGGATTGGAAGGGTTTATGCTAGAAGAGAGAATTTGTGCTAAAAGCAGGGGAGAAGATTTGTGCTGGAAGGGGGATATGTGCTAGAAGGGGGGCAGGATTTGTGCTAGAATAGAGGATTTGTGCTAGAATGGGGCAGGATTTGTGCTAGAAGAGAGGATTTGTGCTAGAAGCGGGACAAGATTTGTGCTAGAAGAGGGGATTTGTGTTAGAAGCAAAAGAGATTTGTACTGGGAGAGGGGATTTGTGTTAGGAAGGGGAGAGGATTTGTGCTGGGAGGGGGGGTATGGGCTAGAAGCGGGACAGGATTTGTGCTAGAAGAGGGGATTTGTGTCAGAAGCGAAATAGATTAGTGCTGGGAGAGGGGATTTGTGTTAGAAGCGAAAGAGATTTGTACTGGGAGAGGGGATTTGTGTTAGGAAGGGGAGAGGATTTGTGCTGGGAGGGGGTTATGGGCTAGAAGCGGGACAGGATTTGTGCTAGAAGAGGGGATTTGTTGTTAGAAGTGAAAGAGAAGATTTGTGCTGGGAGAGGGGATTTGTGTTAGGAAGGGGAGAGGATTTGTGCTGGGAGGGGGGTATGGGCTAGAAGGGGGACATGATTTGTGCTAAAAAGGGGAGAGGATTTGTGCTGGGAGGAGCGATTTATGCTATAAGGAGGAATTTATACGTAGGGGAGAGGGAAGAGGATCTGTGCTAGAAGGAGGGATTTGTGGTGGGAGGAGGAGAGAATTTGTGCTAGAAGAGGGAACTTGTGCTAAAAAAAGGGAGAGGATTTGTACTGGGGGGGGGGGGGGTTGTGCTAGAAGTAGGACAGAATGTGTGCTAGAAGGGGAACAGGATTTGTGCTAGAAGCCGGGGAGAGGATTGTGCTGGGAGAGGGGATTTGTCCTAGAAGGGGGACATGATTTGTGGTAGAAGAGGGGATATGTGCTAGAAGCAGGGGAGAGTATTTATGCTGGGAGAGGGGATTTGTGCTAGAAGGGAGTATTCGTGCTAGAAAAGGGAGAAGATTTGTGCTGGGAGGGGAGAGGTTTGTGCTAGAAGTGGGACAGGATTTGTGCTAGAAGTGGGACAGGATTTGTGCTAGAAGGGGGACAGGATTTGTGCTAGAAGGGGGGCAGGATTTGTGTTACAAGAGAGGATTTGTGTTAGAAGGGGGGCAGGGTTTGTACTAGAAGAGAGGATTTGTGCTAGAAGTGGGGGAGAAGATTTGTGCTGGGAGGGGGATATGTGCTAGAAGCGGGACAGGATTTGTGCTAGAAGAGGGGATTTGTGTTAGAAGCGAAAGAGAAGATTTGTGCTGGGAGAGGGGATTTGTGTTAGGAAGGGGAGAGGATTTGTGCTGGGAGGGGGGTATGGGCTAGAAAGGGGACATGATTTGTGCTATAAGAGAGGATTTTGTGCTAGAAGTGGGACATGATTTGTGCTAAAAAGGGAGAGGATTTGTGCTGGGAGGGGCGATTTATGCTATAAGGAGGGATTTATACTGGGGGGGAAGAGGATCTGTGCTAGAAGGAGGGATTTGTGGTGGGAAGAGGAGAGAATTTGTGCTAGAAGAGGGAACTTGTGCTAAAAAAAAGGAGAGGATTTGTACTGGGGGGGGGGATTTGTGCTAGAAGTAGGACAGAATGTGTGCTAGAAGGGGAACGGGATTTGTGCTAGAAGGGGAACAGGATTTGTGCTAGAAGCGGGGGAGAGGATTTGTGCTGGGAGAGGGGATTTGTGCTAGAAGGGGGACATGACTTGTGGTAGAAGAGGGGATTTGTGCTAGAAGCAGGGGAGAGGATTTATGCTGGGAGAGGGGATTTGTGCTAGAAGGGAGTATTCGTGCTAGAAAAGGGAGAAGATTTGTGCTGGGTAGGGAGAGGTTTGTGCTAGAAGTGGGACAGGATTTGTGCTAGAAGGGGGACAGGATTTGTGCTAGAAGGGGGGCAGGATTTGTGCTACAAGAGAGGATTTGTGCTAGAAGGGGGACAGGGTTTGTACTAGAAGAGAGGATTTGTGCTAGAAGTGGGGGAAAAGATTTGTGCTGGGAGGGGGATTTGTGCTAGAAAGGGGAGAGGATTTGTGCTGGGAGGGGAGATTTATGCTAGAAGGAGGGATTTATACTGGGGGGGAGAGGATCTGTGCTAAAAGGAGGGATTTGTGGTGGGAGGAGGAGAGAATTTGTGCTAGAAGAGGGAATTTGTGCTAAAAAAGGGAGAGGATTTGTGCTGGCAGGGGAGATTTATGCTAGAAGGAGGGATTTATACTGGGGGGGGGGGGGGGGATTTGTGCTAGATGGGGGTGGAGGATATGAGCTGGGGGGGGGGGTTCTGCTAGAAGGGGGTATTTAGGGAGAGTGTTTGTGCCAGGAGAGGAGAATGTGGGGCAGAGATTTGTTCCGGAAGGGGAAGAGGATTTGAAGTAAGGTAATGCACAGATTTTCCTGCTATGTATTATTATTATTATGTACTATTCCTATCCCGGGCGATGATAATCCACACTACACCACTGGGCTGGAGGTCAGCTTTAAACTAGGAATGGTGGAGGACCTCTGGTGACACCTGATTGGCCTCTGTAATGATGATAATGGTGGAAGGACATGAAGATGTTTCCATGTAGAAGTCATTCATGAGTTGTCCAATTTCCTCTTATTCAAGTATTTGAATACAATCCCAACATATGATCTATTCCACAATGTATATCACATGATGTTTTTGGAGCACTTCAGCACTTTGTTGATTAACCACCAGGCCAATTTTTTATGCGATTCGGCACTGCGTCGCTTTAACTGACAATTGCGCGGTTGTGCGACGTTGCACCCAAACAAAATTAACGTTCTTTTTTCCCCCACAAATAGAGCTTTCTTTTGGTGGTATTCGATCACCTCTGCGTTTTTTATTTTTTACGCTATAAACAAAAAAAGAGCGTCAATTTTGAAAAAAAAAGCAATATTTTATAATTTTTGCTATAATAATTATCCCCAAAAAATATATATATATAAAAAAAAATTTCTTCATCAGTTTAGGACGAAATGTATTTTTCTACATTAAAAAAAAAAAAAAATCGCAATAAGCGTATATTGATTGGTTTGCGCAAAAGTTTTAGCGTCTACAAATTAGGGGACAGGTTTATGGCCTTTTTATTATTTATTTTTTAAATTTTTTTATTAGTAATGGCGGCGATCTGCGATTTTTATCAGGACTGCGACGTTGTGGCGGACAGACTGGACACTGTTCACACTATTTTGGGACCATTGACATTTATACAGCGATCGCTGCTATAAAAATGCACTGATTACTGTGTAAATGTCACTGGCAGGGAAGGGGTTAACACTAGGGGGGCGATCAAAGGGGTTAAATGTGTGTCCTATGGAGTGATTCTAACTGCGGGGGGGTTGGGACTGACTGGGGGAGGAGACCGATTGTTGTTCCTAGGCAGTAGGAACAACAGATCGCTCTCCTCCCCCCTGACAGAACGGAGGTCTGTTTACATTGACAGATCTCCGTTCTCTCCTTCTCATGAGCAATCGCGGGTCGCCGACAGCCACGTGCGCGGGCTCCTACGTCACGCGGCGGGGGCGTGCCCTATACTCCTTAAAGCGCCCACCATACAGCTACGGCGTTTCGCGCAGGAGTGCCAGTCTGTCGTTGTCAATCGAAGGCGGGCGGTCGGCAAGCGGTTAATATTTGAACACGGAGCACTTTATAAGAAGAAGGTTCATTGTGGAATGAACATTTTCCGGACACTAGAAGAATACATTTCACAGACTATTTATTTTATTTTGTTTTATTTACAATATATGAATTTAAGTTTTAGTTTTTTTATATGTATTTTGACACACAATGTAATGCGCTGTGGTTTATTATATAAAGAGGCTAACAATTATTCAAGGATAGGAAATTTGGGGGGGGGGTGCTAGGAATGGTGATTGGGGGGATTTGTACTGGGTGGAAGAAGATTTGTGCTAGGGGGGGAGATCTGGGAGGTTTGTTTTAGAAGAGGTGAGATGATATTGATGAAATTTGCTGTGGGCTCTAGATGATATTGTCCCGACATTGTATATGTGCATATCGAATAATGCCAGAACAATGCTTTATTTTCAAGAAGTCGTCCTGCAAAGCCCGATGCTTACCTCCACTAAATACACTAAATACAGAAAACAGTGGTGACAGTGTATGTAGTCAACAGGAGGACCCTACAAACAATGCTGGATATGTTGCAGGGGCTTTGCTAGGTGGCAAAAAAAACAGGGGCTTCAGCCCGAACTCCGAGCCCAGCACCGGGGGGGGGGTGTGCTATGGGGGTGTAACCTACCTGATGCGCACTGACCTACCTGACATACACTGACCTACCTGACCTACACTGACCTACCTGACATACACTGACCTACCTGAGCTACACTGACCTATCTGACGTACACTGACCTACCTGACCTACACTGACCTACCTGACATACACTGACCTACCTGACACACACTAACCCACACTGACCTACCTGACATACACTAACCCACACTGACCTACTTGACATACACTGACCTACAATGACCTACCTGACCTACACTGCCTTACCTGACCTACACTGACCTACCTGACATACACTGACCTACACTGACCTACATGACCTACACTGACCTACACTGACCTACCTGACATACACTGACCTACACTGACCTACCTGACCTACACTGACCTACCTGACATACACTGACCTACACTGACCTACCTGACCTACAATGACCTACCTGACCTACACTGACTTACCTGACATACACTGACCTACCTGACCTACACTGACCTACACTGTCCTACCTGACGTACACTGACCTACCTGACCTACACTGACCTACCTGACATACACTGACCTACCTGACATATACTGACCTACCTGACCATACACTGACCTACCTGACATATACTGACCTACCTGACACACACTGACCTACCTGACATACACTGACCTACACTGACCTACCTGACAAACACTGACCTACACTGACCTACCCGACATACACTGACCCACACTGACCTACCTGACACACACTGACCTACACTGACCTACCTGACATACACTGACCTACACTGACATACACTGACCTACCTGACATACACTCACCTACCTGACACACACACTGACCTACACTGACCTACCTGACATACACTGACCCACACTGACCTATGTGACAAACACTGACCTGCACTGACCTACCTGACAAACACTGACCTTCACTGACCTACCTGACATACACTGACCTACACTGACCTACCTGACCATACACTGACCTACTTGATATATACTGACCTACCTGACACACACTGACCTACCTGACACACACTGACCTACCTGACATACACTGACCTACACTGACCTACCTGACAAACACTGACCTACACTGACCTACCTGACATACACGGACCCACACTGACCTACCTGACACACACTGACCTACATTGACCTACCTGACATACACTGACCTACCTGACATACACTGACCTACCTGACACACACACTGACCTACCTGACACACACACTGACCTACCTGACATACACTGACACACACTGACCTACCTGACATACACTGACCTACACTGACCTACCTGACAAACACTGACCTTCACTGACCTACCTGACATACACTGACCCACACTGACCTACCTGACATATACTGACCTACCTGACCATACACTGACCTACACTGACCTACCTGACATATACTGACCTACCTGACACACACTGACCTACCTGACATACACTGACCTACACTGACCTACCTGACAAACACTGACCTACACTGACCTACCTGACATACACAGACCCACACTGACCTACCTGACACACACTGACCTACATTGACCTACCTGACATACACTGACCTACACTGACATACACTGACCTACCTGACATACACTCACCTACCTGACACACACACTGACCTACACTGACCTACCTGACATACACTGACCCACACTGACCTACCTGACAAACACTGACCTACACTGACCTACCTGACCTTCACTGACCTTCACTGACCTACCTGACATACACTGACCTACACTGACCTACCTGACATATACTGACCTACCTGACCATACACTGACCTACACTGACCTATTTGATATATACTGACCTACCTGACACACACTGACCTACCTGACACACACTGACCTACCGGACATACACTGACCTACACTGACCTACCTGACAAACACTGACCTACACTGACCTACCTGACATACACTGACCCACACTGACCTACCTGACACACACTGACCTACATTGACCTACCTGACATACACTGACCTACATTGACCTACCTGACATACACTCACCTACCTGACACACACACTGACCTACACTGACCTACCTGACACACACTGACCTACATTGACCTACCTGACATACACTCACCTAGCTGACACACACACTGACCTACACTGACCTACCTGACATACATTGACACACACTGACCTACCTGACAAACACTGACCTTCACTGACCTACCTGACATACACTGACCTACACTGACATTGTCACGTACCTGATGGTGGAGCCCAGAATGCAGGGAGCAGCCTCTCGTATGCCTCTGGCTCGGGAAGCCCTGATAGAGGAGACGGGGCTCAAGAGCACAGGGGGCCACAAGTGCCTAGCAGGTGACAGATGTAGGGGCTGATCCGGACCTCTGAAGCAGCTGAAGAGAAGCTGGCAGGTACACTGGAACAGCAGGCAGCGAGGAGGTGTTCTGTAGTTCGGCAGGAACACTGGCACAGCAGACTGTATGGAGATGCGCTGGAACTTGACAGGAACAGTGGAACATCTGACTGCAAGGAGGAGCACTGTAGCTTAGCAGGAACTCTGGAACAGCAGACAGCAGGAAGATGTTCTGTAGTTCGGCAGGAACACTGGCAAGGTCAGACAGGCCGGGTCAACATTGGCGGGCAGAGCAGGTACCAGACGGAGGCAGGAGAGTAGTCGGAATACAAGCCGGGTCGGCAACAGGCGGGCAGCGATCAAACCGATGGAAGAGGCAGGAGAGTAGTCAAGACAAGCCGGGGTCGGAGACTGGCAGCAAACAGGAGTAGTCAGGAGCAGGCCGGGTAGACAGGAATCAGGTAGACAGGTAACAAGTAGCTTGGGTCTCAGGAAAACGCTGTAGACCGGACAGCAAGAAGGCATGATGACAGACTCTTTTAAATAGACCTGACACACACTGACCTACCTGTCCTGGTTACGTGACCTCCTCCTGCAGCTCACCCGTAGTGTGGGGCAAGCCCATCACACACACAGCAGGCACTTCAGGCAGCCAGGGCCATGATGACAGGACAGGAGAGGAGAGCTGCCTGTCCGAGCACCGAGTGGGGATCTTCTGACAGTGGCGCGGCGGCTGCATTGTAATTCCCGCCTTCTGGAGCCTGCAGCGCCTATAATGGACATCACATGTCCCGCAATCTCCGCATTGGACCAGTGGGATGTCCATCATAGGTGCTGCAGGCTCAAGAAGGCGGGACCTGACATGTCACTCGGCCGCGCTCGCAGTCAGATCACCGACGCCACTGATATGTTGGCTGTTCTGCTTCCGCAATCTAAGCACTGAAAGTGTGATCTCTATAATTGATCCAGTTGTGGTGAGATAGCTTAACTTACATTCTTCGTATCCCGACAGACAGTGACTTGATCCAAATGACATCTTGCGGATCATAGAAAGATTTAATTTAAAAACTTGTGCAGTTCTTACATCAGATAGGTAAAAAAAAACATAATGTGTCTAGCTCCAGCATGAAGAAGAAGAAGGGTGGGGCTGACTATATAGAGCAGAGATGGTGAACCTTGGCACCCCAGATGTTTTGGAACTACATTTCCCTTGATGCTCCACTACACTGCAGAGTGCATGAGAATCATGGGAAATGTAGTTCCAAAACATCTGGGGTGCCAAGGTTCGCCATCACTGATATAGAGCATCCTCTAGCTATGGTGTGAGGTAGGGAATGAGTGAATAAAGGTAAAACAAAAGACAATGCATGTGTAAGATGATCCAAATTTTAATGTTTTATTTAAAAAAATGCATTTAGCTTGCTGATGAAGTTGGAGAAATCAGGAAAGGCAAAATATCAGCAGATTAAACTTCAGCTTTAATGACAGGGTTGCTTTAACATGAGATGCTAATCACATTCCTTGCTGTGCAGACGATCATTAAAGGAAACGCATACAAATTGTAAATGACATCAAAACTTACCTTCCATTTAAAATAATATCTCAAATTATTTATTTACGGAAGATATAATTAAAAAAAAAAAATGTTCACAGCTGAAATTGTTGGTATATTTGTTCTGTACAAAACTGAATGTTTTTAGGCCACTAGATGGAGCTACAGATCTAAGGAAAAAATGTATTTCCTTAGATGCTTAGCTCCATCTAGTGGCCATAATATGGTATTTTCCCAAATCTTTCTTTTTTTATGATTGAATAACATTCAACCTGTAGAGGGAATAACAGGAGAACATTTGATTTGACCTTATTCTCACAGAACGAATGTACCAGCAGTTATCCAAATATATATATATATATATATATATATATATATATATATAGATATATATATATACATATAGATAGATATAGATATAGATATATATCTATATAGATATATCTATATATAGATATGTATATATAGATATATATATCCATGTTAAAGATTTGCAGTTTATGCAGAATACTAATACATTGGCTATAATGTTCTATATGAATACTTAACAGCATCTGATAAAGGAATACAATGTATGCTGGAATGCATTGACTTTTTTTCCTCTTCTCACACTTCCACCAGTCCCAGTACACTTCCCTTCATCCAACCTCAAATGTACAAATAACACTGCTGATAATTCAACTCGACACCTTAAATAGTGTGACTAGGACTCTGAGAGGGCAGAGGGCAGCCTTCCAGGTACCAGGGGCCACATACATCCACCCAAGAGACGTATTCATTACCACTATAACCGTCTAACTGCTCAACTCCAAAAAAGAAGGATATAAAGAAACAAAAACTAAAACTAACAATGAACATGAAAGAGAAGAAGTCATTACATCACTTGTTAAGCTTAGGGTCAGGTTAGGTGCCTCTGGCCACCTTTCCCCCCATTGGGACCATAGCAGAAGGTGTTCCCACCAATTATACCTCCATGTAGGTTCCATTATCCCGACTGACCCTGAATACAATAATAATTCACAAAGCCATAGAGCGGCCTCAGGTCATGTAGACTGTCTTCTATTGGCTCAATTGCGATACATTGCGGTTATTGAATTTTCATTATAAATCAGTGAAATAGCAATTTTAAAAAAAGATTAAAAAATGTCCATGCCCATAATAATTCATTTTTTAAATATATGTTTTATTATAATTCTTAGTAGTAGTGGTATTATAATTATTAATTATAAATGTATATTAATTATTTATGGTCATATATTTTCATTATGAATCAGTTAAATTAGCAATTTTTTTTAACCAACAAAATAATGTATGTCCACACACACTTATAGGGCGTACACACGGTCGGACTTTGTTCGGACATTCCGACAACAAAATCCTAGGATTTTTTCCGACGGATGTTGGCTCAAACTTGTCTTGCATACATACGGTCACACAAAGTTGTCGGAAAATCCGATCGTTCTGAACGTGGTGACGTAAAACACGTACGTCGGGACTATAAACGGGGCAGTGGCCAATAGCTTTCATCTCTTTATTTATTCTGAGCATGCGTGGCACTTTGTGCGTTGGATTTGTGTACACACGATCGGAATTTCCGACAACGGATTTTGTTGTCGGAAAATTTTATCTCCTGCTCTCCAACTTTGTGTGTCGGAAAATCCGATGGAAAATGTCCGATGGAGCCCACACACGGTCGTAATTTCCGACAACACGCTTCGATCGGACATTTTCCATCGGAAAATCCGACCGTGTGTACGGGGCAATAGCCAATACACTCACAAGATTAGTTAATATTTCCGAATTTGAAAGGTAGACTCATTTCCATTATTTAATTAATTATTAATTATATTTATAAATGTTTAATTATTCATTGCAATTATTTATTATAATTGTATATTAATTAATACTTAATGTTATTGAATTTTTACTATGACTCAGTGAAATTAGCATTTTTTTTTTACCAATAAAATAGTGTATGTCCATGAACATTGGGTCAATACACTCACGGGATTAGTTAACATTTCTGAATTTGAAAGATAAGCTCACTTCCAATATTTAATTAATTATTTTTTATAATTATTAATTACATTTATCAATTATAATTGTATATTAATTATTATTTAATTTATTATTGTTATTATTAATGTATTGTTTCATTTAAATTATTGAATTTTTAAAATAATGTATGTCCACACACACACTTGGTCAATACACTCACAGGATTAGTTAACATTTCTGAATTTGAAAGATAAGCTCACTTATTTTTATAATTATTAATTACAATTATCAAGTATAATTGTATATTGATTATTATTTAATTTAATATTTGTATTATTAATTATTATTAATGTATTATTTCATTTAAATTATTGAATTTTTAAAATAATGTATGTTCACACACACACTTTGTCAATACACTCACAGGATTAGTTAACATTTCTGAATTTGAAAGATAAGCTCACTTCCAATATTTAATTAATTATTTTTTATAATTATTAATTCCAGTTATCAATTATAATTGTATATTAATTAGTATTTAAATTATTATTTTTATTATTAATTATTATTAATGTATTATTTAATTTAGGTTGAAAGATAAGCTCACTTCCAATATTTAATTAATTATTTTTTTTAATTATTAATTACAATTATAATTGTATATTGTTTAATTTGTTATTTTTATTATTAATTATTATTATTAATGTATTAATAATTTCAGTTATTGAATTTTTAAAATAATGTATGTCCACACACATACACTTGGTCAATACACCCTAACAGGATTAGTTAACATTTCCAATTTTAAAAGATAAGGTCACTTCCAGTATTTAATTATTTATCATTTCTATTTTTCACTATTCATTATAAATGTTAATTACATGTATTCATTTTAATTATTTATAATTGGTTATTCATAAATATTCTTTTACCGATAAAATAATGTATGTGCATTTGGCCAATACAGTCGCAAGATTTGTTACAATTTTCGAATCTGAAGGGTAAGCTCACTTCCAGTATTTTATTAATTATTGATTCTAAATATTAATTATAATCATTATTATTTTTTATTTATAGATGTAAACCCAATCACTAATTTCTCATATAAGCTTTAAACCTGGACTACAGGAATGAGACTAGGTGGAAGTGTCTCTTTAAACCCTCATATTCCACTCTGGACCGATTTACTTTGCTTGAGCTTTGTATTCAAAGTAAATTTATTAAATGCATGTTTAAATACATAAGAACATAAGTCATGGTATATTCCCATTGTACAGGAGCACTCAGACTGGGGGAGAGGGACACTACCCTGAGCCATTCACATGACTGGCCACTGGCCAGGAACATGCTGACGAGAGGAGAGGAAAGAGAGGACCTCGTGAGTGTTCTATTCCTCTTTCTAGTCCATTCACAGGTTGGGACGGGAAGGTGACCAGGTTGTACTTTCTACACCAACAAGGTCACCAACTGGGTTTTGCTATCTGGCTGGGTTGTGTAAACCAGAACTGGCTGATAAGAATTACAAAACCTTTGACAGATAAAAGAGTTCTTATATGTGTGCTTCAATGTTGTACTTAGTAGTGATGAGGTGTACAACACTTGGGTTTGGTTCGAGCAGGATTCAGAGAACATGAGTAACGTTTGAGTGCCAAATCCAAACCCCAATAAAGTGAGCGGGAGTCAATGGCGGCCTAATGTTAAAACTCAATCCTGGACATTTTTTTAGGCTGATAGGCAAGGGATTGTCAAACAACAGCAAGGATCTGGGCCTAGGGGACTTGTGTCAAAGCATAAAACTTTTTTTTTCTAAATTTCATTTGGCTGGGAGAAGTAATGCTTAAAATAAAACATTAAAAATGCAAAATTCCATCAAATAGCGTGCATGGGGCATGAACTGGAGCGGCATGGTGTAGGGTGAACAGTCTCGGAGCTCTGCTCGTATCATCCTGTAAACTATCCTTAGAGAACACCCGCTGGCTTTTTTCCACCATCTAATAGCTGGGCAATATTCTTTTCACCAGCGGCGGCATGTCTCCTCCCCGAAAAGCCTCGGAGCTCAACACCAACCTTACCAAATTCCGTTGTCAGGAGAAAGATCCACCAGGAGAAGATGGCGCCCACTCCTCAGCCAACTCTGAGTAGCATGCAACAGATACTGCCAAAGTTCTCAATGCCATCTCAGCCTGCCAGGCCTCTTTGACCTCTATGATCGAGGAAGTGAAGGTGGATATATCCTTAATCTGCCCAGACTCTCAGAAACTTCGGAAGCGGGTTACCGAGACCGCTTGTATCATTCTGTAAACTATCCATAGAGAACACCCGCTGGCTATTTTCCACCATCTAATAGCTGGGCAATATTCTTTTCACCAGCGGCGGGATGTCTCCTCCCCGAAAAGCCTCGGAGGTCAGCGCCAACCTTACCAAATTCCGTTGTCAGGAGAAAGATCCACCAGGAGAAGATGGCGCCCACTCCTCAGCCAACTCTGAGTAGCATGCAACAGATACTGCCGAAGTTCTCAATGCCATCTCAGCCTGCCAGGCCTCTTTGATCTCTAAAATCGAGGAAGTGAAGGTGGATATATCCTTAATCTGCCCAGACTCTCAGAAACTTCGGAAGCGGGTTACCGAGACCGATACGAGGAACAGCAGGGTTGAGGATGAACGCCCCCCTTTACAATCTTCCACCGACACCATGCAAAGCCAGCTTTCCCTGCTTACCCAGAAGCAGGTTGATATGGAGAACAGGATGCGCAGGTGTAATCTATGTTTCATTGGCCTGCCAAAAGGTGGAGAGGGCACTGATTCTGCTTCATTTCTGGAGGAGCTCCTCACCAAACCCTTTGGCAGAGAAGCCTTTTCCGTTATGTTTGCAGTGGAAATAGCGTTTATGGAGGAGGCCCTGCCTGTGAAGTGGTTAATCTGTTTGGTTAAATAATAACTCCCAACTGCTTCATTCTGTTTGTAAACAATCAGCCAGGGATTGCCTTCATCTATACGAGACTCTTATCCTAGAAGAGAGTCTGCTATAGATGTCAATGGGAGTCGCCCCCCCATAATTCATACCAGGCCCTACAGGTCTTGTATAAATTTTAGGGGGATCTCATGCAAAAAAACTGACTGAACCTGAAGCTGAACCCTAGTATTTAGCTGGTTACCCCATATTCAGCTTTAACTGCAAGTTGTGAGATGTCAAGTAGGCTTCTCAGCCCCACAATTGGCCTCGGGCACCAAACAAGTTTGAGTCACTGGTGATTCTGCATACGTATGGACTGAGGTCACTAGATTAATTGAATGAAGATGGGAGCGTCAGGAAGCCCAACAGGATGATGAATAAAATATTGCTGAGTAACTCTTAATGAGGTGCTGACATTGCCGGAAAGGTAACAAAAGAAAAAGGGGGATCTCAGAAACCCCTTTTATCTGTGCACCCTGGAATGTAAACAAAGTGATATACAGTGCAATAACAAAATCAAAATCAGTGTATAAACAAAGCAGCGGGTAGTAAGGCTCAAAGCCTCAATGTGTGAAGAAAAACAACTGTGATTTCATACCGTGCTAAAAACATAAAAAAACATATAATCATGTATTTGTGATGAATATCAAGTGAATATAATATACAAAAAGTCCAATGATCCACCACCGATTAGTTAGACCCACATAAAGTGCTGGTAATTCTTCTATACATCAAACGTGATGGTGAAGAAAACACATATGGCTAATGTCTCCAGTGCATCTCCTTCCACCAACTTCTAGGCAAATGTCCTACTCACCAGACGAAATTGACAACCATGACAGGTAGTCAAAAACAGCAAGATAAACGGATGTCCAAAGAAATGGCAGCTCAGGGTTTGGCACAATCACTGAATAGAAATGGAACATACATCAAAAAGACAAGAACAAAAGCTCCTCATAGTGCAGTACCATTTAGAAAATGTATTAAAAATATATACAGGTTGCACTAACATAAGCAGAAGATAAAATCACGTTTTTAAAATGGCAGGATGGCCAACAGCGTTCCACCTGCGTTCCAACGAGTGGCGGAAGAGACGTGGCGCATATCACGGGACCCGACGTGTTTCGTCAGCAACGTCTGACGTCATCAGGGGTCATGTGACAGAGCCCGTCACCTCCTCCTATTTATACATCGCCACAAAAAAAGCAGAACCAATCTGCTGCAATCCTCACAGCCGGCTTGAATTAAAGGTTTAAAGTAAGTCAATACTAAATATAGACTTCATAAGCTAGCGAGTATACATATTACTTCTTAAAAATATCAAAACTCATATATGTGTAGATATTATATGATGTATCATGGCAATTCAATAGAATGGGGAGGCAAAATGGAGAGGAAATACCCCCAGTGGAGCTCTAACGAAATCTTTCATTGTAATTCATTCGATTTCCACTGGGGGAAATCTGTATTTGTTAGCCCCGGTTCACACAGGGGCGGCACGACTTGCAGGTCGCCTCACCGAGGCGACCTGCACACGACTTCCACGGCGACTTGCAAGTTGCGAATGTACGAATTTACGAATATTCGGAAAAATGTACTACATGGGTTTTCGTTAATTCGGATATTTCCGAATTAACGAATTTGTCGAAATTTGTTAAAAAAGGAATTCGGAACGAACCGAATTTCACATCTCTACTCTGCACTGTCCATGATTGCAGAGAGCAACAATCTGTAGCTGAGGTGTAACGTCCTGATGGGTGGCCTAAAGAGGCAAAAGGTTAGAACCTCTGCCAGGTTTTTGTTATTATAGTCTAGAGAAAATAGATGGACCCCAATGGAAACAAGCCACGCCACCATCGTAGAAGACATTTTTGAAACAATTTTATCGAAAAAATACATAACGAATACCATCAAATACCAAAGCACTAAATAAAGGATGTATGTTGTTGAGACAATGGCTTTTATTACTGTCTGTTTTAATGCTGCCCCCACTTCCTGTGCCGGCACTGAGACAGGAAGTAAGGGAAAAAGTACTTAACATGGTCAAAGATGGTAATAGAAGCCTGATGTAGGGTTCCTTCTCTATTCTATAGGATGTGAGCCAATTCTGAGACATTTATGATGGCAGTCATTGCTGACGTCCATTTGACAATACTAGTTTCCTGGCTATCTCTGATTTCGATATACTCGGAATCACTACATTTAAAAAAGGAAAGCTTCAAGTACAGAATGGGGGATGATGGGAGCCCTAATCTCCGTGCCTGATGTGGATTGGTAGCTAAAAGTAGTTGTAAAGGTTAAAGGTTTTTTTATCTTCATGCACTCTAATGCATGAAGGTAAAAAGCCTTCAGTAGCTCCTCTGATACAGCCCCCCCCCCCCCAACATCTTAATACTTACCTGTGGCTGCTGTACCAGCTCTCTTCCTCCTCATTGGCTTAGAGACAGCAGTGCGAGCCATTGGCTCCTGCAGCTGTCAATGACAGCAAGTGAGGACAGAGCAGGGAGCTGGGGCCAAGCCCCGTTCTGTGTGTCTTATGGACACACAGAGCGGGGCTCAGGAGTGAGCATGCACGAGTGCCCCCATAGCAAGCTGCACTTAGCAGGGGGGAGGAGCCCAGAACACTGAAGGGGGAGCAGGTAAATAGAATATGTTTGTTTTTTTGTTTTTGTTTCTTTTAATTAAGCCTATAGTATTACTTTAATCGCTTCTGGACCACCCACCTTACATTCACCACAGCAGGGCGGCCTTGGCTGCGCGAAACAACGTACCTGTACGTTGTTGTCCCTTCCTGGGTCTGGGGCGCGGGCGCCACCCGCGACCTGCTTCCGCTGTGATTGGACATATCGGGAGCCAATCAGCGGGTTCGGTGGACGCGATGTCCGCTGGGACCCGCCAATCATTAACAGGAGAGGCAGAGCAGCGGTCTGCCTATGTAAACAAGACAGGCCGCCGTTCTGCCAGAGAGGAAAATAGAGATCTTGTGTTTCTGCTAAGCAGAAACACGGATCTCTGTTTTCCTCCAGTTAAGCACATCCCCCACACAGTTAGAAATCACTCCCTAGGAGCACACTTAACCCTTTGATTGCCCCTGGTGTTAACCGCTTCCCAGCCAGTGTCATTAGTACAGTGAGAGTGCATTTTTTAGCACTAATCACTGTATTGGAGTCACTGGTCCCCAAAGAGTGTCACTTATGCCACGTACACACGACCAGAGTTTCCGTCAGAATACTCAGACGGAGTTCCGGCGGTGTTCCGCTGAAACGGACTTGCCTACACACGATCACACCAAAGTCTGATCATTTAGAACGCAATGACGTACGACGAGACTAGAAAAAGGAAGTTCAATAGCCAGTAGCCAATAGCTGCCCTTGCGTCGTTTTTGGCCTGTCGGACTAGCATACAGACGAGCGGTTTTCCCGATAGGAACTGATTCTGTGGGAAAGATTTGAAACATGTTCTATTTCTAGGTCCGTCAGAATTTTAGAAAGAAAAAGTCAGATGAAGCCCACACATGATCGGAATGTCCGACGGAATGATTCCATCAGACCTTTTTTTGCCGGAAAGTCCGGTCGTGTGTACGCGGCTTAAGTGTCCGATTTGTCCGCAACAATGTCACAGTCCCGCTAAAAATCACTGATCGCCGCCATTACTAGTACAAAGAAAAAGAAAAATGTCATAAAAATATCCCATAGTTTGCACAAAAAAAGAAAAAAAAATCAATATACGCTTATTGGGATTTTTTTTTTACCAAAAACATGTACCAGAATACATATTGGCCTAAATTGATGAAGAAATTAGATTTTTTTTTTTTTTTTAATTTTTATTGAATTTGTTTTATAGCAGAAAGTAAAAAATATTGTTTTTGTTTTTCAAAATTGTCGGTCTTTTTGTGTTTATCGTGCAAAAAAGAAAAAAACGCAGAGGTGATTAAATACTACCAAAATAAAGCTCTATTTGTGAGAAAAAAAGGACATAGATTTTGTTTGAGTACAACATCGCACCACCGCGCAACTGTCAGTTAAAGAGACGCAGTGTCATATCGCAAAAAAATGGCCTGGTCATTAAGGGGGTAAAACCTTCCTGGGGCTGAAGTGGTTAAAGACACCCTATCGCCTTGCCTATATATGGAAAAGTGGCAGTGCATGAGCAAAGGTTTCCCAGCCAATCCCCTGATACCACACCTTTGCCAGCGTTCCTCTGCAGCACCTTCTCCATCTCAGCCAGCACTAAAATCTCCAATGTCTGCTGATGTCAGCTGTTAGGGGTAATGTTCACATGACTTCATTGGTCACGTGCCATCTCTCAGGGCTACAGATTGCCTGCTGCTGCCCAGCACTGTCATATCTCGTAATAGCGTTTCCTAATTCCTCATCAAGTGCCCATCATATGCAGCCTCACTGTGCCCGTCATATGCAGCCCACTGTGCCCGTCATATGCAGCCTCACTGTGCCCGTCATATGCAGCCTCACTGAGCCCGTCAATTGCAGCCTCACTGTGCCCCATCAATTGCAGCCTCACTGTGCCCCATCATATCATATGCAGCCTCACTGTGCCCCATCATATCATATGCAGCCTCACTGTGCCCCATCATATTATATGCAGCCTCACTGTGCCCCATCATATCATATGCAGCCTCACTGTGCCCATCACAGTAGGCCAATCGCATCCACATTTCATGTAATATAAAATAAAACCACCTAGCATAAGGTGCCCCAATCAGGGTCCCCCTTTACATCAGGTGCCCCCTTTACAACAGATGTCCCCATCAGCGTCCCCCTATAAATCAGGTGTCCTCATCAGAGTCCCTCTTTACATCAGGTGTCCCCATCAGAGTCCTCCTTTACATCAGATGTCCCCATCAGAGTCCCCCTTTACATTCGATGTCCCCATCAGAGTCCTCCTTTACATTAGATGTCTACATCAGAGTCCCCCTTTACAGCAGATGTCACCATCAGAGTCCCCCTTTACATTGGATGTCACCATCAGAGTCCTCCTTTACATTAGATGTCCCCATCAGAGTCCTCCTTTACATTAGATGTCCCCATTAGAGTCCTCCTTTACATTGGATGTCACCATCAGAGTCCTCCTTTACATTAGATGTCCCCTTCAGAGTCCTCCTTTACATTGGATGTCACCATCAGAGTCCTCCTTTACATTAGATGTCCCCATCAGAGTCCCCGTTTACATCCGATGTCCCCATCAGAATCCTCCTTTACATTACATGTCCACATCAGAGTCCCCCTTTACAACAGATGTCACCATCAGAGTCCCCTTTTACATTAAATGTCCCCATTAGAGTCCTCCTTTACATTACATGTCCACATCAGAATCCCAATTTACAACAGATGTCACCATCAGAGTCCCCCTTTGCATCAGATGTCACCATCAGAGTCCTCCTTTACATTGGATGTCACCATCAGAGTCCTCCTTTACTTTAGATGTCCCCATCAGTGTCCTCCTTTACATTAGATGTCCCCATCAGAGTCCCCCTTTGCATCAGATGTCACCATCAGAGTCCCCCTTTGCATCAGATGTCACCATCAGAGTCCCCCTTTGCATCAGATGTCACCATCAGAGTCCTCCTTTACTTTAGATATCCCCATCAGTGTCCTCCTTTACATTAGATGTCACCATCAGAGTCCCCCTTTACATCAGATGTCCCCCCTCTCCCCCCTCGTACTCACAGCTCTCACAGCAAGTTGCCTGTCATCCAGCCTCGGACCAGCCAGGATGAGTCTGAGAAACCAGAAGTGAAGGCACAGGACCCGCCAGTCACACACCACAGCAGGGAACAATGTTATAAAGGGAGTGTTCAGGGCGCAGAGCCCAGCGCCCCGAGGACTTTCTAAAGGAAGCCAATAGAGCTTCTTGTTTGCAATCACATGATTGCAAACACGTCATGCTTCCCATACCAGCTGTGTGTCCGGCACCCTGCACACTCTTAAAGGACAATTCATTATTTCTCTCATTTTTTTTTGTGATTGCAGCATGTCATGCTTCCGATACACCTGTGTCCGTCATCCTGCACACACTTAAAGGGCCAGTATTTATTTTATTTTATGATGAGTAGCTTTGGGGGGGCGGCGCCCCTGCACCCCCTTTTGGCGGGCCGCCACTGTGCCCTGCCTACTTCTGTCTATGGTACCTTTTCCTGTGAACCTGTTAGCAACACTTATGGCCAGAGTATATAGTTCAAGTCTTGGTTCTTCCAAGCACTGGTAGGCACACTGGCCTTAAGGGAACAATAGGTGAAATACATCATCAATATATACTCAGACCAGGGCATTTGAATACATGGCCTTATAGAGTATCAGTGGGCAAGATGATAGTGTCTCCCATTTAATTCTACTCCTTGTCCTCCCTCCGTTGTGAGAAAAAGGGGGAAGACCCTCCAATGCAAACAGTGGTCACTTGGCACGGAGCCGCTCCAATAGGCTCTGTGCATGTAGCCTATGCTTCGGGCATACGCACAAACGCAAACAAACATCACATTTAAAATGGTCTGTTAGAGTACCCATTCCCCCTGTGGCCCATAGGGGTTTGGGTAAAACACCAAAGTCACCGGATCAGCATTATAACCAGGGAACAGGCGTTTTCAAAGGTAGAGCCACCTTTGCAGTCTCCATATTATGCTCAGGCCAATTTTTTTCAGGTCAACTCCAGCAGTAATGGTCCTAAGAAAAATGAGTAAGCTTTTTTTCTTTAGCTGAAGGGGGCGCCATGCCACAATTTTGCATGGAGTGCCGAGTAACTTTTAAGTGGCCCTGATTAAAAGAACGTTAAAGCAAATGTTACCTAGATGCCTTTGTCTTTTACTCCGCATTAAAGGATTTTATGATATATTTTTTATATAACATTTTTCAACTGTATTTTATATTTATGTCACCAACAAAGGATCCCATCAGTCTAGGAATATTTATCTAATACCCAGTTTCCTATTGGGGCATACACTATATTGTCAAAAGTATTGTGACACCTGCCTTTACATGCACATAACCTTTTAATGGCATCCCAGTCTTATGCCCCGTACACACGGTCGGATTTTCCGACGGAAAATGTGTGATAGGACCTTGTTGTCAGAAATTCCGACCGTGTGTGGGCTCCATCACACATTTTCCATAGGATTTTCCGACACACAAAGTTTGAGAGCAGGATATAAAATTTTCCGACAACAAAATCCGTTGTGGGAATTTCCGATCGTGTGTACACAAATCCGACGCACAAAGTGCTACCCATGCTCAGAATAAATAAAGAGATGAAAGCTATTGGCTACTGCCCCGTTTATAGTCCCAACGTACGTGTTTTACGTCACCGCGTTCAAAACGATCGGATTTTCCGACAACTTTGTGTGACCGTGTGTATGCAAGACAAGTTTGAGTCAACATCTGTCGGAAAAAATCCTAGGATTTTGTTGTCGGAATGTCCGATCAATGTCCGACAGTGTGTACGGGGCATTAGTCCGTAGGGTTCAACATTTAGTTGGCCCACCCTTTGCGGCTATAATGCCCCGTACACACGATCGGACATTCCGACAACAAAATCCATGGATTTTTTCCGACGGATGTTGGCTCAAACTTGTCTTGCATACACACGGTCACACAAATCTTGTCGGAAATTCCGAATGTCAAGAACGCGGTGACGAGCTGAGAAAAATGAAGTTCAATAGCCAGTGCGGCTCTTCTGCTTGATTCCGAACATGTGTGGAACTTTGTGCGTCAGAATTGTGTACACATGATCGTAATTTACGAGAACGGATTTTGTTGTCAGAAATTCAGATTCAGATCTCAAATTTAGTGTGATGGAAATTCCGAAGGAAAATGTCCGATGGAGCCTACACACGGTCGGAATTTCCGACAACAAGCTCCTATCGAACATTTTTCCATGTGTATGGGGCATAACAGCTTCAGCTCTTCTGGGAAGGCTGACTACAAGGTTTAGGAGTGTGTCTACAGGAATGTTTGACTATTCTTCCAGAAGCGCATTTTTGAGTTCAGGCACTGATTTTGGATCAGAAGGCCTGGCTCTCAGTCTCCACTCTAAGACTGGGTTCACACCTAATGCCATTTTGGCTCCCAGTGGGGATCCTGTGGGTCCTGGTTCACCGATTCAGGTCCGATTTCAGTCCGAACTTTGGGCTGAATTCGGACCTGAAACGGGCTCCTGTGCAAATTCACATCAGAGCCACATCGGAGATACGTGAACCGGCTCCAAAGGGAGCCAGTCACAACCTCCTGCTATTGCGAATTGGGATCCCGCATCCAATTCGCAATAGTGTGAACCCAGGCTAATTCATTCCAAAGAAAGGGTTCTATTGGGTTGAGGTCAGGACTCTGTGCCAGCCAGTCAAGTTCCTCCACCCCAAACTCAATCTCCAATGTCTTTATGAACCTTGCTTTGTGCACTAGTTCAAATCATTTGGTGGAAAGGGGTTTATGGTGGGGGGTTGTTTTTTAGGGGTTGGGTTTGGCCCCTTAGTTCCAGTGAAGGGCACTCTTAAGGCGTCAGCATACCAAGACAATTTTGTACACTTTCATGCCCAACTTGGTGGGAACAGTTTGGGGATGGCCCCTTCCTGTTCCAACATGACTGTACACCATTGCACAAAGCAAGGTCCATAAAGACATGGATGAGCGAGTTTGGTGTGAGGAACTTGACTGGATTGCACAGAGTCCTGACCTAAACCCGATATAACACCTTTGGGATGAATTAAAACGGAGACTGCGAGCCAGGCCTTCTCATCCAACATCAGTGCCTGACCTCACAAATGCGCTTCTAGAAGAATGGTCAAACATTCCCATAGACACACTCCTAAACCTTGCGGACAGCCTTCCCAGAAGAGTTCAAGCTGTTATGGCTGCAAAGGTGTGGGCCAACTCAATATTGAGCCCTACGGACTAAGACTGGGATGCCATTAAAGTTAATGTGCGTGTAAAGGCAGGTGTCCCAATACTTTTGACAATATAGTTTACTCTCTTTCCTGTTGGCACCCGTATGGGCCACACCAGTGAATTTCTGAGAATAGCTGCAATAAACCCAGCATATTGTCTGTGCCTTTCTATAATTGGCATGATGAAAGAGCCTGGAAGATCCCCAAGATTAAGGCCATTAATCGTCCCTGAAGATGGTAATTAGAACATTAGCGGAACATGAGTACGTGTTGTGGAACGCTACCAGTCTTGTCTGGTAAGCACGATACCTGCTTTATTAAAAAAATAATTGTTACCAAAATATAGTTGCTTCAGTCTTGTAAAACCAAACCTCTTGTTGGAAGGAACATCTACCTTGTTTGCTGCCACGTTACGTTAAAGCAGTACTCCAAGCAAATACCTCAAATGCATCAAATTAGCTAATGTTGCTTGACCACAGGGCAAAAATGGCCATTGATGTTCTGCATCCTTAGTCACCTCTCCTAGTCTGCTTATTGGACAGTGAAGGAACAGAATCCAATAGATGAGGTCATCCTTGTACTCCCCCTTCAGAAGTCTAACAACACCAAGCAAAGCAAGAGTTCCAACTGTCTTAAAAGGTTTAAAAAGAGGTGCAGACATTTCTACCAGTCTGTTAACAATAATAAAACGTTAAAGGCCCATTATAGGAAGAATATTGTACTCTGGTAACTTTTTGGGGTTAAAACCTGTAATGATAGTCTTTGGTATATTTATTCCTTCATTATGTCACGTGCCTTTATACTGTATATAGGCACAGAATCCAAGTTGCATGAGGTCCAGTGTGAAGTTTCCACAGTCATTGATGATTTGGAGAGCCATGTCATCTGCTGGTGTTGGTCCATTGTGTTTTACCAAGTCCAAAGTCAACACAGCTCTCTACCAGGAAATTCTAGAGCACTTCATGCTTCCCTCTGCTGACCAGCTTTATGGAGATGCTGATTTCATTTTCCAGCAGGACTTGGCACCTGCCCACACTGCCAAAAGTACCAATACCTGGTTTAATGATCGTGGTATCAATGAGCTTGATTGGCCAGCAAACTCGCCTGACCTAAACCCCATAGAGAATCTGTTGGGTATTGTCAAGAGGAAGATGAGAGACACCGGACCCAACAATGCAGACAAGCTGAAGGCCACTATCAAAGCAACCTGAGCTTCCATAACACCTCAACAGTGCCACAGGCTGATCGCCTCCATGCCACGCCACATTGATGCAGTAATTCATGCAAAAGGAGCCCTGACCAAGTATTGAGTGCATACTATACTGTACATGGACATACTTTTCAGTAAGCAAACATTTCTGTATTAAAAATCCTTTTGTTTTATTGGTCTTATGTAATATTCTGAATTTCTGAGACACTGAATTTGGGGATTTTTCACTAGCTGTAAGCCATAATCTAAAAGAAAGAAATGCTTGAAATATATCACTCGGTTTGTAATGAATCTATATAATATATGAGTTTCACTTTTTGATTTCTAATTTTTTGGGAGATGCACCTGTATAGTAGGAAAAGCTGTGCTTTAGCTGAGTTCCCCTATGTGCCTGGCTTTTTCATTTACTCCAAGCACCCCCCACTCTATACCCCCAGCCTCTGATTGTGCACCTCCATTCCCCCTGTCCACTCATTGTGTACTCCTTAAGCCCCCCCCCCCACTGTGCTCCCCAACTTCATACCATTTCAAATACAGTATATTCCATGTATGTATTTTTTTACATAGTTACATTGGATCCCTCTAGAAGCTGGAAATCACTGTAATAGACACCGCTACTCCAGTTATCTCCAATTGTTTTTGGTTCTTGCGCGGAGCGGCTGCCCTCCTGCATTGTGAACACAGGGGGGTCAGCCGCTCTGCAGGGTTACCATTCAGATATCGATTTGCATTTTTTTTTCTTCTTTTCATTGTTTCACATAAGCTCATAACATACTGTACATTCCCTACTAATCTATAACGAGTGTGGGATGGCTGAAAGGAGATCCACTGCCATTTCCTAGCAGCCTCAGCAGTTGGGTCTGAAAAGAGTGTCATTTTGTTCATGGTAGGATAGACTTGACGCTGATAATTCCAACATCTCCTTTAACCATTACCATCATACTGATATAGTTGTACTGAATAATTTTCCCTTTACTTTCCTCTGTTGGAGCCCTCTGAAATACCTAGTGCCTCCAAGTATGGAGGAGCACATGACCTTCTCCCTTTGTACTTGGATACAGTTCTAAGCCCTTAGTAGGAGCAGGTGGGAAACAGGTCAGTAACCCGGTGTGTTGTATATGTTGTAATATGTTCACCGAATTCTGGCCTGGTCAATATTGACTGTATGTGTACATACATATAATAATGTCCCACATAAATCGGTGAACATATTACAACATATACAACACGGTGTAGGCTTAAAAACTGACCATCAGAGAAACAAAGTGATGGGGGGAGCTCAGTGGGTGGAAGGGAGGGCTCTCAAGAGAACCTGTCACTTTATTTGAACGTGTTGTTGCCCCACAGAATAAGGGATGTTGGTTGAGCCTTCATTTCTTGCTGAAGGCCCAAATATTTGGGGATTCTTAATTTTATTCCTATCCAAACAAGGGATCCAAGTGCAAAATCAATACCCATATAACTGTTACATAAACTCAGAATTAACAGTACAAAATTCTACCTTAGTTGAAAAGAGTAAGGAGTTGTTTCACCATGGTCATGCAAAAGCAGCCTTATCAGATTTATGTGCCAAGCAAGCATAGAGGTCAAAAATGAAGAATGAAATTGAGACAATATTCTATATATGTGTAATACAAGGGTTGTACTGAAAATAATGTAAAAGTGGCCATAACTTTTTCATTACTTACAGTATCTCACAAAAGTGAGTACACTCCTCACATCTTTGTAAATATTTTATTATATCTTTTCATGTGACAACACTGAAGAAATGACACTTTGCTACAATGTAAAGTAGTGAGTGTACAGCTTGTATAACAGTGTACATTTGCTGTCCCCTCAAAATAACTCAACACACAGCCATTAATGTCTAAACCACTGGCAACAAAAGTGAGTACACTTATAAGTTAGTGTTAGGTACCACAGATACCAGGGTGCCTTAACGAGGCTCTGTGGCTTACGCATGCATTTTCAAATGAGTGCAGACTAAACCCCTGCTTTTATCGCATACTGTTGGACAGGTTATTTGGTTGTCTGAGAGCTGGTGGTAAGTTAAGCTTGTTTTTTTCTTTGGATTTATCTTTGGTCTTGTTTATGCCTGTTGGTAGCCTTTCAATGCTTCTTACTGCGATAGCCAGCTATAGATGGGGGCAAGTGGCGTCTTTTTTGTATCACAAAATTGAGTACACCCCTTAGTGACAATGTCAAAATTGGGCCCAAAGTGTTAATATTTTGTGTGGCCACCATTATTTTCCAGCACTACCTTGACCCTCTTGGGCACTGAGTTCACCAGAGCTTCACAGGTTGCCACTGGAATCCTCTTCCACTCCTCCATGGATCACAGAGCTGGTGGATTTTAGAGACCTTGCGCTCCTCCACCTTCTATATGAAGATGCCCCACAGATGCTCAATAGGGTTTAGGTCTGGAGACATGCTTGGCCAGCCCCTCACCTTTAACCTCAGCTTCTTTAGCAAGGCAGTGGTCGTCTTGGAGGTGTGTTTGAGGTTGTTATCATGTTGGAATACTGCCCTGCGGCCCAGTCTCCGAAGGGAGGGGTTCATTCTCTGCTTCAGTATGTCACAGTACATGTTGGCATTCATGGTTCCCTCAATGAACTGTAGCTCCTCAGTGCCGGCAACACTCATGCAGCCCCAGAACATGACACTCCCACCACCATGCTTGACTGTAGGTAAGTCACGCTTGTCTTTGTACTCCTCATCTGGTTGCTGCCACACACGCTTGACACCATTTGAACCAAATAAGTTTATCTTGGTCTCATCAGACCACAGGACATGGTTCCAGTAATCCATGTCCTTAGTCTGCTTGTCTTCAGCAAACTGTTTGCGGGCTTTCTTGTGCATCATCTTTAGAAGAGGCTTCCTTCTGGGATGACAGCCATGCAGACCAATTTGATTCAGTGTGTGGTATGTGGTCTGAGCACTGACAGGCTGACCCCCCACCCCTTCAACATCTGCAGCAATGCTGGCAGCACTCATACATCTATTTTCCAAAGACAACCTCTGGATATGATGCTGAGCACGTGAACTCAACTTCTTTGGTCGACCATGGCGAGGCCTGTTCTGAGTGGAACTTGTCCTGTTAAACCGCGGTATGGTCTTGGCCACCATGCTACAGCTCAGTTTCAGGGTCTTGGCAATCTTCTTATGGCTTGGCCCATCTTTATGTAGAGCAACAATTCGTTTATTCACATCCTCAGAGAGTTCTTTGCCATGAGGTGCCATGTTGAACTGCCAGTGACCAGTATGAGAGAGTGAGAGCGATGACACCAAATTTAACACACCTGCTCCCACCTGTGACCTTGTAACACTAACGAGTCAAATGGCACCAGGGAGGGAAAATGGCTAATTGGGCCCAGTTTGGACATTTTCACTTAGGTGGTGTGCTCACTTTTGTTGCCAGCGGTTTAGACATTAATGGCTGTGCATTGACTTATTTTGAGGGGACAGCAAATTGACACTGTTATACAAGCTGTACACTCACTACTTTAAATTGTAGCAAAGTGTAATTTCTTCAGTGTTGTCACATGAAAAGAATAAAATATTTACAAAAATGTGAGGGGTCTTCTCTATTTTGTGAGATACGTTCAAATTCCACATGTTGGTAGAGTAATGCCACTTACACACGATCGGACATTCCGACAACAAAACCGTGGATTTTTTTCCGATGGATGTTGGCTCAAACTTGTCTTTCATACACACGGTCACACAAATGTTGTCGGAAATTCCGAATGTCAAGAGCACGGTGACGTACAACATGTACGACGAGCCGAGAAAAATGAAGTTCAATAGCCAGTGCGGCACTTGATTCTGAGCATGTGTGGAATTTTGTGCGTCTGAATTGGGTACACACGCTCGGAATTTCCAACAGCAAATTTTGTTGTCGGAAAATTTGAGAACCAGTTCTCAAATTTTTGTTGTCGGAACTTCCGACAGCAAATGTCCGATGGAGTCTACACACGGTCGAAATTTCCGACAACAAGCTTACATTGACACTTCATCTGTAGTAACTCTTCTTCTTCTTCTTCTTCTTCTTCTTCTTCTTCTTCCTCATCGGTTCTTGATTAAGACGGGGTGTAGGCTGTCCAACATTCACAGATGGCTACAGAATGTTTACGGATATGACACCATTAGCAAGAGCCCCCAATGGCAAGACATTGCTCTTGTCAATGGTGTCATCTTCGTAAACATTCTGTTGCTGTCTGTGGATGTCAGACAGAGTGCACTCCTCCTGTATAAAGAACTCAATGACAACACATTGCTTCTGCTTGGAATCCATTATGTACCTGTGAAGAAGAAGAAGAGGAAGAGTTACTACAGAGGTAGAGTTACTCTACCAACAATTGGAATTTAAACAACCTATGTAAGTTAATAAACCTAGTTTTACATTTTCAATACAGCCAATTTTCCAGGATGCAGCAAGAACTAAGCAGCATCAGCACCCTGAAGAACCTAAGAGGTTCTTGCATGTATGTTTGTCTTTCTAAGTGCTCCAGGTCATGATCCACCCAGCGAGTTTATACCTGTGCTCTCCTGGCTGTGTTTGTTATCTCAGTTTGACACTTTTGACAGTAAGACTACAAGAAATGTATGTAATTTCCTTTAAAGCTTGTCATAATTTACAGAAATTTCATAAATGTTGCAGAGAAGAGCAAGAAAATTATGCGTGACCAACATGATTTATATATATTGCTTGTATATGTGGGTTATTGACTGCTGTAAAGAGTGGGAGACATTTGGATAACCACCAAAAGACGGTTCTTATGCCGCGTACACACGGTCGGACTTTTCGTCTACAAAAGTCTGACGGACGCCGACGGACTAAAGCTGTCTGACAATCCGATCGTGTGTGGGCTTCCCCAGACTTTCAGCGGACTTTCAGCGGACTTTTCCAGCCGCAAATCTGACGGACTTTAGATTTGAAACATGCTTCAAATCTTTACGTCATAACTACACCGGAAAATCCGCTCGTCTGTGTGCTAGTCCGACGGACAAAAACCCACACTAGGGCAGCTATTGGCTACTGGCTATCAACTTCCTTATTTTAGTCCGGTGTACGTCATCACCTACGAATCCGTCAGACTTTTGTGTGATCGTATGTAGGCAAGTACGTTCGTAATAAAGTCTGCTGCAAGTCCGCCAAAAGTACGCCAAAAGTCAGACAAAAGTCCTTTGAAAGTCTGTCGGACAGGCTGTCGGACTTTTGTAGACGAAAAGTCTGACCGTGTGTACGCGGCATTAGAGTGTAAGAGTAAAGCTGGCCACACATGGACCGAGCAGGGACTGGCCAAATTTTCATACATGTATGGTCACTGTGGTGGAACAGAAGTCGATCTACTGATTGACTTCTGTTCCACCACCCTGTCAGATTTTAGCCACTCAATCTATAGCCGTGTTACAGCTGGCAGTGCCGATCAGTGTATTCTGATGGCAGGGCAGTCTCCCCAATGTCAGAATACAAAGACACAGTGTGGAGGATTCCCCCATCCATCTTGAATTTGTGGATGGGGGAATCGGGTCAGTTTCTTTCGTTTAAACCGAGTAATCTATGGCCAGCTTAACAGTTGGAAATCCACAAGCGCCCATAGATCTTTCAAAGTGAAGGTTGGGGTGCTCTGTTTTTTGTTTTGTGTATAACTTAAAAGCAGTTAAAATAAATAAATCATAAGTTGGCCTGAGCTATATTTATCAGTACAGGTGGATGAAATTAAGAGTTTTTATTTTGCCAAAATCTTAAATAAAATAGAGAGATTTCAGTGATTTTCAGTGCATTGGAGTCAATAAGGAGGATGAAATTAAGTAAGTTTTTGTTCATTTAAAAGGTAGAAATTGGCTTTAATGCTGGACCTGTTCTTGTGTCAAACAATACCCCATTAGCCTACTATTTTATTTTTTTTCACACAGAAATAAGATAAAGAAATATCAGTATACAAGTAATGATCAGGTACACAAAAATGTAAATAATGACAGTGCCCTTAGGTGGCTAAGGGTCACCTATACTACACATGTGCCACATCTCCAACTTATATGAATTGGGTTGAAGAAAAAATTAATGGACTTTAGAAGCACGTATAAAATTTATAACAATTTATCAATCTTCATTAAAACTATATTTCACATTACAAAAAATGACAACACATAGGACATCTAAAATTTAGGTAGGACTCCCTGTGGTTCCTCTAAAGGGTATAATACCATATATTGTGTAACAATTCATATAAATGCATCCACATATGTACTCCTCTCAATTACGGGTTCCACTTGTCCTCCTAGTATAAAAGAATTCTGCTCAGGTACACAAAAAAGTGAAAATAAATAAACAAAATTACCCTTAATACATACCCAAAAAACTCCAAATAAATATAAATCTGAGAAGCTTACTGTGAGAAATTCAGTGAAGAAAGAACTACAGCGTGATTCATGGCAAAAGAATAGTTTTCACTGCTATATAAGCATTGGCACAAGGGCCATTCTTCTCGTGTTGGTATCAAAGCTTTAAAAAAAATTTAAAAAAGGACCAGTAAAGCAAAAGTTAAACAAGTAGGAAAGATCAGAAGTATAGCAAAGTAAAGTATCATGACATGGGGGATAACAGGTCATCAAACAAAACAAGAAATATGTGCAGCCTACATGGAAACCATGAAAAAGGTAAAGTTATCTTATATTAATATTCTAAACAGCAAACGGGTGTGCAATTTAAGATCAAAAACACATAATTATAGGCCTGTAAAGAATTTGTTGGAAAAGTTCTCAACCTCTTCCATAAGATTCGGCCGATTGATTCCAATCAGGACATTTCCAGCTGCAGTCATCATGTTGACCATATTAGGCCTCACCATGAGCTCTCCTGTTTTACAGCGTTGGGTGTTGTCAGAGTCCTTGGATTTTGTGGAAAATTTCTCAAGTCTGTGAAGCAAAAGTAACAAGTTAGAGCCGGCTGGACTAATAGAAGGATAGCTCCGCTCGGGAAACTGAAAATGTCTGCAGGCGTACTGATGACTTTCTGAACCTGTCTCGATGTAATACCTGTTATTAAAGGGAACTTCTTTAATGGTGAAATGTTAGTTGGAAATTTAGGAAATATTGTCGTAACTTTGTGACCTATTAAGAAGTTGCAAAATATATACTGATATTACAGCTCATTTAGATGAACTGTAGCTACCTGGACAGCCAAGAGCCAGTCTCTTGGCCTATGGCTTCTGATTTATGTATGCATTGCTCAGGGTCCATCTTTTGTTTTTATAGATATGGTATTTGGGAAACAGAAGGACATGGTATAGTAACAGCCACTCACAGTGAAGGGTTGTGAACAGGCTATATTAAAACACTCCTAAGAGATATCATCTTGTAAAGTGAGTGCCCTCCCTAACCTCTGAAAGAGCCCCTGGAGCATATCTTCTCTCTGAATGTCAGCTTGGGCAGCATAATGTGAAGTTCTAAGTATGTGACATTGAAGTGAATCTTAGTTAAGTACATTGTGGAAAACATTTTCTTACTTCATTGTGGGCAGTCACCTTACCATGTTGGGTCACTTCAAGGCCCATCTTCTATTCTCTTTTATCACTCTCTTGGAGTTCTCAGCCATAAGTCTCTCGGGCACCAATGAAGGACATCAAACTCTCTATGTATAGTCATCTCGCTATTTTTTTGGTGACAATCTGACAATTCAGTTCTGTATATGGCGGGGCTCAATTTTTTATTGTCCAGTCTTTGAAACTTGACAAGATTATTCTATTCAATGTTCCACAGTATCTCATAATATATATCCCCTACTAACTTATAACAAGTGTGGAATTACTTAAAGGAGAGCCTCTGCCGTTTGCTAGTAGTCTCACCAGTGGAGTCCAAAAAAAGAGTATTATTTTTTTATCATAGGATATGATTGATGCTGATAATTATAATGCCTACTCTAAATATTATTGCCATAGTAAGTTACTGTGATGGACCTAACTGAGGTAGGGTCTTTTTGAGGGGACTGCAGGGTAGCCTCTTGCCTACTGACTATGGGCCCTGGCATTTGAGGGAGCTACAAGCATTCAGGAAGATGTCTTGTTATAGAATGCAAGATGACATGTTATTACCACATTTAACAGTCAAGGAAGCCATGGTGGTCTCTGCCATCTTTAAACTCAGTGAGATGTATGTGAAAAGAAAGCTGGCTAATGATATGTGGACAGCCGTAGGTCTTCTTGAATACTGGTGCCAGACTGTCTGGGGGTGGACTCCCTGACTAATCAAGGCTTGTTCAGATGCCTAGCTGTTGATTAGCTTACCGGTAATTAGGCCACTGTTAGCTGCTACCTGTTCATTAGATGTACTGTTAGATGTACTGATGATATTACTGTTTAAAGTTTGCATTGTTTAAGATAATGTGATCAAGCTTTTAGTTGATCTTGTGTGGTATAACTTCTGGGAGAACTTACAATAAAGTCAGTTCCAGTTTGCACTTAAGCTAGTGTCGTCTAGTACTTGGGTGCAATTCTCAACTATAACACCTGGTTGCTGATTCCAGAGTGAAGGAAGCTGTATCTTGGCATAGGCACCCAAGCTGGGCAGTCCGTCACAGTTACAATCATTTATTCCACTTTTAATGTGTGTGTTAATATGTGTGTACTGGTAATAAACTTCTCTGCACTCCTGCACTCCTCTGTTCACCTCAGAAATACCAGGTTCCTCTTGTAACAGGATCACTTTCAATACACATGGGGTATCTTTACTTCTGTGCCGTTTCCATCAATGCCTTGGGACACGGCTGAGGCCACCGTAGCTGAATTCTCAACCTTAAGACGGGCCTATGCTTTTGGAGATGAACATACACCATGTACACCTGCACTATAACTGTTCTCCAGTAAACTCTCGGGTCCTCATCCTGGGTGGAGCCGTGCCTTTGACATCACCACGCTCTCAGTTAGTAGATGTGATTGGAGCCAGGCTGGAAAAGGTTTAGGTTGCGTTTTACAAGTTGGAAATGTGTAAATTACTTTAGTAAATAAACATAATTTTAATGGTTTTACACTATGAGTTCCCTTCTTCCTTTTTAATATCCTATTTTGGAATATGATGGTGGTTTCCGGGTTGGAGTACTATTCGTAACTATTTTGAAAAAAGGTTGCCTGTGCCACTGTGATAGCAAGATATTCACTACATTGTCAAAAGTATTGAGACACATTCCTTTACACGCATATGAACTTTAATGGCTTCAACTCTTCTGGGAAGGCTGTTCACAAGGTTTAGGAGTGTGTCTATGGGAATGTTTGAACCCCTTTGGGATGAATTAGATCAGAGACTGCAAGCCAGGCTTTTCTCGTCCACATCAGTGCCTGACCTCATAAATGGGATGCCATTAAAGTTTATGTGCGTGTAAAGGCGGGTGTACCAATACTTTTGGCAATATTGTGTGGATAAGCAAGTTTGAGGTGGAGGAACTTGACTGGCCTGCACCTCAACCCAACAGAACAACCTTGGGATGAATTAGAGTGGAGCCTGCAAGCTAGGCCTTCTCGTTCAACATCAGTATCTGACCTCACAAATGCACTTCTGAAAGAATGGTCAAACATTCCCATAGACACACTCCTAAACCTTGTGAACTGTCTTTCCAGAAGAGTTGAAGCTGTTATAGCTGCAACGGATGGACCAGCTCAATATTGAACCCTACAGGCTAAGAATAGGGTGCCATTAAAGCTAATTTGCGTGTAAAGACAGGTGTCCCAATACTTTTGACAATATAGTGTATATACCAATGCACATTTGCTGATTCATTATCAGCCATTATTTATGGTAAGTAATCTAGTGAGTTCCGGTGGTTGTTTTCAACACTGTAGGTGGAGCATGGGTGTTTTTTTCTTTGGAGATGGAATTGCTTCATATTTTTTTGGAGATGGGGTTGCTTCATATTTCTTCAATTTGGATGTGGATCTGTGAAGATAATTTATTGCACGGGACACTTTATATTATGAAATTTATTATGAACTAATTTTCACTTTATTTGAGAAGTACAAAACATTTTTTTATATTTATTATAAATTGATTTTATTTTTATATCATTTGCACAACTGTTTTTTCATATGTGAGCATGAGTCACTTTTCCAAATATATTATGAAATATTTATTTTTCATGGAATTTAAGTAAAACAAGATTTCTTTGTATAATCTTTACTAATATATGAGCACATTTTTACTTTAGCTACCCAGGGGCTCTCGGGCCAAGGGCTCTCTGTTCTGGACCACTGTCCATCTTTTAGAACACAGGGCCAGTGGGTCGGACCTAGAGATAACCCACCAAAAATCCAAAGAACCAGCAAAACATTAACTCTTACAATCATCCCACCTAACTGGTTGTATTTCAACCTGCTTACAAATGGTTCTTATGCCGCGTACACACGAGCGGACTTTACGGCAGACTTTGCCCGGCGGACAGGATTTCGTTGGACAATTTGATCATGTGTGGGCTCCAGCGGACTTTGTTTTCTCAAAAGTTGGACGGACTTAGATTTGAAACATGTTTTAAATCAATCCGTCGAAATCGAGTCCGGTCGAAAAGTCCGCTCGTCTGTATGCTAGTTCGACGGACAAAAAGCCACGCTAGGGCAGCTATTGGCTACTGGCTATGAACTTCCTTGTTTTAGTCCGGTCGTACGTCATCATGTACAAATTCGACGGACTTTGGTGGATTGTGTGTAGGCAAGTCCCTTCGTTCAGAAAGTCCGTCGTAAAGTCCGTCGAAAAGTCCGCCGGGCAAAGTCTGCCGTAAAGTCTGACCGTGTGTACGTGGCATTAGACCTTGGTAGGAGTGGGTGACAAACTGGTCATTAACCTCGTTTAAGCAAAAAAACTGAACAACAGAAAAATATGATTTTGAGAACCTGTCAGTTTATTCAGTCTTATACATAAAGGCTGTTGATTAAGTCTTCTTTTTTTGCATTAAGGGCTCAAAATTTTCTGGATCAATATATTTTCCATCCAAACATAGGATCCATACATATAAAACTCAAATAAACCAAGAATGAACAGTACAAAATTTTACTTTGAAAGTAAAGAGTTCTATCACCATGGTCTTCCAAAAGCAGCCCTATCAGATACCCATTATTATAGGCCTGTAAAGGTATTTGTTGTAAACGTTCTCAACCCTTTCTTTGCTTCTTCTTTGGGTTCCAATCAGGACATTTCCAGCTGCAGTCTTCATGGTGACCAAATTAGGCCTCAGCATGAGCTCACCTGTTTTACGGAGTTGGGTGTTGTCGGAGCCCTTGGATTTTGTGGAAAATTTCCAAAGTCTGTAAAGCAAAAGTAACAAGTCAGAGCCGGCTGGACTAATAGCAGAATAGCTCTGCTTGGAAAAATGAATATGTCTGCAGGCGTGCTGATGACCTTCTGAACCTGTCTCGGTGAAAGTTCTTTAATGACAAAATGTTAGTTGGAAATTTAGGAAATATTTTTGTAACTTCATGACTAGGATGTTGCAAACTATCTACTGATATTTTAGCTTTAGATGGAGTCTAGTTACCTGTACATCCAAAATCCATTCCTTTGGCTTACTGCTTCCTTGTGCCTATTATGTGTTTGCAAAATCTCAAATTCAAAGTAGGTGACATTGAAGTGCCCCTTAGTTCAATATATTGTGGAAAATAAGTAAGTCTGGGTTCACACAATTTGCATGGCAGGAGATTGAGACCGGCTCTCTATGGAGCCGGTTCACACTTCTCCGCAGCGGCTTCAGTGCGAATTGCAGAGGAGCACTGTGTGTCTTTTAGTCCGTTTCAGGTCCGATTTCAACCCAAAATTTGGGCTAAAATTGGACCTGAAATGGTGAATAGAGACGCACCAGACTCCTGCTGTGAGCCGCATGCAGCCAGGATGTGAACCCAGCCTAAACCATTCTTCTTACCTAATTCTGGGTAGTCATCCCACCATGTTGGGTCACGGTTTGACCCATTTTCTATTATCCTCTTGGAGTCCTCGGCCATAACTCCTGAGGTGAGAGGGACATCACTTTCACTTTGTGTAGTCTACTTGTTATTCTTTAATGTTTATCATGTTCACTGTACCTTCACAGGTACTCTAATGCCCCGTACACACGGTTGGACTTTGTTCGGACATTCCGACAACAAAATCTTAGGATTTTTTCTGACGGATGTTGGCTCAAACTTGTCTTGCATACACACGGTCACACAAAGTTGTCGGAAAATTTGATCGTTCTAATCGCGGTGACGTAAAACACGTACGTCGGGACTATAAACGGGGCAGTGGCCAATAGCTTTCATCTCTTTATTTATTCTGAGCATGCGTGGCACTTTGTCCGTCGGATTTGTGTACACACGATCGGAATTTCCGACAACGGATTTTGTTGTCGGAAAATTGTATATCCTGCTCTCAAACTTTGTGTGGCGGAAAATCCAATGGAAAATGTCCGATGGAGCCCACACGCGGTCGGAATTTCCGACAACACGCTCCGATCGGACATTTTCCATCGGAAAATCCGACCGTGTGTACGGGGCATTACAGTGCGTATTGATTTAATAGACACTCAGATATTTTTCAGTCTGGTGAAACAAACAGTTATTTCTTCACAGCCAGGTAGGAATCTGCCATAAAGTTTGTTAAAATCCCTGCCATTTACACTGATCACCCAGAGGGGATTGCTTTTTGCTCAACAAAAGCAAAAGTGGAGGTATTTGTCAATGTCTTATGTAATATCCATTCTATACGATCACTGTTCCTGTTATGTTAAACTGAGTGTATAGGAGGTGGGCTGTTGGCCTGAGAATTCCGATAGTGGTAGTTTGTTCCCTGCTGTTATACAGGGCTCCAGCCAAGTGCAGTGGCTGCCTGTCCAATAGAGGTGCCTGGGCACCGCCCCCTCTCTCCTCTCCACCCCCTATATGCAGTGTGCAGTGGATAGATTCATGCATCACATGAATCTATCCACGGCCCCCTTTTCATGTGTCTGGCCCCTTTTGGGGCACCGGGCACATGAATTACAGCGGCCAGGTTTTTTTTAAGCACCTGATTAGAGCCATAGGCTCTAATAGGCTTCAAAATAGCGTGGGCTCGGGTTGCAGAATATGCATCCAGAGCCCACCCAGGTGTGTTGCAACAGCAAATGAACATTCGCTGTTACAACACTGATCCTCCTCCCGTACAATCGGGAAGTGGGTCTGGTACCCATCACCTGATTGGCTGACAGTACAGGCGATCCTACTGGATGCCTTACAAGGAGGACAAAAGAGACGTACTGCATCTCTATGAGAAGAAACAGAGCCGCTCCCGGGACACGTCTTGCTGCAATTCACCCGCTGCCTGACCCACCACTAAGATGGGGTAAGTGCCGGGCAGACAACGGGCAGGGGTCTACCTGGATCAGTTGGCTCCGCTGACCGGGGGGGGGTTGGGGTGGCTGTGTGCTTTCGTGACGCTGGCTGCGCGTGGGGGGTGTCACTGGATGAGTCTGTTGGTGGGGGGGTTGGTTGATTGCCCCCCCAAAAAAACCCGAGCCGCCACTGGCCAAGTGCTCTTCATCTCCATGAAGACTGGAAAGATCCATAGTATCTATGTCCGAAGCCCCCATTAATATCTGAGCAATTTGGAATCACGGGCATAATCGTCATGATTCTGCCCACTTTTCCCAATTTATTTTTATTCTTTTTTTATTTTGTTTTGTTTTTAAGTACAAAAACAGAGCCTATTGGGCATACCCAGGCTTGGTACATATACATCAAGAGGGTATATTCCAGAGGGTAGTATTGGGGGCATTAGTGGTAGGTTAACCAAAGCACAAAAACACAAGGTGAGTATAGTAGCAAGTCCTAGTTACAATCTTGAAACACCCAATATGAGGACAATATGCGACCGGTATAAACTATGTGGCATGTTCACCAATGCCAGGAGCATGGCGGACAAGATGGGTGAACTAGAGATACTGTTGTACAAGGAGGATTTGGATTTTGTGGGAATTTCAGAGACCTGGTTCAACAGCTCTCATGATTGACTGGCAAACATTCAAGGGTATACCCTATACCGCAAGGATAGAGAGGGTAAAAAAGGGGGAGGGGTATGCCTATATATCAAGAATAATGTACAAGTGAGAGATGACATCACTGAGGGAGCTAGTGAGGAGGTGGAATCCTTATGGGTAGAGCTCCAAAGGGATGAAGCTAAGGGGAAAATAATACTGAGAGTATGCTATAGGCCCCCTAACCTGAGGGAGGAAGTGGAGACGGATCTCCTATCACAAATTGGATTATCAGCAAGGATGGGAAGTGTTATCATAATGGGGGATTTTAATTATCCAGACAGACTGGGCGGAGGGAACCGCGCATTCATTTAAGGCTCGCCAGTTCCTTAATGTCTTGCAGGACAATTTTATGGGTCAGATGGTAGACGCACCAACTAGAAATAAAACATTACTGGATCTACTGATTACCAACAATACAGACCTGATCACAGATGTGGAAATACGGGGCAATTTAGGTAACAGCGATCACAGGTCAATTAGTTTCAGTATAAATCACACAAATAGGAAACATGAAGGGAACACAAAGACACTGAATTTCAAAAGAGCCAACTTCCCTAAACTACAAACCTTGCTAAAAGGCATAAATTGGAATAAAATATTAGGAACAAAGAATACGGAGGAGAGATGGGTTTGCTTTAAGAGCATATTAAATAAGGGCATTAGCCAATGTATCCCATTGGGTAATAAATTTAAAAGAGCGAACAAAAATCCTGGATGGCTTAACTCCAATGTAAAAATGCATATAAAAGCAAAGGAGAAGGCCTTCAAAAAATACAAGGTTGAGGGATCATCCTCAGCATTCAGACTTTATAAAGAATGCAATAAGAAATGTAAGGGTGCAATTAGGACGGCTAAGATAGAACATGAAAGACACATAGCGGAGGAGAGCAAAAAAAATCCCAAGAAATTCTTTAAGTATGTAAACAGTAAAAAAGGGAGGACAGACCATATTGGCCCCATAAAGAATGAGGAAGGACATCTGGTTACAAAGGATGGGGAGATGGCAAAGGTATTGAATTTATTCTTCTCCTCAGTATTCACAAGTGAATCAGGGGGCTTCAGTAACCAAAACTGCAGTGTTTATCCTCATGACACAACACAGGAAGCACCTACATGGTTAACAGAGGACGGAATTAAAATTAGACTTGAGAAACTTAACATTAATAAATCACCGGGACCAGATGGCTTGCATCCGAGGGTACTTAGGGAACTCAGTCAGGTGATTGCCAGACCGTTGTTCCTAATTTTTACAGACAGTCTATTGACTGGAATGGTACCAGCTGATTGAAGAAAAGCCAATGTAGCACCAATATTTAAAAAGGGCCCAAAAAACATCCCTGGGAATTACAGACCAGTTAGCCTAACATCAATATTATGTAAACTCTTGGAGGGGATGATAAGGGACTATATACAAGATTTTAGTAATAAGAACGATATCATTAGCAGTAATCAGCATGGATTCATGAAGAATCGTTCTTGCCAAACCAATCTATTAACCTTCTATGATGAGGTGAGTTGCCATCTAGATAAAAGAAAGCCCGTAGACGTGGAGTATCTGGATTTTGCAAAAGCATTTGACACAGTTCCCCATAAACGTTTACTGTACAAAATAAGGTCCGTTGGCATGGACCATAGGGTGAGTACATGGATTGAAAACTGGCTACAAGGGCGTGTTCAGAGGGTGGTGATAAATGGGGAGTACTCAGAATGGTCAGGGGTGGGTAGTGGGGTTCCCCAGGGTTCTGTGCTGGGACCAATCCTATTTAATTTGTTTATAAATGACCTGGAGGATGGGATAAACAGTTCAATCTCTGTATTTTCAGACTGTACTAAGCTAAGCAGGGCAATAACTTCTCCACAGGATGTGGAAACCTTGCAAAAAGACCTGAACAAATTAATGGGGTGGGCGACTACATGGCAAACGAGGTTCAATGTAGAAAAATGTAAAATAATGCATTTGGGTGGCAAAAATATGAATGCAATCTATACACTGGGGGGAGAACCTCTGGGGGAATCTAAGATGGAAAAGGACCTGGGGGTCCTAGTAGATGATAGGCTCAGCAATGGCATGCAATGCCAAGCTGCTGCTAACAAAGCAAACAGAATATTGGCATGCATTAAAGGGGGGATCAACTCCAGAGATAAAACGATAATTCTCCCGCTCTACAAAACTCTGGTCCGGCCGCATCTAGAGTATGCTGTCCAGTTCTGGGCACCAGTCCTCAGGAGGGATGTACTGGAAATGGAGCGAGTACAAAGAAGGGCAACAAAGCTAATAAAGGGTCTGGAGGATATTAGTTATGAGGAAAGGTTGGGAGCACTGAACTTATTCTCTCTGGAGAAGAGACGCTTGAGAGGGGATATGATTTCAATTTACAAATACTGTACTGGTGACCCCACAATAGGGATAAAACTTTTTCGCAGAAGAGAGTTTAATAAGACTCGTGGCCACTCATTACAATTAGAAGAAAAGAGGTTTAACCTTAAACTACGTAGAGGGTTCTTTACTGTAAGTGCGGCAAGGATGTGGAATTCCCTTCCACAGGCGGTGGTCTCAGCGGGGAGCATTGATAGCTTCAAGAAACTATTAGATAATCACCCGAATGACCGCAACATACAGGGATATGTAATGAAATACTGACACATAATCACACACATAGGTTGGACTTGATGGACTTGTGTCTTTTTTCAACCTCACCTACTATGTAACTATGTAACTATGAAAAGAACATACAGTCAACAACAACTCTAATGCCCTAACTGGCACTGAGCCGGGAGTACACTCTATTAACCATTTAAGGATTCCTACAAAATGCGATTCTCTCACTCAGGGTCTAAAGTAAGAACTAGGTAAAGGGTGAAAATCTCCACCCAATGAATTCCAAATCAAGTATGGTCTGTAGTATATGCTCTTACGCCGTCTTGAGCCACAGGGGATTAAGTTATTGAATCCGAAAGGTCTGCATTGGTAGAGGGGGCCTCAATGCAAATATCCCCCACTTTTTGGATTTTTTTAAGGCACCCCCTTGATAGATATGTGGCTTTATATAGGGGTAGCTGAGAATTAATTAATTGTTTCCATTGCGTTAAAGTGGGAGCAGATGTAGATTTCCACTGGAGCACAATAACTTTCCTTGCATAGAATAAAAGCAGTCCAACAGCGGTTGTTGGGGCTCTGCGGTGGGCTAGGGGATTCACCAGACACAGCAGACAGACCTCCAATCTCTGAGGTATCTGTATAGTGGTCATTCAGTAGATAAATGATATTACAGCCGCCCAAAAGGTTTGAATATGACGACATTGCTAGAAAATATGAATGAAGTCCGTTGAGGCTGCAGAGCACTGCCAGCACACCGCAGGAATGGAAGGATATATTCCGAGTACTGCAGAGTGGGGTGATTTACAGATAGAGGGTCCCTCTTTTATAGGGAGGTCTAATGCTAAAGGACTTGGAGTGTGCTGCTTTATATGGATAAGAAGACATATTTAAGGCTTTGGATGGTGCTATTACTCAAAACTCACAAACCTTGTTTGGCAACTCGCCATATATGACTCCTTGTGATCACCAGGCAACTTAAATAGGCAAGTCCTTTTTTTTGATACTATCGTGTACTATTGGTACTCTTGGTGGGCATCTACTGACACCCCCACTGGCAGTGCTTCATCCATTTTTCCAAGTTATATGGTGGAACATTTTACATGTAAGACAAAATGATGACTGCATATACTCTTATTAAATACCCCTGATGAAGCTGCTTGAACCAGAAACGGGTACCGGAGATCACTGTATACCGGAGAGTAACAACAATCTTTTTGTCATGCAAGCCATGTAACCTGTCGTGTTTTTTGTCTTTAGTTTCTATTTTTTTGTATATTTGCGCATTATTTTTGTTATATCCTTTTAACTATCGGTCATTTCATGACTGAATGATTTTATGTATACCTAATAAATTATATTTTCTAATTCACAAGTGTGGTTGTTGCCTAAAAAGACCCAATAAAGGGGGATTCTCTTTTCTTGATATATTCTGTGTAGTCGGGCAGGGGTGAGATAAATTCTATGCAGAAATTTAAAAAACTATTTTGCCATGATGACAAAAAGCTAAAAAAAAACACAGCAAAACACGTGTGACAAAAGGCGCCTGGCTCGGTGGCAAAGTTTGGTACTTGAGCTCCTTTGGCATGAAAAACGCTCCTAGGGCAGCCCTTTCAAGTGAATGGTCTACCCTACATATGACACAAAGAAGGAATAGGTAAATTACGCAGAAAACCCCTACGCGATATGGATGAATGGCGCCTAAGTCCTCTAATGTGCAGCTGAAAATCTCTGGCTGATGACTGGACGGTGGCGTGAGGGTCATCTACATCTGCTGCCGATTGCTGCATAAAAAGTTGGTTACACTGCTACAAAGTTTTCTGTAGGTTACACCACAGGGAGTCGGTTGTTCCATCTGTTCTGTGATGGATCATTACTCTAAAAATCAGCCATGTAGCTACAGATTAAACAGCTGCCAGCTATGTGAGGGTGTGGGTGTTTATCTTCAGGAATGTGCAAATAAAATGTAAAGTAGGGACTGGATGTTCACGTAGATATGATAAGTTCTCCTCTAATTCCACTTTCAAAGACATCTTTGACAGGATCAAGCCTGGCAAAGTGCACAAGGTCAAGGACAACCTGTACACTTCACCTTTCCTTTACCTCTGGCTTCCTGCTTGCTTTAGTTTTGTGCAACATGCAATTTAGGCTGAAAGCCAGCCAGAGGAGGCTCCGGTTATGTAAAGCATCGTAGTCCTTGCCATTTCTCTATAACCCTTGGAAACAGCTCCAGACATACAGTGAATATTTTACCGCCATTTGACTATGGGTTCGATACGTTGTTAAAGCTTGCGTTAAACTCTAAACTTAAATGCATGGATCTTTCTAATAACTTTTTTCAGCATCTCTGCATTGGCCACAATTAAAGAAGAACTTCTAAAAGGTATCTTGTGTAAATAAAACCATGATATAACTTGATAGTCTCTTTGGGATAACTACAATTCTGTCCATTCGAAATGAAACTTCATCCAAAGCTAAAGGCATTAAAAAAAACAAAAAACTAAAGTGGAGCACACCTAAGAGCAAATGAACAGAAAAACTGAAATCAACATATGCATTTAACCTTGATGGGTGGTCAAGAAAACACCAATTCGTGTCCAGGCTGACATAGCAGGAATCCACTATCGACTTGAGGTCCTCAACTGTACTCTTTCTTGGAATGTTGTTTGACAATGCCCTTTCCGAAATGAATATAATTATGGATCCTTTCCCTAATACCCGTGGATATTATGTGCCAAAGCAAATGAAAATCAATTTTTATAGAAAATTCATTCTGCTGTGTACACATGCTCTACTGTCTATAAAAACAACTGTCTTCAATACTTTTCTGAGTTGCTGATCCAGAATGAGTATGTAGATCCAGAAAGTTAGGATAGGGTTTAGAATGAAAGTCAAGCAGCTAGTACCATTAACAGAATGAGACAACAACAGCGACCTTCATGTCTTCCCGGGAAGTGATTCTGTTAAGGGTTCTCATTGACGCAGCAGACATCTAAAAAATTGTCTGTTTACTATCAGGATAGCCAGTATCATCCGTACTTTCTATATTCCTCACTTGTGCCCCTTCCCCGGGTTTTCTCGCCAAATTCTCAGCTGGGCCACTCAACACTTGGCTCTTACAGGCCCCTCTTGAGCCGGGAGAGTCTTCCATGCTGGTAGAGGGCCCTACGTTGCTGTTGTGGAATAAACCAAGTCCAGAAGAAAGACATACATCCGAATTTAGATGCTAAAGGGATTAGGTGGCAATTCTGCTGCTGATACAAACTCATCTATTGAATGTGAGTTAGGGACCTTAGATTGTTAGCTCCTTGAGGGCAGGGACTGATGTGAATGTACAATGTATATGTAAAGCGCTGAGAAAATTAAAGGCGCTATATAAGTACCTGAAATAAATAAATAAATATATTTCTTCTACAAGGACTGCCTATTTCATAACTGTGATGGCACAAATCTTATCAGGTACTAAAAGATGAGTTGAAGTGGACCCAGCATCAGATGCTTGTTAAAGCGTACTTATAGCCAATATGTCTATGAAGATTCTCATCTATCTAGGCCATGGTATATCTAGTAGAAGTCACATTCAACTGGACTGTTCCAGTACCCATAGTCAGGGATAGAGGACTTGACCACCCAAAGTCTCTCTGAGCCTCCAAATTCCCATTTAAAGACTTAACAATTTTGGAAAAACTGCAAGTCGATTTTCTCCTTTTGACAGATCACTCCAAAACCCTTTATGCTGCATGGGTGAGAATCCCAAACTGTGCTCTTTTCGTCCCCCTTAAAGGGACCCCCAACCCAGACAGCAGTGATTAATGCCTGTGTTTCAGGGCCCATCCCTGGCATACTGTATAGTATTGTTTCTTGTTAAGGATGTGAATTCACTGACTTCTGGTTGAGATACATTGTTAGGTGCCTGAAACAACTTTTCAACATGTCCCTTAAGCCCCGTACACACGATCGGACTTTCCAACGGGAAATGTTCGATGACAGGCTGTTGGCGGTAAATCCGACCACATGTCCCGACTGTGCTCCATCAGACAATTGTTGTCAGATTTTCCGTGGACAAATGTTGGATGGCAGGTTTTAAAATTTTCCGCAGACAAATGTCTGGTGTCGGATTTTCCGAGCGTGTGTACACAAGTCCATCAGACAAAAGTCCAAAGTACAAACACGCATGCTCGGAAGCAAGGACGAGCTGGAAGCGGTCGGTCTTGTAAACTCACGTTCGTAATGGAGAATTAACATTCATGACGTGGCAAATTATGAGATCTCAAAATGCAGCGCACAATTCTCTTCTTCTTTAATGGGATAATAATGAAGCTGCTTTGCTGGTGATACTAATGGAGTTCTGCCAAACGTATTTAAAAAGGCTTTTTTTTCTAGTGATATCAAGAATAATATTTTTATGTTTTTTTATTTTTTTGGTCAAGTTACCACAACACCATTATCCCGTAATTTTTTATATCAAAGATACAACTATGTTGGTGGCCCTTGTCAATTACATTGTATTTTTTATAATGTAACTGCCTACTCCCAAACTGTCATTTGAAGTAAAACACATAGCCAAGTATTATTCTCCACAATTTTTTTATTATGCATTAAAAAAAAACAAATAAAATTAGACATGCTATCTGCCAATAGAACTTAACCAAAAACTGCAAAAAAATGTTATGCATCCAAAAATATAGAAAATATATCACATCATTATTCAACCAAAAGATAACATCAAAGCAATAACTCCAAGGCCAATAATAAATAACACGTTATCTCCTCCGATTCCGCAACATGGCTGGATGATGAACGGCTGTTACGAAACGAACTCAAAAGCACGAAATGAAAAGCGCAAAATGAAAAGCTCAAAACGAAAAGCGCTAATCAACACCCACCAAACTTCTACTGACACGAAATTAGCAGAAGGTACCCAAAAGGTGGCGCTAAAGAGCTAAAAAAACCACGTAGCATGTCACTACGTTTGTTGGCCAACAATTGTGTGACCGTGTGTATGCAAGACAAGTTTGGGCCAACACCCTTCGGACAAAAGTCCACAGTTTTGTTGGCCAACAATCCAATCGTGTGTACGAGGCTTTTCACTTTTGCTATGGCACATAAAATCCTCCCAACATTTTTAAGAAAACTGTTTTTCCTTCCTCCCATTGAGTATCTGGAGAATAAAGTGGGATTTCAAACTTGTTTTCTGTCTGGAAATGTCTTCTTTGTTGTATAAAGATATATCCAGTTTTTCAAAGACGTAATGCGCTGTCTTTTATTCTGCCTATTTACAAAAATACATCCTTTACTGTCTGATATTCTCTCCCATCTCTTCTGTTATTGAAAAGACTCAGTGTCTGCTGTAATCCCCGGGATTTTCAGGCTCCTCAAACTAGGTGTGAACATGTCGGGGAGCATCAGCCATGTCTCTGGGGGGGTTTAGATCAGATTATGGTGTAAACTGTACAGTACACATACAATGGATTATGGGCTTTGGAAGATGAACGACCGCTGTTCTCCGGAAGGGATCACGTCCATTGTAAGAAGAATTAGGTTACTTCCTGATGCCAAATGATACATACATGGCTTTGGGAACTGAAAGATCGTGTGTGTGCATCTTGGGCATGATCCACCAATTACATCTACTCACACAATCTTAGCTCAGCTTTTTAATTAGTCTTCATGACACGTAAGGTGGAATTAGCAGAAACAGAATAAAAATTCAGTGACGTGGTGATATATATAGGATTGTACTTTCCCACCAACACCCACCATTTATTATTACTTTTTAATTTTTGTTATTATTATTATTGTTATTATTACTTATTTTTAATATTTTTTATTTGTTTAGAACACAAATCGTAGATCATATTTAAATGTAATGATAAGTATATTTAAAGAGGAACTGCAGTCTGCTCACATATAAAAACATAATAGCATATAAAAAACATATAAAAACATAATAAAAACTTCTTTGCTATGCTGAAGCTTCCCTCCAACCACTTTGCATATTATTTTATATATACTGTGTTTCTCTACTTGCCAAATACGCTGCAGAAATCTCCCTCCACTGAGTCTGGCTGCAGCCATTTTAACTGTGGGCAGCTGAAGCTGCTGCCTGTTCACTTCCTGGATTTACACAGACACACAGGAGGCATACCTTAAGGGTCTGCAGCTCTCATTGGCCCTCTTATGACTTACCCCCCCCCACCTTCTCCCTTCCTGACAAACTCTCACAAAAGTGAGAGAGAGCTACATGATGTCATAAGCCTAGGGTTTTTACCAGACAAGAAACAGGAAGTGAGCTGAATAACGTATTTACTGGCAGAAAAAAAAAATGTTTTACTATACATAGATAAAACAACAAGGGCAGAAAATTTAATAGGTGGAAAGTTAAAAAAAAATGACTGAAGGTCCACTTTAACAAAACCAATAACGATACTTTAATACAAACGCTCCACCGCAAGCCACAAGCCCAACAGTCAGCTAAATACATTTCAGTTACATCATATCAAGGGGTGTGCATTGTCTGAAGGGAAGAAAAGCCTGTCCCCTGCCAACATATTGCAAAGAAGAACCCTTGCTCAATGTGCTATAGTAATGGTCTCTCTGCAAAGGTCCGACATTCCCCTGCTGAGTCAGAGCTAGGGCTGTCATACCAGCATGGAGCATAAGCTTTGCTGATTGCATAGCTATAGGTCTGATTCAACAGGGGGGGAGGTGTTGGGCCTCTGCAGGGAGACCACTGTTTTCACACAAGTGTCTTTCTCTGTAGGCTAGCTCCCACCTAGCTCCCTTCTTTCATTTGGAGTGACTGCCTCTAATTGAGATCCTCTGTACCTCCTTCCTCAGTAGTCCTTCTTTTTGGTCAGATGTACAGATCATGTAGTGCACTAAGCCTTGATTTTTTGAATAAACAGTCTCAAGGAAATATAACAGTGAAAGAATAAATTTCAGGTTTAAGCAATCATTTGTGACAAATAGTTTCTTCTAGGTTCGTTAACCTGATGGCGTGGCCGAGGTGTGTCCATTGGCAACATACTTTGTACCAAAACATTTTCCTCCTTTTGAAAGGAGGTAACAGTTGGGCGGTATGGTTGCATGCTAGCATGACACTAAAGCCAGATCTTAGCCAGAATGCCAAAAGCTTAGGTGCACAGACAGGGCCGTCTTTAATATTGATTGGACCCTAGGCAAAACTTTCCTTGGGCCCCCCCCCCATGCAGTTTTGCTCTCCACCTGCTCTGAGACATACAATAAATAGCAGCTAAACTCAAAATCAGTTTACTGAATCAGATCAGGCAGCTATTGTGATTGGTTGCCAGAGGTTACCGTGTATCATTACCGCTCACTGACTGGTTGCTAGAGGTTACAGCACACATTACGGCTCACTGATTAGTTGCTAGAGGTTACAGCACATAATTTCTGCTTGTTGATTGGTTGCTAGAGATTACTCTGGATATGACCTCAGGGGGGCATGATATACATATCAATGCCGCCAGCCGCCGCTATTTACATATGAATGCCGGTAATTTACATATAAACACAGGGTCTGCAGGTGAGTCATCTGTACACAACAATAGGGCAGAGCTGGGCAGCATTAACAGTAGCACTTCACACTGAGATATTGGGACACAGCACAGGACTAAAACCTCAAGGGACGAGGGAATTTAAACCAGGATAGTTGGCAAGTATGAGGCAGCTGCTTTTGGCCTCACAACAATGACAGGGCCCAGGGCAGCAGCCCCTTTTGCCCTGTCTTAAAAACGGCCCTGTGAACAGATGCCAACTGTCTTGGACTGGCGGAGACAGTCATGCATCTGGGTGTTCTGTCCTAATGAGGCTGTGTCCCAAGATACTGATCATGTGAAGTAACTCAAAAAAAAGGGTATTACTGAGGGAACCGCAGCCACAAGTGAGCAGACCCCCAGAAAGTTAGGGAAAGACCTCCCAGAAAGGGAGCTGGATTGCCTGAAAAGTGAATGTGATCTGGTTGAGATTGTTGATTACTGGGTTTAATTAACAGTAAAATCTAAAATTCACCTTGATTAAAAATGTTTGAATCCAAGAAAAATACAATGAACTGGGTGGCACAGTGGTGTAGTGGGTAGCACTTTCGCTTAGCAGTAAAAACGGTTGCTGGTTCACATCCCAACTGCGACACTACCTGCCTGGAGTTTGCATGATCTCCCTGTACCTGCGTGGGTTTCCTTCAAACACTCCAAAGACATGCTGGTAGGTTAATTGGATCCTATCTAAATTGCCCCTAGTATGTGTACGTATGAATGTGAGTTGGGGACCTGAATGTAAGCTCCTTGAGGGTAGGGACTGATGTGAATGTACAATGTGTATGTAAAGCGCTGCATAAATTGGCGGCGCTATACAAGTACCTGAAATAAATAACTAAAACTCAAATTTCAGATTGCATTGAAGTCAACAGGGAGGCCAATTTTGATGGTCACATGTGGAGGTTTGGAAGGATGCTAGACAAACTATGGTTACCCAAATTGCATAGGAATTGTCTATTGCCCCAAATTGAGTGTTCTTTTGTTTGTTTTGGATTTATTTTATCATTCCTTGTGGAGTTTTGAACAATAAGCATTTAAAAATATATAAAATTGCACTTTTTTATTGTTTTCTTTAATGTTTCTTTACCAAAAAAACACCAAAGAAAGTAATGAACAGGGTTTAAAAATATGTAACACTTAAACCAAAACCAAAAAGTTATTTTTATTTTATTTTATTTTCAGGGTTTTTTTTTGTTATTTGCATAGATTTAATAGATTTTCAAGGAGCAAAAAGTGACCATCAAAAGGTCTCCCAATGGTTCAACACAATTTGAAATTTGAATTTTAAAATGTTGATCAAATTTAAACTCATGAACTTTGAATCTTAAAAATACTGTTTATCTCATGGTAGTTTTTATCAGGGTCATAGGGTCTTCTAAGTTGATCATCAGATCTAGGTGGTAATGGGGTTGGAGACCCAACTCATGTATGAAGCCAATTCCTACTCTGTAGTTGGTAGTTGGTAAATGTGGAAAATCTGATGTGCCAGGCATTATGGTTGGATACTGTGTGGCTCCCACCATCCCTGCTACTTTTTTTTATTTTATATTATGAGAATGAAACAGAAGAAGCTGAAACGCAAACATCCAAAACTCCCAGGTGGGCAGGAACAGAATCGGGAACTATGGCAGATGGAGATCTCGCTGTTGAAGTATCTAAGACATATAAGAAGCCAGTGAATGCATCAATCAGATATTGTTCACTTATATATTAGTTAGAACTTTGGATAAACTGAACCTTTAGGCCTCATGCACACTGGACCTTAAAATAACCTTATATAAATCTCAGTAGCTTTGCAGTGAGTTTTTCACATTTTTTCAACATTTTTGCAATATCGGTTCTTATCGTTTATTAGCGGTTTTTAGCGGTTTTTCCACGTTAGCGTTTTAGCGGGGTATTTTTTAAGAAAAACATTAAAACCCACTGGTGAGCGCCGTTTTTGAGCATTTATCAACGTTTATCAGCGTTAGAGCATTTTTACAGCTGAAAAACGTCTCTCAGAACCCACTAGTTTTGTTTTTTTTTTTTACTACTCAAAAAACGCCACTTCCGAAAACTGCTGATAACAGCCTATGTGTGCATGGACACATAGGATAACATGATGGAGAGTTTATTGAGAGTAGAAAAAAACGTCTACAGCCAAAAACAGTTGCTGTAAAAACGTCAAAAAATGTCCAGTGTGCATGAGGCCTCATAGAGAGAGCATATTTTTGGTATTTTTATTTTAAAGCATACATGTTTATAAATATATATTTAGATTATTTTTTGTATGAAATTTTTATTTTGCAAATAAATAAATGATATAGCTAACTAACTCAGAGGGGCTTCTATTTACAGTGACCATAGATTTTTCCCTAATCCCTGTAGTGTTGAACTCGCACTTACCCAATTAAAAGTGTTACACAATTGTAAGACAAATATTAACAAAACCAAAAAATACATAAAGTAAATAAAATGCAATCAAATTAATTAAATAAAATACATAAAGTGGAATAAATGGGAAAGATAGTCCATGAACCACTAAAAGAGTAACCCCACTTACGTGGGGGGAAAAAATAGCAAATAAAGAAAAAAATCATTTAGCACATATAATTGCGACACTAATCATATTGTAATTGAATGTTATTATAATTACTTTTCAATCTGCAGCCACTGTAATTTTCTGAGAATACATTGCAGTATGGCTACCTGGAGTTGTTCTGTACACAGTGGGGTTGATTTACTAAAGGCAAATAGACTGTGCACCTTGGAAAGTGCAGTTGCTCCAGAGCTTAGTAAATGAGGTAAAGCTTCACTTTGCAAAGAATACCCAATCACATGCAAGGAAGATAAAAAAAACAGCATTTTTGCTTGCACATGATTGGTTGATGAAAGTCAGCAGAGCTTCTGCTCATTTACTAAGCTCTGGAGCAACTGCTCTTGCCGTGTGCAACTGCACTTTCCAAAGTACACAGTCTTTTTGCCTTTCGTAAATCAACCCCAGTGTGTCTACTGACCACTCCCCAGAAACATAATTTTCTGCTTGTGTGATTGGCTCACCAATTTTCCCAGAAGTCTGCCTAAGATACAAGTCAGATTTCAGGCATCCTCTACAACAAAAATTAATTTTTTGGAGAGATACTTTCAATGGGAGCATGTCTAAAGGGATACAGGCCCTGATTAGTGCCCTGCAGCTGCACACCTGACAGTTAATTATGAAACCACTCCCATTAGACCCACCCAGTACAGAGGCACAGACAAACACACAGGGATTTCTTCTGAATAACAAAAGGTAGGAATCTGGAAAGGTTGTTATAATCCTAGCAATGTACATTGATCAACCAGAGGGGAATGTTTTTTTCTCAACAAAAGTGGAGTTACTCATTAAATAGTCCAGATCTGTGTCAAAATAAGTGTTCTGTAAAAGTGAAAGTGCCAGTGCTCAAAAAGTACTTTCCTTGTGAGACTACACTCACCAGATGGAAATCTTGTCTGACAGGGCTGCTGTGCATGGCAGTTTTTCCCTGGTCTCAGCCTTTATGTCACTGGTCCTCACATACAAGGAAGGATTCAGAGAAAGGTCTCATAGTGCATTCCATTTATTAAAACCCCCACTTAAAAACAGTGAAAAACACTTACATACTCCGGTGCCACTCCTGGCACCCCGGGATCATCTCACAATAAGCTGTGTAACCCACTGCCACTCCATTGCACAAGCCACTGTGTGTTCCAATCCGCAGAAGCTGAATGTGTTCCCGCTCCTACCTGTACATGTTTGGTCACCACCAGGACATCATCAGGAGGGTGGACATCTCCATCTGGTGAGTGTGGTCCCAAAAGGGAAGGGCACTGTTTGCACAAGAGTAGAGCATTGGCGGTGGACAGTGTGACACTTTATATAGAAGAAGAAAACATCTCTTTAAGCACTTTTTGAGCACTGGCACTTTTGCAGAACACTTATTTTGGCACAGATATGGGCTATTCAAGCTGTTCATGAACTATTACTCCCATTTATTCCATTTTATGTATTTAATTTAATTAAATTTATCGCACTTATTTGTTTTTATTATATTTTTCTTTGGTTTTGTTAATATTTGTCTTACAATTGTGGCACACTTTTAATTGGGTAAGCTCAGCTTCAACACTACAGGAATTTGGTTAATGTTAGCACATTATAAAAGCTGCAGCCACCCACATGGGTGATATGATTGTTATCATAGATTTTCCCTGCCCCACTGCTTGCACTGTCAATAGGGAAAACTGCAAGTGATTTGATGGCTTGGAATACTAAGGTAACAAATTTTCCAGCATAAATAAGCATCAGAAATTATGATTGTTACATTTTTAGGGTGGCTAAAGATCAACTTCCAGCTGCCAAATTACTAGATGTTAATTTTGTTCATCCTTTCATGGTAGCTCTACTAGTACATGAAATTCCTGCTGCATTTGGCCATGTTTGGGTATACTTCTCTGCCAATACCTTAAGGCTTTCTGAATTCTCCTAAACTTGTCTGAGCAAGGTTGAGTTTCAGTATAATAAACCAAGTCTGCTCTGTGCTTGTTGTGCTCCATCACTGACAATGATTATACACGTGGTAGAGATGTTAGAGAAGTAAAATAAAACACCAGCAAAACCTTTCTTTACTTTTGTTCACAGTGAGGAAGGGTTAGTTAGTATCGTCGTCAGAGTTTTATTACTGTCTGTGTCCCAACTGGATAGGTTTTCCCCCACTTTTCCATTGTTGGGCCATTACCTAAAGATTAACTCCAGTTTATAAGTAGCATTTAAAAATCAGTAGCCCAACAGCTCTGGCAATAAAAAAAGCAGGAAAATCATAAAAATAAAAATGTTGCGCTAACATAAGTGACCACCTATCATTATTGATAGTAGGGATGAGCCAGCCGTTTGAGTTGAACATAAGTTCGACTCGAATATCGGGTATTCATTTGTTCTAAAATTAACCGAACATATGGGGCGTTTGCGGGAAATTTCAGCGCCGTGGAATTCCCCATATTGCACTGCGAGATCACAGTGCATTGCTGTATGATGATTTATCAAAGCATGCACCTGACCTGCATGCTTTGGCCAATCACAGCGTGCTCTGCTGAGAGAGTCATAATTGGCCAAAGGCAGGGTGCCTTTGGCCAATCATGGCTCAGGGGGACCAAGTCCCACACTATATAAGGCTGCTTACACGGCGGCCGTGTTGGCGTGGACAGAGAGATAGCTTGAGTCAGATTAAGCAGGCAGATTATTCAGTTAGTGGCAGTGTATTTGATATATATAATATATATATATATATATATATATATATATATATATATATATATATATATACAGTGGAGCAAAAAAGTATTTAGTCAGCCACCAATTGTGCAAGTTCTCCCACTTAAAAAGATGAGAGAGGCCTGTAATTGTCATCATAGGTATACCTCAACTATGAGAGATAAAATGTGGAAACAAATCCAGACAATCACATTGTCTGATTTTTGAAAGAATTTATTTGCAAATTATGGTGGAAAATAAGTATTTGGTCAATATCAAAAGTTCATCCCAATACTTTGTTATATATCCTTTGTTGGCAATGACAGAGGTCAAACATTTTCTGTAAGACTTCACAAGGTTGTCATACACTGTTGCTGGTATGTTGGCCCATTCCTCCATGCAGATCTCCTCTAGAGCAGTCACGTTTTTTTGGGCTGTCGCTGGGCAACACAGACTTTCAACTCCCTCCAAAGGTTTTCTATGGCGTTGAGATCTGGAGACTGGCTAGGCCACTTCAGGACCTTGAAATGCTTCTTATGAAGCCACTCCTTCATTGCCCGGGCGGTGTGTTTGGGATCATTGTCATGCTGAAAGACCCAGCCATGTTTCATCTTCAATGAGCTTGCTGATGGGAGGAGGTTTGCACTCAAAATCTCACGATACATGGCCCCATTCATTCTTTCATGTACACTGATCAGTCGTCCTGTTCCCTTTGCAGAGAAACAGCCCCAAAGCATGATGTTGCCACCCCCATGCTTCACAGTAGGTATGGTGTTCTTTGGTTGCAACTCAGCATTCTCTCTCCTCCAAACACGACGAGTTGTGTTTCTACCAAACAGTTTTACTTTGGTTTCATCTGACCATATGACATTCTCCCAATCCTCTTCTTGATCATGCAAATGCTCTCTAGCAAACCTCAGACGAGCCCGGACATGTACTGGCTTAAGCAGGGGGACACGTCTGGCACTGCAGGATCTGTGTCCCTGGTGGCGTAGTGTGCTACTGATGGTAGCCTTAGTTACGTTGGTCCCAGCTCTCTGCAGGTCATTCACTAGGTCCCCCCGTGTGGTTCTGGGATTTTTGCTCACTGTTCTTGTGATCATTTTGACCCCATGGGGTGAGATCTTGCGTGGAGCCCCAGATCGAGGGAGATTATCAGTGGTCTTGTATGTCTTCCATTTTCTAATTATTGCTCCCACAGTTGATTTCTTCACACCAAGCTGCTTGCCTATTGCAGATTCAGTCTTCCCAGCCTGGTGCAGGTCTACAATTTTATTTCTGGTTTCCTTCGACAGCTCTTTGGTCTTCACCATAGTGGAGTTTGGAGTGTGACTGTTTGAGGTTGTGGACAGGTGTCTTTTATACTGATAACAATTTCAAACAGGTGCCATTAATACAGGTAATGAGTGGAGGACAGAGGAGCCTCTTAAAGAAGAAGATACAGGTCTGTGAGAGCCAGAAATCTTGCTTGTTTGTAGGTGACCAAATACTTATTTTCCACCATAATTTGCAAATAAATTCTTTCAAAAATGAGACAATGTGATTGTCTGGATTTATTTCCACATTTTGTCTCTCATAGTTGAGGTATACCTATGATGACAATTACAGGCCTCTCTCATCTTTTTAAGTGGGAGAACATGCACAATTGGTGGCTGACTAAATACTTTTTTGCCCCACTGTATACAGTCTAGTATATACAGTTGTGCTCATTAGTTTACATACCCTGGCAGAATTTATGATTTCTTGTCCATTTTTCAGAGAATATGAATGATAACACAAAAACATTTCTTTCACTCATAGTTAGTGTTTGGCTGAAGCCATTTCTTATCAATGAACTGTGTTTACTCTTTTTAAATCATAATCACAACAGAAACTACCCAAATGACCCTGATCAAAAGTTTACATACCCTGGTGATTTTGGCCTGATAACATGCACACAAGTTGACACAACGGGGTGTGAATGGCTATTAAAGGTAACCATCCTCACCTGTGATCTGTTTGCTTGTAATTAGTGTGTGTGTATAAAAGGTCAATGAGTTTCTGGACTCCTAACAGACCCTTGCATCTCTCATCCAGTGCTGCACTGACGTTTCTGGATTCTGAGTCACGGGGAAAGCAAAAGAATTGTTAAAGGATCTGCGGGAAAGGTAGTTGAACTGTATAAAACAGGAAAGGGATATAAACTGATAAGAGGCATGGAGGAGCTCAGCTATGAGGAAAGATTAGAATAACTGAATTTATTCTTTCTTGAGAAGAGGAGAATAAGGGGAGATATGATCTATCTATCTATCTATCTATCTATCTATCTATCTATCTATCTATCTATCTATCTATCTATCTATCTATCTATCTATCTATCTATCTATCTATCTATCTATCTATCTATCTATCTATATACAGTGTATTTGGTGTTGTATAGTTTCTAATACGCTTCAGGCGTTGTACACAGTACACAATACAGTACAGTGTGGTCTTGCAAAACAAAAAATACATCATGTCCGGAAGGCCACCAAGGAGAGGCAGACGATCACAGGCCACTAAAAAAGGGAAAGCAGCCTCTGTGTCTACAGTCAACAGTTCTGGTCGCGGACATGGTGCATCCTCTGCAGGTGGCCGTGGGGCACACCTGTCCTTTTTTTCTGCTGCTGGCCGTGTTATTGAGCCAGAACATGCAGAAGAGTTGGTAGAGTGGATAACAAAGCCGTCCTCATCCTCCTCATCCTCTGTCACCCAGGCTCAGAGTAGTTTGTCTTCCAACGCAGCTGCCAAAGCAGCCTATTCCACCGCCTCCTTGTCCACAGTCACTCCTTCCATAGCCCCACCACCATGCACGGAGGAGTCTCCAGAATTATTTTTTTACCACAGTGTGGGTTACATGCTGCTGGAGGATGCACAGCGATTTGAAGGCACCGATGTTGATTACTAGGTTGAGAAAGGGAGTAACGTGAGCCTAGAGAGAGGGGGTGCCACAGAAGGACAAGAAACTGACAGTCATGTTCCCCCAGCTGCAGTATACTGCCAAGATTGCTCCAGTTACGGGGAGGGAGGGGATGATGAGGTCACTGACTCTACTTGGGTGCCTGAGAGAAGAGAGGAGGAAAATGAGGCGGAGGAGGAGGAAAAACTCCAACGAGGCAGGATGTCCTCTAGGGGGCAGCTTAAGGGCAGCCATCCTATTGCATCACACCGCATAGCTCCGCAGGTGCAGGGCGCTGCTGACTCCCCGCTGACTTTTAAAAGTTCCTTGGTGTGGGCCTTTTTCAACACGTGTGCAGCAGATCGCACCATTGCTATTTGCAACCTATGTCTTAAGCAGATCTAGCGTGGCCAGAATAGCAGCCGCTTGGTAACCACATGCTTGACCAGACATATGACGACCTGCCAGGCAGTCCTTTGACAACAACACTTGAAAGACCTACATCAAAGAAAAAGGCGGACTTCTTCTTGCTCCTCATCTGGAGTCTCCAACCCTACTATACATCCAGTCCTCTCAAAAACCTGCACTGAGAGGAATGAAGGTATAGCAATAGGTGTCCCAAGTACTTGCAGCCAATCTGCTAGCAGTACACCACCGTGTGATTTTAGAAGGCAAATTTCCCTACCCCAGTTGTTGAACCGTAAAAAGAAATTCGGTCCCAGCCATCCACATGCTCAGTGTCTGAATCCTAGCTTGGCCAAATTGCTAGCACTGCAACTGCTGAGTGAGTGCGAGGGCTGAGTGTTTTGGCGCCAACAAATCCAAAGGCCCAATTTTTCTGCCCCTGTTTAACAGGGGCGTGTAATTACAATTTTTGATATAATGTTTCACAGCAGGGCCCGTTCCTGCGCCCAACAAGAGTAACTGTGAGGAGTTACAGTGTGGTGGAGTCATTTTAAAAAAAAATTGGTGCAGTGTTCCCCTTAATATCTATGCCAGACCTGAAGGGCCTGGTATGGATTTGGGGGGGGGGGGGGGCATCCATGCCATTTTTGTTTGGTATTTTTGGTATTTTTATCTATATTGCTGGGATTCCACAATACATACAGTCGCAAGCAGTTTTGAATTAAATTTTTTCCTTTAGAAATCTCATTTTGCTGTGGTACTGTTATAAACATAGGAAAGATGCGCTACTTTACAGGCATACTAAGGACATCCCCCAGGCACGATATATAAAGGAATATTTAATTTTTATTGTTTCACTTTAAGCATTATTAAAATCACTGCTCCCGAAAAAATGTCTGTTTTTAAAACTTTTTTTTGCATTGGTACATGTCCACTGGGCAGGACCCAGGTCCCCAAACACTTTTTATGGCAATGACTTGCATATAAGCCTTTTAAGTTAAAATTTTTTATTTTTGCGTCCCTTTGACTTTCCTGGTGTTCGCACTAATTTTTTGCCTGTTCGCATGTTCGGCTCATCCCTAACTGAGACAAAATTGAGAAAAAAAGAGATATTGAAAAGACATAGACCAGTGATGGTGAACCTTGGCACCCCAGATGTTTGGGAACTACATTTCCCATGATGCTTATGCACTCTGCAGTGTAGTTGAGCATCATGAGAAATGTAGTTCTAAAACATATGGGGTGCCAAGGTTCGCCATCACTGATATAGACTAACAGTCCATGAATAGTTCCAATATTGCAAATTTACTCCATGACAAGTGCTCTGTATTAATGGTGTAGAAAATTACATCCAAAACAAAAATTGTGTTGTGTACAAGCCTCCACCTGGTGATCGACACAAGGCTTACCAGATAGTGTTGACCATCCACTAAAGATGGCCAATCAAAGCACAAATTTAATTCCTCGGTACAAATGAACCGTCACAACCTCACTGCACACCTCGATGGCTGGATGCTCCGTAAGGCACAAACAAAAAGTCTCCACATAGCATAACTCTGTAGGAACTTAAAATGTTATTGAATAAAAAATACCACTCATATGTCTTCCAAGTATAAAGCGCTTGTCATTAACAATCCATGGATATGCACAGAAAGAGCTTCCCAGTTGCTTCCAGTATTGAACGTCGTGATGTCACAACAGGCCCCTCCCTACGCGTTTTGTCATACCTGACCTGACCTTGTTTTGTTTTTTTCGATGTCCAGGCCTTCAAAATATTCAGATTTTGCAATTCCACATATAAATGACTCCTTGGTTTAGCAAGAGAGTCAAAATGTACCAAAAGGACCTCCACCTCATCTCTTTTTGTCTATCAATAATGATAGATGGTCATTATGTTAGCGCAACATTTTTACTTTTACGATTTTCTTGCTATGTTACATATCACATGGTATGTTGCAGGTGTTCTTTGAGGTTTTACACAACTTAACACCGTTTATTTTTCCTATGACACAATAAAAATAGAAGATTTTTCTGAAATACTCTACCTCCTTTTTGCCCCCTACAGATCCAACTGTAGCGCTACCATCTCCAGGGCCGCTGGACTTGAAAGGGTTCAGCCAGACAGGAGGCATCCCAAACAACCAGCATCTGTAACAGTCACTCTCAGTCAGAGAACAGTCCATGGAATTGTTGTTTTTATATTTTTAGTGGGATTTTAACTTGGATAGGGTATCGGGAAGGTCCAGGACGCCATTAATCCATTAAAGCGGTTGTAAACTGCTAGACATTTTTTTTTTCTTACCTACAAGGCAAAGGCATTATGTAAAATTTACCTGAAAACGAAGCCTTCCAGTGATGTAATGTTATCGCTGGAGACAGCTTTCAGTTTCACCCGTCTTGCTTCTGGATTCGCAGACTCTGGCTCTGTGACTGGCCGGAGCTGCGATGACGTCACTCCCATGCATGCCGGTCACGGCACAGGGCTCTGAAGGAATGGCACGGGTCGCCGTTCCTTCAGAACGCATGCGACAGTGATGTCACTGGCTGCATGGACGGTAAATATCTCCTAAACTGTGCACGTTTAGGAGATATTTACACTACCTATAGAGTAAATTACCTGTAGGTAAAATTTAGAGATGGAAGTTTACTTCCTCTTTAACTTTATACATTGAGGTCTCTGTCTCTTTAAAGTGATACTAAAGTCTTGTTTTTTTTTTCAATAAAAATAACAAACATGTTATACTTGCCTGCTCTATTGTAGTGGATTTGCACAGAGCATCCCAGATCCTCCTCTTCTTGGGTCCCTCTTCTGTGATCCTGGCCCCTCCCTCCTGTTCAGTGCCCCCACAACAAGCAGCTTGGCACCATGGGGGTACACAAGCCGAGTCATAGCTCAGTGTGTCCATTCAGACACGGAGCCACGACCTGGCCCTGCCCAGCCCCGCCCCACTCCCCTGATTGGCTATCTGACTTTGATTGACAGCAGCGGCAGGCAATGGGGCAGCTGCTGTGTCTCAGTCGATCAGAAGGGAATGTCTCGGGCGGCTGAGACATTCGTGGACATCACTGGATAGAGAGGGACCTCAGGGAAGTGTTAGGGGGGCTGCGGGGGGGGGGGGCTGCACATGGAAGGCTTTTTATCTTAAAGCATAGAATGCATTAAGATAAAAACTTCTGCCTTTACAACCACTTTAAGTAATCTTCAGACTGCCCAAGAGAAGCCCCTCTTATATGGTGCAGTCTCTTTAACAGCAAACTTCACATATACCGCATCATCTGAAATTCCACTCCTCTTCACACCCCACAATCTCTAAATGCAGTATATCACAGTCCTCCTATAACAAGGGGTGTGATCCCTCCTGAGGTCTCCGGAAACTAGCTGGGCCCTGTGCCAGGCTGCTTCTATCCCTTCTTCTGGCTATAGGGGTTCAAAATGAACAGATGCCCCCACTTTTCCTGATCCTCCTTGTTTCTAAGGGGATGTTTACTCACAGTACAGCTCGCTGGGGTGTCTGCACCTTACCAGCCTTAGGAATGCCAGCAGCCAGCCCTGACTTTGGCACAGGAAACAGTGGTGGTCGCCTCAAGCCAGAGGCAGCATCCCCTCTACACCCGGGGGACCCCTCGTAGCTCAGCACTTCATCTCCCCACACAACTCTTAACACATGGCAAGCCCTAGCAGTATTTATGTGGTGCCCACTCCATCAAACTTTCAGCTTGGGATTGGCCAGGGCTCCCACAATACTGCCAAGCAGTGTCTCCCTGTCAGTCAGTTCCTGGGGAAACCCTATAGATTTCTACCTTAGCTGCTGAGTGGGACACAGCAAAGCCAGCCCACCTGGGTCTGCCCTGCCTACCAAACAATAATTATCTATTTACAGACACTAGTACCTGCAGGGTGCTACACAACTATCTGTAGATACTTCACCTACTGGTTGAACAACACTTAGCATGACCTAACCTGCTTCCTACCGTCATGTACACACATTTCTCGGTGTGTCACTATACTGCCCTGGGCTCACAGTACTCCTGGACACAGTAGCGCTCACGCGCTTTTACAACATTATGCAAGCAATGCTCTAACCAAGAATAAGGAATGCACACTAACAGTGCCAAAGGAAAAGAGGTAGGTCCCATGAAACTGCATGGCCAGCCAGAAAACTGCACCCCATTCCATCCCATTAAACAATATTGCATTTTCATATCTCTACAGACATGCACACAGCAACATGCAACATTGTCTGGTGCTAAATTCACTTCACCATTCCTTACAATGTAGAAGAGAAGCTTTAGAACCACACTATGCTGTATGTTACCTAAATTGCTAGTCAGTGGGAAGAACAAGTCCCAGCCATCAGTGAGGAGAAGAATCCCCCAGCATTGGCTATCAGTGGAGAGAAGGCCCAACTGTTTCCTTTTAGTGGGGAAAAAATTCCATATTATTTACTGTCAATGGGGGGATTACCCAGTATCTGTGACAGTGGAGAAACCCCCAGTGTCCCCAGTCAGTGGAGGGAAAGATGGTCAGTGTCAACTGTCAATGGGGGAAGAAAGCCCAAGTGTTAGCTGTCAGTGGGGGAAAGAAGGCTTCAGTATTGACTGTCAGTGAGGGTAAGTATGCCTCAGTGTCTACTGGTAATGGGGGGAAAAAATCCCCCAGAGTTGGCCATGAGCGGGTGGAAAGAAAACATTGGCCAGTGTCCATCATCAGTGGGAGAAAGAATGCCCCAGTGTCCCCAATCAGTGAGAAAAGGAATGCAGTGTCTGTCATCTGTGGGGGGGGGGGTAAATATCCCCCAGTGTCCGCATCAAATGTCCCAGTGTTGGCTGTCATTGAGGAAAGAAAGCCCCCGTCTTGGCTGTCAATTGGGGGGGGGGGGATTCAGTGCTTTCAGTGATTCAGTCTACTGTTAGTGGGGGAAAGAATCCTCCAGAGTTGGCCACCAGTGGGGGTAACAATGCCCTAGTTTTGGCTGTCAGTGGGAGGAAGAATACCCCAGTGTCCACTATTAGTGGGGGAAAGAATGCCCCAGTCTCTTCTGTCTGAGGGGGGGGGAGGGATCCCCAAGTGTTGGTTATCAGTGGGGGAAAGAATGCCCCAGTGTCTGCCATCAGTAAGGGTGGAACACCCCTTTGTGTCTCCTGTCAGTGAGGGGGGGGGAGAATGTTCCAGTGTTTATTGTCAGAGGGGGAAGAAAAATAAATTTCCACAGCATCGATGTACTGTAAGTTAAATGAACTCCATCTACCACCTCCAGCAATATGTCAGTGGTCCCTATTGATAGTGTCAGCGGGAGTGCAATCAGGGACGTATTATTGGTGCTCAATGGTAAATGCTTACCTCAATTACAGCCAGTTACCACCTCTGATAAGTGATATCACCCCCAAAACTATACAGACACTATCGAAAAGATATCATTCTGCCTTACAGTACCAGCACAGAGCCACTACCAAATCCTGGAATGAGTGTTCCAGCACCCAGCAGTAGAACATGTCCTGGACTCGTGGGACTCTAGAGAGTATAGAACATTATAGTCATTTAGGGGCTGGTTGGCTGATAAGGCAGAACTGGAGAAGGAGTAAATGTGAAGCTATCTTATAGTCTTTTTTTGTTGAGCTCTGTGTTAGAATAACATTTGTTTTTGTTTTTTAAGGCACTTGTAACCCACTTGTGGATTTAATGTTCTCCTGTCATTAAAATGAGGTCCAGAGCTTTGATAGTAATAAATACAAGTCATCCCCACACCTGGAGACAGACTGAATAGGGATGTGCAAGAACATTTTGTTCACCGGTGGTGGAGGTAGGAGATCTTATCAGTCACATTCCACCTAGAACATCTTACTGGCACCCGTTTCCTTTACTGGCATCTGTTCTCCAGACACCTCCATTTGTTTAGGTGATATTTATTGATCTAAAGTGCTTTGTCAAGAAAACTTTAAATCCATATTGTCTCAGAGTCCTTTCTCAATCAGCTTGCACGTGCAACCGCTACATTTTCCTCTCAGGCTCATGTTGTGTGCCAAACGACCTGGAGGATGGGGTAAATAGTTCAATCTCTGTATTTGTGGATGATACTAAGCTAAGAAGGGCAATAACTTCTCCGCAGGATGTGGAAACCTTGCAAAAAGATCTGAACAAATTAATGGGGTGGGCAACTACATGGCAAATGAAGTTTAATGTAGAAAAATGTAAAATAATGCATTTGGGTGGCAAAAAATATGAATGCAATCTATACACTGGGGGGAGAACCTCTGGGGGAATCAAGGCTGGAAAAAGGACCTGGGGGTCCTAGTAGATGATAGGCTTAGCAATGGTATGCAATGCCAAGCTGCTGCTTACAAAGCAAACAGAATATTGGCATGCATTAAAAAGGGGATCAACTCCAGAGATAAAACGACAATTCTCCCGCTCTACAAGACTCTGGTCCGGCCGCACCTGGAGTATGCTGTCCAGTTTTGGGCACCAGTCCCCAGGAAGGATGTACTAGAAAAGAGTGATTACAAACAAAGGGCAATAAAGCTAATAAAGGGTCTGGAGGATATTAGTTATGAGGAAAGTTTGCGAGCACTGAACTTATTCTCTCTGGAGAAGAGACGCTAGAGAGGGGATATGATTTCAATTTATAAATACCGTACTGGTGACCCTACAATAGGGATAAAACTTTTTTAATGGCCACTCATTAAAATAGAAGAAAAGAGGTTTAACCTTAAACTACGTAGAGGGTTCTTTACTGTAAGAGCGGCAAGGATGTGGAATTCCCTTCCACAGGCGGTGGTCTCAGCGGGGAGCATCGATAGTTTCAAAAAACCATTAGATAAGCACCCGAACGACCGCAACATACAGGGATATACAATGTAATACTGACATATAATCACACACATAGGTTGGACTTGATGGACTTGTGTCTTTTTTCGACCTCACCTTCTATGTAACTATGTACACAGAGCCTAGTCAAAGGACAAAAAGGTTGTATCAAAGTTCAGTGCCCCTATGGCTAATATTTGAGTATTTGGTGGTTTTTGTAGAATTAAACCACCTAACAGTCTGTCCTATCTTCCTGGGATTCTGTTGGTGAGTTCCTGGATCTGCACATGTGCTATTGCTATTATGAAGGGCTCCTACTGTCACTCCTCGCCTTATAATGCTTAGCATTCTTCTTGTCAGCCCAAGCTGCAAACTTTAACAACCCCTGAGGTTTTGTCATTACAGCAACCAGGGGCGACGTTCTGTGCACCAGTAGGAAAATGGGCTACACAACTGTATTGAGTGAGGGAAAGGTCAAAATAAGGCTGAAGGCAAAACATTTTTTAATTATTTTTTATTATGGATAGAGCGTGGGATGGTTATAACTCCAGTAGTTTTTTTTTTCCATCTGTGCACCATTGGCTTGATTTCCCTTCACTTCCTTTGCCATAGCCAAAATAGGAATCAAAAGAAATTTTGTACAAAGTAAGGGGAATTTCTGGTAGTCCAGGGTCTCCAGAACTAGTGTCCCCATTGGACGATTTCCCCTTCTTTCCTGCTCTGGTGAGAACTCAGATTTTAGGATTTTCTTTCACTTTTGGTGACAATCGGTTGGGTTGATCTCCCTATCGATGACACAGACATCAATAAAACTCTAACAAAAGAGCAAGCTGGGTGCTGGACTCAGATTTTCTAATGCCGCGTACACACGACCGGACTTTACGACAGACTTTGTCCGGCGGACTTTTCAACGGACTTTCCGAATGAACGGACTTGCCTACACACGATCAACCAAAGTCCGACGGATTTGTACGTGATGACGTACGACCGGACTAAAACAAGGAAGTTCATAGCCGATAGCCAATAGCTGCCCTAGCGTCGGTTTTTGTTCCTTAGGACTAGCATACAGACGAGCGAACTTTTCAACCAGACTCGAGTCCGTCGGAAAGATTTGAAACATGTTTCATTTCTAGGTCCATCGAACGTTTGGGGAAAAAGTCCGCTGGGGCCCACACACGATCGAATTGTCCGACGGACTCGGTCCGCAGGACCAAGTATGCCGTAAAGTCCACACGTGTGTACGCGGCATTGGGGTCACTGAAGTTGTCACTGGGCACACTGGCTCCAGCTTGGCAGCACTCCATAAAACAGGGACTACCCTTAGGAACAGTGAAAGGACCAAGAGTTAAAGCGACATTAAAGCTTCATTTTTAAAAAAAATTTAAATTACAAATATGTTACTTACTTACCTGCTCTGTGTGATGATTTTGCATAGAGCAGCCCCGATCCTCTTCTTCTGGGGTCCCCCACCAGTGCTCCAGGTCCCTCTTCAGCAAGTGCCCCCATGGAAAGCCGCTTTCTATGGGGGCACCCGTGCAGGCTCACTCCTGAGATGCCCCCTGTCTGCGTCTATTGACACAGAGTGGGGGGTTTGGACCCATCCCCCTGCTCGCTTGGCACAGCATTTGATTGACAGCAGCGCGAGCCGATGGCTATCAAATTTGTGTTAGCGTGTTTAGTTATTTATTTATTTTTTTAAATTTTTTAAGGGTTAAAGTTAAGAGTTAATTATTTATGTATTGTTACTTAACATTAATTTATTGAATTTATTTATTTTTTATTTATGATTTTTATTTGTTTGTGTATTTATTTTACATTTATTTATTCATTTATTATTATTCAAATATTAATAAATGAATTGAAATAAAAAATAAATAAAATCATAATAAATAACCTTAACTCCAACTCTTAATCCTAACCCTAACCTAAACTGAACTCGAACCCCTTACCCTAACAAAAAAACATTATAATACATGAATAATAATAAAAGAAGAAATAAAAGCTAATGGAAAAAAGCTGAAATACCTAGCAGCAAATGATGCAACAGATAACAGTTTTCTCTATTGGCTAATAAAAAAAGCCAAAGCCCAAAAACGCTGCATGCAAACGCGCAAAAACACGGAAGAATCACACATTAAAACCACGTGAAAAAATGCCGGAAAAGCGCTCAAAGACCCTACGCTCAGGTGTGAATGCAGCCTAAGGGGGGTCACAGACAGCAATGAAAACCTAATAGGTGTTCTAACCCCACTCTATCCAAAGCTTAAGCAAACTGGGTTTTGTATTTAGACATACTTTAAGTTCTGATGAAGGGGAGTGTGTTAGGCCCCTGAAACGCGTCGGATTTATTCTGTTATACATTCACTTTATCATTAAATTATTTTTGTTTAGCCCTTTCATTGGATTGCATATATGGGCAAAAAAAAAAAACCTGATAGGTGTTCTATTACCCCCCCCCACTTCACAGCTTAAAAAAAAGTTCTCCTCTCCAGTTCTTCTTTATGGGGGGGGGGGCTGCAGAGAAAGAAGGCAAAACTGGAGTTTTTCTTTAAACTTTTCAACAAACACAAAAAAGAAAAATGTAATTTCTGTTCTGCATAGAATTGGCATTAAAATGAAACGGGGGAATCAGTAAAAGCTAACTTCTACTGGAGGTGGAGTCAAATTGGGCCAGTTTTTATAGTCTTACGCTTGAATAGCGATACTTGCTAACTATGCAACAAGGTCATTGCCTACATTCTGGCTTAAAGAGCATTACTTTTTTATTTTTTTTTGTTTTTAAATTATTCACCTTCATGGCTATTGACCTCTTGATGGGACCAAGATCATCTTTAGTGATGCCAACAATTGGATCAGGACCCTTTGTAAATAGGCTTTCGTAACCAGCTGTTTTTTTTCTCATGGTTATATACGTTCTGTATATATTCCATAACTCATCTCTAGCCCTGGCTACGTCAATGTGGTTTTTGAGCTTGAATTCCATATATTTAATATACCTTGAGCACCTTAGAATAGAGATGGTAGAGGCTTTCTACCCACATCATCACCTTATTACAGAAGGACAAAGAAAGCCTTGTTTCGAGTCAGATGGTGGTATCATTGGTTCTGTTGCTTGGAGTTGAGTAGACTCTGATGTTTTTTGATGTCACTATAGTACGGGGCGACTGGAAAAAAAAGTTCGTAAATTTGAACTTCCAGTAACCTTCTCTAATCCTCATGCTTTAAAATGTTCCCATACGGTGCTGAAAATTTGTTCCTTATTACAGGGCAAAAGACATACTGTATCATGTTCAAACAAAAAGCAGAAGGAAAGACTTTTTTTTTTTTTTTTTTGTGGCCGTAGATGTGGGTTTCTTTTTTCCATATCCCCCCTATGCAGGCTCGCTATAACGCTGTCAGACCATAGTGTGTATGTGAATGCTGGGTTTTGTGGGAATTGTTGGCGTGCCAGTGGGAAAAGACTCTTCCCATGCCTTTCATTGAAAGTACTATTTATATAAAAAAAAAGTATATATATATATATATATATATATATTAGGAACAAAAATATTAAAATAAGTTAAACAACATTTATTTATTTCTGAAGATCACAGATGAGTATTTTGTAGGTTCTGTCTTAAAAAATATTGCCGCAAATTGAATTTAATTATAAGAAGATGAGAGGAGGGTGGAAAGGAGGAAGTTATGCTAATGGGTGAATGTTATCAATTAAATAAAAAAAAAGAAAAAAGGGAACAAAAAACAGCTGGGACATGCCCTTAGAGGTCTGAGAAGAAGGCTTTTGGTAAGCAGTAAAAAGTTTGGATGAGTCATATGATGTAGAAGCTATTTGACTTTACAGCCCTAGTAGTAATAGTGCAACAGGTGCCAGGTCCGAGGTCCTACAATGTGCAGTATTTACAATAAAGTTACCCATTTTAGCAGCAAAGGATTGGCAGTCCCTAAAGCAGGAGTCTGGAAATAACAAAATACTGGGAGTTAAGCCTCGTACACACGATCGGATTTTCCGCAGACAAAACCTCAGACTTTTGACCGAAGGCGTGTGCCTGGCTTTTGTCTTGCATACAAACAGCAAGGAATTGTCGGCCAACAAACGCGAACGTAGTGACATGCTACATGGTTTTTCAGCTCATTAGCGCCACCCTTTGGGCTCCTTCTGCTAATTTCATGTTGGTAGAAGTTTGGTGAATGTTGATTCGCGCTTTTCATTTCGCGCTTTTCATTTCGCGCTTTTTAGTTCGTTTCTGAATGGCCGTTCACCAACCAGACATGTTGCGGAATCGGAGGAGATAACGTGTTATTTATTATTGGCCTTGGAGTTATTGCTTTGACCCAAGTCCAGTCCAGGAACAGGAGGAGGAGGATTTCTTGGACCAAAAATGTGTTGCTTTATTAATCGTGACCAATTATGTCATATGCCTTTGCTGCGGGAGCTCCAGGAGAATAATCCGGATGATTTTCGGAATTATCTCCGGATGACGGACCCCCTGCTTTCACCAACTCTTGGCATTGCTGATCCCCTATATTAAGAAGCAGGACACATGCATGAGACTTTTATTTTTTTTTTTTGGTTGAATAATAATGATTTGATTTGTTATATTTTCTATATTTTTGGATGCATAGAATGCACTTTTTGGTTAAATTCTATTGGCAGATAGCATGTCTAATTTTATTTGTTTTCCTTTTTTAATGCACAATAAAAAAATTGTGTAGAATAATACTTGGCTATGTGTTTTGCTTCAAATGACAGTTTGGGAGTCGGCAGTTACATTTAAAAAAATACAATGTAAAATTAACAAGGGACACCAACATAGTTGTATCTTTGATCTTAAAAACTACGAGATAATGGTGTTGTGGTAACTTGTACAAATAAAAAAAAAAAAAAAAAAGCATAATAATATTATTCTTGATATCACTAGAAAAAAAAAGTCTTTGAAAATTAGTTTGCAATAACTCCATCAGTATCACCAGCAAAGCAGCTTCATTATTATCCCATTAAAGAAGAAGAGAATTGTGCGCTGCATTTCCAGATTTTATAATTTGCCACGTCACGAATGTTAATTCTCCATTACAAACGCTAGTTTACAAGACTGACCGCTTCCGGCTCGTCCTTGCTTCCGAGCGTGCGTGTTTGTACTTTAGACTATTGTCCGACGGACTTGTGTACACACGCTCGGAAAATCCGACAACAGACAAATTTTAAAACCTGCCACCCAACATTTGTCCGCGGAAAATCCGACAACAATTGTCTGATGGAGTGTACAAACGGTCGGATTTTCCACCAACAGCCTGTTATCGAACATTTCCTGTCAGAAAATCCAATCGTGTGTACGAGGCTTTAGAGTTTTTGGCAGAAGGAACACGCTCCTAGCAAATCTTTTTTTTTTGCCAGTGTAAGCCCTGTGCTCCTTTTCATAATCTGCTAAGAATTGCCCTGGATGATAAAACTCTTGTGTTCATATATAGAGCGCTACATTATCAGTGGTCACCCAATGACCCAGGACAAGGGACACTGAGCTCATAAGAAATGGCAGAGAAGATGGTGGTGGCAGAAGATAGAGAAGAGTAGGAGTGCCACCACCACCCAGCTGGTCAAAAGTTCCTTGTTAACATATGATGGCTAGAAGGCTTTGCATTGATTATAAAGATGGGCTTTTTTTAACGTAAACCTGTGGTGGTTATGATTAATTTTTTATTTTAGGTACTTATATAGCACTGTTAATTACACAGTGCTTTACCGATATATCGTACAATCGCATCATTCCCTAGCCCTCAAGGAGCTTACAATCTATGTTTGGTAAATCACATTCATACACATATTAAGGGCCAATTTTAGACAGGATACAATTAACCTACCACCATGTCTTTGGAGTGTGGGAGGAAACCGAAGTACCTGGAGGAAACCCACACAGGCACAGGGAGAACATGCAAACTCCAGGCAGGTAGTGCCATGGTTGGGATATGATCCATTGACCCTAGTGCTGCTAGGCGGTATTGCTAACCACTTAGCCACTATGCTTCGCAATAATATTGAACTAACTTCTTGGTTTGGTTTTTAACCCCTATGCATCACCTTAAAGTGGTTGTAAACCCTTACACGCCACTTTTCCCTACAAGTAAGCCCAGGGGCGTAACTAGAAATAGCAGGGCCCCATAGCAAAATGTTGTATGGGGCCCCCATGCAAACAGCCCCCCCCCCCCACAGCTGCCTTAGTGTCAATGCAGCGTGAGCTGTGCCACATACAGTGTGACCTGTGCACAATGCAGCGTGACCTGTGCCCCATGCAGCGTGACCTGTGCCCCATGCAGCGTGACCTGTGCCCCATGCAGCGTGACCTGTGCCCCATACAGTGGTACCTGTGCCAAATACAGTGTGACCTGTGCCCCATACAACATGACCTGTGCCCAATGCAGCATGACCTGTGCCCCATGCAGCGTGACCTGTGCCCCATGCAACGTGACCTGTGCCCCATACAGCGTGACCTGTGCCCCATACAGCATGACCTGTGCCCCATACAGCGTGACCTGTGCCCCATACAGCCTGGTCTGCCTGTGCCCCATACAGCATGACCTGTGCCCCATACAGTGTGACCTGTGCCCCATACAGCGTGACCTGTGCCCCATACAGCCTGGTCTGCCTGTGCCCCATACAGCCTCACCTATGCAGAGGAAGAGGCAAGCCACCCAGATCAGCAGAGAGCGGGATTGCCCGCTGTAATAGCTTTCATTTGAATTTCGTGTCTTCCCGGGGCTCATCTTCACATAGCCCCACCTCTTGGCCCAACGCCTTTGATGACATCACATGTCCCGCATTGGATCAGCGTTCTGTCTATCAAAGGCGCCGGGCCAAAAGGTGGAGCTATGTGACGTGAGCCCCGGGAACACTGGAAGTTCTAATGAAAGCTCTTACATCGGGCAATTCAGCTCTCTGCTGATACGGACATCTCGCCTCTTCCTTTCCTCTCTGTTCCCCTGGCTGGGAGACTATGCCGGCGGTGCTCTCATCCTCACTGGGCCCCACTCGGCTGCGGGCCCCATAGCGCCCGCATGGGTCGCTATGGTGGTAGTTACGCCCCTGAGTAAGCCTATAGTAAGGCGCATTCGAGCTGAATAAAGGGCACGATCCTGCGGTTATTAATGGGGCCGTGCTGTGACCGTTAGCACATACGGGAGTGACGTCACGCGTCTCCGGCCAGTCACAGAGCCGGAGTCCACGGCCCCGGAAGGAAGAGGGGTGAAGATGGACGCGGCCACCAGCGGGGACCTCGGGGATATTGCGGGCTTCGTTTGCAGGTAAGTGCAACATAATGGGCTAGTATGTGATGCATACTAGCCCATTATGCTTTTACTTTGCAGGGGAAAAAAGAGGAAGTAAAACCCATCTGGGTTTACTTTCTCTTTAAAGCACAGCCTGAACATTAAGTTTAACTCCTTCATGCCTAAGCCTTTTTCTGACGTTTGTTGCTTACAAGTTAAAATCTGTATTTTTTGTAAGAAGATTACTTAGAACCCCCAAACATTATATATATATATATATATATATATATATATATATATATATATATATATATATTTTTTTTTTTTTTTTTTTTTTTTTTTTCAGCAGAGGCCATACAGAATAAAATTTCAATCATTGCAATATTTTTTGTCACACTGTATTTGAGCAGTGGTCTTTCAAATGCAATTTTTTTGGGGGAAAAAATACGCTTTCATGAATTACCATATATACTCGAGTATAAGCCAACTTTTTCAGCACATTTTTTTATGCTGGAAAAAGCCCCCCTCGGCTTATACTCGAGTGCGGGTCTCCCGCTGTGTCATGCAGTCTTAACTGTTCGGCGGCCGTCCACTGTAGCAAAGCCCCGCCTCCTCCTCGTCCGAGATGGAACACTGAACACAACTGATACAATGCTGGGAAACTGAATCAGTGTTCCGTCTATCACGGACGAGGAGGAGGCAGGGCTTTGTTACAGTGGACGGCCGCCGAACTAAGACTGCAGTTGCATGACACAGCGGGAGACACACGCTGTTTGTAATCAAAGGTACAGGTGGGCACAGTGAGGCTACAGATGGGCACAGTGAGGCTGAAAATGGGCACAATGAGGCTGCAGATGGGCACAGTGAGGCTGCAAATGGGCACAGTGAGGCTGCAGATGGACACAGTGAGGCTGCAAATGGGCACAATGAGGCAGTAGATGGGCACAGTGAGGCTGCAAATGGGCACAGTGAGGCTGCAGATGGGCATTGTTTACCCAGTAGCTGCTGCATTTCCACCCTATGCTTATACTCGAGTCAATACGTTTTCCCAGTTTTTTGTGGTAAAATTAGGTGCCTCGGCTTATACTCGAGTATATATACGGTAATAACAAAAACAAACAAAAAAAACTGTAAAGATAGCCCAATTTTTTTGTACAATGTGAAAGATAATGTTACGTCGAGTAAATATGGGGCGCTTTCAATTTTTTTTCTTACTTCGTTTTTTCTATTTCTTTTTTTACACTGTCCCTTTTTATTACTGTCAGAAGGAATGTAAACATCCCTTGTGACAGTAAAAGGCAGTGACAAGTACTCTTTATGGACTTGAAAGCATTCAAAACGCCAAGTTTGGCTATTTTGAATACTCTCATTTTTTTTTTTAATTTGGCGCCTTTAAGTTTTCGGTAAACCGGAAGTGATGTCATGACATCGCTTCCGGGTTACTAGATCCGAGACCCGATTGAAGCTGATTCTGACTTTGTTCGGGCCTCCGGGCCAGCCAGAGGACATGCCGGCTGGTAGCTCTCCCGGTGGGACAGGAGAGCCCAGGGGAGCCGCGGAATGTGGCGGGAGGGGGCATGTCCTTATGCTTGTGATAACAGCCGAGCAGCTGTTATTATCCCAAGAAAGCCGACCTCCGGCTCTAAAAACCGGTACCGGGGTGAACCCGGTACAACCCCTTCAAGCCGAGGCCGCATATATGGTTGGCGGGAAGGGGTTAAATCAAGTGCATCAGAACAAAAGTCTTACCATTTTTTTTAAGAAAGCAGCCACAACCTGAGTAGAAAGGCCTTTCCCCTCCTCCTTGCTCTCAATAAGAAAGCAGTAGTCTCTCTACAGAGCTCTGACACATCTTGTCTTTAGAGAACATATCTTCCAAACAGACAGCAATGGTCCCGCTCTGTAGCATGCTGGTAGGGGATAGGATTTTCAACTTAGGCTGTGGCTAAGTAAGACTTGCACACCTTTTCTTTCCATGCACCTGTTATGTATTTAGCTGATTTAAACTGAAAGTTCAGTTAGACTGGGTTAGAAAAGAGGGCTAAAAAAAAAAAACAAGTTCCTTTTCTTCCTGAGCTCCTCGGAACCCAGGATGAATTTGCAAACAACATCATCCAACTCTCGTACAACTCCCCCTCGCTGTAGCCTTATAACATTAATGAGCCTTATTAACCAATAGATCTGCATTGCAGAGAGGGTGGGGTGTCAAAAACATTAAAAAAAAAATATTTTGAACCCTAAATTTAGAGATTTATGAGGGCACCTCGATTTGTCATTGCAATGTTGGACGAGCAAACGGATGAGCAAAACTGAGGTTTTTATATTTTCCTAAAATGCTTGGATGAAGGAGATTTCAGAAAAATGTTGCTAATTTTGATAAATTCATTCGAGAAGATGTAATTTTATTTTGGCAGAAGGAGATTTCAGAACAATGTTGGCAACTTTGCCAAATTACAGATCATGAAACTTCTTTTCTGGTTTAAAGGGTACAATAAGCTTTCAATGTCTATACTCTCCTGGCCTTTTAATTATCCTCACTGCTTTTTTTTTTATGAAAAGAAGAAAGTGAAATAAAATATTTTCAAAAGTAATTTGCCAAAAAGGAAAATGTAAATTAAATAACGTAAAGCGGCAATACACAAATAAAAATAAAAAACACAAAAAAATAAAAAATAAACAAAATTACACTAAATATACCCCTAAAAAACACAAGCCTCTAAATAAAAAAGAAAAGTAGTTCTTTTTTTCTTCAAGCACATTTCACCTAAGCAGCTCAACGAGATTTTCATTTGTACTTTGTCAAAAATATTTTGCCAAAAATGAGACTAATCTCCCTGCAAAAAAGAAAACTAATGCTTCCATTACAACTAAGGACTGGTACGCTACGAATGTTGCCTTGGGGACGCTAGCTGAGCAGAAGTTATGGAGAGTATGTTGATGGTGCGGGGGTAATGCGCTGGTTTGGGGAGTGAGTTCATGGCATTGCCTGTCTGACGAGTTACCGATCCATATCAAGGTTTGTCTTTGCTACCATCCGCCATGTTTGTCATAGGTTGAACTGGATGGACGTGTGTCTTTTTTCAACCAGACTAACTATGTCAGCCCCCAAAATTTCCACTCGCCTGCTCGCATTTGATGAGTGGAAATTAGTGGAGGGCGAGTTTGGAGTGGGGTGGACGGACTAGGCTGACAGTTTCCTGGCTGATCGCTTCAGAAGCGGTGCGGCCATTAGTGCGGCCCGGAGGGGGGCCAGAAGCGATCAGTCAGGAAACTGTCAGGAGGAGAGCTGGCCGGAACACAGAGAACAGGGATCTCCTGCTGTGACACAGCTTGTATATGAAACACCAGCTGCTGTCAAACAAAGTCCCGCCTCCTGGACCCGCTCTTATGATAAACAGCACACTGGTCCAATGCTGGTCCAGGAAACTGGACTTTGTTTGACAATGGCCAATGTTTCATATAAAAGCTGTGTCACAGCGTAGTATCCCCACTCAGCTGGCTCTCCTCCCAATTTCTCCCTGCTGCATTGATGGGTACTGATGAGGCTGCACTTATGGGCACTGATAGGCACTGATAGGCTGCATTGATGGGCAATGATAGGCTGCATTGATGGGCACTGATAAACACTGTTAGGCTGCACTGATAAGCACTGATAAGGCTGCACTGATGGGCACTGATAAGGCTGCACTGATGGGCACTGATAAGGCGGCACTGATAAGTTGCACTGATGGGGCAGCACTGATATGCTGCACTGATGGGTACTAATAGGCTGCACTGACGGCCAATGATGAGCCTGAACTAATGGGTGCTGATGAGGCTGTACTGATGGCCACTGATGAGGCTGCACTAATGGCCACTGATGAGGCTGCACTAATGGGTGCTGATGAGGCTGTACTGATGGCCACTGGTGAGGCTGCACCGATGGCCACTAATGAGGCTGCACTGATGGGCACTGATAAGATGCACTGATAAGGCTGCACTGATATGCTGCACCGATGGGCACTAATGAGGCTGCACTGATAGGCACCGATAAGACTGCACTGATGGGCACTAATGAGGCTGCACTGATGGGCACTGATAGACTGGAAAGGAAGGTGGTTACTGCGCTAAACCCTACAAAATAAACAAGTGAGCTGCTAAAAAAAATGTGACTAACATATAAATACAAGGGAGGGAAAATTGTAGCGCTAAAAAAAACGATGATACCCCCATAGGTAAGGAGACATCAATAGGTAAATAAACAGTGTGTATAAATACACCTCAAATCGGGGGTAATGAAAAAAGTCTTTAAAGTGAAAATAAAGTCCAATAACAATGGTATATGTGTGATGGATCAGGGACACAGCTCCATCCAAAATGAATGCTTCCAATCAACGGTCATCAAACACTGAACAAGATGTAAGTGCGCTTACCGGAACAGGTGGACTCTAGTGCCAACAGCATAGAGTCAATCAGGCGGTGTGCCACAGCGGGCAAGTGTGTGGATGGCCTCGAGGGTGGAATCCTAGGGGATGATGGATTGCTTACAGATCGGCCCTAACTCAGAACCGTGAAGACAGGATCTCGATGATGAGTGTAGAGATGGATTAAAATGCCGACATCTGCCTGGTGTCCTCCGACATGAGACCGACCGCCCAGACCTCCGACGGAGTGTTTGATGACCGTTGATTGGAAGCATTCATTTTGGATGGAGCTGTGTCCCTGATCCATCACACATTTACCATTGTTATTGGACTTTATTTTCACTTTAAAGACTTTTTTCATTACGCCCCGATTTGAGGTGTATTTATACACATTGTTTATTTACCTATTGATGTCTCCTTACCTATGGGGGGTATCATCGTCTTTTTTAGCGCTACAATTTGCCCTCCCACTGACAGGCCGCATTGGTGGGCAATGATGAAGCTGTACTGATGGGTACTGATATGCTTTATGTTAATATTGTTAAAATAATTGTTAATATTTATTTTTGTAAATGAATTCTGCATAAAACATTTAACAGTGTCATTTTATGAGATAATATACAAAGGTGTGCTTAGGGGCAGAATTAGGGGCGGGGCAGCACAGCATGTTCAACATATAGACATTTATTCATCACCCATAAGAAGGCCACTAAGGACCTCTGGCTATCGCAATTCCACAGGGAGTCTTGAAAAAGTCAATTCTTATGGGTGACAAAAATGCCTTGTCCACATTTTCATACACGGTGTGCTGGTGATATTGAATTTTTTTGGACTTATATCATGACGGCACCAACTGTCTTGTCACCAAAGCACCCGTTTTACGGTCAGTTGCTGTAAAGAGAGCGCTGGATTCTCTGTAGTTATGGACTGAGCAGGAAGAGGTGTAGATGGGCAGGATAGTTTCACAGGCTGGGCTCTGGGACACGGGGTTCATGTCAAGAGAATCCATCGGTGATTGATCGCAAGTTGTGCCAGTTTCCAGTGGGGTGGCTTCCCTTTTATTACAGCTTTGCAGCCAGAATAAGCCTTTTTCACATGGTTGCTTTTGAATACCAGGAGAGAAGTTAAAATTCTGCCATTCTGAATTAGGCTGAGAACAAAGTTATCTTCTGGTGGAACTTCTACATCCCATGTGCCTGTCTCTCCTGGAGCGTGGGCTCAAAGATCCCCTTTCCTACATATTGTATCTGGTGGGATGGTTGCAAACACGAGCGGCAGAGCTGTGTTATGTTGCAGACTGCAGAAGGGGTGCAGAAGGAAAAGCAATGTCACCGGGAACATCTCTGGACTCGCACAATCCCATGACAAGGCATGGCCGCAGATCTGACAAAGCTGTCACCACTCACAGCAGCTCGTCAACTTTGATTGAAAACTCAGCCTGGACCAATTAGGCAAATTGAAAACTTGCCTCCCCGGGGCAGCTCCCCGTACTAGCGGTAAACGCAAGATTAACACAGGATTAACTCTGAGTGTAATGTATTTACATAATGTTTCACCGCCAATCCACTCCCAGCCATGTTCCCTGTAGATTATTGGGGGGGGTTAAAGGGGAACACAGGCAAAAGGCTAAAAGTCAGCAAAAAAAAGGCTATAGCAATGAACTTTTCACGTTGGATTTTATCTAATTATGATCCTAATGGCCTGCTTGGAGAGCAAAGGTTTCAATATGAGTTTAAAAGAACACACACCACTGCATACTGCAAAATCCAAGCCAAAAGCAGGTCCACTCCATCCCAACAGCAGCAATCAGTATTAGTACCTGAGACATGAAGGTCTTGGAACGTTCCACAGAAGTTCACATTTAAAACAGACATTTTAAATCACTTGCTCTCTTTGTCAGAAATGATCCTGTGCTGTAGGTCTCAGAAGTGAACCGGAAATTTACAGGAGGTTTTCAGTGCCAATCCAGGCACCGAAAAGCCAATCTGGGTGTGGGTTGAACCAATGGAAGTATAAGCAACTGTCGGACCTACCATTAAAGAGAAGCTGCCCGGTGCTCTCCTGCATAGGCAAAGCATGGGGGATCTATATTTTTATTTTAAATATTTTTTGCACAGTACGTATTTATTTATAATGCTCAGTACTAAAGATACAACATGTTATTTTCTTTGTTTTATTTTGAATCAGGAAGATATTAAGGCTGGGGTTCACACCTTTGCGTCTTGGGAAACCCCACACACACACATCTGCTAACCCATGTTTACGTGGTCCAAAGTCCTCTTTTCGAAAGAAAGTAAATTTTGCATTTCATTTGGAAATCGAGGTCCCAGAGTCTGGAGGAAGATTGGAGAGGCACAGAATCCAAGTTGCATGAGGTCCAGTGTGAAGTTTCCACAGTCAGTAATGATTTGGGGAGCCATGTCATCTCCTGGTGTTGGTCCACTGTGTTTTATCAAGTCCAAAGTCAGCGCAGCCCTCCACCAGGAAATTCTAGAGCACTTCATGCTCCACTCTGCTGATCAGGTTTATGGAGATGCTGATTTCATTTTTCCAGCAGGACTTGGCACCTACCCACACTGCCAAAAGTACCAATACTTGGTTTAATGATCATGGTATCACTGTGCTTGATTGGCCAGCAAACTCTCCTGACCTAAACCCCATAGAGAATCTGTGGGGTATTGTCAAGAGGAAGATGAGTGACATCAGACTCAACAAGCTGAAGGTCGCTATCAAAGCAACCTGGGCTTCCATAACACCTGAGCAGTGCCACAGCCTGATAGCATCCATGCCATGCATTGATGTAGTAATTTGTGCAAAAGGAACCCCGACCAAGTTTTGAGTACATACTATACTGTACATGAACATACTTTTCACTAAGCCAACATTTCTGTATTCAATTTTTTTTTTTATTGATCTTTTTTTACTGGTCTTATGTAATATTCAAATTTTCTGAGATACTGAATTTTGGGTTCTCACTAGCTGTAAGCCATAATCATCAAAATTAAAAGAAATAAATGCTTAAAATATATCACTCTGTGTGTGATGAATCTATATAATATTTGAGTTTCATTTTTTGAATATAATTACTGAAATAAATTAACTTTTTGATACTATTCTAATTTTTTGAGATGCACTTGTAAACCAATGAATGCAGCAAAATGTATTAATACAAAGTTTCGACAGGGTGGTAACAGGACCTGTGTAACATGGCTGAGCCTTGCAAAGCAGTACTTCATAAAAGGTCTTTCAACACAGTCTCAGTATTACAGGAGATACTCTAAACAGCTTACAATGCCCGGCAACATCTGACGAAATAGGTGACTGGAAGACAGTCTGACAAAAAGGCGCTTGGAGATGGCAAGAGCCCATAGCTGGTGACACAGTTTTCCTGTCTCTGTCCCTCCTCCACTTTTCCTGTGCTAAGCACACTGTACCTAAGCAACTGCAAAGGGACAGTTATATTCAGAAGCACTTCCCACACTAAAGATGGCGGCCAAGGTAATCCAGGACAGCTGCATCCAATCAGGCAGCTCCTCTCCTGAAGACCCCTATGGCAGAGTTCCTCCTGTCATACACCCTCTCTGCATGGCTACAGCCATCACAGCGCCAGTTGCACAGGGAGGCTATACTACACCTGTCTACAAATGGACTGCCCTATATGCGATGAGTGGAACCACGCTTGCGCTCAGTAGATGTGAATCAACTCTAAAGCTGAACTCAAAGCAAACAGCTAAATACATTAATAATTTATTTGTAGCTCTACCCCTGGAAGAGTTAGTGGACTTGTTTGGGTCCTTTCACCCTTTTCTAGTGATGGCCCTCCCTGTATATAAACACAATTAACACACCTGGAACTGTTGAAAGAAACTTTTTTTTAAAGGTAAAAGCCCTGAAAGGAAAAAGGCTGCAATTCAGACAGATTAGAACTGTTTTCTATACTGGCACAGCCAATGTAAGGAGTCAATGCAATCCTCAAATGGCTATACAGGAGGATGTCCTATCCTGCCAGCATTGGGGCTTTGTTAAAGCACTCACTTTGTTTTATACAGGATGATTAAGTATTCCAACTACCTATTGGCAGAACTCCTCTCTTAAAGTGCACTGTTAAAAACAACAGCTGAACAATACATCAAGGTGGCCAGTAGGCCGCTCACCACTTCTGTGCTTGGGCAAAGTCCTTTCCGATGCATTCCATCCCCAGTCATGTGTTGGCTAATCTGGATCCTTCCTACCCCATTGCTAGTGGTGAGCATTGAAATAGTCAATGAAGACCCTCTTCTGCTCTCTTCTCCTGCACTCTCCATCAAGGCCAGGAAGGGGACTTTCAGGCAACAAAACCAGACAGATGAGGCTCTCTTTTATCTCAAAGCCAGGACACGGTCGCCTGGAAAGTCCTATACACATTGCCAAAGCCACAAACCTGTACTTCACAGCACGGTAAAAAAAAACAGGGCATGTTGAGTTCAGCAGGTGTCACTATCTATCACTTACAGAGGTCAATGGGGCCACGTATCAATCTTGATGCCACAGCAGCCAATGGTCGCGGTTGTGGTGCAATGAAGAGGGATTTCAGTTCTGGTAGAGAGCATTCCCTCGAGATCAGGCTATTTGTGGGACAGTTGCTGCTGACATCATGATCTACCACAGATCATGAGTCAGCAGCTAAGCCCATCTCTGCACTATAGTTTTTTCCCCACTGGTCAGGAGGGGCGCTACATGAGATCCATGTACTTTGAAATCTCCCTCTTATAGATGCTCTCCTAAAAAACGCATCCGTAGGAGTCAGAGGCTTTCTTATCAGAAGTTGCAAATGCAAAAGTACCATGTATATACTTCATAATAAATGTTCATTTATAAAGTAAAGATTTTGTAGAAATAATAAAAAAATATATTAAACTTCCATGTAAATGCTTTAAATACAATTGACTAAAAAAATGGTTATATGTTTTCCTTAAGTGAAAAAATCCAAAATCTATTCCAGCTCATTCAATAACCCCCTTCCCACCATGTACCCTTTAAGCAGAACCGCCTGGAAAATATGGATCGGCAGAAGGTCACAGCTGTTCAGTAGGCTGGTAACTGCCCCGCTCCGACAGGGAGTTCCAGCCAGGGAAGATGAATGTGTCATGTCACACGCACCATTAGGATCAGAGTACTTTGAGTTACTCTTCCACTCACTCATGCCCTTTCCCTGTGTGTACAGTAAAGTGTCCCCATGTTCTCTGCCAGCTCTGATCAGCTTGTGTGACCTCATCCCTCAGGGCTTTGCCAAATCGACAAAATACATAACACGTTAAAGGCTTGCTAAATGTGAATTACAAACTGGTGGACATTAAAGGTTTTTTTCTAATAACTTATGTAAATAACTATTTAAAAGTTTTAAAAGCTTACTACATTTTACATGAAGATGTTAGGGTAGTGGTTGTCAACTTACAAGCAATAGGTCTTCAACCATGGCCACAGACTTAACCAAAGGGCCATACATAATGTTCACTATATGTAATGCTGGAGAGAATTGCCAGAGACTGCAAAGTAGAGCAAATAATGGTCGGAGACTGGACATGACATAAGTGTGGTTGGAGACTGAAGACATGCTGCAGAAGACAGTGATAGACTGAGGACATGCTACATGAGGCTAGTAGGGGTCACTGCTATTACCCCTTTACAAATCAATGCTTCCAGCCCGAAACCCCTGGGAGGCCCTATTAGACAAACTGATCCTGACCCTCAACACTTATTTAAGGAAGCTAGTGGGGTTTGTGCTCCTGACAGCCCAGCTAACATTGGTCAGAGCCTGGAGACAATGGTTCCTCAATGTTGCCGAGGTCCAACAAAGGTTTTTTTTTTTTTACAAGAAAGAGGTCCAACAAAGGTTAGTGGGGACCATGGTCCATGAGAAGCTCACTTCTATTCTCGAAGACTCTCATGATAAATTTTGGAAGCTTTGGGACCCTTGGATATTCTTTAATGCCCATCCGAACATAGGCCAAATCATGCTGTTGGTCTGAAGTAATTCACAGTAGCCCTTTAGCATTTGGACTGCTGACCCACGCAAAACTTCTCCCAAATTCTCCCCTCTCTCTTCCCTTCTCTCCGACCCTTTCTGTCCACCCTAGGCAAATACTTTATCTCTCCTCTGTCCCTTGCTACCCATGTTTCCTTTGATTTTCTTCACTTTAACTTTTACTTTCTCTGCTTCTTTCCTCCCCGCCTTAGTGCCTTGGTTACAAACCATTTGGCACAGCTCTCTCCCCACTTTTGAAGAGGTGTCTGTAATCAGTACCAATGATGCTCCTTGGTAGCATCATTACCCCTATATTTTGTGCTAGTCACAGAATCTTGAGTATGTTACAGTTTATGCTGCCTATCTTTTGCATATGTCTTATATTATTGTGCGTTGGTACATTTCCTGGACAGTAACACCTCTGTATACATTGTGGTTTTATTTTGTACCCTTATTGTACTTTTTTATATACTGTCTTGGTGAATCTTAAAAACCAAATTAATTTGTTGTGAAACAATTCAATGCTCTCAACCCCACTACTGGGGTCCAAGGGCCATGGCTTGTAGCCCTCGGGCTGTTGGCTTGCCATCAAGTTGGGGGAAGTTATTTTCCAGCACACATTTGATTTCTTGTATAGGGTAAATTGTAGATTTTTCCGGGGACACTACAATGGTCAGTTGGTGCTTTTGGGAAAATGGATTGCTTTTCTTGCATTCATGCTGTATTCCAATTTATGCTTTGACAGTATCAGACAAATAGAGAGGATTTAGGACCACTAGTGTTCTACAGCAGAGGTTCAGTATATGACGCCTGGTGGTCAACTGTGGCCTTGGCCAATACTGCAGATCCCCATTTTGGCTGGATTTGTGGATGAGTTTAGTCCTTTGTTATTTTGTATGGCCATTGAGCCTATCTGGTGCCTTAGAGGGAGGAGAGGGTGAAGAGCCACAGCTTCACTTGACAGGGGGGTAGTTTTTCCCTGTATATACATTAGCCAGTGGTGCATGGTGGCATGCCTGAGCAGCTGCTGTCCGGACTTTTTTTATTGACAACATTGACATTTTTAATTGGTGATTGGTGGAGGTCCTTCTAGCCCTTTGGTAGTTGTATATTTTTGTACTGCACTTAATAAATTGATTGAGCTAAAACGCTTGGCCCTCTGGAGGTAACCACTTATTTAGACTTTCCATAATCTAAGATTTTCTTGGGAAATGTGCTTTGGTTAACAGGACCGCACCCTATAAAAAGCTAGTGGATGAGTCAGTATATTAACAAAAGATTAGATAGGGGGTATTTTCCCCTTTTCTATTTTTCTATTTGGCCCTGGTTTTTATTACTATTTCATTATTAGAGAGCAGATGAAATATAGTAATAAAAGCAGAAAACAGTAATAAAAAAGGAATGCCAAATAACTCTAAACCCTCACCGGGCTATTTAAAATATTTTTTTTTAAATGGGTTTTAGATACCTTATTTGTTCATTTACTGTTCAATAAATCAAAAAACACATTTTTTTTTTCATTTTGCATTGATAAGGGTAATGATTTCCTTCACTTCCCATTTCGTAGAAACAACAGAAAGTGGTATAAAATCTCTTCAGAGTGAGGGAAAGTCTTTTATTAGACAGTTGTCACCAGAGAAAGTGTCCATATTTATATTTTTCCACTTCACCCCCTGTGCAGTTGATAATTGTAGAATGTGTGGTTTCCCATCACTGGGTCCCCATTCACAATATATCCCAACAGAACCATCCTATGGTATCATAAAGGTTTAGTTTACCTGACCTGGAATTTTTTTCTATATTTTATGAGGACTGTCTTGGTTACATTATATTATTGTATGATGAAACAGTAGAAACTAGAACACACAGAGGTGGTTGGGAACACCAAAAGTTCCCAGGCAGATAGGAACAAAGAAGGGAATTATGGCAGGGAGATCTTGCTGTTGAAATATCGATTCCATATAAAGTCAGTGGCTCATAACCTATAGATTAAAAATCCCTTTTGGGTGAACCGACCCTTTAAAAACTGTATAAATATGCTGTAAATATAATGACATAAAGTAATAGACACACAAAGACACATGAACCACAGAGCAAATCCAGCAGGTTGGACCTCACGCCTGTCATACTGTAATGAAGGTGCCAGCTGGATATAGAGTCTCTTACTCATCTTTGAACTTTATGACCATGCCCGGCACAAGACTTCACACTCTCTTTTTCCAGAGGCTTCCATGGAGTGTTGGACAGGAGGGTATGCACTCTGTGCTATTTCAGTCTTCGGGGCCATTTTCGTGAGAAAATTTTCTGATCGTAAACCTTGTCTGGAAATATGAATGCAGAACTCAGACTGGGCAGGTTTTCAGCAAAAGTGAAAAAAAAAAATTTAAATGAATTCAAGCAAATCTCAGAATACAACAGGGAGAACCAACATTACTCATGACACAGGCTGTGCATTGTCTAACTTCATGACCGCTAATTCCCGAGCGTTGGATGAGCTTCAGGTCCATATACTGAGGTCAGGTCAATATACTGTTTATATGATGCTGAGAGTTCTAAAATTTTTGCAGGTTCTCCTACATTGAAGAACATCAAAGTGATACTTATGTTATATAGTTATATATGGGAGTTTAATATGACGTGGTGGCTTCAGTAACAATCTGTACTGTCCAACTTATTATCAAAAGGTGTGATCAGCAAACTATAATAGACATGGGAATTGGTATGGATGGATAATGGTTTCATCATCTTAGGCCCAAAACACAATCCAGCAGCTGTGAGTAGAAAGTGGATAGCCATGAGGGGTGGCAAAGTTTAGGGGTTCTTTGTATTTATCAAGGCACATAAAAAAAAACTCAAAAAAGCATAAACCCTCCTTAACAAAAAAAAAAAAACTTTGGAAACTGCAGCCTATCATGCTCATTCTATAAACATGAATGTATTTTTTTTCTTAAAAAATGTATTATTTCACTGAAAATTAACAAACAAGTATATTTTTAGGATCAAATCTCAGTTGCACCCCAGATTCACTATGACAATCACTGAATAAATTGCCAAATATACTATATTGCCAAATGTATGTGGCCACAAATTATTCAGGTGTTTCAGGTGTTTCCAGTGAAGAGTATGGTTATTGCTACAAAACATACAAGGACATTGAAGATCGTTGTGCACTTCCAACCTTTGATGAAGGCCCTTTTCTGTTCCAGCATGACTGGCCCCCTGTGTAGGAAGCCAACTCTATAAAGACATAAGTTTGCTGTGGAGGAACTTGAGTGGCCTGGACAGAACCCTAACCTCAACCCTACTAAACACTTTGGAGATGAACTGAAATAACAACGGTAAGCAAACATCAATAATGATCTCACAAATGCTCTTTTGCCTGGATGGACACAAATTCCCACAAACACATTCCAACATCTTGCTCAGAGAATTGGTGGCTGTTATAGCCACAAAGGGGGGCGAATTTCCATAACAATGGCTATAGTTATGGGATCTAATGTCCAACAAGCTCATACAGTAATGATATGATGGTCAAGTGTCCACTGAGGTTTGGCTATAGACTATACATTCATTGCTAGCATTCGCTCAAAGAAAATTTGCGAACTGTTGGATCTTTTATTCTTTGCTCTATTCGTTGCTATAATGTTACTGTTTTTATATGGCACAAAATATTCATCTTATAACACTGTCTAGCTTGATATAATAAATCCAAATGTTTACCATTGAACCCTTCCAAAAATCTACCCCATCCCCCCCCCCTAATACATTTAATGCACAATTACCTGCGTATTTGCTGAAGATACACCCAATTAATTTTTCTACATTTGGTAGCTTTTGCCATCTGCAGTATTAATCAGTACGTCAAGCCCTGACTTGTGCAAATATGCTCTAGTAGTAAAGAAAAAAAAAGAAAACTTAATGAATACACTTTCTGATGTATTTCCTGCCAAGGAGGACAAACCTTGTGCTGCCTAAATGTATCGTAGCGTGTTGACAAATGCAATTAAAGAAGGCTATTGGTAATATTTAACAGGAATAATTTGACTCTGTGGCCGGTAGTGGATACTTGGTTATAAAAATCACAAACACAATGTTCTTTTTGGCACGGTGACACTTGCGTCATTATATTTGTGCGAAAGTGGCCATTGGCCTTCGGAGCTGGGTACCAATATAATATGTTCCGATGTACTCACTAAGCCAGGGCTTTTTTTGTTTTACGGTGCAAGCGAAAGTGAACAGGCAAACACAGGAAAATTTAATACACTTGGGACCTTACCCACAGAGACGGCATTATGTGAAGGTCGCATGTGGGCCAAGATGTGTCAGTCTTACGGCAGCTGGCAGACAACACCAATGGCTGGTAACTGAAATAGGAGGCTTGGCACAGGTTAATGGGTGTTGTCATGTCGTTACTGCTGGGCTTGGACTGTTCGTTTTCAAATTGGGAGCTTAGTGATCCAATTGAAGGGTCTTAATTGTGCTTTGCTCCAGGACCTATTTATTTTGAATCTGCAATCCAGGAAAACCACTACATTCATAGGTGAAATACAAATACAGTGGGGAGAACAAGTATTTGATAAACTGCTGATTTTGCAGGTTTTCCTACTTATAAAGCATGTAGAGGTCTGTCATTTTTATCCTAGGTACTCTTCAATTGTGAGAGACGGAATCTAAAAAAAAAAAACAGAAAATCACATTGTATGATTTTTAAGTAATTAATTTGCATTTTATTGCATGACATAAGTATTTGATACATCAGAAAAGCAGAACTTAATATTGGTACAAAAACCTTTGTTTGCAATTACAGAGAGCACATGTTTCCTGTAGTTCTTGACCAGGTTTGCACACACTGCAGCAGGGATTTTGGCCCACTCTTCCGTACAGACCTTCTCCAGATATTTCAGGTTTCGGGGCTATCACTGGGCAATACAGGCTTTCAGCTCCCTCCAAAGATTTTCTATTGGGTTAGAGTCTGGAGACTGGCTAGGCCACTCCAGGACCTTGAGATGCTTCTTACGGAGCCACTCCTTAGTTGCTCTGGCTGTGTGTTTCAGGTCGTTGTCTTGCTGGAAGACCTAGCCAGGACTCGTATTCAATGCTCCTACCGAGGGAAGGAGGTTGTTGGCCAAGATCTCATGATGCATGGCCCCATCCATCCTCCCCTCAATACGGTGCAGTCGTCCTGTCCCCTTTGCAGAAATGCAGCCCCAAAGAGTGATGTTTCCACCTTCATGCTTCACGCTTGGGATGGTGTTCTTGGGGTTGTACTCATCCTTCTTCTTCCTCCAAACATGGCGAGTAGAGTTTAGACCAAAAAGCTCTATTTTTGTCTCATCAGACCACATGACCTTCTCCCATTCCTCCTCTGGATCATCCAGATGGTCATTGGCAAACTTCAGATGGGCCTGGACATGCGCTGGCTTGAGCAGGGGGACCTTGCGTGCGCTGCAGGATTTTAATCCATGACGGCGTAGTGTGTTACTAATGGTTTTCTTTGAGACTGTGGTCCCAGCTCTCTTCAGGTCATTGACCAGGTCCTGCCATGTAGTTCGGGGCTGATCCCTCACCTTCCTCATGATCATTGATGCCCCACAAGGTGAGACCTTGCATGGAGCCCCAGACCGAGGGAGATTGACCGTCATCTTGAACTTCTTACATTTTCTAATAATTGCGCCAAAAGTTGTTGCCTTCTCACCAAGCCTATTGTCCTGTAGCCCATCCCAGTCTTGTGCAAGTCTACAATTTTATCCCTGATGTCCTTACACAGCTCTCTGGTCTTGGCCATCGTGGAGAGGTTGGAGTCTGTTTGAGTGTGTGGACGGGTGTATTTTATACAGGTAACGAGTTCAAACAGGTGCAGTTAATACAGGTAATGAGTGGAGAACAGGAGGGCTTCTTAAAGAAAAAATAACAGGTCTGTGAGAGCCGGAATTCTTACTGGTTGGTAGGTGATCAAATACTTATCTCATGCAATAAAATGCAAATTCATTATTTAAAAATCATTAAATGTGATTTTCTGGATTTTTGTTTTAGATTCCAACTCTCACAGTTGAAAAATACCTATGATACAGACCTCTACATGCTTTGAAAGTAGGAAAACCTGCAAAATTGGCAGTGTATCAAGTACTTGTTCTCCCCACTGTATTAGTAACGTCTCACCTGCTTAAAGCTGTAATTCTGTTTTGGGGTTTACACACTTCTATCGGAAAGAAAAGTCAGGTTGGTGATCTCACTTTTGATCTCACTTTTTTTTCCAAGTAGTTCAAATGATGTGCACTTTGACCACTGTGCCTCCTGAAATATCAACGTCATATATCCATATTATGTGAAAAATTATTATTGTGCAGGTGAAAACAAAAAACATATAAGTGGCCAAAAAGCTACTGGCAATAACACAACAGAATAAGACCGTGCTGGTTCCTAATTACTCTCATGGATGTCTTTTAGTCATGGAGAGCAGTGATAGTGGCTTCAGACCAGAATTCTTACAAGGCAATCATATTACGGTCCAGCTTCAAACTCAGCGTCCACCTCTCCATGATGGTGTTTTATGTCACGAATACCGTGCAGGAGCCCCATTTATGCATCCCTCGGGAATGGAATGAGGGGATCTGCTTGTTGCAGGGGAGATCAGGATAACTTGCAGCAGGGAAGAAGCTGCCCCTCCTTGCAGGTTTACTGTGGGGACACTGTGCTGGGGGGAGGGGGCACCTGATGTATATGAGGTTGCTGTGATGGGGGAACCTGATGTATATGGGGACACCTGATGTATGGGGGCACTGTGATGGGGACACCTGATATATGGGGGTGCTGTGATGGGGATACCTGATGTATGGGGGGCGCTGCGATGGGGACACCTAATGCAGGCTGGTAGAGGCCCCAGTGCATTACTTTGTCAAGGGGCCAATGATGCTATTAGGATGGCACTGTCTGTCCTCCCATAGCAGGAGGTCGTGGCTACATCAGAGGGCTCCGCAGGCCACTGGTTGAGCACCCCTGCCCTACACCAGTGGTGTAAAGAATGCATCCAAGTTGCCATGTCGCATTACATTTTACAGAACATTACAGAGCTGCAGATTGAAATGGAAAGGTCATTGATAATACGGTAATATTAAATTACAGCAGGGATATGCAATTAGCCGACCTCCAGCTGTTGCAAAACTACAAGTCCCATCATGCCTCTGGGTGTCATGCTTGTGGCTGTCAGAATCTTGCTACGCCTTATGGGACTTGTAGTTCTGCAACAGCCGGAAGTCCACTAAATGCATATCCCTGCATTACAGTATAGATTGTCTAGTAATTGTATAATGCTAGTTTTTTTTATTTACTTTTTTTCTACAAAAGTGGTTATCCTTAAAAAAAAAAAAAAATTACAGTATCTCACAAAAGTGAGTACACTCCTCACATTTTTGTAAATATTTTATTATATCTTTTCATGTGACAACACTGAAGAAATGGCACTTTGCTACAATGTAAAGTAGTGAGTGTACAGCTTGTATAACAGTGTAAATTTGCTGTCCCCTCAAAATAACTCAACACACAGCCATTAATGTCTAAACTGCTGGCAACAAAAGGGAGTACACCCCTAAGTGAAAATGTCCAAATTGGGCCCAATTAGCCATTTTCCCTTCCCGGTGCCATGTGACTAGTATTAGTTAGTTAGTTAGTGTTACAAGGTCTCAGGTGTGAATGGGGAGCAGGTGTGTTAAATTTGGTGTTATTGCTCTCACTCTCTCATAATGGTCACTGGAAGTTCAACATGGCACCTCATGGCAAAGAACTCTCTGAGGATCTGAAAAAAATAAATGTTGCTCTACATAAAGATGGCCTATACTACAGGTCAGCCTGTCAGTGCTCAAACCATACGCCGCACACTGCATCAAATTGGTTTGCATGGCTGTCGTCCCAGAAGGAAGCTTCTTCTAAAGATGATGCACAAGAAAGCCTGCAAACAGTTTGCAGAAGACAAATAGACTAAGGACATGGATTACTGGAACCATGTCCTGTGGTCGGATGAGACCAAGATAAACTTATTTGGTTCAGATGGTGTCAAGCATGTGTGGCGGCAACCAGGTGAGGAGTACAAAGACAAGTGTGTCTTGCCTACAGTCAAGCATGGTGGTGGGAGTGTCATGGTCTGGGGCTGCATGAGTGCTGCCGGCACTGGGGAGCTACAGTTCATTGAGGGAACCATGAATGCCAACATGTACTGTGATATACTGAAGCAGAGCATGATCCCCTCCCTTCAGAGACTGGGTCACAGGGCAGTATTCCAACATAATAACGAACACACCTCCAAGACGACCACTGCCTTGCTAAAGAAGCTGAGGGTAAAGGTGATGGACTGGCCAAGCATGTCTCTAGACCTAAACCCTATTGAGCATCTGTGGGGCATCCTCAAATGGAAGGTGGAGGAGCGCAAGGTCTCTAACATCCACCAGCTCTGTGATGTCATCATGGAGGAATGGAAGAGGACTCCAGTGGTAACCTGTGAAGCTCTGGTGAACTCCATGCCCAAGAGGGTTAAGGCAGTGCTGGAAAATAATGGTGGCCACACAAAATATTGACACTTTGGGCCCAATTTGGACATTTTCACTTAGGGGTGTACTCACTTTTGTTGCCAGTGGTTTAGACATTAATGGCTGTGTGTTGAGTTATTTTGGGGGGACAGCAAATTTACACTGTTATACAAGCTGTACACTCACTACTTTACATTGTAGCAAAGTGTCATTTCTTCAGTGTTGTCACATGAAAAGTTAGAATAAAATATTTACAAAAATGTGAGGGGTGTACTCACTTTTGTGAGATACTGTATATATTTTAATAAAGACGATGAAATATTGGTCATTTAAATCTGCTTGTAGTTCAGGTTGCATATTGCTTTGTTTCCATACAGTACACCAGAAAAAGTTGGAAATTATTTCAACACCCTAACAAACTACTGAGATTGAGGTTTGCAGCCTAAATGTTCTTTATTAATAATTTATATCTTTATATCCCCCAAAGTAAGAATAACAAAAAAAATGAAAATAAAGGAATACACTATCTTTATGAAATTGTTGTTGAAGCATATGTGCCCTGAAATGGATTCTTCTTGGTTAAGGGTGGTTTAATGTTAAAGTAAAATAGGTGGGAAAGCTTTATAAATTGGCCAAATTTATCCTGGATTTTCCTCCGTTTTGTTTAAAATGGCAAAAAGCACCCGAAGAAAAGCTCTGAGCACTTTATATCTAAAAAAGGCCAGTTGTCAAAATCAACATTTTCAATCAGAAACAGTGAAAGATGGATTCCTGTCTTTTATTATTAGGCCATTGGGTTCCAAGAAAAAAAAAAATGCATTTAAAGTGTAACTCCGCTTTAATGATAAGAAAATCCTGAAAAATGCAAGGATTTCAGAATGTGACAACACCATTAGGGCTCATACACACCAGCCAGTCCCTTTGCTAAAATTTGTGTGCCTTGGTGTATGTTGTGTAGGACAGTGGGGGGTGATGTTCACTTTTTTCTTTTTTTTTATCTTTGTTGAAGTGTCACAGAGCAACATTTTATTCAAAGGGTAACTCAACTTTTGTGGGGGAAAAAATAGCAAATAAAGAAAAAATAATATAGCACATACAGTATAATTGCAAAACAAGTCATATTGTAATTGGAAGTTATTAAAAATTACCTTTCCTTTTCAATCTGCAGCCGCTGTAATTTTCTGATAATGCAATGCAATATGGCTACCTGGGGTTGTTCTGTACACAGAGTGTGTACTGACCACTCCCCAGAAACATCATTTCCTGCTTGTGTGATTGGCTCACCAATTGTCCCAGAAGTCTACACTAAGATACAAGTCAGATTTCAGGCATCCCCTGCAACAAAAATGTCATTTTTGGAGAGATACTTTAAATAGGAACACGTCTAAAGGGATGCAGGCCCAGCAGATTTCCTCATTAGTGCCCTGCAGCTGCACACCTGACAGTTAATTATGAAACCACTCCCATTAGACCCACTCACTATAGAGGCACAGACAAACACACAGGGATTTCTTCAGAACAACAAAAGGTATGAATCTGCAACAAAGGTTGTTATAACCCTTGCAATGTATATAGATCACCCAGAGGGGAACGTTTTTTTCTCAACAAAAGTAGAGTTACGCTTTAACCACGTAAGCCCTGGACCATTTGGCTGGCCAAAGACCAGAGCACTTTTTGCAATTCGGCACTGCGTCGCTTTAACTGACAATTGCGCGGTCGTTCGATGTTTCACCCAAACAAAATTGATGTCCTTTTTTTTCCCACAAATAGAGCTTTCATTTGGTGGTAGTTGATCACCTCTGCGGTTTTTTGCGCTATATACAAAAAAAGAGTGACACTTTTGAAAAAAAAAGAAGTATTTTTTTGCATTTTGCTATAATAAATATCCCCAAAAAATATCGGCGGATATGTATTCTTCTACATAGTTTTGGTAAAAAAAAATCGCAATAAGCGTATATTGATTGGTTTGTGCAAAAGTTGTAGTGTCTACAAAATAGGATTTATTGCATTTTTATTATTATTTTTTTTATTAGTAATGGCGGCGATCTGCGATTTTTATCGTGACTGTGACATTATGGCGGACACATCGGACACTTTTGACACTATTTTGGGACCATTGTCATTTACTATAAAAATGCACTGATTACTGTGTAAATGACACTGGCAGGGAAGGGGTACACATTAGGGGGCGATCAAGGGGTTAAGTGTGTCCTAGGGAGTGATTCTAACTGTAGGGGGGATTGTCTCACTAGAACATGACAGAGATCACTGCTCCCGATGACAAGGAGCAGTAGTTCTCTGTCATATTGCTAGGCAGAACAGGGAAATGTCTTATTTACATCTCCCTGTTCTGCAGCTCCATGACACGATCGCTCACGCCCACAATTGCAAAATTTATAGGGGACGTACCTGTACACCCATTTGCCCAGCCGTGGCATTGTGCCGATGTACATCGTCGTGCGCTGGTCGGCATATGGTTAAGGTGGTTCTAAAGAATTTTTTTTTTTTACCTAAAATAAAAAAGATGCTATTGTTATCTGCTATGCTCAGTGGTTTTGCACAGAGTGGCCCCTCATCTCCTCTTCTGTGGTCCCCCACTGGCGCTCTTCACTCCACCCCCTTTTCTGAGTGCTCCCCCATAGCAAGCTGTGTGCTATGGGGGGACACATTTCGACATGCTCCCGGGCCAGGCTGTGTGCATCCATAGACACACACAGCCTCTCTGCTTACAGGATTTGACTGACAAGAGCTGCAGCCAATGGCTCCTGATGCTGTCTCTGTGTCTTGTGAGAGCAGGAAGAGAGAAGAGCGACGATGCAGACGGGCAAAGCACTGGATTAAGGTAAGTGTTTAGTGAGCATAGGAATGCACACAGGGTGAGCCAGGTGTTCCTGGGCATGCCCTAATCATCCCGTGTGGGGCCGATTTCCCCTGCTTCCTGGAGCCCCCTTTTCTCCCTGCAGTGCTGCCAGCTTCCCTCCTTTCCTTTCCCGCGCGCTGCTGCAGGGGATGTTTCAGGATGGAGAACGGGGGAAGGGGCCAGTAAATATTTAGTTTGCCTGCCCCTTCCTTCTGCTGAATGAACACAGCAAGCAATCTGTACCGATCGCTCCTGTGTTTATTCTTAACTGAAGATTGTGAATGAACAGGAAGCCCCTCAGCACATCCCAGCACTTCCCATTCGTTCTACAGTATGTCCAGTGCAGCTGAGGCTGCAGAGAAAGGGACTAGGGAATCTCTGTCCTCAGTCCCTTTCTCGGGCACAAAAGTGAGACATCAGGGGTCTGTTTAGACCAGGGGTCTCAAACTGGCGGCCCTCCAGCTGTTGCAGAACTACAAGTCCCTTCATGCCTCTGCCTGGGGGAGTCATGCTTGTAACTGTCAGCCTTGCAATGCCTCATGGGACTTGTAGTTTCGAAACAGCTGGAGGGCCACCAGTTGGAGTCCCCTGGTTTAGACCCTTGATATATCACCAAATCCCCAAAAAACTGACACCATTCACTACCCTACTGACACCAACCTCTGCTCTAGTGACACCGCCCACTGCTTTGCATGTGTGTTTGTGCTATGGGATGCACACCCTAATGAAACACCAATGTTAGTAAGATTGGGGGGGGTTACGATACAAATAGTAGACTTCTTTACCATAATTCAAAGAATGCTCTTTTGCCTTTACTTCTCCACTTAGTTCTGCACTCCTGTGTTCCGTATTCAGTTCCTGCTGCACACCTTTATGGAGGACACATCGTTTTAGCTGCTCTGTCTAAAGCCAGCCCATACTCAAATTACTACTCATTCCATATTGGATCCATAGATGCAGGACCCTGTTTGCCAGGCCTCAGTGCCCCCTGGTGTTTCCAGGTTGAGTGTAGCACCTTTTGGATGCTCCTCTTTACCATTGGCTCTACTATCCAGTACAACATACGTTACCTCCAAGGTTGGGCGGAAGGGCAGAAAGATCTGAGACTGTTTTTAAACCAAACATAGAATGTTCTTTGATACACCAATGAACGGTTCAAGGTTACCTCTTATCCCCCTGATGAAGGAGCCACATAGTCTCTGAAACGCATCGGGTGGAGGATACCAGATTGTATTATCATCTTGCTGTTTCTGTTGGTGCATTTTCAGTCGTTCATATCATGTAATTTTCATGTTTCCTGTCTTTTACTGATGATTCATGATAAATATTAGACATGTGCAATTTGTTTCGTTCCAAATTCGTTTTTTAACAAATTTTGACATTCGTTAATTCATAAATATCTAAATTAACGAAAACCCATTTAGTGAATTTTTCCAAATATTCGTAAATTTGAATATTCGAAAATGTGTAAATTCGTAAATTCGGACATTCAGAAATACGAAAATGTGAAAATCTGAAATAATAACTAATAATTGAAATATCTGAATTAACGAAAACCCATTTAACAAATTTTTCCGAATATTCGTAAATTCAACAATTTGGAAATTCGAAAACTTGGAAATTCATAAATCTGAAAACCCGAAAATTCTAAAATCTGAAATAATAACTAATAATAACTAACTATTAAATTATAGCTATTGGAATTTCCTTTCAAATTTGATTGTTAGTGAAAGTAACTAATACAAATGTATCCGAAGTTACAAATTATCCAAAATAACGAATGCCGTATCTAAACGAATGGAACGTAACGAATTAATAATAACAAATAGTAATGAAAATAATAAAAACATTTTATGATCATTTATTATTACCGTATTTATCGGCGTATAACACGCACTTTTCTCCCCTTAAAATCAGGGGGAAATCGTGGGTGCGTGTTATACGCCGATCCCCGCTAATTGTGATCTATCGGAGCGATCGCCGCGATCGCCGCCGACATTCACATAGCGTGTAGTTTTAAATATGGCGCCGCGGAGTTCGGAGGGACTCGGCGGAGCTGAACGAGCGCCGCCAAGATCACAGTGACTGGACAGAGCTGAGATACACATAGTCGAGTGTTCTCGGCTCTTTCCGGCGCCGCTCACAATCACGCCCAGTCCCGCTATTGGACCTGTGTTATGTCCATCATAGGGCGGGAATGGGCGGGACTGTGAGCGGCGCTGGAAAGAGCCGAGAACACTCGACTATGTGTATCTCGGCGGCGCTCGTTCAGCTCCGCCGAGTCCCTCCGAACTCTGCGGCGCCATATTTAAAACTACATGCTATGTGTATGTCAGCGGCGATCTGTCCAAGCATGTAATGGACACTGGGGGCAAGGCTGCACTGACCACTGGGGCAAAGCTGCACTGACAAGGCTGCACTGGGGCAAAGCTGCACTGACAAGGCTGCACTGGGGCAAAGCTCCACTGACAAGGCTGCACTGACAATTCTGCACTGGGGCAAAGCTGCACTGACAAGGCTGCAATGGACACTGGGGCAAGGCTGCACTGACACTGACAAGGCTGCAATGACACTGACAAGGCTGCAGATGGACACTGATAACGCTGCATTGATGGGCATTTAAATGTAAGTTTTTTTTCCTTAAACTTCCCTCCTAAAAGTTTTTTCCTTAAAATTCCCCCCTAAACTTGGGGTGCGTGTTATACTCCGATAAATACGGTAATTAGTTCCGTTCCATTTGTTTAGATGCGGCATTCGTTATTTTGCATAATTCGTAACTTCGGATTATTTTCGATTATTCGGATATTTTACTAATTTAATAGTTAGTTATTATTAGTTAGTTAGTTAGTTAGTTAGTTAGTTAGTTAGTTAGTTAGTTAGGTAGTCTTTAGAATTTTCAGATTTTCTTTCTTATTTTCGGATTTTTGAATTTTCAAATTAACTAATTTACGAATTTTCGAATTTACGCACACGTACACATGTTTAATAAATATCTGTTTTATCAATTTATCTATGTGTTTGAAGTGCCTATAAAGTCCCACAACTGGGGAACCTCTATGTCTATATTCGTATTTAGGGATGTGGCACACTCTGGAGTCTAGTCACTGATACCCCCATAGTAAAATTTGGCCAGGGGCCAGCCAAATTTTGTTCCATGTGTGGCTGCTGCCCCTCAACAGAAGTCGTTCTAAAGCCTCGTACACATGATCGGACGGGAATTGTGTGATGACAGGCTGTTGGTGGAAAATCCGACCGTTTGTACGCTCCATCCAATGACAATTGTTGTTGGATTTCCGTGGACAAATGTTAGATAGCAGGCTTTAAATTGTGTGTTGTCTGATTTTCCGACACATAAGTCCATCGGACAAAAGTCCAAAGTACAAACACGCAAGCAAGGACGAGCGGGAAGCGGTCGGTCTTGTCAACTACAGCAGCAGAAGACCACACCGGGTGCCACTCCTGTCAGCTAAGAACAGGAAACTGAGGCTACAACTCACACAGGATCACCAAAATTGGACAATAGAAGTTTGGAAAAGCGTTGCCTGGTCTGATGAGTCTCAATTTCAGCTGTGACATTCAGATGGTGGGGTCAGAATTTGGTGTAAACGACATGAAAGCATGGATCCATCCTGCCTTGTATCAATGGTTCAGGTTGTTGCTGGTGTAATGGTGTGGGGGATGTTTTCTTGGCACACTATGGGCCCCTTAGTACCAACTGAGCATGGTTTAAACACCACGGCCTACCTGAGTATTGTTGCTGACCATGTCCATCCCTTTATGACTACAGTGTCCCCATCTTCTGATGGCTCCTTCCAGAAGGATAATCACCATGTCACAAAGCTCCAATCATCTCACCACTGGACAATGAGGTCTCTGTACTCCAATGACCTCCACACTCACCAGATCTCACCACACTTACCAGATCTTACCACTGGACAATGAGGTCCCTGTACTCCAATGGCCTCCACACTCACCAGATCTCACCACACTTACCAGATCTTACCACTGGACAATGAGGTCACTGTACTCCAATGGCCTCCACACTCACCACATCTCATCCAATAGAGCTCCTTTGGGATGTGGTGGAACGCGAGATTCAGATCATGGATGTGCAGCCAACAAATCTGCAGAAACTGCGTGATGTTATCATGTCACTATGGAGCACACAGCATTCTCTACACTCCAGTGTGCCCTGCATCCCTTGTGATACCGGTGCCTCCAGAGACTCCTACACCTCTGAGCATCCAGCGACCCATGTAACCCTTTGTCTCCAGTAATGCTTGCATCCTAGTGCTTCCAGATACTACTGAACCCCTGTGTATGCAGTAACCGTTGCAACCCTGTGTCTCCAGTGACCCTTGCACACCAGAGCTTCCAGAGACTCCTACACCCTTGTGTATCCAGGGACCTTTGTGCCCCAGTGCTTCCAGAGAATCCTGCACCCCTGTGTCTCCAGTGACTCCTGCACCCCAGTGCTTCCAGAGACTTCTGCACTCCTGTGCCTCCAGTGAACCTTGCACCACTGCTTCTAGAGACTCTTGCACCCTTGTGCTTTCCACTGATCCCAATATGCCTGTGGTTCCAGCATCCTCTACATTCCTGTTTTTTCAGTGTCCTCTGTTTTTCAGTCCACTGCTGTGGTTCATCTGTGTCCTGTGTCTTCAGTGGCTCCTGTGCTTCTGGTGTCTCCAGTTACTCCACAGTGTATCTACATCGGTATGGGTGTGTCCTAGGGCCACAACCCAGGACCTGTCTTGCAGAAAAGACCATCACCCCTTGCAGGGTGTGCTGGTGAACATCAGATAACTCCTTAGAATTTGTCAAAGTTTCAAACAAGGAAAATGCTGCTTCAGGCGAGCAGTCACTACAGTCCGAATGCGCTGGGCGCAAGCCACAGCCCACCACCGATGATCAATAGGAAGAAAAGAAAGGCTGCACACCACAGAAACGTTCCAACGATTTTATTCGAAAATAGTAAACGACAGCCAACAAAGACAGAGTGTTCGAACCCAGGAGGTGACATGTGCGTTTCACACTGACCTCAGGGCTTCTTCAAACCTCATAAATAAAATCGTTGGAACGTTCCTGTAGTGTGCAGCCATTCTTTTCTTCCTTAGATTTTGTGCGTAGGTTATTTTTGGGCTCATATTTTCACTATACATGCAAATAGTATAAAGGCTTAATCTCATGCCTTCCTTGTCCCCAGTATCCAGTATCTTCCTGTGACTCCATTGCACTCTGAACACCTCCATCACATCGACATCTCCATGCAGTGCCTGCTGCACTTTTCTGATTCTTAGACTGACTCATTCTCTGTAAAAGTGGACCCCCATCCATGACACCTGTTCCATTTCTTCTTATGCAGACAGAACCGGAGATGTGGGAAAATTTCCTTACCGTTGACATGTAGAGCATTCAATAAAATACAGCAATCTCAGTGGTAAACAGCATTTAAAACCTGACTTTTCTCTCCAAAAATGTTTTGACTGGAGTTGGGCTTTAACACAATGTTTATACTTTATACCAGCTCACTATATCCCAGAACGTAGCAGACCAAGTATGACGTAGTCTCAGGAAGCTTAGCCTAGTACTGACGGTACGAGAGCTGTATTCTCAAACCTGGATCTTCATGACCTTCTTATGACAGCACACAAGTTACACACAAATCCACGTTTCAAAGGGCAGCTATCATCAAAATAAAATAAAGACATTTTTCTCAGCGGTGAAGACCCTAACATTGTGAAATTGCAGATGTTGGAGGTAAAAATAGCCATAGACATCTGTAAGGGATACACAATTTTACATCCAGGAGATATGGATGAAATGAAACTCACATGAGGGTTTTATGTCTTTTGACAACTTGAGGTCTAATCAGAGTGTTTCAGACATGTGATGTTCAGTAGAGGAATATCTGATAGTGATTCATCTCTAATAGTCAGAGATGTTTTCAGCACATGGACCATCAACCCAATCTGGCAGGACTAAGCTGGGGTCTTAGTAGGTGTCCTCTTGGGCAACTCTTTGATGAGGCAACATCTGTAAAATGCCACCAGCTGTGCATTTTGAAATACAACCTCTAAAACCTCAAACACAGAAGACTATTATATAGAGCAAAGGTCAATTTTAACATCATAATACAGTAGTAAGGTTGACATAAAACCCAAAGTCCAGCAAGTCCAGCTACTTCCAAGAAAAGGCGAAAGAAAACCATCCTGAGGCAAGAGCCAATGTATCTTCTGATGGCACTCTGATGGCATTTTTTAAGCTTTGCCTGTACATAGAACTTTGAGTAATTCTGTACATATACTAAATCTTGCAAAGACTGCGGTGGCCAGGTTTTCCCACCACAATTCCTCTTTCCACTAAACTGATACTGCCAACTGGGGGAGTCAACGGTTGAGAAGGATCTGGGTGTTCTGCTCGATCGTAGACTTAATAATAGCATGCGATGCCAAGTTGCAGTTTGTAAAGCTAGCAAAGTACTTTCTTGTATTAAAAGAGTTATAATCTCTAGAGCAGGGTTTATCAACCATGTTACGTTGGAGGAATCCTTAGCAAAATGTTTAAGATTTGAATCATTTTAAGATCTGCAGCTCACAGAACACTGGTATAATTAGAGAGCTGTTGATATAACAACAAGTAATTTTAGAAATAGCATTAAATAATATAATAAATATTAAAACTTACCTCCCCATTTGCTTTTTTTTATGCACAGATGCTCAATTCTGGGTCAACCTTCAGATAAGCAGTGTACAGGGGGGCAGCAGGGCAGGGTACAGAGGGTCGGCAGGGCAGAGCACAGGGGGTCAGGAGGGCAGAGTATATGGGGCAGGAGGGCACAGTACACAGGGGCAGAAGGGCTTCAGTGTATGGGGTCAACATGGCATGGTACAAAGGGGGCAGGAAGGCATTGTATAGGGGTCAGAAGGTCATTGTATAGGGTCAGGAGGGCATGGTACAGGGGGCGCAGGAGGGCATTGTATAGAGGTCAAGAGGGCATTGTATAAGGGTCAGAAGGGCATGGTACGGGGGGCAAGACGGAACATTACATGGGGTTCACAGCAGAGCACATTACATGGGATGCACAGCAGAGAAAATTACATGGGGGTGCAGTAGGGCACATTACAGTGGTCAAGTGGTTTCCTTCACATGCAGAGCTTGCCGAAGTCCTATTCTAGCGTGCTGTTCCCCACTGGCACTCCTCTCTTGTCCATCTCATGTGATGTCACATACAAGCAGCTGGGATAAACAGGAGGGGAGGGCTGGCAGGCAACAGAGCAGACACATAGGATGTTGCTTTCCTGTGCTGCTCTGCATGCAGGGGAGGGCATTTCATAGAATCAGCTAGGTGGAGAAGTGATCTACATATCACCTGTCTGTGATCGACAAGTAGATCATGGCGGATCCCCAGGGGACTTCTTGAAGAATCCTACGGCTCCTCAAAACCTTTGGGTTGAGAAACCCTGCTCCACAGAGAGAAAGAGATAAACATTAATTAGTACAAATCATTGGTAAGACCTCATCTGGAATATGCAGTTCAGTTTTGGGCACCAGTTCTCAAAAAGGATATCGGGAAACAACTGGAGAAAGTGCAGAGAAGGGCAACCAAACTTATAAGAGGCATGGAGGAGCTCAGCTATGGGGAAAGATTAGAAGAACTGAATTTATTCTCTCTTGAGAAGAGGAGATTAAGGGGGGGATTTGATCAACATGTATAAATACATAAGTGGTCCATATAGTGAACTTGGTGTTGAGCTATCCAATTTCAAGTCATTAAAGAGGACAAGGGGGCACAGGATAAAAACAGATTCAACTTGCACATACGGTAATTCCGCGTACACACGGTCGGACTTTACGGCAGACTTTGCCCGGCGGACTTTTCGACGGACTTTATGATGGACTTTCCGAATGAACGGACTTGCCTACACACAATCCACCAAAGTCCGTCGAATTCGTACGTGATGACGTACGACCGGACTAAAACAAGGAAGTTCATAGCCAGTAGCCAATAGCTGCTCTAGCGTGGCTTTTTGTCCGTCGAACTAGCATACAGACGAGCGGACTTTTCGACCGGACTCGAGTTCGACGGATAGATTTAAAACATGTTTCAAATCTAAGTCCGTCCAACTTTTGAGAAAACAAAGTCCGCTGGAGCCCACACACGATCGAATTGTCCGACGAAATCCCATTCGCCGGGCAAAGTCTGCCGTAAAGTCCGCTCGTGTGTACACGGCATTAGACTTAATAGTGAGACTTGTGAAAATGTGGTAAAGACTCCCTCAAGATCTAGCTCTAGCCGGTAGATGGTTTTTTAAAAAAAAAAGCCAATTGAACAAAATATAACTGGATATTAACATTTATTAGTAAAAAACAGGACTGTTGATCCAGCGAATATTCAATTGCCTTCTGGGGATCAGGAAGAATCCCCCCCCCCCCTCCCGCTGGAGCAAACTGGACCATGATTTATTGGGGTTTTTTGCCTTCCTCTGGCTCAACTGTGAGTATAGGATTCTGTATAAAGAGGTATTCTATTTTTTTTATTGGTTGAACTAGACGGAATTGTGTCTTTTTTCAACCTAACTAATTATGTACATATGTAACTATTATTGTATTATTGTGTTGTAGCACTTCCTTAAAACTCTCCATCATTTAGTACAATTAGTGGACAGGCGTGGTTGTTAGATAGGGACACCTTTATAACAACCTTGATGAAAGATGCAAAGACAAAAACAAGTATAGGCCATATCAAACAAAACACATACACCACACGTATATTACATATATACAACACAGGGTATGGTTGTTAGATATCGATGACTTCATAGCTAGTAACACCTTCATAACAGCTTTGGTGGAGGATATAAAGGCATAAACAAATATCGACCATTCTTGAAGTTGGATTTTCTAAGAAACTGGTTGATGATTCAACCGACTTGCTCCTACCCAAAACTGAAATATTTTTTGTCCATTAAAAGAAAGTTGCAGTTTATCTAAAAGTTTCAAACAAAACAAACACACCAGCCATATATGTATACATCCTGTGATTGGGCACCTCATTTCATTGACATTTCCCCCTTCCCCTCTCTATATAATGTAAACCTATAATGATGTTAAATCGTATGCCTGATCAAAATGTAAAATCATATATACATTTCCATAGTGTAATGGAATTATTTTCAGCCTACTCCTATTAATTAGAAGAATCTTGAAGTTTGTAAACTCACTTTGTGAAGATCCCCACACATTTGCTTCCTGGAGTTCTATGACACACATTCACTATGCCCTGTGGGTAGGCACTGCTGTGTCACACATTTCACAGAGCCTGACTTCTGATCTACAGAGGTGATAAGAGGAGGGGCTTTAGGAGGAGTCAGTACAGGAATCACTTCTTGCAGGCAGCATGGTACCATGGGATGTGTAGTCCTTAGAAATGTAAAGTAAACAGCAAAGCAGAAGTTGCAAAGCATGCAGGGAATCCAGGAAGCTGTGAAAAGAGATGGCCAGCTGACAAGGGAGTTTTTTCAACCAAGCTTATACTGGATGGTCAAAAATAACTATTGTTTAAATTACTATTACGATGCCGATCTTATAGAATGAAAGTGTATGCTGTGACCATAGATCTCTTTTAGGATGTAAGAAACTGTAAGTTGCCTGGTTTCTCTAGCTTCAGTACAATTACCTGGAGCAAGCATGCAATTGAAATTATCCTTTTTAGCTGGTCATTTAAGTTAAATAACTTGCTATATCTCTTGGAGATACCAGAATCGTAATTTCCCTGGTGGAGATTGTGTCTCCACCAATTAATAGCTTGTTCTTCATGGTGATAATGAAACTGGGTAATGTGACTCCATCTTTTGGTTTTATTTAATGGTCAAAGCTGTTGAGTAGAAATACACAGAATAACGTGTGAATTCTGATGATGTGAATATCAAGCATTATGCTTCACAACAATAAATTCTCTGGCTGGAGATACTTCTTCTAGCCATCGTTCTGCAGAATAGAAGCCTACCCTTTCTTGGGTTACAGTTGACACTCCACACTCTGGGTGTATTAGGCAGACAGCCAAAATAGGATCACATTACTGGCAGTATCAATCCTGGAGAGGGCAAACAGAAGCTGCAACTGTGGTCCTCTTTAAAGCCCAACTTCAGCTGAAATGTTTTGTTATAAGAGATGGGCTCAGTGGCGGCCCGTGCATTGTGGGTGCACGGGCGCCGCCCCCCCTGACACCTTCGCCGCTCTCCCTATTCATGTGGCCAGCCCCTTTCAGGATGCCGGACACATGAAATACTATGGCGGATATAGGAGGGGGGGTGTTTTTTGAAGCACGTGATTAGAGCCAAAGGCTATAATAGGCTTCAAAATAGGGTGAGCTCGGGGCGCAGAGCACTGCGTCCCGATCCCACCCTGTTGGGTGGCATAGCAAATGAATTTTCGCTATTTTCACACTAACGTTCCTCCCTGCCAATCAGCAGGCAGGTCAGTGAGACCTGTCTCCCGATTGGCCAAAGCATTAGGCTATCCTATTGGATGCTTAACACTTTGGCAGGGCCGTCTTAAATATTGATTGGACCCCGGGCAAAACTTTTCTTGGGGCCCCCCCACGCAATTTCGCTCTCCACCTGCTCCGAGACATACAATAAATAGCAGCTATGCTCAAAATCAGTTTACTGAATCAGATCAGGCAGCTATTGCGATCGGTTGCCAGAGGTTAGTGTATCATTACCGCTCACTGACTGGTTGCTAGAGGTTACAGCACACATTACGGCTCACTGATTAGTTGCTAGAGGTTACAGCACATGATTTCTGCTTGTTGATTGGCTGCTAGAGATTACTGTGGATATGACCTCAGGGGGGCATGATATACATATAAATGCCACCGGCTGCCACCATTTACATATGAATGCTGCCACTATTTACATATGAATGTCGCTGCCATTTACATATGAATGCCGGTAATTTACATGTAAACACAGGGTCTGCAGGTTAGTCATCTGTACACAAAAGGACAGAGCTGGGCAGCATTAGTAGCAGCACTTCACATTGAGATATTGGGACACAGCACGGGACTAAAACCTCAAGGGACGGGAGAATTTAAACCTGGATAGTTGGCAGTTTTGAGGAAGCTGCTTTGGGCCCCCAATAATGACAGGGCCCAGGGCAGCTGCCCCTTTTGCCCTGCATTAAAAACGGCCCTGCACTTTGGCGGAAGAGGAGACATGGCGGAGAAGGCCTGAGAAACCGAGCGGACACAGGAACCGCAGCCGCCACTTCCCGCCGAGGAGGAGAGCCGCAGAGGAGGAGAGCTGCTGAGGAAGAGAGCCGCCGAGGAGGAGAGCCACCTAAGAGGAGAGCCGCCAAGGAGGAGAGCCGCCGAGGAAGAGAGCCACTGAGGAGGAGAGCCACCGAGGAGGAGAGCCGCTGCTTCCTGCCGAGGAGGAGAGCCGCCGAGGAGGAGAGCCCCGTCACTCCAGGAGAGGAACAGACCCCCGCCACACGAGCGTTAAGTGCCGCCAGACTGGCTGGGGGAGGTTAGTGAAGTGACAGCCGAGCCTGGATGCATTTTTTGGGCACAAGTGGCTGCATTTTGATAGGCACAAGTGGTTGCATTTGATTGGCACAATTGACTGCATTTGATTGGCACAAGTGGCTGCATTTGATGGGCACAAGTGGCTGCATATGACGGGCACAAGTTGCTGCATTGGATTGGCACAAGTAGCTGCATATGATGGGCACAAGTGGCTGCATTTGATGGACACAAGTGGCTGCATATGATGGGCACAAGTGGCTGCATTTGATGGGCACAAGTAGCTGCATATAATGGGCACAAGTGGCTGCATATTTTGGGCACAAGTGGCTGCATATGATGGACACAAGTGGCTGCATATGATGGGACACAAGTGGCTGCATATGATGGGCACAAGTGGCTGCATATGATGGGCACAAGTGGCTGCATATGATGGGCACAAGTGGCTGCGTTTGATGGGCACAATGGCTGTATTTGATGGGCACAGTGGCTGCATTTAAGGGGCACAGTGGCTGCAATTGATGGGGGGGGGTTCAGTATTTTTCAGTTTGTTTGTGCCCCCCAAAAAATTTTGAGTACCAACCGCCACTGGATGGGCCGAACACCCCCTGTACAGTTCGCACCAGAACTCCCAAACACCGAAAAAGTTCTGACCGGAACGGCAAACCCTATTAAGGTTTATGGGACCCGAACTTGAGAAATCAAAAGTCCCCACTTTAAAGGCTTATATGCAAGTAATTGGCCACAAAAAGGGTATGGGGGTATTGCCTTGGGGGATATGTATCAATGCAAACTATTTTTTTTAAAAAGATCGTTTTTACAGGAGCAGTTTAATGATGCCTAAAATGAAACAATAAAAAAAAAAAATTCTCTAACCTTCTTAGCGGTATTGTCAAGTGTGGCTCGGGGTGAATTTTCCATATCAAGAGCGGTAACCCCGAGCCACACTTGGTATTGCATCGCAGTATTCTGGGAAAGTTTCTTACCTTGTCCCCAGGATCCTGTGATGTCTCCCCGCTGTGTGCAGCGGCTTTGTCTTCTGCCTGATGTACTGTATGCCGGGCTCAGTTCCATGCAAGTGGCACAACGCACAGGGACGGAGCCCGGTGGGAAATTCAAAAAGGCCAAAAAACAGAACACATACAATACACTGTAATCTTACAGATTACATTACTGTATCAAATTATTTCACCTCCCTATTGCCCCTAATGCTTTTTCCAGTGCCCTGCATGCAGTTTTATATTAATTATATATACTGTTCTTTCTGCTTGGAAACTGGAGATTGTCCATAGCAACCAAAAAGCGTCCCTTTACGTCAAAAGCGGTTTTAGACCAGCTAGAAAACAGCGATAGTAAATTAGAACACTTGCAGAACTGAGCGATAGTGATTCGTGGGAAAATTAGTGATCAGACACTGAAAGTGACGACAGCGACAATTCTGCAACTGAGCACATTTCAGTGTTTTTGAGTTGATTACATTATTGGATACATTTATTATTATTAATATATTATTATTTTTGATAATTATTTATAGTTATTTATTATATTATAATTTATGATTTTATGTTTCAAACTTTATCATGCCCGGGATGTCTACTGGACTCTTGTTTGGACAGATTTAAGTGTGTTATTCCTAAGAATTACAGGCCTACAATATAAAACACCAAATTTCCATGCAAAACAATTGTACCGCTTTCAGCATCAAAAATCTGACATAATCATACCGCCAGGGAGGTTAAATATAGTGCCTGGGGGGTGCATCTGTACTGTGTGTAGAACCTGCTGCAGCAAAGCTGACGTTTAGAAAGAAAAAAAATGAATGAAATTACATTTAAATATCCGTAAATGGAATACCATTGCCGGTAATAGAAAAATGTAAAATAAAAAGACGCGGGGTCGGGGTTCCCCCCCCACAGTTCATAGCAGGCCCTTCGGGTAGGGCCTCATTCCCACAACCTTGGGCTGTGGTTGTGGGGGTATGCAGACAAGGGACTTATCGGATTCGGGAAGCACTCGAAAAAGAAAAAAAAATCACTCCACCGTCAACTAAAGCAAATTGCCGAATGTCTGTCTTGCCATTTGACAGCTCTTATATACATAAGAACGGGGCCACCTGGCAATGTCACCTGGTGGCACCACCCCCTTGTGGCTTCACATACCCAGCATGCACCTGCCAGGCTGCATGCTCAAAAAATGTTCTGGTATGGGCCGTTTTTTGTTTTTTTTTACATCTTGGCGCGGGGTTCCCCTTAAAAATTGATTCTAGACCCGAAGGGCCTACTATGGATTGGTGGGGGGGACCCCTACGCTATTTTTTTATTTTTTTTTTACTTTTTTATTGCCGGCAACGTTTTAAGCCCATTGACGGCTGATGACTCATCGGTTGTCAAGGATGCCGCGGCCGGCTTCCCGGCCCGCTCCTTAGCAACCAGCTATTTACTGCTCCTTGATTGGGCTTGGAATGCACTGTGCAGTGCACAGTGCATTGCAGGGCATTCGGCGGAATGAACACCTGACGAATGCCCTGCAATTTCAGGCAAACAGGCGATGTTCGGGGCGAACTTTTGCTTGGCCTGAACTGTTGGCCCAACACTATTTGTAGGTCTGGAAGGGTTAAAATGGCCCCATTTGGCAGACATCTCCTGTCCATTTGATGGATGTCAGACACAATAGCAATTGGATGGAAAATCCCCCAACAGGGGCACAGAGTGCATTTAGAACCTGACAATTGTTGACTTTGGCTTGGTCTTTAAGTGTCATAGGCTAACTGGCAGGTTTCATTGACAGGCAGATGAGTGAATATGCTTCATATGGCTCTCTTCAAGAACACTTACCACAGTCAACCCTGTCCACTGGGGCAATCTTACTAGGCTTTACCCTCTCCACCATAAATCTGATCATCCTCGTCACTAGATCATGCTTTCAAAACCTGCTAAAGAAAACCTTTCTTTGTTCAAAGTGAAACATATAAATGCACTTGTCTTTCAATTTGAGTAGCATAGGCCTTTAAAAGCCACTTGTCAAGACAGAAACCTGGTGGCTGCCTTCGCTGTCTTGTGTTCTGAAGGCTCTGGTTGTATGATTGTCATTGTTGTCCTTGTCTAGCGCAGACCCCTGACGAGCCCCGCCCGCAGATCTATCCCAGGTTCTCTTCCTGTGTGGGTGTAAGCCACACAGCAGTGCAAACAGTCTCACAACTCATGGACCAGGCAGGAAATGTTTTTTTTTTTAAGATTTAATGCTCATTGAACTTGGACAGGGTGCAGGAAGGTGAGATTTGGGATACTCTAGAATTAGTGCACTAAGTAAGCAAAGGCCTCTCTTTGCTTTGTACACATTCTTCAGAACAATTCTCCTCTTGACAGACCATAGGAGAACAAGTAACCCTGAGACACTGAGCAAAAGAGCTGTCCCAAGTCAGCAACACCGGAGCAGATGCTCAAAGTGTTAAAACAGCACCAGTCACTAGGATATCACATTCTGGCCTATACTGACAATGTCCCTGTGTACTTGAATGCCTCTGTCCAATACTGGCCAGACACTTCTCCTGTGAACCTCAAGGCCAGATCCTCAGTGAACCACATTTGAATTGGTTGCAGCTCCTTTCAGAAAGTAGGCTCCCCAGTTCTCCCTAAGCTGGGATCCTGATGAACTCCTGCAGGCTTCAGCTTCTCTGCCAGGAAGGTCAGCAGCCCTTCAGGCTGGGGTCCATGGGCATCCGCAGCATAGGGCAAGGGGGGGCAATTGCCCCTCCCCCCTGGAATCGTAAGAAGGTGTTGAAGAGTGAAGACAGTTGCCCTGTGTAACGCAATGCCTGCCGCGGCCGCCTCTGCGGCAGCCGTGGACTTTTTTTTCTACGTATGCTGGCCTGGGGCTGCTCTCAGTCTGTTCCGACTTATCACAGAGTGATACAGACATCCCCCCCCCCCTCACCCCCGGCCCGATCATCGGATTGGCTCTGACTGCTGCTCGGGCCTCTGCTCGACATCTGGGCTGTTCCGGAACGTGATTGGCTGCCTCAGCCTGCCTGTGTAACGTCGCTATGCCGATCCAGCCGGCGCGGCGCCGTCTCCTCCCACAGGTGCGTGCAGTGGTCAAGAGAGAATACGCTGCCAGTGCTATCGCATCACTGAAGAACCACAGGTAACAGCACTGCAGTGCCACTGTGCCAGTTAGGAGGAGAATATATATACATTGCTTGGAAAGTTGGACAGCTGAGCTATTGCTGGAAAAATATATTTGTGTGTGTTATATCTTCTTCACTTTGTATGAAAGTCACTCAGTCTCTCAGGCATACCAGCCCATGATGCCCATATAAATATAGCCTATAGAATGTACATCTTTCTATATTGCAATGTATGGCAATACATCTGTTGTGGCCATATTTTGATCTTGATGAAAACAACCTATACAGTATAGGCTGTTTTAATAAAGATCAAAATATGGCCACAACAGATTGCGATACATTGCAATATAGAAAGATGTACATTCTCTAGGCTATATTTATATGGGCATGGAGTGAAGATGAATTATCTCAAGAGCTATTTCACACTGCCATCTGGCCGCGTTATCGGTAAAGCGCTTTACCACCGTTTTAGCGGCGCTATTCGGGAGCTAGCGGGGCGCTTTTAACCCCCGCTACTGGTCGAATAAAGGGTTAAATGCGGCTGCGTATCGCCGCTGCCGAAGCGCGCCCCCCCCCCCCCCCTGAAAAAAGTTCTGCGGATGCCCATGCTGGGGTCTTCTCCTAATGAACAAGAATTCTGCTGCTTCAGGCCCAGACTATTTATGTATTGCCCAGCCACTTACTAGGCATCTTCTCCCCAGGGATCGGCCGAGACCACATGAATATTCAAGCCCAGGGTCTGCCTCTTTCAACCCTACTACATTCTAGAATCCACTAGACGGCAGGGGGAAGCAGTTGAGCCTGCAGTCGGTGAGACCCAGAAAAGCCAAAAATAATCACACACTGCTCCTACGATTACAGAGGAGGAGCCAAAGAACTAGATTTACCTAAGCTTCTCCAGCAATCTATTCTATACTGCTTGGTCAGTCATTGACCTGGAGCAAGCATGTGCATATCAGAGGTCGGGCACCAGGTCTGCATAGAGTTATTCCATATCAGAGGCTCACTAAATAGTGAAGGACAGCCCTGGAACCTGCACCTTGAAAGATAAGACAGCAATTGCATCCAGCACGTTCCTGTCCAGGCAGGTTACTTTTAACAGTGTCTGCATATAGCCCTTGCCCCACATATATACTTACCCTTGCCATGCTTCCCCACCACCTCACCGCACTGCCAGAGTCTTCACTAACAGACATCATGACCTCCTCTACGTGCCAGTGCTTTTGTCTGAGTGGCCAGGCAAAAGGCTCAAACAATGTGTAAGGTTCCAAGATGTCACCACCGGTATATTCACTGACTGCAATTGATGCCTGGAGCTTAGACCGCCTTTTGAAGCTGTAGAGGGGCGACGGAGAGGAAGTGTACCTGGGTAAGTATATACAGTACAGCAGGACCTTTTTTTCTGAGTTAATAGGTGCAGGTACTCCCCCCTTCGGAGTCACCTCTTGTCTCCGACCCCTATCCACCTTCAAGCACCTTCCCTAGGTTCCACCCCCTGCCCACCTCCCAGTACTACCCCTTTTAGAGAATACAGGACCATTCCTTTTGTGGTGCTAAGCAATTTGTATGGAACTTGTTAATAAATAAATAGATCCCTGAACAATAGCCAGCCCCCGAAAACAATAGACCCCCTTCCCACAACAATGCCTCCCCCCAGCAGCAATAGACCCCCCTGCAACAAAACAATATAATACCCCCCCAGTAACAATAGATCTACCCCAGCAACAATAGACAAAAAAACAAGGATTATAGCCCGGATCAACCCGTAATTATTTAGCAATAATGGCTAGTTTCCGCGGGTAAGTATAGACCTATCATGCAGACAGAAAAGCCTGGATGCAGTTCAAGTTGGCCTTTTAAACATATAGCACAAAAAGAGGGGGGAGAAACAGATTGTTTCTCTAAAGAAGGTCAACAGAGAACACTAGGGTCAAGTACAAAACCAGCTTTATTAATTACCAAAAAAAATGTTTACCCAATTAATGTAACAAAAGTGAAGTTAGAAGCAATATGGACAGACGGTTATAGCAAACATGTTAAAATTGGACAACGTTGTCACAGGGGATATTAAAATCAAATGGGAGCCGCGGCCATACACCCACATATACTAATCATACACACTGGATATAAAGTATTTTCAGGATAGTCATGCACATTAGGTAGCAATTGTTGGAATTAATTCCTAGTATTGAGTGTCCAATTGGGCAGGAACAGTCCTATATCACTAGTATGGAGGTAATGTGAGTGGGTGGATGATCTGACAAATCAAACAATCATGAAGTTGGACCATAGATGGAGCGATCTCTCAAGGGATCATTGCATTCAATGATTGCATAGACCACAGCTGATGGATAAATAATAAACACTTTCCCGGTTGCAGTGGGGCTGATTGTGCAGATATCTACAAAGGCAGCAGAATAAATGTCCTTGGAGACAACATTAATGGGAACATAGAAAAAACCGACATACGTTTTGTTGCAGGTGCTAGGTAAAGTGAAGGGATCTCACTGATCGCACTGTGTCCGTCGTCGGACTATGATAGTCCTGAGTGTTGAAGTCTCCCTGTGGACAGATGCCTCTGTATGGTTCATCTAGGGTGTAGATCGGTAAGGAGTCGTCTCTCACTGCTTCTCACCATAGAACCGCTGAAGCGCCGCTGCCGTCATGTGATACGTGACTGTAGGGGAAAGCCGTCATCAGTTGTTGGATCAGCTGTTAGGTCCGTGTGGAGATGAGTCAGATCAAATTGCGCGCGGCTCCCAGGGACGTGCTGACGTCACACCGCTGACGCGTTTCACCAGCCAATGAACGCTGGTTTCCTCAGAGCTGGGAGGGGTCAGGTGTGGTGAGTTTAAATAGGCAATGGAAAGTGCAGGTACTACCTGTATCCACTAGATGTCAACCTTGGCCCCTCAGTGTAAATCATTCAGCAGGCAAAGCATACATTCTAATTACATAATTAGGATAGTGAAATTAAATGTTTTACGAGATAAAGACAAAGGAGATATAAAGAGAAATAAAAGGAAAAAAGTATTTTAACAATTTTAAAGGAATCAGCCTTGGAAAGAGTGAATTATCAGGGGTAATGTTTTAAATAGAGATTTTATGTCCACCAATAAGAAGTCTTATTTATGTTTCTAGGAAGGGTTGTAGACTGCATTCAGTGTTTAACCCCCCAGGGGCCAAAGCGTCTAAGTAGTACGTCCACATTTTCTCCTTTTGTAGAAGTATGGTGTCGAAGTCACCCCTTCTAGGGGGCAGGTTGAGCACATAGATCCCTTTAACTATGAGGCCTGCTGGATTGCTGTCATGAAATTTAGCAAAGTGTACTGGAATAGGTCTATCATCATCTTTATTCTTGGATTTATTCCTGATGCCACTGATGTGTTCGCTGATCCTAATCCGGAGCTGACGTTTGGTTTTCCCTATATAATTTTTATTACAAGGACACGTGAGCATATATATGACACGTGTCGTTGAACAGTTAATGAATTGTTTTATTCGATAATCTTTGCCACCCCTTGGGTCAGCGAACACATCAGTGTGATGCACATATTTGCATATGTTACAATGTCCACATGCATGCATGCCTGGAGGGGGTTTTCTCTCAGTAAGCCAGTTTTCATTAATCGTTCTGGTGTATTCTGAGTGAACCAAAGCGTCTCCCAGATTACGTGCCCTTTTGGCCGTAAGTAATGGTCGGGGGCTAATTAAATTAGCAATGAGGGGTGCCGATTTTAGAATATGCCAGTGTTTGTTTAGGATCTCCTGGACTTGAGTCCATTGCGAGCCAAACCTGGTGATGATTCTAGGAAAGTCACAATATGATTGGTCTGTTTCCTGGGAGTTCTTCAGTGTGGTTAAGAGGTCTTCGCGTTTGGTTTTCAGTGCATTATTTTTAGCCTTTTTGAGAGAATTATGTGAGTACCCTCTTTTCCTAAATCTTTTATACATTTCATGTGCTTCAGTTAGAAATTGATCCTCCTCCGAGCAGTTTCGCCTAATCCTTAAAAACTGTCCAGTGGGTATTCCCCTAATTAGCGACTTTGGGTGATGACTCTGGGCTAAGAGGAGGGTATTAGCTGCTGTTTCTTTTCTAAAAGTACTTGTTTCTATTTTATTTCCACATCTAGTAATTTGTAGGTCAAGGAATGAGAGGGTATCAGCAGAATAGGAATAGGTTAAGTGAATGTTCCTTTCATTGTTGTTTAGTAAGGATAAAAATTCCAAAAGTTGTTCTGCTGAGCCCTCCCATATTACAAGTACGTCGTCGATGTACCTTAACCACAGCACGCAGTGGTCAAGGTACATCGAGGACTTGTACACAACCTCCTCCTCCCAAAGTCCCAAATGGAGACAGGCATAGGAAGGGGCCCAAGGGGCACCCATACTGGTGCCTCTAATTTGTTGGTAATACTTCCCAAGAAACTGAAAGTAATTGTTGCCTAGCATAAACTCCAATAGTTCTATAATGAATTCATTGTGGGCTCCAAGTAATGGATGATGAGTGTCCAAAAATGTTTTAGTGGCTTGAATGCCCCACTGGTGGGGAATCGACGTGTATAGACTTTCCACATCTATCCCCACCAGTAAGGTATTTGGGGGTAGGATAAAATTGGACAGTTTTAGAAGTATATCTCTACTGTCACGAACAAAGGAGGGTAGTTCAGTTACCATATCTTTGATCATCGAGTCCACAAATCTACCTACTCTTTCAAGGGGACCCTTGATGGCTGAGACGATGGGTCTCCCTGGGGGGTTGGATAGAGACTTATGCAGTTTGGGAATGATATAAAATGTGGGGATTGTTATGTTGTCTACTTTAAGGTATAGATATTCCTTATTAGTGAGTAAGCCTGTTTCCATAGCAAGTTTCAGTTTAGTGTTCAATGTGTTAACAAGGGCGGGAAAAGGGGTCCCAGACAGTTTTTTGTAGGTCGAGTTATCACTCAGCAATCTCAATACTTCGTCCTCATAGATTTTCTCGCTGAGTAGGACCACATTGCCGCCCTTGTCACTTCTTTTGATCACCAAATTGGGGGCTTCCTGTAGTTCCCGTAGTGCTTTTCGTTCAGGGCCATTTAAATTATTGGATCCCAGCCATTCCCAGTTAATCTTTTCAAGATCGAGTTTGACTTGATCAAGGAATAATTGAAGCCATTTGTGCTTGGATAAAGTTGGCATTTTAGTTGACTTGATTCTCAAACTAGATTTCCTTCTAATTGGATGACTAGTTTCTGTCTCTGAATCACTATTGGCATTTTCTTCCAGGAGTGTTATTAAATTATTAATGGCCTCTCTTTCCTCTTTATCTAGATTGGGTTCAGGGGTGGATACATTTTCAGGATCTTTTTGGTGCCAAAGTTTGAAAAGGACTTTTCTAAGGAATAAATTAATATCCTTAAATACTTCAAATTCGTTCATGGGCGCAGTGGGGGAAAAAGATAATCCCTTTTGGAGAAGTGCAATGTGATTAGCATCCAATTGGAAGTCAGATAAATTAATTATACTCATGTCCATAGAGGCTGAGTTAGAAGTATTGTTTAGTGTCTTTTCTGACTCCTTAATCTCCCACTGCGTCGATTCTGAGCTGTGTTTCGGTCCCCGCCTCTTCCTTCTGTGTTTCCTCTTCCTATTCCCCTGGGGTGACTCTTTTCCGCTGATTGTTTTGGGCAATCCACTACTATGTTGCCCTGGAGTTCCTCTAAAAAAGTGACAGATTTTTTAGAACTTTCTTTGTCTGGGTCACTATCTGAGGAAGAACCAGTTCTATTCCTACTAGTGCGTTGAGAGCGTCTAGAGTTTCTTGAGGAAGATCTACTTCTATTTGGCAAGGTGGGATTAAAGATGTCTCCCTCTTCCCAATCAATGATATTTTGTCTAAATTTTTCTTGTTTGGTGTGTTTAAGATTTTTTTGTATTCTTTCTATTTCTTTTTTGATGAACTCATTATTTTTAACAAAGTCAGGTTCATCTTTATGGGATTCAAGGGCCTTTGCACTAATCTCTAATTCTTCTTTGATCTCCTGAAGTTGTATTTCTTCTTCGGACACAATGATTTTCATTAATGTTAGGCCTCTATTCAGACATTCCTCTTTCCACACTTCCAAGAATCTCGGGGTGTGGAGGTGTTCAGCAGGAATTATTCTCTCCCGTAGTCCTCTAGGGACAATATTGTGAGAGATATGCGATTTTAAAGAGGCAATATCCCATTTACGGTTTAGGAATTTAATCATAAGCTTCTTATGGTTTTTAAAAAGTTTACGTGTTGATTCTAGCTCTGTGTCATCACTCTTTCCATCGATAGAAAAGGCTGTGTCAATCTCATCATCTAAATCTCGATCAATCATATAAGCCATAAGAAGCTTATGATTAAATTCCTAAACCGTAAATGGGATATTGCCTCTTTAAAATCGCATATCTCTCACAATATTGTCCCTAGAGGACTACGGGAGAGAATAATTCCTGCTGAACACCTCCACACCCCGAGATTCTTGGAAGTGTGGAAAGAGGAATGTCTGAATAGAGGCCTAACATTAATGAAAATCATTGTGTCCGAAGAAGAAATACAACTTCAGGAGATCAAAGAAGAATTAGAGATTAGTGCAAAGGCCCTTGAATCCCATAAAGATGAACCTGACTTTGTTAAAAATAATGAGTTCATCAAAAAAGAAATAGAAAGAATACAAAAAAATCTTAAACACACCAAACAAGAAAAATTTAGACAAAATATCATTGATTGGGAAGAGGGAGACATCTTTAATCCCACCTTGCCAAATAGAAGTAGATCTTCCTCAAGAAACTCTAGACGCTCTCAACGCACTAGTAGGAATAGAACTGGTTCTTCCTCAGATAGTGACCCAGACAAAGAAAGTTCTAAAAAATCTGTCACTTTTTTAGAGGAACTCCAGGGCAACATAGTAGTGGATTGCCCAAAACAATCAGCGGAAAAGAGTCACCCCAGGGGAATAGGAAGAGGAAACACAGAAGGAAGAGGCGGGGACCGAAACACAGCTCAGAATCGACGCAGTGGGAGATTAAGGAGTCAGAAAAGACACTAAACAATACTTCTAACTCAGCCTCTATGGACATGAGTATAATTAATTTATCTGACTTCCAATTGGATGCTAATCACATTGCACTTCTCCAAAAGGGATTATCTTTTTCCCCCACTGCGCCCATGAACGAATTTGAAGTATTTAAGGATATTAATTTATTCCTTAGAAAAGTCCTTTTCAAACTTTGGCACCAAAAAGATCCTGAAAATGTATCCACCCCTGAACCCAATCTAGATAAAGAGGAAAGAGAGGCCATTAATAATTTAATAACACTCCTGGAAGAAAATGCCAATAGTGATTCAGAGACAGAAACTAGTCATCCAATTAGAAGGAAATCTAGTTTGAGAATCAAGTCAACTAAAATGCCAACTTTATCCAAGCACAAATGGCTTCAATTATTCCTTGATCAAGTCAAACTCGATCTTGAAAAGATTAACTGGGAATGGCTGGGATCCAATAATTTAAATGGCCCTGAACGAAAAGCACTACGGGAACTACAGGAAGCCCCCAATTTGGTGATCAAAAGAAGTGACAAGGGCGGCAATGTGGTCCTACTCAGCGAGAAAATCTATGAGGACGAAGTATTGAGATTGCTGAGTGATAACTCGACCTACAAAAAACTGTCTGGGACCCCTTTTCCCGCCCTTGTTAACACATTGAACACTAAACTGAAACTTGCTATGGAAACAGGCTTACTCACTAATAAGGAATATCTATACCTTAAAGTAGACAACATAACAATCCCCACATTTTATATCATTCCCAAACTGCATAAGTCTCTATCCAACCCCCCAGGGAGACCCATCGTCTCAGCCATCAAGGGTCCCCTTGAAAGAGTAGGTAGATTTGTGGACTCGATGATCAAAGATATGGTAACTGAACTACCCTCCTTTGTTCGTGACAGTAGAGATATACTTCTAAAACTGTCCAATTTTATCCTACCCCCAAATACCTTACTGGTGGGGATAGATGTGGAAAGTCTATACACGTCGATTCCCCACCAGTGGGGCATTCAAGCCACTAAAACATTTTTGGACACTCATCATCCATTACTTGGAGCCCACAATGAATTCATTATAGAACTATTGGAGTTTATGCTAGGCAACAATTACTTTCAGTTTCTTGGGAAGTATTACCAACAAATTAGAGGCACCAGTATGGGTGCCCCTTGGGCCCCTTCCTATGCCTGTCTCCATTTGGGACTTTGGGAGGAGGAGGTTGTGTACAAGTCCTCGATGTACCTTGACCACTGCGTGCTGTGGTTAAGGTACATCGACGACGTACTTGTAATATGGGAGGGCTCAGCAGAACAACTTTTGGAATTTTTATCCTTACTAAACAACAATGAAAGGAACATTCACTTAACCTATTCCTATTCTGCTGATACCCTCTCATTCCTTGACCTACAAATTACTAGATGTGGAAATAAAATAGAAACAAGTACTTTTAGAAAAGAAACAGCAGCTAATACCCTCCTCTTAGCCCAGAGTCATCACCCAAAGTCGCTAATTAGGGGAATACCCACTGGACAGTTTTTAAGGATTAGGCGAAACTGCTCGGAGGAGGATCAATTTCTAACTGAAGCACATGAAATGTATAAAAGATTTAGGAAAAGAGGGTACTCACATAATTCTCTCAAAAAGGCTAAAAATAATGCACTGAAAACCAAACGCGAAGACCTCTTAACCACACTGAAGAACTCCCAGGAAACAGACCAATCATATTGTGACTTTCCTAGAATCATCACCAGGTTTGGCTCGCAATGGACTCAAGTCCAGGAGATCCTAAACAAACACTGGCATATTCTAAAATCGGCACCCCTCATTGCTAATTTAATTAGCCCCCGACCATTACTTACGGCCAAAAGGGCACGTAATCTGGGAGACGCTTTGGTTCACTCAGAATACACCAGAACGATTAATGAAAACTGGCTTACTGAGAGAAAACCCCCTCCAGGCATGCATGCATGTGGACATTGTAACATATGCAAATATGTGCATCACACTGATGTGTTCGCTGACCCAAGGGGTGGCAAAGATTATCGAATAAAACAATTCATTAACTGTTCAACGACACGTGTCATATATATGCTCACGTGTCCTTGTAATAAAAATTATATAGGGAAAACCAAACGTCAGCTCCGGATTAGGATCAGCGAACACATCAGTGGCATCAGGAATAAATCCAAGAATAAAGATGATGATAGACCTATTCCAGTACACTTTGCTAAATTTCATGACAGCAATCCAGCAGGCCTCATAGTTAAAGGGATCTATGTGCTCAACCTGCCCCCTAGAAGGGGTGACTTCGACACCATACTTCTACAAAAGGAGAAAATGTGGACGTACTACTTAGACGCTTTGGCCCCTGGGGGGTTAAACACTGAATGCAGTCTACAACCCTTCCTAGAAACATAAATAAGACTTCTTATTGGTGGACATAAAATCTCTATTTAAAACATTACCCCTGATAATTCACTCTTTCCAAGGCTGATTCCTTTAAAATTGTTAAAATACTTTTTTCCTTTTATTTCTCTTTATATCTCCTTTGTCTTTATCTCGTAAAACATTTAATTTCACTATCCTAATTATGTAATTAGAATGTATGCTTTGCCTGCTGAATGATTTACACTGAGGGGCCAAGGTTGACATCTAGTGGATACAGGTAGTACCTGCACTTTCCATTGCCTATTTAAACTCACCACACCTGACCCCTCCCAGCTCTGAGGAAACCAGCGTTCATTGGCTGGTGAAACGCGTCAGCGGTGTGACGTCAGCACGTCCCTGGGAGCCGCGCGCAATTTGATCTGACTCATCTCCACACGGACCTAACAGCTGATCCAACAACTGATGACGGCTTTCCCCTACAGTCACGTATCACATGACGGCAGCGGCGCTTCAGCGGTTCTATGGTGAGAAGCAGTGAGAGACGACTCCTTACCGATCTACACCCTAGATGAACCATACAGAGGCATCTGTCCACAGGGAGACTTCAACACTCAGGACTATCATAGTCCGACGACGGACACAGTGCGATCAGTGAGATCCCTTCACTTTACCTAGCACCTGCAACAAAACGTATGTCGGTTTTTTCTATGTTCCCATTAATGTTGTCTCCAAGGACATTTATTCTGCTGCCTTTGTAGATATCTGCACAATCAGCCCCACTGCAACCGGGAAAGTGTTTATTATTTATCCATCAGCTGTGGTCTATGCAATCATTGAATGCAATGATCCCTTGAGAGATCGCTCCATCTATGGTCCAACTTCATGATTGTTTGATTTGTCAGATCATCCACCCACTCACATTACCTCCATACTAGTGATATAGGACTGTTCCTGCCCAATTGGACACTCAATACTAGGAATTAATTCCAACAATTGCTACCTAATGTGCATGACTATCCTGAAAATACTTTATATCCAGTGTGTATGATTAGTATATGTGGGTGTATGGCCGCGGCTCCCATTTGATTTTAATATCCCCTGTGACAACGTTGTCCAATTTTAACATGTTTGCTATAACCGTCTGTCCATATTGCTTCTAACTTCACTTTTGTTACATTAATTGGGTAAACATTTTTTTTGGTAATTAATAAAGCTGGTTTTGTACTTGACCCTAGTGTTCTCTGTTGACCTTCTTTAGAGAAACAATCTGTTTCTCCCCCCTCTTTTTGTCCCAGCAACAATAGGCCCCCTCCAACAGCAACAGATCTCCCAGCAGCCAGCAACGCTAGACCCTCCAGCATCCAGCAACAATGTTCCATCAGTGTTGGAGGTACCAGAACTGTGATCCCCGCATTCTCCCACATTCCCGCCTGAACAAAAAAAAAGCCCTGCAGTACAGTATATCCCGGGGGCTATGTGCAGATCCCTCAATGAGCGAAGTGACAGTGTCTCTTTAAGCAGTAAGTAATGTAGCAAAACGGAGAACATCTAAATAAAAGTTCCCACAATCTGTAACTGAATTAAAAAATTTCCAACATGGAAGCCAAGCCAAGAATAATAGATCACAACAGATATCAGATAGGTTGCACAAGTTCGTTAAACATTCCCCTAAAATTCTTAGCGCTTAGTATTTGATCCAGGGCCATTAACAAAGGTGGAAAAACATACTTTCCAAAATTGCCTAGGGGTCTATCCACACAAGGAGGGCCCCAAAGGATGAAATTCCCTAAGAATCACAGATTAGAACTTGCCAGAAAATGTTTGTGTTGCACAATTAGTGTCCAAATTGGGTTCCTTTTTAAGTTCCAAACACCTCCACATTTTCTTTGTGATTCCCCAAAATATTTTACAGTCTACTTTCCCATAAGATTATCTTGTCATCATTTCCTTTTTAATGACAGGATGACATACACTGTGTATCACAAACAATTGCCATGTTTTGCTCCCCATAAAACACAGCTTTAACCTTTTTAATCCTTTTTTGCAATTACTGATCTCCAGGCTCCCTCAACCATTTCCTGACTACATGCTTTCCATCAAGCATAGGCACATCGTTACTGTGAACTGGCTTCCTGATAAGGACAATAGTGGACCATGCCTGTGCAATGTGACCACTTGTAGTCTCAACCAGGAGCATATGGTAAAACATTCACCAGGGCTTGCCCACGGGCCACCTCACCTGTACGCACTCAGCCCCCCTCAATCCTTCCTGTATATATGTCAGCTCCCCTCACACCTGTATATATGTCAGCCACCCTCACTCCTGTATATATGTCAGCCCCCCTCACATATGTCTGCCCCCCTCACTCCTGTATATATGTCAGCCCCCCACTCCTTTATATATGTCAGCCCCCCTCACTCCTGTATATATGTCAGCCCCCCTCACTCCTGTATATATGTCAGCCCCCCTCACTCCTGTATATATGTCAGCTCCCCTCACTCCTGTATATATGTCAGCCCCCCTCACTCCTGTATATATGTCAGCCCCCCTCACTCCTGTATATATGTCAGCCCCCCTCACTCCTGTATATATGTCAGCCCCCCTCACTCCTGTATATATGTCTGCCCCCTTCACTCCTGTATATATGTCAGCCCCCCTCACATATGTCTGCCCCCCTCACTCCTGTATATATGTCAGCCCCCCTCACATATGTCTGCCCCCCTCACTCCTGTATATATGTCAGCCCCCCACTCCTTTATATATGTCAGCCCCCCTCACTCCTGTATATATGTCAGCCCCCCTCACACCTGTATATGTCAGCCCCCCTCACTCCTGTATATATGTCTGCCCTCCTTACTCCTGTATATATGTCAGCCACCCAACACACCTGTATATATGTCAGCCACCCTTACTCCTGTATATATGTCAGCCACCCTTACTCCTGTATATATGTCAGCCCCCCTTACTCCTGTATATATGTCAGCCACCCTCACTCCTGTATATATGTCAGCCCCCCTCACATATGTCTGCCCCCCTCACTCCTGTATATATGTCAGCCCCCCTCACTCCTGTATATTTGTCAGCCACCCTCACTCCTGTATATATGTCAGCCCCCCTCACTCCTGTAAATTTGTCAGCCACCCTCACTCCTGTATATATGTCAGCCCCCCCTCACTCCTGTATATATGTCAGCTCCCCTCACTCCTGTATATATGTCAGCCCCCCTCACATATGTCTGCCCCCCTCACTCCTGTATATATGTCAGCCCCCCCATTCCTGTATATATGTCAGCCCACCCCCACTCCTGTATATATGTCAGCCCCCCTCACTCCTATATGTATGTCAGCCTCCCCTCACTCCTCTATATATGTCAGCCCACCCCCCTCACTCCTGTATATATGTAAGCCCCCCTCACTCCTGTATATATGTCAGCCCCCCTCACTCCTGTATATATGTCAGCCCCCCTCACTCCTGTATATATGTCAGCCCCCCCACTCCTGTATATATGTCAGCCCCTCACTCCTGTATATATGTCAGCCCCCCCACTCCTTTTTATATGTCAGCCCCCCCACTCCTTTTTATATGTCAGCCCCCTCACTCCTGTATATATGACAGCCCACCCCCCTCACTCCTGTATATATGTCAGCCCCCCCACTCCTGTATATATGTCAGCCCCCCTCACTCCTGTAAATATTTCAGCCCCCCTCACTCCTACATATATGTCAGCCCCCCTCACTCCTGTATATATGTCAGCCCCCCTTACACCTGTATAAGTGTCAGCCCCCCTCACACCTGTATATATGTCAGCCCCCCTCACTCCTGTATATATGTCAGCCCCCCTCACACCTGTATAGATGTCAGCCCCCCTCACTCCTACATATATGTCAGCCCCTCACTCCTGTATATATGTCAGCCCCCCCACTCCTGTATATATATATATGTCAGCTCCCTCACTCCCTCACTCCTGTATATATGTCAGCCCCCCACTCCTGTATATATTTATGTCAGCTCCCTCGCTCCTGTTTATATGTCAGCCCCCCCACTCCTGTATATATGCCAGCCCCCCCACTCCTTTTTATATGTCAGCCCCCTCACTCCTGTATATATGACAGCCCACCCCCCTCACTCATGTATATATGTCAGCCCCCCCACTCCTGTATATATGTCAGTCCCCCCCTCACACCTGTATATGTCAGCCCCCCTCACTCCTGTATATATGTCATATGAAGTACTGCAACCTAGTGCTAGGATAATAGGTGTATGAACATCAATGATAACATAAGTCGATAAGGCAGCTCTCACATGCATATTGTCCAACGGGACTTCCTCAGCGGTAATGGAGTCCCATACGTCCGGTTAGTATTTATCTTCGATGTTCTATTTTCAAGGGCAAAATACAGCCACATGCACATAGTGTTGCTGACTGTCAGTAGCAGTGCTGTACCAAGCATAGTTGGCATCCGGGATAGGGCATTTTTTTAACACCCCATGTGCTCATCCATAGATCAAAGTAATATACAATAGTAATAATGACATTTGATGAATATTAATAAAGGACAGAAAAAAAATTGCGTCACTGAATATTGTACATATAATCATGTCGGTAAAAAAAATTAAAATCAAGGAGTCAATAACGGCTCATCTAGTACACCAGGCTGAAACATGAGGATAAAAGTGCCATGCTTTGACACTGACAAGCCTATATTAGTAATAAGGTCTCTTAAACAATGGTAATGAGACAAGACAAACTATAGCAATCCTGAGAAAACAAAATGTGGCCTACAAATGGGCAATCCTGCAGAGGCAACCAACATTACTTACAGTATGCAGGTAGTAAATGGCCAATAATTACAATGCACAATATGCAAGCAGCCAATTCTGATCACTATGAGGCCAAAAATGGACAAATATGACAATATAGGGGGAATATGGGGGAAAACAAATAGGCAATTGTTATAATATGAAAGCAACAAAAGGGCTTTAGTAACAATATGCAGACAATAAACAATCAATTTTTCAATAATTCAGGGGCAAAAATGGTCAATTGTGACAAGATACAGGTAAGGACAGTAATGACATCATGGAGACATCAAATTGGAAATTGTAAAAAAAAAAATGATGCAACAAATTGGCAACCATGACAACAAATGGGCAATTGTGACTATAAAATAAGCAGGGAACAAACGGGCAACCTGTGACAATGCGAGGACAGCAAATGGGCAATCGTGACAATATACAACAAAAAAGCAGGCAATTGTAACAAAGGGGTTGATTTACTAAAGGCAAATAGACAGTTGCCCTCTGCAAGTACAGTTGCTCCAGAGCTGAGAAAATGAGGCAAGGCTCCACTTTGCAAAGAGTACACAATCGCGTGCAAAGAAATTTAAAAAAATATATATTTTTGCTTGCACATGATTGGATGATGGAAGTCAGAAGAGTTTCTGCTCATTTACTAAGCTCTGGAGCAACTGTACTTGAAAAGTGCAACTGTACTTTGCAAATTGCACAGTCTTTTTTCCCTTTAGTAAATCAACCCCCAATATGTGGGCAACCTATGGGCAATGATGACAATATGCTATTTCCTTCCCCCTCAAGGAAAAAATCATCCCCTCTTTCAATCTCTTACTAACACCACACCAAGAAACTTTCCACCCCCACCAAAAAAATCCCTTATCCCCCAGCAAATAATTCCTCTCAGGAACAATCCTTCTCCCTCCCTGTAGTTATTTATGGTTTTGTGTGTGATTAGTAGACCATTCCAACCATCACTGGGCAAATTAAAATTAATAAAATAAATTAACTCAATATCCACTTGTAAATGAGTCTAGTTCACTTCAAATTCCAGAGTGCACACTGGCTCTTCAAGATCTTGGACCATCAACCCATCCTTGATGACTTCCAGTTACATAGAAATAGACAAGTAGGTGATCATGCCTTCTAATTATGATGAGATGCACATGCACTATATTGCAAAAGTATTGCGATGCCTGCCTTTACACGCACATGAACTTTAATGGCATCCCAGTCTTAGTCCGTAGGTTTCAATATTGAGTTGTCCCACCCCTTTCAGCTAAAACAGCTTTAACTCTTCTGGGAAGGCTGCCCACAAGGTTTAGGAGTGTGTCTATGGGAGGTTTGGCGAGTTTGGGGTGGAGGAACTTGACTGGCATGCACAGAGTCCTGACCTCCACCCAATAGAACACCTTTGGGATGAATTAGAGCAGAGACTGCGGGCCAGGTCTTCTTGTCCAACATCAGTGCCTGACCTCACAAATGAGCTTCTGGAAGAATGGTCAAACATTCCCATAGACACGCTCTTAAACTCTTCCCAGAAGAGTTGAAGCTGTTATAGCTGCAAAGGGTGGGCCAACGCAATATTGAACCCTACTGACTAAGACTGGTATGCCATTAATGTGTTCATGTACATGTAAAGGCAGGTGTCCCAATACTTTTGGCAATATAGCGTATCATCATCATGGTCCTATTTGAACATTGCCAAAGGTCACCAATGATGGGTGGGAGACTTTCACTCATTGAAAGGGAAGAAAGCAAGAGGATGCTCTGGAGCAGAGTACAGGATAATGTGGTGAATTGGGAAGGGCCATAGGACCCTTTTACCAGTTCCCTTAATGTTTACAATCCATTTCAGGCATCCAATCTGTAAACTGGAACATGTTTTGTATCTATATATTTTTTTTACTTGTAACATTCTTAGTTTTCAGTCTTGATTATTAGTTCCAGTGTGCCCTTCTTGAACAGTTGTGAGCACTTATGTAAGGTAGACTTTTTGGGAAAGTTGGAAAGCTTTTGAAAACATCAAATAACTTCTACTAGACCAGTGGTTCTCAACCTGGGGGTCGGGACCCCCTCGGGGGTCAAATGACTATTTGCCAGGGGTCACCGAATCCTGGGCTGTTCCTGTAGCACACATCGCTCTCCCAACCTTTTTGCGGCCGTCCAGCAGGGCTGTCCCTGGAGACCGCAACCGCCCACTAAGCCTCTTCACAGCCGCCCATTCAGTTCACGCCATGGCTGGGGGACAGACACTAGAGGTCAGCTGACTGGTGAGGAATGTGAATTGGGAGGGGCTGGAGGAGACCCTATCTCCTGATTTAAGCATAGGTGTCAATGCTATGACACCACAACAGTTCGGAGACACAGTAACACTACCTATGATTATAGTTGCCATTAAAATTCCCCACTACAGTTCTAAGATCAGCAGATGCCCTTGATCAAGAGCACCTAAGTTGGCTGATCAGAACTCCCCCTAGCACTGCCACTGATCCCACACCCCGCCAAGGAGTAAGAGAAGGAATAAAAATAGAGAATACATGGAAGGGAGAGAAAAAAAAAGGGGAGGAACAAAGAAAAAGGGAGAGAAAGAATAATGCCGCTTACACACGATCGGACATTCCGACAACAAAATCCATGGATTTTTTCCGACGGATGTTGGCTTAAACTTGTCTTGTATACACACGGTCACACAAATCTTGTTGGAAATCCCGAACGTCAAGAACGCGGTGACGTACAACACATACGACGAGCCGAGAAAAATGAAGTTCAATAGCCAGTGCGGCTCTTCTTCTTGATTCCGAGCATGTGTGGAACTTTGTGAGTCGGAATTGTGTACACACGATCGGAATTTATGACAACGGATTTTGTTGTCGGAAAATTTGAGATCCAGATCTCAAATTTTGTGTGACGGAAATGCCGATGGAAAATGTCTGATGGAGCCTACACACGGTCGGAATTTCCGACAACAAACTCCCATCGAACATTTTCCGCCGGAAAATCCGACTGCGTGTACGTGGCATTAGAGAACAAGAAAAATGACTAGAGAGAGGGATGGGGGGAACAAGAAATTAGGAAAGAGAGAGATAAGAGGGAAAGAAAAAAGAACAAAGAGAAAGAGTGGTACATCCTAAAATGTACCATAAGGGGTTTTAATATTGTACGAGTGGAAGGAACTCAGGGAGAGCTAAATGTCCGTGGGTTACGGGTGCAAATTACTTGTCTTGCCTTGGGTGCTGACACTCCACGCTACGAAAATAATTATAATGTTGGGGGTCCCCACAACTTGGGAAATTTTATCAAGGGGTCACTGCACTAGGATGGTTGAGAACCACTGTATTAGACTGACACACCATACAGAGTAAAACAATACCTTTTTAGGTGAGCTTTTGATTGAGTATTGTCCTATGTCTCTCTCCAAAACCACATGTATAAAGCTACAGTCAGAGTTGCTACATAGATATTACTTATTTTGGGATATGAAAGGCCTATAAAACTGTGATTTTATTTGACCTAGGCTTTGTGATGGAAACTCCAGGGAACCTAAATGACCATGTTCCATGTTGTCCCAGTGAGACAAGCTTGTGGTTTTGATGATCACGTTAAGGATGTCATATCCTCCGAACCTTCTGAAAATCATTACCAGAGATGGGAATTGATATTAGGATGCGTTCTCAGAATTTGTGTCCCGTCCCAAAAAACAAAGCTATTAAACCGTTGTGACGCATTAAGACAAAGTGATCACATCCATTATGGAATTTTTTTACCGAGGGGTGACTTGAAATAGATGTTCTTTTTACTGTAGGAATGCTCTTCTCCACAGGGGATATGAGTGTTAGGCCAACTGAAGAAGTAGTTAAGTTTACGGAGGATCTCTATTTAAAAGCTATGTCTTAGTAAGAACATGAAGTAGTCTCTGGAAAAGTATTAGGACTGCTACCAGGAGAAGACCGACAATCATCCATGACCATGTGAACTGCGAATCTGCAAGTTTGATTGGATGACCTGTAAAAATATGACAGCCCCTATTCAGGGCTGGTGCATGGATTTTTGACACCTTAGGCGAAACCTCATTTTGCCGCCCCCTCCCTGGCTCCACCCCTGACTCCACCCCCTTTGACCTGCCCATGTATACCCCACCTTTTTAATGAAGCGCCCATCAAATGCAGCTTCAGCAGCGCCCATCAAATGCAGCCTCATCAGCGCCCATCAATGAAGGTTTGCTTGCTTCCATGCCTCCACTGCTCCTCTAAACCTATGTGCAAATGGAGCGGCAGCTGCCTGCTGATGCTGAGACTTAGTTGCTTGCTGCAGAGAGAAGAGAGTAGGAACACCAGTGGCAGGGCGCCCTTGGCAGCAGTGCGCCCTAGGCGGCTGCCTAGTTTGCCTAGTGGTAGCACCGGCCCTGCCCCTATTCTTAGAGGCAAAGTAGATCTTTGCCACCCCCCCGTGTTCAATGAGGGTTGTTCCAGTGGTCTTTTTCATGACTCTTGTGAACCAGTTGTCCACTTTGTCCAAAATGTGAATCTCACTGTCCCCAAAAGAATGTTCCTTTATTTAGGGTGTAGGGTAGGGTAACAGCTGATATTTAAACTGTAACATTTACCATGCTGTTTGGCCATGTTTGTTTGTAGGAAGGTAGCCTAAGCCTACTGAATATGTACTTACCCTGTTTCCCGGAAAATAAGACCTAGCGTGACTGTCGGTGATGGCTGCAATATGAGTCCTACCCCCCAAATAAGCCCTAGTTAAAGTCCTTGTAGGTCTTATTTTCAGGGTAGGGCTTATTTTCGGGGAAACAGGGAAGGCCTTTTTGGGGGGGTAGGGCTTATATTGCAGCCATCACTGACAATCACGCTAGGTCTTATTTTCAGGGAAACAGGGTAGCACCCGACTGCCCAAGTTAGGGGGAAAGGGTTAATGTTTTGCCAGGGTGTTCACTGGCTTTCTCTGGGAAAAGGGAAAAGGTCCAGATCCTCAGGGGCTCCAGAGCTCCGTGGAACGCTTGGAGAAATGTAGGAATAACATACGAAAATAGAGACTTGCTGGAACCTGTGGTCTGCTCTGGAACGCTGATTCGCTGGACAACCCCAAGAACAGTGACTTCTCTGTTCCAGCACTGCCAAGCATGGACTTTTCTCAAAGAGACTTCACCTGTGCAGGTAACCTGGAACAGCCGCCTTTAGGTTTAGTTAGGAGAAAGTCATTATTGCATGTTATACATGTTGTGCCAAGTTTACAGTAAAAGTTGATTCAGCTGCTCGGAGTCTGGTCTGAATTTACTCAAGGGGTGTATGTGAGGTCTTGGCATATTACTAGGGAACTTGGGTCCATAACCTCAAATTGGTGTATGTATAACATCACTATGACAGAGGTTTATTTAACAAGACAAGAAGGAAGAACAGCAACCAGTCATTGGCGTGGTACCTAGTTAGATGACAGGTTCTCTGGTTGCGAGGAGGTTGGTGCTTTGACTTCCTCCATAGCTGTCTGTCTCTGCTGGTCACAGGGCATAGAATAGCATTACAGATGTTCATGGCCTGGTCACTGGGTATGGGAAGAGAAGAGTTAATTGAGAATACGCATGAAGGTCCATGCTATGTGCTCGACGGGACACCATTCTGTTACTGGGAGTGAGGTAACAGAGGAACGCTGACTGGTGGAGTGGGCAGAGGATCAGTCTGTCCCTCCAAATGCAACACATACACCTGTACAAGTGTGCAGAACATGGGACGAAGAAGCTTAAGGAGGAACTCTGTATTCTGGGCACACGTGGTTCATGTCTGAGTTGAGAGGCCACCTTAATGTTTGACTCTTCACATGACCACAGCTCCCACCCGGTTCTGGACATTGGTAAGCACGCCTTTGGGCGAATTATTACCCCGCATGCAAGGGTTAGTGACCCCGTTCAACACCAGGCATAGCCGAAGAACCTATCCCAGGGTAGGCCTTTCATGTGACCCTTGCTTGGCCCCCAACAAGGGGGAAAAACACGGAGAACATGACAACCAGTGGCGACTTGTCCATAAGGGGTGCCCGAGCGCCGCCCCCTCTCCCCTCCCCACCCCCTATATGCATAACATGAATCAATCCATGGTTGCGGTGGCTGCCCCCATGTGTCTGGCCCCTTTCAGGGCACCAGGCGCATGAATTACAGTGGCCAGAGTTATTTTTTGAGGCTCTAATAGGCATCAAAATAGGGTGGAGTGGGGTGGGGTGCGATGGGATGGGGTGGGTGGGCCCACGCCATCCATCCCACCCACCCCCACCCAGGTGTGTTGCAACAGTGAATAATTATTCGCTTTGGCAACACTGATCCTCCTCCCGGCCAATCGGGAAGCAGGTATGAAATCCTTTTCCCGATTGCCCAAAACGTCAGGTGATCCTATTGGATGCCTAGCACCGGGAGGAGCAGAGAGGAGACGCACCGCGAAAGCTGCTCCAAGAAAGGACACTGGAGCAGCTTTCCCCGAGTCCGCCACACTTAAGGACAGGGCTGGTCTCACCACCCGCATCCAGGGTAATGACAGCGGGTGGTGGGGGGGTTTACTGAGGGTGTTAGTGCCGGGATGCGCAGCGGGGGGTAGGGGCAATTGTGCTAGTGCTGCTCCATTGGCGGCCCGGGGGCTTGTTTGTCGCGGCCCCCCCCCCCCCAGAAAAAAACACCAGCAGCCACTGATGACAACAACCCCATCAACCTATCCTTACAAGTTGATAAGAGCATGTTTCCTCAACTGTCATGCCTCTTATCCTGTACTTGTAGAAAAACATCTGCTTTCCCAGGTTATCGGACTAAGGTGTTGTGCTAGTAGTAGTTAGTCACATTCAACTAGACTTCTGTATTGTTGAAGACATTTCATTGCTTCCCTAAGCCAGTTCTTCAGTTCTGGGAAGTTCAGGAAGATACCCACAGCTTTTAAATCCACATAGGTAGCACAAACCCCTTACTCCAATCAACATGGCATATGTAGATATTGGTTGTCCATGATTATAAATTCCTCCTGTATTGAACTGTATTGTATCTGTACTGTCTGTCCTCAGGTTTTAAAATGCTGTGCTAACTATTGATGAAGCTACATATATCCTGTATAATAATAATAATACCAGGCTGGTTACACAACCTTCACACCTCCCGTCCTGTTCTTGGACAATCAGAATCTACTCATTTTTTGGTTACATAGTTACATACTCACATACCGTACATGTGTAATACAGTTAGCCAGGGTAAAAAAGGCACAAGTCCATTTCGTTCAACCAATAAAAAAAATGATTACAGTTGTGCTCATAAGTTTACATACCCTGGCAGAATTTATGATTTCTTGGCCATTTTTCAGAGAATATGAATGATAACACAAAAAAACTTTTCTTTCACTCATGGTTAGTGTTTGGCTGAAGCCATTTATTATCAATAAACTGTGTTTACTCTTTTTAAGTCATAGTGACAAAAGAAACTAATCAAATGACCCTGATCAAAAGTTGACATACCCTGGTGATTTTTTGGCCTGATAAAATGCATACAAGTTGACCCAAAGGGGCTTGAATGTCTATTAAAGGTAACCATCCTCACCTGTGATCTGTTTGCTTGTAATTAGTGTGTGTATAAAAGGTCAATGAGTTTCTGGACTCCTGACAGACCCTTGCATATTTCATCCAGTGTTGTACTGACGTTTCTGGATTCTGAGTCATGGGGGAAGCAAAAGAATTGTCAAAGGATCTGCTGGAAAAGGTAGTTGAACTGTATAAAACATGAAAGGGATATAACAAGATATCCAAGGAACTGAGAATGCCAAACAGCAGTGATCAAACTCTAATCAAGAAGTGGAAAAGGAGGGGTTCTTTTGAAACCAAACCACGGTTAGGTAGACCAACTACAATTTCAGCCACAACTGCCAGGGAAAATGTTTGGTATGCAAAGAAAAACCCACCAATAACTTCAGGTGAAATACAGGACTCTCTGAAAACATGTGGTGTGGCTGTTTCAAGATGCACAATAAGGAGATGGGCTGCATGGCTGAGTCGCCAAAAGAAAGCCATTACTATGCAAATGCCACAAAGTATCCCGCTTACAATATGCCAAACAGCACAGAGACAAGCCTCAAACCTTCTGGCACAAAGTCATTTGGAGTGATGAGACCAAAAATTTGCTTTTTGGCCACAACCATAAACGCTTCATTTGGAGAGGAGTCAACAAGGCCTATGATGAAAGGTACAGCATTCCTACTGTGAAACACGAAGGTGAATCGCTGATGTTTTGGGGATGTGTGAGCTACAAAGGCACAGGAAATTTGGTCAAAATTGATGGCAAGATGAATGCAGTATGTTATCAAAAAATACTGGAGGAACATTTTGCATTCATCGGCCAGGAAGCTGCGCATGGGACGTACTTGGACATTCCAACATGACAATGATCCAAAACACAAGGCCAAGTCGAAATGTCATTGACTACAGCAGAATAAAGTGAAGGTTCTTGAGTGGCCATCTCAGTCTCCTGACCTCAATATCATTGAGCCACTCTGGGGAGATCTCAAACGTGCAGTTCATGCAAGACAGCCCAAGAATTTACAGGAACTGGAGGATTTTTGCCAAGAGGAATGGGCAGCTTTACCATTTGAGAAGATAAAGAGCCTCATCCACAAATACCACAAAAGACTTCAAGCTGTTATTGTTGTTAAAGGGGGCAATACACTGTATTAAGAACTGAGGTATGTAAACTTTTGATCAGTGTCATTTGGGTAGTTTCTTTTGTGATTATGATTTAAAAAGAGTAAACAGTTGATTGATAATTAATGGCTTCAGCCAAACACTAACCATGAGTGAAAGGAAAGTTTTGGTGTTATCATATATGGGGCCTGATGGTGGAAAGGGGGGCCTATTAGGGTTTTTGTCTGATATCTCCATTCCAACAGAGCTGAGGCCAGATGCAAAGGATCATGCTTTGGGATCATGCTGTTACTAGTCACAGATCTCGTTTGCATCCCTCCTTATCAATGCGTAGATTTATTGTCATTAGGGCTTCTGGTCATCCTGGCCAGCACTGACATTAACACTACGGGGTTGATTTACTAAAACTGGTGAGTGCAAAATCTGGTGCAGCTGTGCAATTAGTTTCTTACTTCAGTTTGTTCAATTTAAGTTTTGACAAAATAAACCTGGAAGCTCGGTGGTTTCTATGCAGAACTACACCCGATTTTGTATGCTCCAGTTTTAGTAAATCAACCCCAAATGTCTAAAACTGTATTTCTGATGCTGAAAAATCCTTGAGCTAAAAGGGTATTATATATGAGGTTTGTAATTCTGAAAAAAAAGCCACAATTTGTAGGATTATATTAAGTTTAGAGAGTTATTGTGCAAAGGAAAACTAAGAATGGTGTCCCTATTGCCCAACCTGTGGCCCTTTGGTACTTTTTGTGCGGCTCTCAGGGTCCTAAAGCTCTAACACCTCCTATAGCATATGTGCAGTCTCTGACAATCTCTTGTAGCATACTCGTAGTCTTTGACCATCTCCTATATCAGTGATGGTGAACCTTGGCACCCCAGATGATTTGGAACTACATTTCCCATGATGCTCAACTAAACTGCAGAGTGCATGAGCATCATGGGAAATGTAGTTCCAAAACATCTGGGGTGCCAAGGTTTGCCATCACTGTCCTATAGTATGTCCCCAGTCTCTGACCATCTTTTGTAGCATGTCTATAGTCTCTGACCATCTACTTTGTCTTGCCCATACCCTTTGACCATATCCTGTTGTGTGTCTGCTGTCATTGACGCTGAATATTCACTATTATATGCAGTCCTTAGGTGATGACAGGTGCCGTACTTGAGGCCCCAATATTAAGAACGTAGACCACCACTGAATTATGTAATAAAAGTTCAACATATGCAGGGGCGGACTGACCATTGAGCGACTCGGGCACTGCCCGAGGGCCCTGGGCCACTAGGGGGCCCCATCAGGGTTGCCAGCCTCAGTAAAACCAGGGACAGTATGTATAAATCTGTGTTTTTTTTTTACATCTGTCTGTGTATACTGTGTGTACATGTATGTGTATACTGTGTGATTGTATACTGTGTGTGTGTATACTGTGTGGCCCCATAATCTCTGATTGCCTGGGGGCCCCATAATCTCCTATTGCCCGGGGGGCCCCATGAGTTATCAGTCTGCCCCTGAACATATGTTACCTAGACTGATAAAAGAGGTGGAAGGGCTGCCCATCCTTGATTTAGATTTACTTTATAATACTGCTATTGTTTCTATTGACATTCTCAGGTGTTTCAATGGTCATCAACATTTTTCCATGGGGCCCTGTGAGTTGTAATGATGACCCTGCAATGTGTTTTATAACACCGTATGTCAGGGTCGGTCACAAAACCTGGCCTGAAACTTAGCTGCAGAGCAAAAGGTGTAATTTCTCATGTCTCGTCAAAGTTTTTGGAACTCCGTGTATATTTTTATAAGCATTTAATAACGGCTTTAAAGTCTTGTGTAGAAGCCAAATGGAGGAAGCCAAAAATGTCTTTTTCACCCTCAAGCCTAAACAGTCGTCAAGAAGCTTGGATAAGGGTAAGCTCAGAGTAAGATGATTTTGGCCATAACTCTGAGCATAAAAGGTATGTATTTATTGACATAGGTTAGCGCCATGAGTAGGGATGAGCAGAGGTTTTGAGTTTGTGTATGACAAGTCCTTTCCTCTTAAGCTCCTTATCAGTTACATCCGATCTTCTCTAAGACCATTCAGTTTGCAAGATGTCTTATTTTCTTAAAGTGGAACTATGGCCTCCCATTAAAAAAAATATATATTATATGTGCTGCAGTACTTAATCTAAGTGCTTCTGCACCTACAGTTTTCTCTTAGTCCCCTTGCAAAGTCCCACAGATACCTGTTGATCTGTCAGTGGAGTCCACCTAATGCAGCTTCCGATGGTGGGGCTCCAGGAGTGACCCAGGACCCGTGGTAGACCTGTGGTAACGATGCTGCACTGCTCCTAAATTCAGAGCAGTATTGTCACCATCATGTAGGCTGGGCCCGCTTGCACTACAGTGGGATGAGATGATGTTGCAGGGGGCGTAATTATCAGTATTGTCGCTGTCGGGTTCACAAGCCTATAGCTTGTAAATCAGTACCTGCCCACGGCTAGCCATGGCCATAGCTTTCTGGATTGACAGCACCACCACTGTTTCTGAAACCCTCCCAATGTGAGCTGCAGTGTCTGGGAGGGGGAGTGTGTGAGACACAAATGAAGGAGGATTTAGCTCAGTCAGGGAAGGTACAGAGGCTTGTGCATCACATGGTAACTTGATTTGGTGAGCACACGGACTTCCCTTGTGTCTACATTACATGTATTTTGAAGAATTATGAGTTTTATTTAGAAGGAAGCATTTTTTTTCACTCTGATTATGCCTTACTTTTTCAGGTGATAGTCTCCTGGCTTGAAGCCATGATCCAATAAAAGTTAGTGCTTTGCAGACCAGTAGAGATATTTTAAATGTAATGTGGTTCTAAAATCATAAGGATATTTGCCTTAATGCATACTGTGGTTTAGAGTAAAAAACCTTTCCGTGGCTTGTTCTCCCCCTCCTCACCCCATATACTTATCTGAGTCGTGTATCGATCCAGCCTATCTGCAGGATTTTTCTCCTCTCTCCGCTCTCACAAAAGCTTGGCTTAGATAATAGGAGTCAATCGCTTCTGCCACTGTCAGTCAAATCCAGTAAGGAGGGAGCGGGGAGCAAAGGACGCACACAGCACAGCTCAGGAGTGAGCTCCCATGTAAGGCAGAGTAGGGTGATGGGGTGGTTGTCACGTTCTCCAGGCTCCCCTCCTCATTGGGTGCCAAGCAAGGGTCACGTGAGAGGCCTGGGTGGGTTGTTCGGGGCTACATTAGGCACTTTGTACAGGGTCACTGCCTTAAACATGGGGTACCTTTATTCAAACAGACAACTTTAGTAAACTCTCTTGATATAATCTACACCACCAAGGTCTCAGATGCATTTAGGAGGGACAGGCAGAGCCCTCGCCCTCTCCACCTGCCCAGCGTATTACCGCTACCTCACTCCCAGTAATGGTACGGAGCCCCACCATGCACCTAGTGCTGACTCCATGTCTGCAATTCACTTAACTCTTCCTCTTCCGCACTTGTGTACAGGTTGGCGATCTCTGAGGTGCTGATCTGCTGCTGTTATGGGAGATGGACGATATTGGAGACAGTACTGTTTTCACAGAGAGAGTGCCAGCAACAACTCCTCCTGCTACAACAGGCTGCTATAGAAACCTTCATCACCCTTGGTAATCACTTGAGGGGGCATGGTCAAGCTGGCAGCCTGAGCCGAAGTGTTCGACCGGAGCTCAGCTCTTATATGATTAAATTATTCGCCTAACACGGGATATACACTCACTATTACCGGCCAGAGACTCCCGGGAACCTCCGGGCATGAGAAGGGGCAAATCCGGCTCTGAACAGAAGAGCTGCGCCGCTCCCAAGGCCTTACAGAAACAGAGGGCTCTTCCCACTGGCACGCACATGGCGACTCAGACCCCGCCATCGGACTCGGCCACAGGGGAGGAGGACCGCTCCCGGGCTCTCATCCAAGCTATTTCTGGCTGCAAGACTGCTCTGGCGCACAAATAGACCTGCTGCAGACGTACTTTGGCCTGATGCGCCGGGATATGGTCAAGTTCCTTGAAAGACTGGGGGAGGTCGAGCGGCGCATGGGTGAATCCGAGGACTCCATCAGAGATCACCGCGCCACACTGCATACCCTACAGGTACAAATGAAGGCACTTGAGTCCCGGGCGGAAGACAGTGAGAATAGGAGCAGGAGAAACAACCTGAGGGTAGTGGGCCTCCCGGAGGAAGCTGAGGGACCCTTGGTAACCACTTGAATCTTTATAACCAGTTGAATCTTCACACTGTATTAACTCTTGTACCATTATCTTCATACCCCAATGTGCTTAGGTGACCCAACCAGTCGTCTAAATGTGCCAGTTACTTGCATTGCACCCCCTGAGTAACTTCAGACCAGGCAAAATTTCAAAAGCTTTACTGAGAAACTTAGCCATTCCAGATAACAACAGTAACAGTCTTTTCCTAACATCCCTAACTTTACTAACATCCCTAGTCCCTAACTCAGGCTTGTGGCTGCCCCAGCATACCTGCACAGGTAAGAGTCCATAACTGGTTGAGACCCTGAGGCAGCCAGGCACCCCCATTAACCTCCAATCACTGGTTCCACAGCTCTGATGAAAGTTTGTATAAATAATATAGTAAAAAAATAAATAAATCAAAATCAAAAAAATATATATTTTTTTTTTTTCTTTAACATACTGTCACCATGTCCCTGATCACCTCCACACCAGTCATATGATGACGCTGTACTGCGTTGGTAAGAGTATGTAAAAAATAATTGTGAAAAAAAAATTATTTTGTTTCTTCATTTTCCAAAACTTTTCAAAAAGGGGTCATTTGGGGGTATTTGTACTGTCCTGACATTTTTGGGCCTCAAGAAATGACATAGGCCATCAGTTCATCAAGGTTGATCAATATTCAAATATACACTCACTGGCCACTTTGTTAGGTACACCTTGCTAGTACCGGGTTGGACCCCCATTTTGCCTTCAGAACTGCCTTCATTCTTCATGGAATAGATTCAACAAGATGTTGGAAACATTACTCATTACAACATTAGAGATTTTGGTCCATAGTGACATGATAGCATTACACAGTTGCTGCAGATTTGTCAGCTGCACATCCACGATGCGAATCTCCCATTCCCACCACATCCAAAAAGTGCTTGATTGGTTTGAGATCTGGTGAGTGTGGAGACCATTGGAGTACAGGGACCTCATTGTCCAGTGGTGAGATGATTGGAGCTTTGTGACATGGTGCATTATCCTGCTGGAAGGAGCCATCAGAAGATGGGGACACTGTAGTCATAAAGGGATGGACCTGGTCATCAACAATACTCAGGTAGGCCGTGGTGTTTAAACGATGCTCAATTGGTACTAAGGGGTCCAAAGTGTGCCAAGAAAATATCTCCCCCACCATTATATCACCACCACCAGCCTGAACCATTGATACAAGGCAGGATGGATCCATGCTTTCATGTTGTTTACACCAAATTCTGACCCGACTATCTGAATGTCGCAGCTGAAATCAAGACCCATCTTTTTTCAGACCATTTTTCAGACCATTCTCTGTAAACCCGAGAGATGGTTGTGCGTGAAAATCCCAGAAGATCAGCAATTTTTGAAATACACAGACCAGCCCGTCCATCACCAACAACCATGCCACGTTCAAAATGTCACTTAAATCCCCTTTCTTCCCCATTCTGATGATCAGTGTGAACTTCAGCAAGTCGTCTTCACCACGTCTAGATGCCTAAATGCATTGAGTTGCTGCCATGTGATTGGCAGATGAGCAATTTGCGTTACCAAGCAATTGAATAGGTGTACCTAATAGTAAATACTAAATACTAAAAGTGGCCGGTGAGTGTATATACCATAGCTTGTAGACGCTACAATAGCGTCTACAAACTATGGCATATATATTTGAAAATTGATCAATCCTGATGTACTGACAGCCGATCTCATAGCCTATAACGTTCATATAAACCAATTAATATACACTTATTGGGATTTTTGTTTTAAAGACATGTAGCAGAATACATTTTGGCCTAAATTTATGAAGAAATTTGATTTTAATGCATATATTATATAAAAGAAAGTAGAAAATATCTTATTTTTCCCGAATTGTCTGTACTTTTTGTTTATGTAGCACCCTCTAGTGTGTTCTGCTAGGGTTAGCGCAGGGAAATGTATGTTATGACTCATGGTAAGTTTGTGAGTCTGAAATTGGGCCAGGGTGTACTGGTACCTCCCCCTGCATCTGGAAAGTTTGGAGAAACTTCTAGAATTTAGTGGGCGGAGGCCAGAAGAGCTGATCTGCATACTTGAGGGTGCTTGGCCAATCCCCAGGCAGAGGGCCTGGCAGAGAGGCTGGGTCAGCCCTTAAATATGGGAGAACCATGCTAGCAGGGGAGTTGGGTGGAAGATGGAGTGCTGAGGAAACTGTTGGTGGCCTAGGAGGAGACCCCCGGGACTGGGAGGGGGGGGCTCTGCCTCCAGGGCTGAGGCTCGGGCTGGCTTGGAAAAATCCTTTCAGCATCCAGTTTGAGAAGGAACTTTGCCAAAGAGCGGCAGGGGGCAAGAAGGACAGAGTGGGTACATCAGCACACCCAGGGATTCACAAGGAGAGAGACTGCCACAGGTAGCAAGCTTTCAAAGGGCAGCACTGTGCTTAACTCTTTATGCCTTGTCCTGGGAGGTCTTCTGAGCAGCCGGGTGGGCTTGTAGACAAGCAGGCAGGAGGGCTGGTAGGACCTGCAGGCGGTGGAGCTGAGAGTAATACTACAAGAGGAGAGGAGATACTCCTGTGTGCAGCTTTTCAATATTTTGTGCTGCTTTCAAAAGGGGCTGAGACCTACCCAGTAGGGATCACATACAGTATAGTGCCTTGAAAAAGTATTCACACCCCTTGAAATTTTCCACATTTTGTCATGTTACAACCAACAATGTAAATGTATTTTATTGGGATTTTATGTGATATACAAACACAAAAAGACATATAATTGTGAAGTGGAAGGACAATTATAAATGCTTTTCACATTTTTTTACAAATAAATATCTGAAAAGTGTGATGTGCATTTGTATTCAGCCCCCTTTACCCTGATACCCCTAACTAAAATCTAGGGGAACCAATTGCCTTCCGAAGTCACCTAATTAGTAAATAGAGTCCACCTGTGTGTAATTTAGTCTTAGTATAAATACAGTTGTTCTGTGAAGCCCTCGGAGGTTTGTTAGAGAACCTTAGTGAACATCATGAAGGCCAAGGAACACACCAGACAGGCCAGGGATAAAGTTGTGGAGAAGTTTAAAGCAGGGTTAGGTTATAAAAAAAATATCCCAAGCTTTAAACATCTCACGGAGCACTGTTCAATCCATCATCCAAAAATGGAAAGAGTATGGCATAACTGCAGACCTACCAAGACATGGCCGTCCACCTAAACTGACAGGCCGGGCAAGGAGAGCATTCATCAGAGAAGCAGCCAAGAGGCCCATGGTAACTCTGGAGGAGCTGCAGAGATCCACAGCTCAGGTGGGATAATCTGTCCACAGGACAACTATTAGCCGTTCACTCCACAAATCTGACCTTTATGGAAGAGTGACAAGAAGAAAGCCATAAGAAGTCCTGTTTGCAGTTTTGCGAGAAGCCAAGTGGGGGACACAGCAAACATGTAGAAAAAGGTGCTCAGGTCAGATGAGACCAAAATTGAACATTTTGGCCTAAAAGCAAAACGCTATGTGTGGTGGAAAACTAACACTGCACATCACCCTGAACACACCATCTCCACCGTAAAACATGGTGGTGGCAGCATCATGTTGTAAGGATGCTTTTCTTCAGCAAGGACAGGGAAGCTGGTCAGAGTTGATGGGAAGATGGATGGAGCCAAAAACAGGGCAATCTTAAAAGAAAACCTGTTAGAGTCTGCAAAAGACTTGAGACTGGGAAGGAGGTTCACCTTCCAGCAGGACAACAACCCTAAACATATAGCCAGAGCTACAATGGAATGGTTTAGATCAAATCATATTCATGTGTTAGAATGGTCCAGTCAAAGTCCAGACCTAAATCCAATTGAGAATCTGTGGCAAGACTTGAAAATTGCTGTTCACAGACGTTCTCCATCCAATCTGACAGAGCTGGAGCTATTTTTCAAAGAAGAATGGGCAAAAATGACACTGTCTAGATGTGCAAAACTGGTAGAGACATCCCCAAAAAGACTTGCAGCTGTAATTTCAGAGAAAGGTGGTTCTACAAAGTATTGACTCAGGGGGGCCGAATACAAATGCACGCCACACTTTTCACATATTTATTTGTGAAAAATGTTGAAAACCATTTATCATTTCCTTTCCACTTCACAATTATGTGCCACTTTGTGTTGGTCTATCACCTAAAATCCCAATAAAATAGATTTATGTTTTTGGTTGTAACATGACAAAATGTGGAAAATTCCAAGGGGTATGAATACTTTTTCAAGGCACTGTACCTCCAAAACAAAGCTCTATGTGTGTGAAAAAAATGATATAAATTAAATTTGTGTACAGCGTTGCGTGAACTAGCAATCACCAGTTAAAGTGTTGAAATGCAAAAAGTGGCCTGGTCATGAATGGGGTAAAACCTTCCATGGTTGAAGTGTTTAATGAATTCAGAGCTACATGAATTCTTGTCTTTTTCTATCTTCCTTGGAGTTCAGTGCAGGCCGCCCCAGCTCTATGTACAGCTAATATACTGCAGACGTCCCTGTCTCCCCAGTCTCTAGTGAAGTCTGGCTTCCTGAAATTAACAACCAGCCCAGATAATTTCCTGGAAGTACAGCTTTGCATCCGTGGCAGACACCCGCTTGGGGTGAGCAGTCAAACACAGTAGGTCCTAAACAGTAGCCTCCAGCATGTCAGTCTAGATCCACCTGACCTTAAAATTACAGTCACCTCCCAGCCTACAATTAAGGGAGGACCAGAGCCTAGGAACAGAGGTAAAGCTGGCCCAGCAGGGAAAGTGAGCAGGTCAGGAAGTTGGATAATTGCTCCCTGAATTGGCGCACTGTTCCTAGGCTGGGCCAGAATAGCTTTGAGGGACTCTGATCCTTTCATGTGCCCATCGCTCTCCACCATCTGCTTCCAATTTCATGACTCTGCCATTTCCTAGAGTGTCCCTGTGACCTCCTACCTGCTCCAAGGTGAAAATAATTATCCAGAATGACACGTCTCTTTGTCCCAACACCATGAAATGAATTAATCTAAGGGCTGTGCCGTATCGAGGCAGGAAGACGGGTCTGGTGTATGTCAATTGCATCATACATTGGCAGAAACTGTAACACAGATACGGATTTAATGTGTTTTCTTCTTAGTTAATTTTTTAAGCCAAGCTTCTGAGGGACCTAAGAGGATCTGACAAGGATCGGTATAAACGTGAGGTTTAAGAGAAGGCAAAAAATATTGTGCTATTAGGATAACAATCATAGAAAGTTTAAGTAGAACTAAGGGCAAAAATTTTTCTTTTTCATTTTGGGCAGAGTAAGGCCCCTGTAATTTTTTGTGCCATCTGTGTCCCATTGGGGAGACTTCCCTTCAGTTCGTGTCCCAAAGCCAAAACAAGAAGTGAGAGGAAATCCCTGCAGAGTGAGGTAATCCACCAAATCTTGTGTCCCCTTTAGAAGATGTCCCCTCTACTCCTGTTCTGGTGACAACCCAAAATGTGGCATTTTCTTCACTTTCTCTTTAGGTTATAATGGTAAACAGGAGAGGTTGAATCTCCCTAACAAGGCCAAAGACAGCAATAGAAACCTGAGAGGTGTTCTAATCCCTCTTCCTCTATCCAAAACAAAACAAAAAAAAGTTTTGCCTTTAGTTATACTTTAACCCTTTTACTGCCTTTTACAGTCGGTTGTCAGATGGAAGTGATCAGGTGGCTGTGCAGCTGCTGGATTGCTTCCACACACCCTGGTAACTCCACGTCCTATAAATCCCAGGCTTCACTTGTAGGCAGGTGCAGTCTGTACTCCCAACTGTAGGTGGCATGTAGGTGGGTGCAGTGGGTGCGGTGGCAATATTTCACACAGTCAGGTGGGGTGTAAAACTTGTATTGAAGTAATGTAATGGTTCAAAGCAAACCTATTGGGCAAGCGTCTCAGCTGCGGGCACTCAAAGTTTCCAGTAACGTGACAAGAGCAGATTCCAGCCGAACTGACAGCATTTGTTGAGAGGGGCAGAATGTGGACGTCTGGTGCCCAATAGGGAAGGTATCCAGAAAAAATGCAACCCTACACGTTCCCTCCTCGCCAGGAACCTTTCCCTAACGCTAGCACTGTCCTTAATAGGCGGGATACCTGTCCTTACTTTACCAACTAGCAAGTACGCGCCAAACCTGGAAGCCGGGGCCTTAAGTAGGCTCTGAAAGACCCAAGATGGCTTCCAAAGTCACATGGAGCAACTGCAACCAATTGGATTGCTTCCCCAGTTATCCAGGAAGCCATAGAGGAACTACATTGCAAAAACATGTCCATAAAGTCTATGAGTCCTGACCTCAACCCAATAGAACACCTTTGGGATGAATCAGAGCGGAGACTGCGAGCCAGGGCTTCTTGTCCAACATCAGTGACTGACCTCACAAATGCACTTCTGGAAGAATGGTCAAACATTCCCATAGACACACTTCTAAACCTTGTGGACAGCCTTCCCAGAAGAGTTGAAGAGGTTATAGCAGCAAAGGGTGGGCCAACTCAATATTGAACCCTACGGACTGAGAATGGGATGCCATTAAAGTTCATATGCATGTAAAGGCAGGCGTCCCAATACTTCTGGTAATATAGTGTATGTTATTTCATGTTCAGTCCAGCATGCTAAGTAATGTATAAGTGTAATACTTCCAGGTATTTATAACCTCTCCCCCTAGTGGACAACAGCAGCCACCACCGGTGATTGCAGCATTGCCTGCCATGGAGCAAGATGGAAGGGGGGCCTTTGCAAAGACATTGTGACTTTTTCCTCAATATGCAAGGTCAGGGGGTCTTTTAAAAATATCTTCTGCTAATAATAAAAGGGGTTGATTTACTACAACTGGAGAGTGCAAAATGTGCTGCAGCTCTGCATAGAAACCAATCAGCTTCCAGGTTTTTTTGTCAAAGCTTAATTGTACAAGCTGAAGTTAGAAGCTGATTGGATACCATGCACACCAGCACCAGATTTTGCACTCTCCAGTTTTAGTAAATCAACCCCAATGTTTTATGCCATGCCTCCACTAATCAGTCCCTAGTGACCACCCACCATGGAAAAACATATACATCGGAGTTGGTCCAATGTCCCGGTGTGGACGCCCATTGCTGGCCATACTGCTGTCATCAAAGTGACTCAGTGGTTGCTGGTTGTATATTGTTACTTGGAAACCGCCTCTGTCTCCATCCCTCCGGGTCCCATAAGTAACATTTATACGTTCGGCCTCATCAATGGATCCGTCCCTGGAGAGGGATAAAATATGGATTTCTTATGTTTGATTTGACGTCATAGAATTTCCTGCGGAACGCTTGGAAAACATGAATCTACTTGGACAATTAGTAGGATACATATAGCACGTTTGGTGTATGAACTCTGTCTCCGACAGAATGGCAGCAAAGACCACGCAGTGATCTCATAAGACCCTCACAAAGGTACTCTGAAAGCTAGAGTTTAATCAGAATAGATTTTGCCTTCTCTGGTTCCTTCCTCCTCCCTCACCAACATGCTGATGACATTTTTATACAAAATTCTTTCTGGTTTCATTGTATAGCATACCCCGCAGGAGCCGCTGGTTATTTGGGCCTATTCCCACCCCCCCACACACTCACAGCATGCACAGCCAGGCACCCGGCATTTTCAGCATTCTTCCTTTGGCTCAAGAATCAGTCCAGGGATTTCTTTTAGGGTTTTTATTGGGAACAAGAACTTGGATAGGGATGAGGAGCACGGGAAACCCCGAACCTGTCGAACTTGAGGATTGCTAGGCTTCTGGCTGCTCTGTAAACAAATGCAGGATGTATTTATTGCACAACCCCAGGCTGCACTGTATTCTCTTGGCTGACTGGAACAACTCCTGGTTGCACTGCATGGGCTTGTGAGATAAACCACCCCTCAGTGACTTTTCCTCTTTATAGCAGGATCAAGAACTCATTAAGTCCCAGAATGGTTGGGCTTCCTCCCACCAAGTCATTCCTGACTCTGCTCAGTCTCTGATGGTCTTATCCTGGCTCTTTTGGGTAGCTCCCCCAGCTAAGGCCTACTGGTACCTCAATATCATCAATAGGCTTCTCTGTCTCTCTCTCTCTCTCTCTGCTCCAGGGGCAGAGCCCCTGAACCGGGGTCTCCTCCAGAAGGCTTGACCATGGAACTCAGTACACCGGTGGCCAGGCCTCTGAATATTTATGGGCTTTCCCTCTACCATCTGGGCAAACCTCCCCAAGGATTGGCTGGACTTCCATGAATATTCAGGCTGCCCGTCATGCTCTCCCTCCCGCTATATATCTAGAGATCTCTAGAAGACAGAAAGAAGTAGCAGAACAGCAGTCTGTGGGACACTAAACAGCCCCAAGTAATCAATCCCTTCTCCACTGTTTACAGAGAAGCTAACTAAATTTACACAGCAGCCTACTCTGATCTAGCAGGGTGCTACAATTGAATACCTTATGTAGCACCCTCCTAGATAAGTTCAAGGTTTAGACAGTTAGATTTAGTATATGTTTTGATAGGTAAATTTAGTTGCCACACTATAGTCAGTGCGGCTGTAATTGTTTGTTAGGTAAAAGCACAGTTTGCTCAGTGAAGCTGCATTCTGCTAGTCAAGTCTGCTCAGTGTGTTCCGCTGCTGCCAGTCTGATAGTTCCCTCTGCATCTAGAAAGCTTGAGAAGTTTCTGGATGATAGGTGTGGAGCTATGCAGATGGCAGCATGAGTATTAATACAACCCTGGCCTATCCCAGAGAGGCAGGCTCTGAAGGTATGCTGGGAGACTTTATATATTCTGTGAGCACACTGAGCTCGGGGTCTTTTTCTGGAGAGGAATAGTCCAGCCTGGAAGACATGTTGCCCTTCTAGGCAATGCTGCTATGTCTGCTGTGGTGAGGCTCAGGTGGGCGACCTGAGGGCCTGGTGCTGAGACCCTGGAACTAAAGAGAGCTGACTGAGGGGGGCTGTCTGATGAAGATCTGGTCTAATATCACCAGAGTAAAGTGTCGCTTGGAAGGAGGCAACCAACTGTCTTTGAGCCTTGTGTGAGTACAGACAGATCTTGGGGACCTTTGTGCTTTTGCTACCCCTCTGGTGCTAGAGAGTCAGCTGTGGGTCAACAGTTAAGGGGGACACTGGCTGGTGTTCTGAGGAGCTTTGTCCATCTAACTTTAGATACAGTGATGCCATAACTGGGTCTATGTGCTTCTCTATGCAATGGCTGGTAGGGGGTGCGGGGGTGGCAGGGTTCTGTACATACTGTAGCTTTCTGAAAACATCACAGCACCCTGCCTAAGTACTCCTCTCAAGAGTCCTCAGTGGGGTGGCTCTTGGGAGGAGTTATGCAGAATGCCTTGATGGGTGGATGTCAGTCTGGAGGAGTGGGCGTTCCTAGGCAGGCTGTATTGGCATGTAAACCACTGTAAGTAACACCCACATGTGATGCTGAGCCTCCATGATTGAACAAACTGAATACCAAAGAATAAAGGGGCCCATGTTGGTGGGCTTCAATGTGCAAATGCAAAATGCTTTTAAAAGAAGTTTGAGAAGCTTCTATTATTCAGAATTTCTTGCAGGTGCATTTGACCAACAGTTGGCTTGACACACATTTCACATGCTTTTACATTCCAAAAGACTTGTATGGGGAGGACACTGGTCTCAAAGCTGGTCATACACGTGGCCATTTTTAGTCAATTTCAACCACTTTCCATCCACTGGGAACCACATATACAATTGAAAGTAATCACCAGAACCTAAGCTATCTACTGCCTTTGAGCTTTATCAACCACAAAATCTTTGGTTGTGAAGTTGAAACTGGGCTTGTATGTTTCTATTGAAGTCTGCAATTTTAAAGTGGTTGTAAAACCCTGTTACACCACTTGTACCTACAGGTAAGCCTTGCTTGTTATCTAGTCAAGCAGCCTAATGCCCCGTACACACGATCGGACTTTCCAACAACAAAACCGTGGAATTTCGTTCAAAGGTTCTTGGCTCCAACTTGTTTTGCATACACACGTTCACACAAATGTTGGCCAACTATTACGAACGTGGGAACGTGGTGACATACAAGACGTACGACGAGCCAAGAAAAAGGAAGTTTAATAGCCAGTGCGGCTCCTTCGGCTTGATTCCGAGCATGCGTGAACTTTTGTGCGTTGGACTTGTGTACACACAATCGGAAATTCCGACAACAAAGTTTTGTTGGCAGAAAATTTGAGAACCTGCTAGCCAACATTTGCTGGCGGAAAGTCCGACAACAAATGTCTGATGGAGCATACACACGGTCGGACTTTCAGCCAACAAGCTCACATCCAACATTTGTTGTCGGAAAATCTGATCTTGTGTACAGGGCATTACACTTGATAAGAAAGTACTGAGTGTAAAGTTTGAATAACCCTCAGACATGTATTTTTACTGGTATATATACTACTGTTATATTCAATAAAGACAGAGATCTTATGAACACACACTCAAGCCTGTTTCCCGTGTCTCATTTGGTCTTTCACGGATCCGAGGGTCCCGGTGGTCTGACTGCATAAACCAGCGTGGTCTTCAAGGTGTACAATTCCTTTCAGTAGGTTCTGTAAATATCTCCTAAACCTGCACGGTTTAGGAGATATTTACCATATACGTTTGTGCCGACGTCATCGGCACATGCGCACTGAGGAAATGGCTCCATCGTGCCGTTTCTAAAAGGGACTGTGCCGTGACCGGCGGCTCCTGCGAACATGCCCACATACGTTTGTTAGTAGGTGTCCCTCATTCCCATCTCAAATTGTTGGGAGATATGGTATAGTATTATCACTGATCACTGTATTAAGGTCACTGGTGATGTCAGTTAGTCAGTTCCCACTCAGTATCAGTTAGTGTCAGATGGCCCGCCGCAGTCCCAGTAAAAGTCGCTGATAACCGCTATTAGCAGTACAGTAAATCCCCTACTACGAATGAGTTCCATTCCAGAAGCTCGTTCGTAGGTCCAGCAAATATCAGCGCTCACAGGCAATGTCTGCGAGCGCTGATCAGTGTGTTCTGGCGGGGGGGGGGGGGGAATCCCCCTATCAGAACACAAAGGCACATTGCTTGAGTTGATACAGTTTTCCAGGATTGGATATGCAAACACATGTTCGCATCTTTAAAAATCTGAAAAATTAAGTGTTCATATGTAGAGGACTTACTGTATATACAGTATAAAAAAAATTATAATAAACATTCCAGTATATATACCATAGTTTATAGAAGCTATAACCTTCATACAAACCAATCGATATATAATTATTGTTTTTTTTTGTTTGTTTTTTTTTTTTTACCAAAGACATGTAGCAGAATACCTTTTGACCAAAACCCATGAACATTTTTTTACATTTTTTATTGGGGTTTTTTTTTGCAAAAAATAAATAATATTGAATTTATTTCAAAATTTTCGGTCTTTTTTCATTTAGATAATAAAAAAAAAAAAAAAAACTCAGTGGTGATCAACCACCAAAAGAAAACTATACTTGTGTGAAAAAAATGATATATATTTTGTTTGGGTATAGCATTGCATGACCGCTACCAGTTAAAGCAGCACAGTTACTAAATAGCAAGAAATGGCCTGGTCACAAAGGGGGTAAAACCTTCCAGAGCTGAAGTGGTTAAAGAGAGAGGAAAGAAAACATGTTTTTCCGGATACTTTTTCTTTGATGTGAGTGTATTAGTCCAAGCTTACCTTTCAGTAAAAAAAATGATGATATATTTAGATCAGGCAGGATATAGATCTACAGAACAAACGCATACGGTCTTCGCATGTTGCTTTTTTTAGGCACTGCACATGTGAATATTGTATAAACATGATGAGAGAAAATGGAAATGGAATGTTTTCACTTAGACACGTTTCGCAAGATGTGTGCTCCTCCAAGAAAAAAATAGAATAAAATATGACATCGTTTCAGATATTATTATTATTATTATTATTAAACACCTCCCATCCACGCTATAGCCGAAAGACGGCTGCAGCAAAGACTTAATTTGCCGGGAGGGTGTCCATGGATGTCCTCCTGTGCTCGAGCGGCCTGTGCGTCCCCTGCAGGGCGCTTGGCGAGCTCTGTGATCAGTGAGTCTATGAGACTCGGGTGATCACAGATCGGAGTAAGGGGTGTCCACAGTGCCACCTATAAATGTCACCAATCAGTGCCTCATCACTAGTGCTGCCTATCAATACCACCTACCAGTGCCGCCTATCAGTGCCCATCAGTGCCACCTATCAGTGCCCATCAGTGACATCTATCAGTGCCACCCATCAGTGCCACTCATCAGTGCCACCCATAAGGGCCCATCAGTGTCGCCTTATCTGTGCCCATCAGTGCAGTCCATCAGTGCCCATCAGTGCAGCGTCATCAGCAAATATCAATGAAGGAGAAAAATTACCCGTTTGCAAAATTTTATAACAAACTATGTTTTTTGTTTTTTTTTAAAGTTCTGTTTTTTTTTTTTGTTTGTTTGGCAAAAAATAAAACCGCAGTGGTGATTAAATACCACCAAAAGAAAGTTCCATTTGTGTGAAAAAAAAAAGATAAAAATTGATAAAAATAATATCATTAAAAAATGCTAAAAATATTTTATTCAAATTTTTGTGTTCTATTTTTTTGACTGAGGGCGCAGTTTGGCATCTTCACCCTGGACACTCGATGACCTCGTCCTGGCACTGCTTGTATATTTTAAATATCGTGTCACCTACTTAGATCTCATTGTGTAGACAGACTGGAGTTTATTATTAAAGAGTAACCACTTTTGTTAAAAAAAAAAAAAAAATCCCCTTTGGGTGATCTATGTACATTGCAAGAATTTAAAAAAACTTGACTTATTCTGATTAAATCTGTATGGGAGTGATTTTATAGTTATGAGTCAGCAGCTGCACCTGTAGGGCTCTAATGAGGAAATTGGCAGGGTCTGAATCCCTTTAGACAAGCGTTCCCTTTGGGAGTATTTTACAAAAAAATGACATTTTGTTGCAGGGGATTCCAAAAATCTGATTTGTGTCTTAGTACAGACTTCTGGGAAAATCAGTAAGCCAATCACACAAGCAAGAAATTACATTATCAAGGAGCATTCTGTCAGGGCCATGGAAAAGGGGGTACCACCCGTCCTCCTGTACAGGGCCCAGGCAGCAGGGGGGCTCAGGCAACAGGGTGAATCAGATGTGGGCAGGGAGGGTGATCAGTGCCAGGGGGGGGCAATTACTGTAACCCATCCCCTGTATGGCTCTCTGCTCTCCTCTCCCTCCCGCCAGCTTTCAGCTGCAGCAGAGAGCACCGTACAGTGCCTTGAAAAAGTATTCACACCCCTTGAAATTTTCCACATCATGGTTGTAACCTGATTTGTTATGTTACAACCAAAAACGTAAATGTATTTTATTGGGTTTTTATGTGATAGACCAACACAAAGTGGCACATAATTGTGAAGTGGAAGGAAAATGATAAATGGTTTTCAAAATGTTTTACAATTAAATATGTGAAAAGTGTGGCGTGCATTTGTATTCAGCCTCCTTTACTCTGATACCCCTAAATAAAATCTAGGGGAACCAATTGCCTTCAGAAGTCACCTAATTAGTAAATAGAGAAATAGAGTTCACCTGTGTGTAATTTAATTTCAGTATAAATAAAGCTGTTCTGTGAAGCCCTCAGAGGTTTGTTAGAGAACCTTAGTGAACAAACAGCATCATAAAGGCCAAGGAACACACCAGACAGGTCAGGGATAAAGTTGTGGAGAAGTTTATAGCAGGGTAAGATTATAAAAAAAATATCCCAAGCTTTGAACATCTCACAGAGCACTGTTCAATCCATCATCCGAAAATGGAAAGAGTATGGCCCAACTGCAAACCTACCAAGACATGGCCGTCCACCTAAACTGACAGGCCGGGCAAGGAGAGCATTCATCAGAGAAGCAGCCAAGAGGTCCATGGTAACTCTGGAGGAGCTGCAGAGATCCACAGCTCAGGTGGGAGAATCTGTCCACAGGACAACTATTAGTCGTGTTCTCCACAAATCTGACCTTTATGGAAGAGTGACAAGAAGAAAGTCATTGTTGAAAGAAAGCCATAAGAATTCTTGTATGCAGTTTGCGAGAAGCCATGTGGGGGACACAGCAAACATGTGGAAGGTGCTCTGGTCAGATGAGACCAAAATGTAACTTTTTGGCCTAAAAGCAAAACGTTATGTGTGGAGGAAAACTAACACTGCACACCACCCTGAACATATCATCCCCACCGTGAAACATGGTGGTGGCAGCATCATGTTGTGGGGATGCTTTTCTTCAGCAGGGACAGGGAAGCTGGTCAGAGTTGATGGGAAGATGGATGGAGCCAAATACAGGGCAATCTTAGAAGAAAACCTTTTAGAGTCTGAAAAAGACTTGAGACTGGGGCGGAGGTTCACCTTCCAGCAGGACAACGACCCTAAACATACAGCCAGAGCTACAATGGAATGGTTTAGATCAAAGCATATTCATGTGTTAGAATGGCCCAGTCAAAGTCCAGACCTAAATCAAACACATGATAATCTGTGGCAAGACTTGAAAATTGTTGTTCATAGACGCTCCCCATCCAATCTGACAGAGCTTGAGATATTCTGCAAGGAAGAATGGGCAAAAATGTCTCTAGATGTGCAAAGCTGGTAGAGACATCCCCAAAAAGACTTGCAGCTGTAATTGCAATGAAAGGAGGTTCTACAAAGCATTGACTCAGGGGGGCTGAATACAAATGTACCCCCCACACTTTTCACATATCGTATTTATTTGTAATGTTGAAAACCATTTATCATTTTCCTTCCACTTCACAATTATGTGACGCTTTGTGTTGGTTTATCACATAAAATCCTAATAAAATACATTTACGTTTTTGGTTTTAACATGACAAAATGTGGAAAATTTCAAGGGGAGTGAATACTTTTTCAAGGCACTGTACAAGGGATTGGTTCCAGTAATTGCTCCTTCCCCATGCCGCACCGATCACCCTCCCTGTGCACCATATGTTTCCCCCTGCTGCCCAGGCCCCCCCTGTGTGACCCCCTGCCCACGCAGTGCCCCCTCCTCTCCTTCCTGCCCACGCAATGCTCCCTCCTCTCCTTCCTGCCCACGCAGTGCTCCCTCCTCTCCTTCCCGCCCTCACAGTACTCCCTCCGCATCCCTCCTCTCCTTCCCGCCCTCACAGTGCTCCCTCCTCATCCCTCCTCTCCTTCCTGCCCTCGCAGTGCTCCCTCCTCATCCCTCCTCTCCTTCCCGCCCTCGCAGTGCTCCCTCCGCATCCCTTCTCTCCTTCCCGCCCTCACAGTGCTCCCTCCGCATCCCTCCTCTCCTTCCCGCCCTCGCAGTGCTCCCTCCGCATCCCTCCTCTCCTTCCCGCCCTCGCAGTGCTCCCTCCGCATCCCTCCTCTCCTTCCCGCCCTCGCAGTGCTCCCTCCGCATCCCTCCTCTCCTTCCCGCCCTCGCAGTGCTCCCTCCGCATCCCTCCTCTCCTTCCCGCCCTCGCAGTGCTCCCTCCGCATCCCTCCTCTCCTTCCTGCCCTCGCAGTGCTCCCTCCGCATCCCTCCTCTCCTTCCCGCCCTCGCAGTGCTGCCTCCGCATCCCTCCTCTCCTTCCTGCCCTCGCAGTGCTCCCTCCGCATCCCTCCTCTCCTTCCCGCCCTCGCAGTGCTCCCTCCGCATCCCTCCTCTCCTTCCTGCCCTCGCAGTGCTCCCTCCGCATCCCTCCTCTCCTTCCCGCCCTCGCAGTGCTCCCTCCGCATCCCTCCTCTCCTTCCCGCCCTCGCAGTGCTCCCTCCGCATCCCTCCTCTCCTTCCCGCCCTCGCAGTGCTCCCTCCGCATCCCTCCTCTCCTTCCCGCCCTCGCAGTGCTCCCTCCGCATCCCTCCTCTCCTTCCCGCCCTCGCAGTGCTCCCTCCGCATCCCTCCTCTCCTTCCCGCCCTCGCAGTGCTCCCTCCGCATCCCTCCTCTCCTTCCCGCCCTCGCAGTGCTCCCTCCGCATCCCTCCTCTCCTTCCCGCCCTCGCAGTGCTGCCTCCGCATCCCTCCTCTCCTTCCCGCCCTCGCGGTGCTCCCTCCGCATCCCTCCTCTCCTTCCTGCCCTCGCAGTGCTCCCTCCGCATCCCTCCTCTCCTTCCCGCCCTCACAGTGCTCCCTCCGCATCCCTCCTCTCCTTCCTGCCCTCGCAGTGCTCCCTCCGCATCCCTCCTCTCCTTCCTGCCCTCGCAGTGCTCCCTCCGCATCCCTCCTCTCCTTCCTGCCCTCGCAGTGCTCCCTCCACATCCCTCCTCTCCTTCCCGCCCTCGCAGTGCTCCCTCCACATCCCTCCTCTCCTTCCCACCCTCGCAGTGCTCCCTCCGCATCCCTCTTCTCCTTTCTGCCGGCAGCTGAAAGCACAAAATAACATTCTTCAGAATAGAGAGTGGGGGCAGGGTGCGGTAAATATGTCATATTTACCAGCCCCATTCTTTCCTAAATTAATACAATGATCGGTACTGATCAGTGTTCATTAATAACTGAAGCATAGTAAACTGTGTTTATTTTGGGGGTGGGGTGGGGATGTGTCAGGTTGGCTATATGGGGCCCTGTGGTTTCTATCAGCAGCCCTGCGTTTTGTACACCAGCTCTGTGTGTATAGAAAACCTCCAGGTAGCCATATTGCATTGCATTTCACAGAAAATGCTGTAGATTGAAAAGGAAAAGGTCGTTTTTAATATCATTCAATTACAGTATCACATGAGTCGCAATTGTATATGTTATAATATTATTTTTTTAGTTATGCTATTTTTTTGTCTCATGAGTGGAGTTACTCTTTAAATTCTCTTCGGGTTAACCGCTTGCTGACCGCCGCACACCGATATACGTCGGCACAATGGCAGCGGTGGGCAAATGGGCGTACCTGTACCTCCCCTTTAATTGGCGGGGCTAGCAGGCGTGCGCAGGCCCGCCACGTACAGCGTGACTGTGCCCACGGGTACTGCGGACTCGATGCCCACCGGTCTCCCGGCGATCGTGTCACGGAGCCGCAGAACGGGGAAGTGCCTATGTAAACAGGGCATTTCCCCGTGCTGCCTAGTGACATGACAGAGATCCACTGCTCCCTAGACATGTGCGATTAGTTTCGTAAATTCGTACATTCGGGAGGATCCGAAATACGAATTGCTGTGCTTCCGAATTTTGTACGAAATACGAAATTTCGTTTACGAATTTCGGATCCAAATTCCGTTACAACGGAAACGTGACTGGTGTTTCGTTGACCAATCAGAGGTTTTCTTCTGATGCTGAGTGAGGGTTGGGAAAATGACCTTTTTTAATATGGGAGTGGGAGACTGGTACTGGTAGTCAATGGGAGATTCAGAATCGGACAAAATAAGAATGTTCATTAATTACAATTATTCGTTATGATGAAGTTAAAAACCCAGGAAGTCAGCACAGCACAGGGATGGTGGGAGCCCCTCATAATGAGCACAGGGATGGTGGGAGCCCCTCATAATGAGCACAGGGATGGTGGGAGCCCCTCATAATGAGCACAGCACAGGGATGGTGGGAGCCCCTCATAATGAGCACAGGGATGGTGGGAGCCCCTCATAATGAGCACAGGGATGGTGGGAGCCCCTCATAATGAGCACAGGGATGGTGGGAGCCCCTCATAATGAGCACAGCATAGGGATGGTGGGGGCCCCTCATAATGAGCACAGCACAGGGATGGTGGGAGCCCCTCATAATGAGCACAGCACAGGGATGGTGGGAGCCCCTCATAATGAGCACAGCACAGGAATGGTGGGAGCCCCTCATAATGATAAATTCATCATAATGAACGTTCGTAATTGTTACGAAAAGTTAACGAACCTAACGAAAATTCGTATTTCGTACGAATCCAAATTGAATTTCGGGTACGAAATACGAATTAACGGCTAATATGAAACAGAACGGGACGAAACGAAACAAATTTATTGACGGTGCACATGTCTACTGCTCCCTGTCATCGGGAGCAGTGATCACTGTCATGTGAGTTAAAGCCCACCCCCCCCCCCCCCCCCCACAGTTAGAATCACTCCCTAGGACACACTTAACCTCTTGATCGCCCCCTAGTGTTTAACCTCATTCCCTGCCAGTGTCACGTACGCAGTAATCAGTGCTATTTTATAGCACTGATCGCTGTATAAAAGGCAATGGTCCCAAAATAGTGTCAAAAGTGTCCGATGTGTCCGCCATAATGTCCCAGTCACGATAAAAATCGTAGATCGCCGCCATTACTCATAAAAAAACAAGTAATAATAAAAATGCCAAAAATCTTTTCACTGTTTTGTAGACGCGATAACTTTGGCGCAAACCAATCAATATACGCTTATTGCGATTTTTCTTTTACCATAAATATGTAGAAGAATACATATCGGCCTAAACTGAGGAAAAAAATTGTTTTTTCATATATTTTTGTGGGATATTTATTATAGCAAAAAGTAAAAAATATAGATTTTTTTTTTCAAAATTGTCACTCGTTTTTTGTTCATAGCGCAAAAAATAAAACGCGCAGAGGTGATCAAATACCACCAAAAGAAAGCTCTATTTGTGGGGGAAAAAAAGATGTCAATTTTGTTTGGGTGCAACGTCGCAACGACCGCGCAATTGTCAGTTAAAGCGACGCAGTGCCGAATCGCAAAAAGTGCTCTGGTCAGGAAGGGGGTAAAATCTTCCGGGGCTGAAGTGGTTAAAAAAAAATTAAAAAATATACTTTATTTCTGAGGGTTTTGGTATAAGAAAAAGACCCCGTCCACCCGCCACACACACACACACACACACACACACACACACACACACACACACAACCACGATACTAAAGATTGGGTTTCGACAGGAAAAAAAAAATGTCATTTATTATTTTAAATTGAAAATCATAGAGGTGAGAGAAAGTCCAAGAATAGCAGGGGAAGGAGAGCACCTGCTGTGGTTCTGTTGCTCCTGGAACCCGCCCAGATGCGGCTCCTTTTCCATATCGTTCTAGCGTGAAAAATGGGAAGCCGAATCTCAGGCCTGCGGTCAGGCACCAGACAGCTTCAGCTCATCAGCCCCCTCCGCCAGCGCGAACAACGGGCACTTTGTGCCGGGGAGGCGGTCAGACATCTTTTTTGGAAAATTGCTGTTATAGTAATTAAAATGCGAGCTAGAAGAGGGCACACAGCGGTGTGTTTGCACAGGGATAGACCGGGAGCTTTGGGCACGGTTCAGACTGCTCTATACGGAAGAAGGCAGCGCGGGATCGGCTCCAGAATTTTCTGACGCAGGGTTGTTAAAGGGGAATTCTGACCTCTGCCATCCAAAAATTGTGCCTGATTTTGTATGGTTTTGAGCTGATTTTTCTTTGACATTTTCTGTTGCACTGTATTGGGGGGGGGATTTTGCTTCGCAAATGAATCCGGTTCTGTAATTAAAGTGGACCTTCACCCTAAGAGCTCGTTTACATTTGCTTCAAAATGTGGCATTGGACACGCTATTTTAAAGCACTCTGAATGCCAATCAAAGCACCCATCATTAACCACCTCCCGCCCGCCGTAGAGTGAAATGACGGGCGCAAGGTGGCTCTCTCTTGTTCATATGACGTCGTCCCACTCTCGCCGTGCTTGCTCTCCCGCAGGGGCACGCAACGCGGCGATCTGTGTTGCGCTCTGTCCCTGGGACACGGCGCATCACCGATCCCGATAAAAATCTGATCACATGTAAACGAAGAATTGCCGGTTATCGACATTCCACTTCTCACACTGACAGCGTGTGAGGGGAGGAGAGCCAATCAGCAGCATTTCCTCACAGGGCAGATCTGCACTGATAATCAGGGTACTGATCATCAGTGCAGCCCAAACAGTGCCCAGCAGTGATGCCAGTCAGTGCCCATTAGTGATGTCTATCAGTGATGCCAGTCAGTGCCCATTAGTGATGCCAATCAGTGTCCATCAGTGATGCCAGTCAGTGCTGCCTTCCTGTGCCCATCAGTGATACCAATCAGTGCCGCCCATCAGTGCTGCCAATCAGTGCTACCAATCAGTGCCCATCAGTGCCGCCTACCAATGCTAATAAGTGCCAGTGCCTATTAGTCCCACCAATCGGTGCCCATCTGTGCCTTCTATTCGTGCCCATAAGTGCCACCTATCAGTGCCACTTATCAGTGCCCATCAGTGTCACCTATCAGTGCCCATCAGTGATGCATATTAGTGGCTCCTCATCAATGCCCTTCTTTGCCCTCTCATCAGTGCTGCCAATCAGTGCCCATCAGTGCCCATCGGTCCTGCCAATCAGTGCCCATCAATGCCACCTATTCATGCACATAAGTGCCACCTATCAGTGCCCATCTGTGCCACTTATCAGTGCCCATCAGTGTCACCTATCAGTGCTTATCAGTGATGCATATTAGTGGCTCCTCATCAGTGCCCTTCTTTGCCCTCTCATCAGTGCCCACCAGTGCCACCTCATCAGTGCCTATCAGTCCTGACAATCAGTGCCCATCAGTGGCACATATCTGTGCCTATAAGTGCCACCTATCAGTGCCCATCAGTGCTGCC